>CM077078.1:250404960-251004960 GCA_039513925.1 Platanthera zijinensis | reverse complement strand
GCGTTAGTTCGTGGATATCTCCGATCCCGGGCGTCCCCTCCACCATGTATTCTTACCCCTACAAGAAGGAAAGTCTGTGCAGGGCTTGTCAATTAGGCAATCAAACTAAAAATAGTTTTAAAGACATTAATAAGAGTGATTCACCTAGGATTCGGTATTTGCTCCACATGGATCTTTTTGGACCCATTCTTGTATAGAGCCTAGGAGGGAAATATTACACCTTAGTAATTGTAGATGAATTCTCAAGGTTCACTTGGGTGTTCTTTTTGAGGAACAAATCTGATAACTTTAAAGTTCTTACAGACTTTCTTAAGAGCATAAGGATTGAGTATTCTACTCCAGTTGCATTGATCAGAAGTGATCATGGTACTGAGTTTGAGTCTCTTCCCATACAAGAATTCTGTGAGATGAAAAGTATTAGGCATTGTTTCTCTGCTCCTAGAATTCCTTAACAAAATGGGGTAGCTGAAAGGAAAAACAAGACCCTGATTGAAGCTGCAGGCACATTACTTATAGATTCTTACTTGCCACTATCCTTTTGGGCAGAGGGTGTAAGCACCACAAATTATGTACTGAATAGGAGTCTGATACATAAGCTTAAGGGCAAGACTCCCTATGAATTGCTTAAAAGGAAGCAACCTAGAGTAGATTACTTTAGAGTTTTTGGTTATTTATGCTACATTCATAACAATGACAAGAAATATCTTAGAAAGTTTGAAGCCAAGGCTGTAATGGGAATTTTTCTAGGATACTCCCAAGTTAATAAGGCATATAGGGTATATAATAAATCTACTATGAAAATGGAAGAGACTGTACATATATTATTTGATGAAACTAACATGTCTTACAAGGAGAAGAATCCTTCTACCAGTGAAACTTTGCAGGTACCACACTTGTGTGAGAAGTTGGATGAGTTGACCCACACAAATGAGACTGTTGCACATCCCTCTCTCTATATAAATGAAGATAGTGAAGATGAATCCACTGAAGTGGATGTTGAACCAACAACAGCTTCCATAATTCCACAAGAGGAATTAATTTCCCAAGTTGTTGCTGAACCTACTCCACCTACTGAGTTTGTCACACTTAGAGATCATCCCGTGTCTCAGGTGATTGGAGACATGTCAGTAGGTGTGTAGACCAGGCATCAACTCAACCAAGACTTGATGCATGCCTGCTTCATATCTCAAATTGATCCCCAATCCATTAAAGATGCTGAGCAAGATCCACACTGGATTATTGTAATGCAAGAGGAGCTCAACCAGTTTGAGAGATGCAAAGTTTGGGATCTAGTTCCAAGACCCAAAGACTACCTAGTCATTGGAACTAAATGGGTATTAAGGAACAAACTAGATGCCCAGGGAGTTATTATCAGGAACAAGGCAAGGCTAGTTGCTCAAGACTATAGACAAGAGGAAGGCATTGACTATGACCAGATATTTGCACCTGTTGCAAGGCTGGAAGCAATAAGAATCTTCCTTGCTTATGCTGCCTACAAGAAGTTCAAAGTATATCAAATGGATGTCAAGAGTGCATTCTTAAATGGTGAACTTAAAGAAGAGGTTTATATGGAGCAACCACCAGGTTTTATTTCTCCAACCCATCCTTCTTATGTATTTAAATTGCATAAGGCTCTCTATGGTCTAAAGCAAGCTCCAAGAGCTTGGTATGAAACCTTAGCTAGCTTTATTCTAGAGCATATATTCTCTAGGGGCATAGTAGATAGGACATTATTCACTAGACATCATAAGGATTAAATCTTATTTGTAAAAATTTATGTAGATGATATTATTTTTGGCTCTACTGATTCCAAACTATGCAAAAGGTTCTCTGACCTAATGCATTCCAAGTTTGAAATGAGTAGCATGGGTGAGCTCTCTTACTTTCTTGGCCTCCAAGTGAAGCAAATGCCTGATGGCATCTTCATATCCCAGTCCAAGTATGCTAAGGAGCTAATCAAAAAGTTTGGGATGTCAGATGCCTCAGCAAAGAAAACACTCATGGCTTCTAATGCTATGATTGACTCTGATGAACATGGCAAGCTTGATAATCAGAAACTATATAGTGGCATTTTTGGGTCCCTGATATATCTCACAGCAAGTAGGCCAGACATAATGTTTGATACATGCCTTTGTGCTAGGTTCCAGGTGAACCCTAAAGAATCCCACCTTACTTTTCTACAAATGATTTTAAGATATATAAAGGGTTGTCTTTGTTTAGGACTCTAGTATCACACTGAGTCAGAGTTTGAGTTGACTGGATACTCCAATACTGACTTTGCTAGATGTAGAGTGGACAGAAAAAGCAACTCAGGTATATGCTAGTTTCTTGGTGCTAGACTAGTGTCCTGGTTTTGCAAAAAACAGACATTTGTGTCTACTTCAACTGCAGAAGCTGAATACATAGAAGCTGGCAGTTGTTTTTCCCAGATATTTTGGATTCAAAACCAACTCCTAGATTATGGTTTCAACTTAAATAATTCAACCTTACTATGTGATAATACAATGCAATTTCCATTGTACAAAATCCAGTGCATCATAGTAGAACTAAGCATATAGAAATAAGGCATCATTTCATTAGAGATTGTGTGGACAAAAATAAAATTAAGCTTGTCTACATCTACACTGATTTGCAAAGAGCAGACATCTTCACCAAACCCTTGGATGAGAGGAACCATCAGTTCTCTATGAATCAGCTAGGTATGATTAATGGAGAGGCTTTAATTTAATTTCGGTCTATGGTTGAAGAATTTATTAAAGTTCGTCGAACGGAGATCGACGAGCTGAGAAATCTTCTTGAGATTTTTCGTCGACCTGAGATCGACGAACTTGCTTCAGAGAATATTTCGTCAACCGAAGATCGACGAACTATTTTCCCTCCTCTTCAAACTGAGATCGACGAACTTTCAGCATTCGTCGACCTGAGATCGAAGACTTTTTATTTTTTTCGCAGGACGGAGCTCGTCGCTTCATATTCCAAAGACCTTATAATAGGGTTTTTCTTCGAGCTAAATCCTGCGCCTTCAGAACTCTCTTTCACTTGATCTTTCTTGTTTTTGTAGGAAACAATGGCCATTCCAGCAAACTCTCTCACAAGCATGAAATTCGATACTAGGTTTGATATTTATTTTGACTCCTTCCAACACTTTGATCAAATATTCATGGATATACTGCAGTTATTTGAAGAACAACAGTTAAAGAAGTTCATGAACACCAGAATCAAGTGAGCTGCAAATGAAATAAGTGAATGGGTTCTTACATCAACTACTCCAGATGCTGATTCCATGATCGGCACCATCTCTTGGAATCAGGTTACCCTAACCCCTACCGTTTTAATAGAAATTTTTGGTTTGGTTTATGGCGATGAAGATATTGAGATAGACAGTTCTGATTATGATAACATATTGATTAAAATGGGTCATACTGGTGAAAACCCTAACAAACTTCTTAAAAAAAATTTGTCAACAAAATACAAATTTCTTGCTGATGTTGTGGACAAGGTTTTGCTGGGCAAACACACAGCCCATGATTACATTACCAGGCACCTATTTTTGGTGATGTGTGCTGTGGTGAACAAGAAGGCAGTACACTAGGGAAAGATATTGTTTGATTTAATCAAAAAGAAGAATACTAAGAAGGAAGTCTATTTTGGGAGGATTCTAGGGATTTTCATCCAGGACAAGGCATCTAAATCAATGGTCTCTCAGACCATATTCATCAATGCATCCAAGAGGCTGACTTGTGCCTTATTTGGAAGATGGGAGAGGACCATCACTAAGCCATCCAGGGCTTCATCCTCTTCCAGAATGTCTGAGGACACAAGGGCAGTTACAGCCACTCCTCCCCCCTCTAGAAGAAATTCCCTCCATCAGGATTCCATCACCTCCCTCTCAACAACAACCTCTTCCTCCACAGGTTTCACTTCCTTCATCAACTTCCCTCCAACAAACATCCACTGCCTCAATATCATAACTTCAATCTCCAACACCACCTGCCTCACCAGTGCATCAACCAACACCCCAGCATCTCCAGAACACATCACACCTCCTTCATCCCCTTTACCACCTCACCTTGATAACATACCACTTCACAATCTTATATCAATTCCATTATTTAACTTATTAACATCATATCCAAACAACACTCCATCATACCCAGATGAAATAATGACAGAGATTACACCTCTCACTTCATCCTCCATCATCCATCAATCTGTATCTACTCAAACACCTCCTGAGTTTATGCAATTGGATTCTCCATCCATCTCCAATATCCTGGAGCTCATCACTCTAATCTTCAGGAATCTCATAGCAGAGGCAATTGCACCTCTTGCTGATTCCATCTCCTCCCTATCTGCTCTCTTTATTGCTTCCCCCTCTACCCGTTCTTCTGGGGGCCTGGCTTCAGTACCCTTTGAAACTAGGCAGGGGGAGATGTCCTGTGAAGAAGTTCCAGTTCTTTCTCCTCCAGTAGCAGTAGCAGCAGCAACAATAACATATGTACATATGGATATAGTAGTTACAAAAAGTGTAAATACAGATACAGAGCTATTATATTTTCTTGAGGCAGATTCTTCCGAATTTGATATTGAGCTCATTGATGTTGAGATTACAGAACCTTTGGCAGCTGCACCATTCTTTTACCTTGTCCCTTCTGTGGACTTAGCTTATTTATTAAGAGATTTTGATACTCTTTATCATTCTCTTCCTCTTCCTGAGCAAGTTTTCTCCAAAGCCATTGTATGTTATTCTGCTCTAGTAAGTCCATAAGTTATGGACCAAATAAGGGCAAGTTTTACATCCCCTGTGATTTCAGAAATTCTAGTTGCTGAAGAGGTGTGCAGTCCTCCTCCTCGCATGTGGGATGAGTCCCCAATACTAGACTTGGATGACATCATGTTTGTAGATATAGAAAAAGAAGATGAAAATCAAATTGTTGTTGAAAGTATTATTGAACCAGAAATTATAGAACAACATAAGGCTGAGAAGTAAATCTCCAAGGAAGCTTTGAAAGAGATTGATGACTTATATAATAATCCTCCTGGATCCTCTGATGACAACAATGATGATGATGATGATGACTCTAATGAACCAAAATCTAAGAAAAGGATACCAAAGAAGAGAAAAGTTATTACTAAGGTTGTTCCTAAGCCTAACCCAACTACAGACACACCATATTACATATTGAATAAAATTACTCCTTATCCTGGTATGCCTCAGTGGATGTGGCTATCTAAGAATGAACAAAAAGGAATGAAGAAGAGGAGAAGATACAGGTCCCCTCCTAAGCAATTCAGAAAGGATCCTCCTCCTCCTCCTCCTCTATCTGCGGGGGCCTCTGGAAGTGTCTCTCATAGATTAACTCCAATCACTAAAATATATCAAAGACATTCCAAGCCAAGTTCTCAGAGCAGCAGGCATCAACAGCAGCTATCCACAGGAAGCAATCTACCTCCAACCTCAGAGCTAAAGAGTCCTTCAAAATCACATGGTGAATCAAAGAAGGACAGCATTCCTAAAAGTCCTAAATCTCCACCAGTTACTTTTGTTGATCCTGAATAAGAGAATACTGCAAAAATGGTTGGGTTTCAAGAACTAATTGGACTTTCTCTGATAAACAAAGATAAAGAAGAAGGCAAAGATCCCTCTCAATATTCTACCATGTCTTCTTACAGAAAAGAAGAATTAAAAAGATATGATAAATCTAATAAGTTCTTCAATGTTGATGCTTATATGAGTCTTCACCCAGATGCAGTTGTTCCAAGAGTAACTTCTTGCAACATTATTGGAGCCGCTGATATGACAATGTCCAAGAAAGAAGCTGCCAATCCTAACAGGGAAATCATATTCAGACAACTTTCTGACAAAGACAATTCCAAAAAACCTAAATAACTTTTTGATTAGTTTATTTTTTGAACTATTTATGTTAATTTGTCACAAAGCACTTGTTATATATATCTGTTAGACTTTTATTTTTCTGCCAAATATTTGTCGTTTTGCTTTGTGATTATATGTTATTATTTATTAGTGACCTCACCCAAATAGGGGGGATTGTTGGATCCCTAGTTTGGATTTGGACTAAGGTTCATTATTAGGATGTTTGACCCACCTTGTTTAGCCAGGGTCAAGTTTGTTAGTCCTAGAGTTTAGGATAGTCTTTTGAATCAAGCTTCTTGGACCAGCTTGCAGTGGACTTCAGGAAACTCAGACTTAGAAGAATTCAAAGTTCAGATTATTAGTTCGAAGTTCTTTGAACTCAGCTTGATGATCATTGATCTCAGATCGACGAACTCAGAGTTCTTTCTCTGAGTTGAGCTCGACGATATTCGAGCTCAGGTCGACGATTTATTCCCTCAAGACATATTCTCAGATCGACAAACTTGGAGCACAAAATTAGCAAGATATTTCCAGATTGATGTTCGCTGAGCTCAGGTCGACGAAGACGATTTCTCAGCTCGACGAACTTTGAGTTCAGGTCGACAAAATCTGTTATGTGGTCGACAAAATCTGTCAGTTAAGTATTTCCTTCTCTGCAGTTCATTTCCAGAATGACCAAGGCTGATTTAATATATTGTTGCCTATATTGCTCTGAGTAATTAAAAGCATATGTTATTATGAATATAGTCATTCATTGGCAACATTAATTACTGGATTTCATAGAGTAAAAATTCGGCTTAATAACTGGGACAGTTGAGGAAACAAATTAATGCCCTTCTAGCCGTTTGTCCAAGTTCCAAGAATTCAGTAGTTAATCAAGGAGTAAAATTCAAATTCAGAAGAGATACAGAGAAGAATCATCTACTATTAACGAGACAAGATAGAAAACGAGAAGTCAGAGAATCAACTAAGCGATAGAGGCAGACACAGAATGACATTCTGTCTGAAAATTAATTTTGTCTTCATCATCAACAAATCTTCTCCAAGCTTTCAAGAGACATCGAATACAATCAGTCTAAAAAGCTTGTTGGAGATCAACATCAATCTGAAGACCTACACCCCGTGCAAAGCTTCCAGCATTTCCTAAACTATAATCATCTCATGGGGAGCTTTGACAACTTCAATCCACTGAAGTCTTCTCTATTGATTAGAGAAAAGGAAGACAATATCACCTTATTACCTTGCTGTAAAAAGGGTTTAGTAACTCCCTTCAAAAGTTCTTGTGTTGGTTTTTGGGCACCTGATCAAAAGCCTAATTGGTTGTGAGATCTCCCTGCAAATAGATCTTGTGGTGACAGGGCACCTGAGCAAAAACCTATGGTGGCAGTTACCTGATCAAAAAACTGTTAGTGGATTCCTTCCGGGGTGGTAGAAGAGTGGATGTACCCAGATTTTGGGAACCACTCTAAATTCTTGTGTTGGTTGTGTGTTCATTCTTCTTTGTTTTGATGTGCTGTGGTTGTGTAGTTTAGCTTAGTTCCTCTTTCATTTTATTTAACTGCTACTATCACTAATTTTACTGATAGATTTTAAAATAGCAAAAAGTTTTAAATCACTTTATCCCCCCCCCCTCTAGAGTAAATCAGATCTATCCCCTAAGTTGACTTTCAATTGGAATCAAAGGATTATCAATTCCCTAAGTTGACTTTCACATAATAGTGAGTGCCATAGATGATTCTACTTTCCAGAACCTTGTCCTCTACAGAAAATCCAAGGAGATGTGGGATACACTTGTAGTCTACATGGAAGGCATTGAAGAAGTCAGGGATGATAGGAAATCCCAGCTTAATCAAGAGTATGAAGCCTTCAGGTAAACCAAGAAAGATAGGATATCTGAATCCTATGAGAAATTCTTTAGAATTATGAATGAGCTGAGGACTTATGGGAGGGTCTTCGGCCATTATGAGCTCAATGACAAGTTCCTCAAATCTCTAACTAGAGACTTAGACACAAAGATCAATATCATTAGAGAGGTGGAAAAGCTTGCTGATACTCCCCATCACACACTGTTTGGGAAGCTGATCTCCTATGAGATGCAGCTATCTGCCAGGAAGGAGGAGGAGACCATTAGCAGATCTCAGGCCAAGGAAAAGACTATGGACTTCAAAGATGGGTTCTATAATAAGAGCAAGGAGAGGATTGCCTCTGCCCCAAGGAAGCCTGGTGAATCAGACAGCACAGAGCCAAGCACATTAGAAAGCAATAAGTCTGATGGAGGGTTTGCTTCCTTCTCTAGGAAGTTTCAGAAGATGTTGAAGAGGAAGCAGTGGAGGTGCAGACCTTGCTCCTCCTCTCATCACAAGAAGGACCACTACAAGGCTGATAAGAAACACTCCAAGGGAGACAGGTATGAATCTAAACCTAGTAAACATATTTATTCTAAAATTGTTTGTTATTGATGTAGCAAGCTAGGACATGTCATAGCTAATTATCCTGTAAAGAGAAAGGAGACTGGTGAGAAGAAGCACCACCATCTTAAGAGAAAGAAGGAAAAGAACTTCATTGCCAATAATGAAAAGAGCTGGAGTTAAAGTGACTCATCTTCATCAGATTCTAAAGAAGAAGCCTATATTGGTCTATTTGTTGTTGGTTCTGATGAACAAGAAGACTATCCTGCAGTAAGGATAGGCATCAGGGCCCCTCTATCACATTTAAACAGTGACACTGAGGAGGATGGAGAGGTCAACAGTAGTTATGGTCTAATTTCCTTATCAGATGATGAATCCAGCCAGGATCAGCCTAGTCCAGATAATGTATACTCATTATTTAGCTCCTCTTTTGATTCAGATTATGAGGCTAGTCCAGATTATGATGCATCCTCATCCTGTGATGAAGATGGGTCAGAATCTAAGGAAGATGCCAATCAATTGATTGACAATTATGGTGCCTTTTTGGATGCTTTGAAAAGAAGCAAGAAGTTGGCCAAAAATAAGCTGAGGATATTATCTCCCTACAACTATCTGCTTCCCAGCAGGACAAGACAAAATCTTTGCTGGATCAGAAGACAAGAGAAATCAGCCAACTAAATACCATAACACTCATCCAGATTGGGACCATTAACCAGAAGAACACAATCATTCTGGATCTTGAAGAGAAGCTCCAAAGGGAGAAAAGTGTTATGGCAAGTTATTCAAAGCTCAATACTATATTGCCCCTGATAGACTCCTCCTCTCAAAAGGGTAAGAAGGGGTTGGGATTCAAAGGGAACACTAGAATTGCCCATCCCAAAGGGAAAGACAAAGCTCCAATTCATCCCCTGGCATCAATGCCTCCCATCTCTTTTAAGAAAGTGATGTTATCTTCAAATAAGTATGACCAAGAAAGCATCTATGGTCACTAGTTGAATTGTAGATCTACTAGTATAAACAAAAATGTTCACAGCTATGGTGGAAGATATAACAAGGGGTTTAGTTACTTCAAGGCCCCAAATGAGTAAATTCAAATGACCCATCATGGACCATTTGTGTTTGGTACACCAGCACCCACACTCAAGAAAAAGGCAGTGGCCTTTTCTTAGTATCTCTCAGCACACACTCAGACCAAGGGCAAGTCTGTCAACAAGCCTGACATGGGTATTTATGTGGCCATCAACAGTATGTCTTCTGCAAAGAAGACCACTATTGGTAGAACTCAAGATAAACTAAGCTCTTCTACTGACAAACTCACCTTCAATCAGATAGTGGCTTGAAGAAACAAGAATAAGGAAGCTGCTCTTCCTTCTGAATAGCCAGCAGCTAATCAATCTGCAAGACCTGCTCAGAAAAGAAGATATAATATACATGAGTGTTGGTGTTGTGGCAAAGTGGGTCATTTTGCCTTAGATTGCTGACACAATCCTACTGTGCCTAGAGCTAGTGCTAGTCCTCCTAGCAGAAAATATGCAGGAAGACAATTTCTTTTCCAGGCTAAACAGAACCAAGGACCCAATAAAAATTGGGGTCTTAAGGTAAATTAAATTATGTTTTGCAGGATAGTCCAAGTGCCCAAACCCCTATATGGTACTTGGACAGTGGATGTTCCAGGCACATAACTGGAACAAGGAGCAGCCTAAAGGAATACACTATAGTGAAGGATGGACCAAAAGTAATCTTTGGTGATTCACACAGAGGAGTCACCAAAGGCTATAGTAAGATCACCAATAGCATAGTCTCCATCTCAAAAGTGGCTTATGTTGAAGGGTTGCAACACAACCTGATATGCATAAGCCAACTCTGTGATCTTCGTTATGCCATTGTATTCTACAAGGATGAGTGCCAAATAAAGAGGTCAAGTGACCAAGAGGTCATCTTGACAACACTAGGAGTGTAAATGTTTAATGTTTAAACTTTATTTGTTTAAGTAATGACTCTCCCATATGTCTAGTTGCAAATGAGAAAGTATCATATTGTGTTCAATGGCACAAGAGGCTAGCTCATTTGAACTATAAAACTATTGGTAAGCTCTTTAGTGAAGAGTTAGTGAGAAATGGTCCCAAAGTAAAATGCACCAAGGAGGGCATTTGCTCAGCATGCCAAAAGGGCAAGCAGACCAAAACCTCTTTTAAGAGCATTGGGGCCAAAGACTCCATGAGGTATTTATACCTCCTATATATGGACTTGTTTGGTCCTATGCCAGTTCATAGTCTAGGTAGGAAAGTCTAAACCCTTGTGGTTGTTAATGACTTCTTTAGGTTTGCATGGGTTTTCTTTCTTAAGAAAAAGTTTGAAACCCTTAATATCTTCAGGACCTTTGTCAAGCTAGTTTAGAATGAATTGGACAGTACTGTGGTCAAAATCAGAAGTGACCATGGGACTGAATTCTAGTCTGAAGGAATGACAAGATTTTGTGAAAATCAAGGGATTCATCAAAAATTTTCTTCTTTAAGAAGACCCAAGCAAAATAGGATAGCTGAGAGGAAAAATAGAACTCTTATAGAAGATGGCAAAACATTACTAAGTGACACATCTCTCCTAGAATATTTCTGGGCTGAGGCAGTAAATACTGCATGTCATGTCCTAAATAGAGCTTCTATCATCAAGAGCCACAAGAAGACTCCCTATGAGATCATGAAGGGCAGAAAACTAAACCCTGCCTATCTCAGGATCTTTAGTAGCAAATGCTATATGCTAAATAATGGAAAGTCTAATGTGACTAAGTTTGATGCCAAATATTATGATGGGATATTTGTTGGGTACAATAATCATAGCAAGGCCTATAGGATCTACAACTTGAAAAATCAAGTTGTAGAAGAGTCTGTAAATGTAGTATTTGATGAGTCTACTATGATTAACAATGAGCTGCCAAGCTCCTTATATAGACCTGTAGGTATACAGGTGATGATGTATAAGCTAACCATCAAGGAAGCTGCTCCAATTGTCCAAGATAAAGATGAGGGAGTGTGCATTCCAGAAGAAGGGAAAAGCTCACATGATGTGGATGAAGAACAGCAAGATCCAGACATTGAAGCTCAAGATGTTGAAGGAAGAATGCCTCCAACTATTAGGCATCTAAGAGATCATCCCAAACACCAGATAATTGGTGATGCTAACCAAGGGGTTATAACCAGGATTAGAAGTCTCAACACAGTCATGTATTCAAGCTTCCTGTCACAAGTTGAGCCCAAAATATTTAAAGAGGCCAACATAGACAAGTTTTGGATTGTGGCAATGCAAGAAGAACTGAACCAGTTCAAAAGATGTAAGGTCTAGAAGTTGGTTCCTAGACCACAAAGACATAATATCATTGGAACCAAGTGGATCTAAAGGAATAAGCTTGATGAAAATGATATTATAATCAAGAACAAAGCTAGGCTGGTGGCTAAGGAATATAGACAAGAAGAAGGTATTGATTTTGATCAAACCCTTGCCCCAATAGCTAGACTAGAAGCAATCAGACTTTTCCTTGCATATGTTACCCACAGGGGATTTAAAATCTACCAGATGGATGTGAAGTCAGCCTTCTTGAATGGTGACTTAAGGGAAGAAGTCTATGTTGAACATCCATTAGGTTTTGTTAATCCTAACTCTCCTAATTATGTTTATTGACTTAGGAAAGCTTTGTATGGGTTGAAGCAAGCCCCTAGGGCATGGTTTGAGACCATGTCTAGCTTTCTCATTGATAATAAATTATCAAGGGGGAAGATAGACAAGACTATATTCCTAAGGGAATGTAAAGGCAAGATTATACTAGTCCAAATTTATGTATATTACATAATTTTTGGGTCTACTGATGATAACCTTTGCAAAAAGTTTGCTAAATATATGCAAGGGAAGTTTGAAATGAGTAGTATTGGTGGGCTTAAGTACTTCTTGGGCCTCGAAGTAAGGCAGACTAAAGATGGATTGTCCATCTCCTAATCTAAGTTCACTAGGGAGTTGATTAAGAAATTTGGTATGGAGAATGCTTCCATAATGAAAACTCCCACAGGGTCAAGTATGTCAATAGACAAGGATGAGGCAGGGAAATCTGTTGATGAAACCTTGTATAGAGGCATAATTGGCTCCCTCCTATATCTTACTACTAGTAGGCCAGACATCATGCATGTTATATGTGTTTGTGCTAGATATCAGGCTAGCCCTTAGGAGTCTCTCTATTTTGCTGCTAAGAGAATTTTGAGATATCTTAAGGGCACACTAGATCTTGGCCTATGGTATCATAAGAATAGTGATTTTTAACTAATAAGGTATTCAGATGAAGATTTTGCAGGCTAAAGAGAGGATAGGAAAATCACATCAGGCACATGTTAGTTCTTAGGAGGAAGACTTGTGTCTTGGAGTAGCAAAAAGCAGACCAGTGTTGTAATTTCAATAGCTGAGTTTGAGTATAAATTAGCTGGTAGTTGCTCTACTCAGTTGTTGTGGATCCAGCATCAGATCCAGGACTACAACATAAAGATAAGTAAAATAATTATGTATTGTGATTCTACTAGTGCAATCTTCATTGTTAGGAATCCTGTCTCTCACAACAAGACTAAATATATTGAGATTAGGTACCATTTTATTAGAGAGCATATGGAGAAGGAAGACATCTGTCTTGAATTTTTCCCTACATAAAAATAAGGTGCAGACATCTTCACTAAACCACTAGATGAATCCAAATTCAACACCTTCAAATTTGAGTTGGGCATGTTGAATTTAGTCCAGCTTCAGTAGCTCTCTACATGTTATTTTGCTTGTGTTGTTGCAGGTAGATCTAATCCCTACAGGGCTATAGAGATAAATTCAAATAAGTGTAAAAGTGATGTATACATTGAGTATATGCTCTCTGGCATCGACTACGTGGAGTTAACCTCAGGATTCATCTACGCTGAATCTATATTCTTTGGCATCGACTACGTCGAGATAACCTCAGGCTTCGACTGTGCTGAATTTATATTCTTAGTTGTCGAGTGCGTCGAATGGACCTATGAATTTAGTTCATCGAGTTCACTCAACGTACGCTCCCATTGGGTCTATTTTGCGACTAAGTGTCGGGATTAAATCCCAAACATTGATCAATTCTTAATCAAGAACAGGTATGCTCCTCTTTTCCTTCTAATATATAAATAACTATAAATAGAAGGATGTGTGCATAAGACAAGATACAATGTTCCTTGCCCTTCACTGCCCGTGCGACGAATCGAAGAAAAGCTTCGACAAACTTCAAAAATTCACAGAAGCAATGGTGCCAAAAGGATTAGATTTCTTATTTGAAGGCTCAGAGCTGGTTCACAATGGCTTCAAAGATGTGCCTGAAGAGGTTCAGTTCGTTCTCCACTTGCTCCAAGTCGCTGACCTAAAGTATTTTCTGTCAAAGCCCTGATTGCTATGGAAGCGAGAAGTACTAGAATTATTCTCTAACGCAAAGGTCGACTCATCTACCAGTAAGGTCAGGACAATGATCGGTGGTAACAAGATAAAGATAACCCCTAAAAGACTAAGCAAAGCGCTGCGACTAACGAAGTTCACAGTAACTGATGAGGAAGAAGAATTGGATAATTCTGATATCAAATCAGCACTGAAGTGGTGTGGTCTATCTAAACACACCACTTGATCAATTCTAAGGAAGGAATTAAATCTGAAAGGTAAGTTCCTGGCTGATGTGATTGAAAATGCTTTGTTGTGCAAGTCAGGCTCACATGACAAGATTTCCAAGAAAATGTTTGAGTTGCTAGCAAGGATTATACTTTCTAAGAGGACTGATTGGGGAAGATTACTGTTTGATAGGATGATGGAGTGTATTGTTGAACCTAACATGGGTAGAATTCTATCCCTGTTTTTGCTAAGAGGTGTTCCGGGGATCCTTAAAATAAGGTTAGGAACTAAAATCCATTATATGAAAAGGATGGATTCCAAAATGCTAGATAGGTGGGAAAGAGTCCTGCAACCTCAGCAACAGTCAGCTACAAAAAAGAAGAAAAAGACAGTTATAGTTTCAGAAAAAAGCACAGACATCAGTTCTTCAGAAAAAGTTAAGGATGAGCCTCGTGATCCTAATATGTCTGAATCCACTGATGAGACTAGGAAGGACATGAGTGCCTAAGTCTTAATATCCTCTGACCCTCTAGTCAGGACTCTTGTAAGTATGAATCAATCAGAAGAGGCTCCAGCAGTTGCTATGGAGATACCTTCTGTTGAAATTGTTGAATAAGTGGCTAAGGACATTGTCACTAAGATTTCTGCTGTGATGGAGGGGGAGGCTTCCAAGTCACCAACTCCAACTGAAGATGCACTTGCAACTTTAATACAAGTTCAGTAAGGTGCCTTCAGTCCTCAAAGTGTGGGTGAGAATCTCCTAGATCAAGTTATGGATGAGGTATTTGCTGAGGGAGAGCAATTCCAGATTCCTCTACAAACAAATCTACCTGCTGAAAATGTGGAAAAGGATGTTGCTGAAGACCTGCATGTCACTGAGGACATGGCAGTGATTGAGGGGGAGATTCAACCTGAACTCCCTGCTTAAAGTATAGTTTGTGAGATAGAATCTTCTGAGTCAGACAAGGGAACTTCTGCTGCTAAGAACATGGCACCTCAACATTCTTCTGAGTTTGAAATGCCTGATTCTACTGAAAGAGATGATCTTAGCCAAGTTCAACAACCTGCTCCAGTCACTGATGAAGGTACCTCCACTAATCAGATTTCAAGAACATTCTTGGCTCAGCTAAAAGGATTACTTGATGACCAGATGAGACAACTTGAGAATTTTGTTGATGATTCAATAAAGAACCTCAGGAATGATTTGTCAACAGAGATCAAATCCATAAGATTTGAGGTTAATCTTCTGAAGGCAAGAACAGTAAAATTCTTCTTGAGAGCTGCTCCTGCAGTTGACTTCACCCAGGACAAGTTGGTAGAGATTGGCACTCTCCACAATGCAATTATGGAAAATCAAAACATCGCTACTAGAAACATGCTGGCAATTCATAATGCTGACAAAGTATTTTGGGAAGCACAAACGACCACTCTTACAGCTAAAATGGATTCCTGCACCAAGCTCCTGGATGATCACATGCTAGAAGTCAAGAACCAGGTTATTGCAGGTGTAAATTACTTAGATGTGCAGTTGACCAAAGCCACTTCCTCCCAGACTAAGGCTATTATTGAAGAAGCCAAAAAGGGGGATAAAGAAGTAATCAGAACAAACACAGAGAATGATATATGGGTGTCAAATGTTATAAGAGGACCCTTTCACCTGGATCAAGTTCAGAATGACAACATCCCCAAGGTCCCTGACCAAGTTCAACAGACACTGAATCAGGGGGAGATGGATCATCATGATGGTATGTATGATGGCCAATATTATGATCAGAATTCAGAACAAGGTCTTGTCTATCACGATGATGCTCAATACTTGCAAGAAGGTACACGGCGGTGGAGGGGGGTTGAATCTTCTATAGTTACTAATATTCCTACAATCCCTGCATTCAGCCCCATTGTTGAGCAAGAGTTAAGGGAAAAAGGCAAATCTGTTGCTGAGTATGAGGATGCTGCCAGGATGAGAAAGAAGAGATTCAGGGAAGAAATGGAAGAAAGACCTAACTTTGAACTATGGAGTCCTTAGTCCATGATAATCATTCTATGTTCCTAGGATCTTGCAAAGAACAAGAAGACAGAGAGGAGAAATCTCTATAGCTCCCTAGAGTGGGCAAAGTTTGAAAATAATGAAAGGTACAGAAAGAAGTTCAAAAGGGACAAATGGCAAGGCACTTTGCCACCAGATGCTGTGGAGCCTGTCAAATACTTCCCAAAGTATTACAGTTACTTATAGAGAAAAAAGGAAAAGAAAACAGAAGCTAAAGCTGAGGATGTAGCCAAGAAGCCAAGGAGCAGGGGCATAGTGAAAAGGGAACCTGAAACTTGAAAAGTTTCTTGTTCCACTTATAGGGCTGAAGGAATGTGTAAAATTTTGTATTATGCACACTTGAAAAACATTGCTCCTTCTGATAAATGAATATCATATTGTTGTATATGTGTTCATTATTTCTATGTTCTGCAATGCTTTACTTATTATATTTACATCATTTATGGTGTTGTATATCATTGTCTATGGTTTTGGCTTCTTCAAATAGGGGGAGATTGTTGGGTCCATTGATCCCAATATCCCTGATTTGAAGAAGGCATACTAGAAAATGGCATACACATGTGAGTAACTAATTATTTCAATAAGTTCTATGTATGCAGGTGATTACTTGTTACAATAATAAGATAGGTTAGGTGGACACAAGGAAGGATGCAGGAAAGACAGAAATATATCTAAGTCGACAGGCGTTGAGTGAAGGAAGTTCACCCAACGCCAGATGACAAGAAGCGTTGAGTAAAGCATGGAAAATTAAAGCCTCTGCATTAGCAAGGCAGAAATCTGCCTATGTCCACAGGCATCGAGTGAAGGTAGTTTACTCAATACCCAGAAACAAATGTGTTGAGAAAAGCATGGACAGTCAAAGCCTAACTATTTCTAAGGCGGAATTTTGGTTAAGTCCAAAAGCGTTGAGTGAAGGAAGTTCACTCAATGCCTAGAGCTAGAAGCGTTGAGTCAAGCTCAAGCAGTCAAAGCATTTGAAAATTAGAGCATGATTCTCGCTAAGTCAAGAAGCGTTGAGTGAAAGCAGTTCACTCAACGCCTAAAGAAGAAAGTGTCGATAGAATAAAGTTCAGTCAAAGCCTCAGAAGTTGAAGACAGAAATTCTGTCTAAGTCTAGATGCATTGAGTGACGGTTGTTCACTCAACATCAACTCAATAAGAAATTCTACTAAGTACAGAAGCGTTGAGTGAAGGTTGTTCACTCAACGCCAGCTCAATAAGAAATTCTACTAAGTATGAAAGTGTTGAATGAAGGTTGTTCACTCAACGCCTTATCAAGATGGCGCTGAGTGAAGGAAGTTCACTCGACGCCTATGATGAATTGTTTGAAATCGACTAAGTCCACAATTGCTGACGTCAGCAGAAATTCAAAATATTGCGGGAAGTCTACAGTACACAACATACGGCGTCGCATGCCTCCTGTACTGTATTTAATGCAAAAGGGAAGTTGTAGCGAACAACTACTAGTGGTCCCGATGCTCAAAGATCCGTTGGATGGCGGGATATAAAAGCAATCAAATCAGAAAATTAAACAAAACTTTTGAAGAACTTTGGGGAAGTGCTGAACTTCATCTTCTTCCTCTCGACTTTATTGTAGAGCCAAGAGAAGTTGCTCAAACTACTGATCTGAAAGTTCTAGTAAGTTAGCTATTGTCTTTCTCATCCTTAACAGTAAGTTCAGAGAGACATCTCTGAGAAAGAAGAAGCAGCAAAGGGAATACTTATCTACAGCAACTTCACAACTCTAGCTGACCATTCCTGAAGAACTTTTTCTAGAATTATGAAGAAGACTGGACTGAGCTATCTCAGCACGGAAGGAGGAAGACACAGAGAATATTTCTATGGTGTCTTAACATCATCAACAAACCATTACTCTCTTTGTAAGATCATTTGATCTGCGTATAAGCCTAATATATAAATGCTGAGTGTAGGATCTTTAAGTAAATCTAAGTGGTAGGATTCAAGTGGTGAATCTGAGGTAGGATTCAGGTTTGGATCTGAGCTGTAGGGCTATTGGCTTGAGGTAGGAGAGTCATTCTCTCTGAGTGGTAGTGTTATCCTCCTAGACTGAGTTGTAGACTTAGTGATAAGTTTTAGTTAGGTGGTATGTAGATCACTGAGTTGTAGGAGCCTTGATGGCTCTGAGTGGTAGGGCTTTGTGTCTGAGGTAAGTCTTGGAGGAGACTGGGAGATCCTGAGAGATCTTAGTTGTAAGCTCTTTGGAGCCGAGTTTGGAGACTGGTATGATAGACTTATGATATTCCTTTTATAATATGACTTTAGGATGAGTAGTGTTGATACTACACAATTTGTAAAGCACAGTGGTTCTGATTTGATTTTATTATAAATCTAGGTAGATGATATAATTTTTGGTGCCACCGATGAGAGTGTATGTAAAAAAACAGTTACATAAATACAATCAAAATTTGAAATGAGTTTAGTTGGAGAGTTTACCTATTTATTAGGCTTTCAGATTTCTCAACGAAAGGATGGAATTTTCGTAGGGCAATCGAAATATCTAAAAGATATGCTTAAGCGATTTGACTTTAAAAATTTGAAACAAGAGAAAACTTTAATGAGCGCATCACTCAAATTAGGAAAGGATGAAAGGGACATCTCGGTGGATCAAACACTATTTAGAGTTATGATCAGATCACTACTTTATCTAAGTGCTTCTGGACCCGATATCATGTTTGTTGTGTACCTCTGTGTTAGATATCAAGCTGATCTAAGAGAATCACATCTTAAAGTTGTTAAGCAAATTTTTAGGTATCTCACAGGCACCCAAATCTTGGTCTTTGGTATCCACACACCACTGACTTCACATTCCACAAATATTTCAAATCAGACTATGTTGGATGTTCACTCGATCGCAAGAGCACAAGTGGTACCTATCACTTCCTAGGTCCGACATTAGTTTCATGGTCAAGTAGGAAACAAAACTCAGTTGCCCTCTCCACTGCTGAAATTGAGTATATAGCCCTTTGAAGTTTTTGCACACAAGCACTTTTGATGTCACATACGTTAAAGGACTTCGACCTCAAATTTAGGAACGTTGACCTTAGGTGCGACAACAAGAGTGCAATAGACCTAACGAATAATCTAGTATACCACTCTCGCTTCAAACATATTGACATTCGTTATAACTTTATCTGGGACAATATTAAGAAAGAGAATGTTAAAGTGAGCTTCATTGGGACTGACAATCAACTTGCTTATATCTTTACCAAACCCCTCCCCGATGCTCGTTTTTCTTTACTTCGACTAAACTGGTTGTTTTGGATCTCACTGCTTGATCATGCTGCATCATCTACTGCAATCAGGGCATTTTTTTTGTGAGTTACCGTCATGCGGTAGCCAGCACTGGCGGTAAGTTTGCTACATGTTTTTTTTGTTTTATATGTTTCTGCTTTTGTTTTTTCTTATGTTTCTTTTGGTTATTTTATAATCAAAAATAAATTAAAAAATGAAAAATCAGAAAACTCCAAAAAACACGTTTTTTTGTTCAGGTTGCTTTTTTTATTTGTTTAATCTTTTTATTGAAATAAAAAAATATATAAAACTCCAAAATGAAAAAAACTATGGATCGTTCTTTCTAAGGACACACATGACTAGAACCTAGAGCATAACGATTCCTTGCAATGTTTGATCTAAGATTGTTAATCCTTGTTAATATTGTCTAATTATGTCCTTATGTGTGAATTTATAGGTACTTAGCTACTGAGTGTGACTAGACATGATAATGTATGTTGAATATGCCTCTAGGTATGTGTGAGGATTTAGGTAGTGTAATGACATTACACTGTTCATACATCCTTGGAAAATACACTCGTGTAGAAATTCATGCGTACATGCTATAACTCGTGATATTGTGTCTAACATGCTAGAAATAACTTGAACAATCAATGTCACGGTGTTCCTATTTTTATATACAACTAGAACTTTGAGTCAATATTCTATTGAAAATGTCGTTTGTATACAAGTTAAAGTGTATTTATCTATGTAGGTAGATTTCGATTGATTCAGGATCCTTGAACTCAAAAATGGTATAAAAATTAATAGTGAAAAAATGAATGAATTAGAAAAATATTGGGGACTTCGTATACTATGAACTCATGTGTCAAGTATACCTCCCAAACACTACTCACTCCTCCTGATAAGTCTTCATGAGATTTGTAAGGAAGAGCACCTTGGTCAAAAGAATCATTTTGATCATGTGCAACGACAAAAATTTGAGTTAGTGCTCCTTGTTGGAATCTTGATATAAAGTAGATAGTAATGTGACATGATTTTTCACTTTATGTCTCCTGTGCTAGCATAGTGAATTATTGAGATAAAACATGTACTAAAGATTATTTCTACTTGATGTTTATTCTTTTGATACTACACGTACACATGTCATTATTCTATCTAACGCTTCCATCCATAAGAATTGGACTTGCACTGCATTTTATGTCTATAACACATATGTACTAGTACACGATTTCTATTCCTGAAGCTTATAATGTTACACTGTATTAACTTTATGAATATCTTAGCATTGTACTCCAAATCGGTGTGTATTTAGTTTCACTTGTGCTGTCCAAATTTCTTTTACTCTGAAAAACTCATCAAATCAACTGATCTTTTATTGGGTGGGTCTATATTCATAGTGTTCTGCTCTAATTTTTGTCATTACTTCTTATGAATTTTATGCACGCGTACACATTGTCTCATCTCTTTAGTATCTCATGCAAATAGGGAGAGAGGTGAGTGTTCACGAGATAGGTTAGTTAATCCTCGACCTTCCAATAATTTCAAAAGGGGAGAATTGAGTGTTCCTGAGTATATCCTATGTTAGTTGAGTGTTGAGTTAATTGAGTGTTCATGAGTATATCCTATGCTAGTTGAGTGTTGAGTGTTAGTCACCTAGGGAAAGATATCTTTTGGGGGAGCACAAAAATAGGGGGAGAACATCTATAGGGGAGTCATTATGATTATTTCTATATTAATTAGTTCTACCTGTTATATTTCACGATTACTGATTGGATTACACTATACCATGTTAATATTTAATATCTCATGAACGGAATTTGATATTATCAAAAGGGGGAGTTTTTTGGAGTATATGGTTCGCATATCTTTAGTTTGACAATATAAAATCACGTGTTGTATTTGATCATACGAGGTTTGGGTATGGTGTGCAGGTTTATAGGTACAAAAGAACAAGAAAATCAACTTCTTGCAGCTACTGCCGAGCACTAGCGATACCGCCCGCAATAACTTCGGAATTAATTCAGGACAAGTGCTTTGTGGACTACCGTATGGCGCTAGACTTATCGCAGCATGCTAGTTCTATTAATGAGAGTAGATTCATCATGTTATCATCGGGCGATAGCTCCGTACCGCACCACGATAGCTCAAAAAAGCGGTAAAAAATGTTCATTTTTTATCAGGCGATTTCGACAACCTTCCTCTCTCGCCTATTCAATAGGAATAATCGACCTATCACCCTCCCAGCCTTGGAGGTCACGAGGCCAAACACTAGGAGCTCTTTTTATATAAGGACTTCGACATCCCTTACCTGAGGAGGAATGTCGACTCACTTTTTCCTGTGCTCACCGGTGAAGGTACCTTCTATCCCTCTGACTTCTAGTCTTGGTTCTCTTTATTTGAGAATTTCTTTACTAATATCAACATGCACAGGGGCACGAGGCCTACCCCTTCATCTACTTATATGAGTGGCAAGGCTCTCGCCTCCAATTATGCACGCGCGAAGGCCACAGCAGTGGCATGCAGGAGCAACTAGGAACCTTTCCTAAGCCAAGTGGCCAGAAGCAAAAACATGGCACGCACCCTGCCCGTACGATCCCCAAGAGGCCAAAGGCTACAATACTCACGAGGGATAAGGAGGTCAGCGTGGTTCCTCTCAAAAAAATCATGTTCACGAGCAAGACCATGGGTAGGATATCCAGCGAGAACGTCAGGACCTCGGCAGCGCTAGAAAAGAAAATGGTGTCGAGAGGTCACCAGAATTTTGTTCTAGGCAAGAAGTTGTTGGACGATGTCGACGAGCCCCTACTGCTCTGGGATAGATAAGCCAACATGGCCTCTATCTCTTCAATCCTTCCCTCCTGGAAAGAGGGAGAGACCATCTCTAGTCAAGCATATGCCTTCTCCTTTGGGCTTTATGGGTGGGACATCACCGCCTATTATGATGACGCAACTACTTAAGCACTCGTGTATGAGAGAGCGCGTGCCCATCTCCGCGCCCTTGAGCATGCTCATTTGACTGTGAGCCGCGATATTCCCTTATCGCAAAACCTTGCTGATGTCAATGAATCGCGAAATCTGTTGTCGGGAGAGGTCGTGATGTTAAAGCAGAAGCTGGAAACTTCTGAGAAACTTCTCATCGGGTATGTGGGTGGAGTAGTAAGTCCGCTCCTACTTTGCTCATTCACTACTTTGCATCCTTCTCGCTTTAACCCCTCCTCTTTTCAAACTTCTTGAAAGATGATGTGACCGCTGATCAATTGCACGCGCGCATCGCCCTTCTAGAGGAGGAGAACAAGGGGATGAAAGACCAAAATGTTCAGCTGGTCAACACCCTCGTAACCCCCCCCCCCACTTCCCACGAGAGGAAAGAACTCAAGCTATATTCTCAACATGAAATTGAACTGATGATACAGGAGAATGCCATCGAGGCTACGAAGCACGCACTTTAGCTGATGCAGAGATCTGGACTTATGAGGGGTGAATATATAAGTGTCACCGCCGAGGACCTGATCCTCGAGTTGTTCCTCTCTATCGACGAATCAGGGGATGATGTTGACCCAACCTCCCGTGAGAGAGAGCTATAAGCATCTTCACCCTGAAGCTCTCACTCTTTACAGTTTTCTTTCCTTTCATGTATTTTTCTTTCTTTTTGGGCATGACCCTTTTTGCGAGATGTAACATTTGTTCAGAAAAATATAAATTATAATTTTGCTTTGTCTGCATTCCTCTTTGTTGTTCTTTAATTTTAATTTTAGTAGTTCTATCACGTGTTGCCTACACTCAGCATGCGCTCTAATTCATCGTTGATCCTTAGCTTTAGGTCGCGAGCGAGGGGCTCTTCTTGGGAAGGATGTCTTGCCAGACCTTAGTCTAGCATCTTGCCGTAACATTACGCTAAATGTTGGTTTATCAAACTTGCATGTAAGAATTAGGCTGGTCCTTAAGGTCTGTTCCCGTACTGCTCTCGCCTTATTGAGCTCATGCGCGACTACACCCCTTTTATCATTATTACTCGATATTGGCCCCTAGTGAGTACCCGACTAGTGAGATCTAGCCCCAGACACTCCCATTCGCTTATACCTTTCATCCTTCCTCTTTTATGCTTTTGCCTTGATATTTGCCACAGCATACTTCTGAGTGACTTCCAGTCCTGCCAACTGGTGAGAGCCTTGATGGCGGGATCTTCTTAGGGTTATTTTTCAAATTTATTTCATTCGGCCACCAAGAGCCTTCCGACCATCATCTAACGAGAGATTGATAGCGGGATCTACTCGTGGATAGTTTGAAACTTTCTTTTATCCATCCACTGAGCTACTTCCAGCCCTATCATATAGCGAGAACCTGACAGCGGGATCTACTCGTGGTCAATTTCATACTTTCTTTCATTTATCTACCGAGCATCTTCCATCCCAACCAGCTAGCGAGAGCCTGTCAGCGGTATCTACTCTTGGTTAATTTCATACTTTCTTTCACTCATCCATCGATCGCCTTCTAGCCCTATCAGCTAGCAAGAGCCTGGCAGAGGGATCTACTCGTGGTCAATTTCAAACTTTCTTTCATTTATCCATCGAGCACCTTCTAACCCTATCAACTAGCAAGATCCTGACAGTGTGATCTACTCGTGGTCAATTATAAACATTCTTTCTTTCATCCACCGAGCGCCTTCCAGCCCTATTAGCTAGCGAGAGCCTGACAGCGGATCTACTTGTGGTTAATTTCAAACTTTCTTTCATTCATCCACCGAGTTCCTTCCAGCCCTATCAGCTAGCGAGAGCATGATAGTGGGATCAACTCATGGTCAATTTCAAACTTTCTTTCATTCATCCACCAAGAACCTTCCATCCCTGACAGCTAGCGAGATCCTTACAATGGGATCTACTCATGGTTAATTTTAAACTTTCTTTCATTCATCCTATGAGGACCTTCCATCCCTGTCAGCTTGCAAGAGCCTTACAATGAGATATACTCATGGTCAATTTCAAACTTTATTTCATTCATCCACTTAGTGCCTTCCAGCCCTGTCAGCTAGCGAGAGCCTGACAGTAGGATCTACTTGTGGTCTCTCAACCAATACTCCATCCAGTCTCTCTAAGAGGTCATCCTACCCTATCAGCTAGTGGGAGGCCAGTTAATGGAACCATCCCGAGGGATTCAAATCAACATCCTAACCTGCCTCTCTAAGAGGTCCTTTTGTAACACCCCCAGTTTTTCCAGAACTTGAGTCTCTGAAAGCTATCACCTGGCGATGGGTAGTTATCGCCCGATGATAGCTAAGCATTGAGTAGGAAGGCATTGAGAGCGTCGAGTGGTACCGCGCATGGCGGTTGGATGATATCGCACGGCGGTAGCTCCTGAATGTTTGAGATCGTTGAGTTAGAATCGTAGAGTGGCTATCATGCGGCAGTATTATTAACGCTGGTGATAGCGATTTATTTCTGAAATGACCGACGACTCGGTAAGTTATCGCTGCGCGGTAGGTAGTTACCACCCGGCTGTAGCGCACGGGAGCAGTTCCGTCATTTGGCTTTTTCGTCGTCTTATTTCTCTTGGGATTTGATCCTATGGCCCAGGACACTCCATCCAAAGGGAATAAATAGGGCTGAAACGTTCTAAACCCTCATTTATTTCTTATTTTGAGAAAGAGTTAGGGTTTGGGAGAGAGTTTGGAGGAGGAAGAAGAAGGCCTTTCTCCGCCATTGACGAAGCTTTGGGGATTCGATCGTCGACCCGAGGCCAGATTCACGGAGTAGACTTGAAGGCACACACTTTCATCCGTGCAAATCGAGTTTTCCATGGCTAGGAAGAGGATTCGTAAGGTAATGGCACTTCTCCTCTCAGTCTTTAGGATGTGTGCATGGCATCCATGTTGTTCTTTTTTTTCTTTCAAGCATTTAGGCACCGGATCTCTCAAATGAGAGGGGTTCCGGTCTCCATGATACAAGAGGAGCCAGCGGATCGAGTGTGTCCATCCCCGACATGATGTTGCACTAGAAATCCGCTCTGCTAGTGGAATAGGCATTGTGGGTGAAGCCATAGTCGCGACTGTTAGTCCGACTCGGTGATGTTGCATAACGATCCTTAAGGATTTTGCTAAAAAACCATTTGCGGCAAGATGTCATTTGTGAGGTGGTTTACCCCTTTTTTGTGTAAGTATGAATGGTGGATTAGGGAAGGAAAGGCTATTTATTATGATGTGCTAAGGTGTGGCTTTATCTTTATGGTTGGCTGGCTAGCCCGTGACATGCAAGTAATGTGTGGAGAGTGTCCCGACGATACAAGTTCCCTTCTGTGAAACCGATGAGAATACCAAGCTTTGGACAAGCCCGGGCGATGAAGCCCACAAGCGGGTGGGGTAAAGCAAGGGTTCTTAGCATCGGTTTGTTGTTTGTGAGACAGAATCTTGACATGAGAAGTTAGATCTTGCAGGCAAGCCCAGGTTTTGAGACCCACGTGTAGGTGGGGCCTTGGCATGAGTTCCGTGTGGCGGCTTGTATGCCGTTAGGGGAAATTTAAAGTACCCTGTGTTTGCAGCTTGAACACCGATGGGGAAATTGGAAGTACCTGTTTGATGATGTGTGATGATGTGTTAGATTCATGCGCTTTAGGGTGCCTTGGGTGAAACCCAGGTTTGCATACATGCTATATTGTAGGCCCTTTATTTTACCTACTCAACATAGAAACATGTTTGGTGTATGAGACATCTAAACCTGTTTTATTACTTTTTAAGTTCATGTATATTTGCATACGAAGTGCTGACCTGTAGGGTGATGGAGTGCCCCGAGGTCTGCTAGGGACGTCTGTGAGGAGATGTGTTGGTTACACAGTTGAGGTCAGCCTTTGTTGACCCACATTATAACAAATTTTTACAGGGCAAGAATTGTAAGCAAGAGCAAGATCGCCGGCCAAAAAGGCCTAAGCCTCATGAAGTGAACTTTCTGTTATTTGCTTGTGATTATCAAGTTCTTTGCTCGATGTACTGTAATACGGCTTGCATGCTGAGATAGCCTATGAGTGATAAAGCACATTACTTTGTTTGTTATTGTTTCAGACTTGGGACTCATGATTATTGTAAGGCCTTAAGGCCGTTTTAAAACTCTTGTGATGGTGGATAACTTCTATTGTTGTTATTTGTTTCCGCTGTTTTTAGTCTGAGTTTTGAGTTGGGTAGTTTTATATCATCTTATAATGCTTAAACTATGGAGTCTGTATGTTGTGGGGCCCCAGCCGAACCTATATTATATGGTCATTACAGGAGAGGCATTACAATTTGGTATCAGAGCGAGGTTAGTGTCCAAGTGAAGGTTTAGTGACGATTTGTTGTAATTGGATCGTATTAAAAAGTTATCCACATAGGAGTATCATGGGACCATGAGTGTCCTAGTGTCTAAGTTTTATGATTAGAAGCTGATTCTTGTTTTACCTTGCTTTTGCTAAGGGTGCAAGCGATAATGCGGGGATATCGAGGCCGCAAGAGGAGCCTTTGGCGAGCAGTGCAACTGCTCCAGGTCCGATGGGCATGGGTATAACCCAGGACGATTTCTATCGCATGCTTGCAGAAGCAATGGTAGCGGCCCAAGATGCAATGATAATGTAAGTTGTGACCCCTATTGTATTGGTAGGTACTCCTGTTACCCCGGATGCGGCACCAGTCATACCGGGCAGAGGAGCCAGGCCAATAGAGTCGTTGGTTGAGAGAGTGGTCTTCGGGAAGGGAGACCGATAAATGAAGTATTTTATAAGTTTCCATCCTCCAATATTCAAGGGAGTCGGCACGCCGACCGATGCAGAGGACTGGTGGGCCAGGATTCAAGAACTGCTGAGGGCGGCAGAGATGCCAGAGGAGAAGAAGTCTGAGTTTGGGACCTTCATGTTAGAAGGTGATAATAAGTTTTGGTGGGTGAGTCATAGCGTCCGCCAGTTTCCTAGACGCACCCCGTCCATAAAAGAGTTCGGGAATGCCTTCTTGGAAAAGTATATCCCTTCGTCGGCAAGGTTTTCCCTTCTGAGATAGTTTTTTGACTTGGTGCAATGAGATAAGACTATGGATGAGTATGTTCAGGAGTTTACTCGATTGGGTCGTTATGCTGGAACGACCATGGCCGATGATGAAGAGAGGGACAATCTCTTCTACCATGTGTTGAGAGAGAACTTGAGGCAACCCCTAATTGCTATGAAAAATGCATCTTTCAACGAGTTGATTGAGGCAACCAAGACATTGGAAAGTGATATAGAACATACCCAACATCGTAAGGGACTTGTAGTAAAAGAGGGAGAAGGAAAGCCTTCTCAATCGCAAGAGAAGTCTAAAGGGATTAAGTGGAAGAAGAATCACATCCCTTCAAGTCATGGGAGAAGAGCAGTATGACATCTGGGGGATCTCGCTTCAAGGGACAACCATCGTGCTACAAGTGTGTCAAGCCAGGCCACAAAGCTCATTTTTGTACTGAGGGTGGCACTGAGCAGGAGCCAAGGCAGTAGCAGTCAGTATAGTCCGGTCCCAGCGCCACGGAGAAAGGGAAGATGGCAGAGTCGAGCGCTTCACAGTTCTAACCCAAGCAGCCAAGGGCTTACAACCTTGGGCAGTAGGAAGCGATTCCACAACCCAATGTTGTGACAGGTATGGGAAAGTTTAAGCTTGTTTATTAGCTTTAGACTTTCGAGACTTTTATGTGTATTGTCTGTGTTTTAGGCTCCGTGCTAGTTTACGGTTACCCTGTTAGGGTACTGTTTGATACGGGAGTGTCACACTCCTTTCTTGTGGAAAGCTTTATCCAGAGAATTGGAGTCGAGCCCTTTTTGGCAGACGCAGAGCTTAGGGTGTGCATGACCAATGGGTCTTTCATGACTTCCAAGTCAAAAGTACGCATTGGTTGGAGTTTAAAGGGAGTTGACTTCATGTTGGTAGCAGCGGTTCTACCGTTAGCCGAGTTAGATGTGATCTTGGGGATGTACTTGCTGGAAGAGCAATGCCCAAGTATTGATTGCCTATCTAAGTTGGTGACCCTGAGATGCTAAGGAAAGGAAGAGGTTAAATTTGAGGGCCTTAGTGGAGTGGCCTGTTCCCTGATCTCAGCCATGCAGTTAGTGCAGGCAGTTAACCAGGGGGGAGTAGTTTTCGTAGCATTGTTAGAAGCTCAACTTTCCCAGCTATCAATTGGAGAAGTGCTGGTAGTGGCAAAATTCGAGGATGTGTTTCCTGAGGAGCTTCCTGGAGCGCCTCCTCGACAGGAGATCCATTTCTCGATTGAGTTAGTGTCAGAAGCTAGGCTAGTGTCACATCCTCCTTTTAGGATGGTACCGAAGGAGTTAGCCGAGCTTAAGGTACAGTTGCAGGAATTGTTAGAGCAGGGGTATATCAGACCCAACTCATCTCCTTGGAGCGCGCCAGTGCTGTTTGTGAAGAAGAAAGATGGTAGTATATGGCTGTGCATAGACTACCGGGAGTTGAATAAAGTGGCTGTCAAGAATAAGTATCTGATTCCATGGATAGATGACATGTTCGACCAGTTGGTAGGTTCAGTGGTGTACTCTAAGTTGTACTTGAAGTCAGGGTACTACTAGTTATGGATTCGAAGCAAGGACATACCCAAGATAGCATTTGGAATGAGGCATGGTCACTTTGAGTTCTCAGTGATGTCGTTTGGGTTGACGAACGCGCCATTGGTATTCATGTATTTGATGAACCAAGTGTTTCGGGAGTATTTATACTCATTTGTGGTGGTCTTCATCGACGATATTTTGGTATACTCCAAATAGGAGGCGGAGCATGAGGCTCATCTGAGAGTAGTCTTGCAGACTTTGAGAGAGAACCAGTTGTATGCAAAGTTCTCGAAGTGCGAGTTTTTGTTGGAGAAGGTAGCATTTTTTGGCCATGTGATTAGTGGTGATGGGGTGGCGGTGGATCTCGCGAAAGTTGAGGCCATTAGAGATTGGCCAATTCTGAGCACCGTGGCGGAAGTCAGGAGTTTCCTTGGACTAGTCGGGTACTATAGAAGGTTTGTGGAAAACTTTTTGCAGATAGTTATTCCCTTCACTACTCTGACTTGTAAGGAACAGAAGTTTGTGTGGACTCAAGAGTGCGATCAAGCGTTTGATACCTTGAAGGAGAGGTTGATGTGTACTCCAATCCTAAGTCTTCCTTAAGGGACTGAAGGATTTCAGATTTTCACTAACGCATCAGGATGCGGTGTGGGGTGCATGCTAGTGCAACATGGCAAGGTGATAGCCTTTGGGTCTAGACAGTTGAAACCTCATGAGAGGAATTACCTCGTCAATGAATTGGAGTTGGCAGAGGTAATTTTTGTGTTGAAGTTGTGGCGACACTATGTGTATGGTGTGAAGGTAGAGATCTTTACGGACCACAAAAGCCTGAAGTATCTTCTAGATCAAAAGGACTTGAACATGCGGCAATGCGTGTGGGCGAGTTCCTTTGAGACTATGATGTGGTGATTCAGTATATGCCGCGTAAGGCCAATGTGGTGGTCAATGCCTTGAGTAGAAAGTATTCAAGACAAGGGAATTGGATTGAAGTTTTTGATGAGCGATTGGTGCGGTACTTTGAGTCCCTTGATATTGAGTGTGTAGCAAGAGGAGAGTCTAGTATGGCTCGATTGAACTAGATAGAGTTGCAGAACGACTTGTTCGAACGTATTCGGGAAGTGACCAGTGTAGATGTCGGGTTCCAGCCGTTTGTGGTGGAAGCTCAAAAAGGTGAGGGTACTGCCTGGGAGATGATTGATGGGATCTTAAGGAAGGACAGAAGGATTTGTGTATCGCAGTTTGGCAAGCTCTGTGAGGAGTTGATGTTTGAGGCTCATTTCACAAAGTACTCCATTCACCCGGGCAGTATAAAGATGTATATGAAGAAATCCTTTTGGTGGCCTTGTTTGAAGCGGGACGTTGCTTTGTACGTGAGTTAGTGCCAAACTTGTGTCTTAGTGATGGCTGAGTGTCAGAAGTCGGGCAGGTTCATGAAGCCTCTTTCTATCCCCGAGTGGAAATTTTATGACATCTCCATGGACTTTGTGCATGGATTACCACGGTCGCAGCAGGGAAATGATGCAATTTGGGTGATCGTGGATCTCTTGACCAATGTGGCTCACTTCATCCTGAATTGGAAGGAGGACAGCATGGAGAAGCTGGTAGAACTGTACGTTCGCAATATTGTTCGATTGCACGGAATTCCCAAGAGTATTTTTAGTGATCGTGATGGACGGTTCACGTCCAAGGACTGGAGATTGGTATAAAAAATTCTGGGCACAAAGATCAAATTTAGTACTGCATTCCATCCTCAAACCGATGGTCAAACCGAAAGAACGAAATGTACTATGGAGGATATGCTGAGAATGTGTACCCTTGATTTTGGCAAGAGGTGGGAAGATCTCCTTTTCATGGTGGAGTTTGCCTAAAATAATAGTTTCCAGGAAAGTATCAAGATGACGTCATATGAGGCTTTATATGGAAGACAGTGTCGAACACCGATGTCATGGATAGAGGCAGGAAACACCAAATTATTGGAAAACGAGGTGGTGGTTGATGCTTGCGAGTTGGTGCGAATAATTCAGGAGCTCATGAAGGTTACTCAGGATCGGCAAGCGAAGTATTTCAACGCTCTCCATAGGAATGTTGAGTTCACAGTAGGCGACTAGGTATACCTAAAGATTAAGCCGTTCAATGGCATTTCACAGATTCACCGACTCAATAAGTTGAGTCCGAGGTTTTTGGGGTCGTTCGAGGTCGTGGAATGTATTGGAGAAATAGCCTACCGGTTGGCATTGTCCATAGAGTTGAGTGGACTACACGATGTCTTCCATGTCTCAGTTTTGAGAAAAGCCTTGATGGAGACGAGCATTGTGGTCGAGTTGGCAGCGGTTCTAGTAGAAGAGGTCTTGAGGATGAAAGTACGTCCGGCTGGCATAGCGTGAGCAACCAATGTTGGAGGACTTTCCAGAACTTTTTTAGCTTCAGGTATGCTTGTGTTTGAGTTCATGCTTAATTTTAAGGATGAAATTCTTCTAAGGGGGGAGGAGTTCTAACACACCAGTTTTTCCAGAACTTGAGCCTTTTGAAGCTATTGCCTGGCGATAGGTAGTTATCGCCCGACGATAGGTAGTTATTGCCCGATGTTAGGTAGTTATCGCCCGGTGATAGCTAAGCGTTGAGTAGGAAGGCATTGAGAGCGTCGAGTGGTACCGCTCGGCATAGGATGTTATCGTGTGGCAGTAGCTCCTGAAGCGTTGAGAGCGTTGAGTGGGAAGCGTTGAGTGGATATCGCGCGACAGTATTGTTAATGCTAGCAATAGCGATTTCTTTCCGAAAGGACCGATGACACAGGAAATTATTGTGGCCTGGTAGGTAGTTACCGCCTGGTGGTAGCGCACGGGAGTAGTTCCATTGTTTAGCTTTTTAGCCGTCCAATTTCTCTTAGGATTTGATCTTATGGCCCAGGACACTCCATCCAAAGGGCATAAATAGGGCTAAAACATTCTAAACCCTCATTTGTTTCTCATTTTGAGAGAGAGTTAGTGTAACAACTCTACCCGTCAAGAAAAATATAATAGAGGGTCCGGCCGGGGCCCCACACCATATTCCACAAACAGGCGGAGCCGCTACGAAATAATATCATAACCACGCATCCTAACACAGAGCATTCTAGCGGAAGTTTCACGGTTGAATAATTGAACTCAAGATAATGAACATTGTCCACTAAAACTTAGAAATATATATAAACATCGCAAGAGTCTGGCCTTAAGGCCTTACAACAGTTTCTCTTAACAAGAGTGTGGATTACAGACATCGACACGCAGGCCGGCCACACATGAACAAAAGAAACAAAACAATGCCTTCGAGGGCAGCAGCGTAGCTTTGGGCTTCAGCCCGCTAAGTCCCGCTCGGACCAGCACCTCCAGTACCTGTAATAACCAATCCACCAAGCGGTTGCAAACAGGGCAACGGTCAGCATTCAGCTGACCAATTATAACGACCCTGCCCCTGGCACGGGGCAGCGGAATTCCATCCCTGCATAGCAATCTTCCAATATGATATATATAGCAATTTAAGTAAGACGTGCACGCCCGCACAGTCACATATCACAAACGTCGGCCCGACGGCCCGATGCTCCGTGCACTCAGGGCACATTATCGGTGTTCCGTAATTCCACGGCCACACCACCGTTCAGAGGTCCCAGACATAACGGTTCCATATGAGCATTCTAGTCTGATCGGCTCACAGGCCGTCGACTCTCGCTATGTGATCCTAACAGGGTCTTAAGCACCCAAGGTTAGACAACCATAACGCGGGTACAGATCCATCTTTCCCGTTGCTCACATCATCAGACTCACGCCTGGACTGACGCGGGTACAGCTTCACCTTGCCCGTTCCACCATTTCCTAGTTGCAGCCCCACGGCTCAACCTCATACAAAGTAGCAACTCACGGCTACAAGAGAGTCCAACTCTCATAATTTCCTAGACTTCCTCCAGTACTTTATCCATCATGCCTACAAGCAAGAATCATGGAGTCTTCTCCGATATGCAAACAAGCATCACCAATCCAGACAATGTCCAGATGGGCTTCACACAGCATGCCTAGATCCGTACTCTAATTCCGGACTCTAACAAGGGGGACTTCACATATCTACCCCAAGGGACGCCACAACCCACCGCACACTCGCGGGGAAGGGTTTTCCCTATGCAATGCAGGAATTAAGGACTTCACATGTCCAAGCAGGAAATCGTTACCCTAGGAGTTCGCTTTGGAGCCATGGAGAGAAATTTGAGACGGATGAAAGCCTTTGCAGCAGCGTTGCCTTCGCAATTCCGAACTTGGCTCGCGATTTGGACCACCGCAGCACCACCGGCAGCCGGACTCCACTTCTTCTTCCTCACCTTGCTCTCACCTCTCTCTTAAAAGTTAGAAAAAGAGTAGAACTTTAGAAATGAGCCCTTTTCTCCTCCTTTCCCGGCCTTATCAGCCCAGGAATGAGCCCCAGCCACAGGATCTCCTTTAAGGAAAATGAACGGCCAAGATCTGCCCAAAATATTATACTTTTTGGCCGACACGGCCTGTGACACGCCCGTGTCACAGGCCGTGTACCCTTAAGCGGCACACGCGGCGCTCGCACCGACTAAAAATTACCAGAACACGGACATCGACACGCCCGTGTCGAACCTGACACGCCCGTGTCGGTCATGTGACATGCCCGTGTCACACCTGTTACACGGTACTCAACGAGCGCTAAATCCAGTCAGAGCAATACACGGGTAGGAACACGCCCTTAGACACGCCCGTGTCAAAACTGACACGGCCGTGTTCAAGGCTTGGTTCCGGGCCATGTACATTTCTGACTCGATACGACATTTTATTGAGTGACATGCCCTGGGACACGCCCGTGTCGAAGGCCGTGTCCCAGGCTCGACTATCGTCGACCTCCGATCGTCGACTAACCTGAACACGCCCTGGAACACGCCCATGTCCCAGGCCGTGTACCCCGACACGCCCTGGGACACGCCCATGTCCCAGGCCGTGTTAAGCAACCTGCACCTCAATTCCAATTTTGAGTCTTTTTGGGGTGTTACAATCCTCCCCTCCTTAATAAAATTTCGTCCCGAAATTTGAAGACAATAGGGAGAAAATAACAAAACATTTATATGTTTCTATTACATATATAACGAGCAAACAAGTTACGAAAATAACTCGGGAAACTCGGCTTGCATGGTCTGCTCGCGATCCCATGTTAGCTCTTCTCGGCCACAATTGTCCCATCGGACTTTGACCATCCCGATCACTTTGTTCCGTAACTATTTCTTGGCTCGATCCTCGATCTGCATAGGCTTCACCTTTGTTGTTAACCCATACTCAACTGGCACTCGATCACTGTCAATTACTTGAGCTGGATCCTTGACTGCTTTGCGTAGCACCGAGATGTGAAACACATCATGCAATCCACTCAATTCCGATGAAAGAGCTAGACGATAGGCGGCTTCCCCAACTCGCTCCACCACTTCAAACGGACCAAGGTATCGCGGACTTAGCTTTTTCAACCGCCGAATCCGAGATACGCCTTTGAAGGGCTTAATCTTTAAATAGACCCAGTCACCCACCGCGAACTCCACGTTCCGGTGCTTAGCATTGTAATACTTGGCTTGCCGATCCTGGGCTATTAGGAGCCTCTCTCGAATAGAGCGTATTGTTGAGGTAGCATCTTCGACTTCCTTTTTGCCTAAAAGTTTAGTCTCGCCAGTTTCTGCCCAAGCTAGAGGTGTACGACATTTATGACCATACAGCGCTTCAAATGGGGCCATGCCTATACTCGCTTGATGGCTATTATTATAGGCAAACTCCACCATAACAAGATGCTCTTCCCAATTCTTACCGAAGTCCAGGGCGCACATACGGAGCATATCCTCCATCGTTCTGTTTGTTCGTTCAGTTTGGCCATCCGTTTGCGGGTGAAAGGCCGTACTGAATGCTAACTTTGTCCCCAACATCTGATGAACTAATCTCCAATCTTTCGAGGTAAAGCGCCCATCTCGGTCACTTACGATTCTCCGGGGAACACCGTGCAATCGAACAATCTACTCCACATATAGCTTTGCCAACGTTTCCACTGAATCGTCCCGCTTGTTCAGTATAAAGTGAGCCACCTTTGTCAATCGGTCTACAATCACCCAGATTGAGTCATGGCCACGCTGAGATCTCGGCAATCCGTGCACGAAATCCATAGAAATATCCTCAAACTTCCATTGCGGAACTGGCAACGACTTCAAGAAACCACTCGTCCGTTGACATTCTGCCTTTACCAAAGAACAAGTGCGACATTTAGCCACATACGCGGCTATGTCCTTCTTTAAACCAGGCCACCAGAACAGTTTCTTCATGTCCTTGTACATTTTTGTGCTCCTAGGGTGAATTGAATACTTTGCAAAGTGTGCTTCATATAGCAATCCTTCTCGCAATTTACCCGCCCTAGGGACGCACAATCGGCCATCTTTTCGTAACAACTCGTCATCCCAGGAGAATTGATCACCAGACCCCTCCTTTGCATAGCGTTGGAAACTTTCATCCAACTCCGTTGCCCGCCGAACTCTGTCAGTAAGGTCATATTGAACCTCCAACCAGTTCACGCATGTAACAGTCGAAGAATCTCTTTCCACACAAGATATCTCCAAAGCTTCTAACTCCTGAATTAACCGCTCATCATGTATCCGCAACCAAGCTGCCCGCACCGGAGTCCGACGACTCAAGGCATCAGCGACCACATTTCCCTTTCCGGGAACATAGTGAATGTCGAAGGTATAATCCCCAAGGAATTCCATCCACCTCCTTTGTCGCATATTCAACTCCTTTTGCTCGAGCAGATACTTTAAGCTTTTATGATCTGTATAAATATCCACTTTCATGCCATAGAGATAATGCTGCCACAACTTTAGCGAAAAGATCACCGCCGCCAACTCCAAGTCATGGACGGGGTAATTACGCTCATGCACTTTTAATTGACGTGAGCCATAAGCAATCACCTTGCCAAACTACAGGAGAATGCAGCCTAAGCCGCTTCCTGACGCATCGCTGTATATCTCAAATCCATCTGTACCACATGGCGACATCAAAACGGGCGTCGTGGTCAAACGATTCTTCAGCTCCACAAAAGCTCGTGCGCACTCCGGCGTCCAAACGAACTTCTGATCCTTTCTCGTCAACGTAGTCAGAGGCAAAGCAATCCGGGAGAAGTTCTCCACGAACCGTCTATAGTAGCCCGCCAGTCCAAGGAAACTCCTGACCTCGGCCACCAAAGACAACACTGGCCAATCACGAATGACACTTATCTTAGCTGGATCCACCGCTATGCCCTCTCCACTCACCACATGGCCTAGAAAAGCCACCGACGAGAGCCAGAACTCACACTTAGAGAACTTGGCATGCAGCTTATTCCTTCGCAAGGTATGCAATACTAATCGCAAGTGGTTTGCATGATCTTCCTCCGATTGTGAATATACAAGGATATCATCAATAAACACAATCACAAACAGATCCAGGTATTCGCGGAACGTTCGATGCATGAGATCCATGAATACCGAAGGCGCATTACATAAGCCGAACGGCATCACTGTGAACTCATAATGACCATAGCGTGTGCCAAACGCTGTCTTGGGAATGTCACCTTCCCTAATCCGCAACTGGTAATACCCGGACTTCAAATCCAACTTCGAATAGACGGTTGAGCCTGCTAGCTGATCGAACAAGTCATCGATCCGTGGAATTGGATACTTGTTTTTCTCCATCAGTTTGTTCAGTTCGCGATAATCAATACATAGTCGCAAACCACCGTCTTTCTTTTTCACAAAAAGAACAGGCGCGCTCCAAGGTGACATACTTGGGCGTATATATCCCTGCTCCAACAACTCTTGCAACTGAACTTTCAGTTCACCATTTCTTTTGGCGCTACCCGATACGGCGAACGGGCCACAGGTTTCGCACCCGGCACCAGCTCGATAGCGAAGTCGATTTCCCTTTGGGGAGGTAACCCCGGAAGGTCCTTTGGAAACACATCCGCATATTCCGACACAGTCAGCACTTCACTCACACTGGCCTTCGGCGCCACCGCCTCTATGAGTGTGAAGAACAACTCCGCACCCTTCCGAACTGCCTTAACAACTTGGAGAGCGGATAAGAACATCCCACTCATCCCTTGCATACCAATGAACTTGGTCTCTTGTTCGGTATTATGCCCAAGTGTGACCTCTTTTGAAGTGCAATCTATATAGGCACTCTGCTCTGAAAGCCAGTCCATACCAAAGATTATATCAAACTCTTTGATCGGCAATACTAATGTTTCCACCTTGAACTCCCGACTTCCTATCCTGACCTCAAGACCGCAAGATCAATCCGCGCACATCAAACATCCGTTAGGCAACAACACCTTTACACTGTCTGTCGTGGTCCGGATAGGCACCCCGATACGAAAGACAAAGTCCTCAGACAGAAATGAATGTGAAGCACCTGTGTCGAACAGTGCTCGCGCCGGATACTCTCGTATAAGGACAAACCCTATAACATTACAATTAAAACAAGCACAGTACATCAAAACAAGAACATTTAAAATCTACGCGCACCTGTGACGACATCCGCCTGCTTAATGGCCTCCTGTTGTCCAAGGTTGAAGACCCTGGGCTGCGCGTGCGAGGCAGAAGACTCCACCACAGCCTTCCCCTTCTCCGCATAAGATGCTCCCGTCTTCTTATCACCCTTTGGAGGACCAAATCGGCATTCACGTGCGAAGTGTCCAACCTTCCTGCACGTAAAACAAGCACGAGATCCATACCCAGATATATCTGTCACAGTCGCAGAAGGAGCTTGTACAGAAGACTTAGACTTCTTATTCCATCTCTTTCGATAGCCAAACTTGTCCGGACGCGGCGGCTTAAACTCCGGCTTCACAACCGCCAAGTTTCCCTTTGCTTGCCCCCGTTTCATGTCCAGCTCCAAAGAACGAGCCGTACAGACTAAGGCTTGGAATCCCTGACTCACAGAACTCGAGAGCAAATACCGCAGCTCATCTCGCAGTCCCGCATAAAACCGACTAGTCTTACGCTCTTCTTCGGCAAAGATCGTGCCCACATATCTTCCCAATCGGGTGAACTCATGCAGGTAGTCATCCACACTTTGATCTCCCTGCGCTAACCGTTGAAATTCCATTTCCATCGATATCCTTTGCTGCATCGGCAGATGTTGCGCTAAGAACAATCGAGAAAATTCGTCCATTGTAATCTCTGCCAATTGCCTGCCAGCCAAGTGATGCATTTCAATCTCATCCCACCACAATCGCGCCTCTCCTTCCAGTAGGAAAGTGGCTAACATAACTTTCTGTTCCTCCTCAACCTTGATAGCTCTCATAATCCTCTTGATTCTTGCAAGCCAATCCTCTGCTTGGGCCGGTGTACCCGCCCCATGAAACTGCGGAGGGTTAAAGCTCAAGAATTGCTTCCATTGTTGATCTGCTACCCGCGGATCAACTTTGGCTTCTACCGGTTCTTGCCGTACCCCAGCTTGCGTTGGCACCACTGCAGGACGTGCCTGCCCCGCTTGCTGAGCATTCATCACCGCAAGTATCGTTTCCGTGATGAGACGGACTGTTTCAGCGGATGGAGGAGTTGTGGGCACCTCGGCTGGTGCCGCACTCTCAACAGAACGTTGTGGTTCGGATTGACCCGCAACACTTCTGGTCACCTATATGTGTAAAATACACAGGTTAACGACCAATGAAAATGGCAACCATACAAAAAGAATACACAAGTTCAACAAACAAGTGTATTTGCATTCCTAAGTGGACAATCTTGAGTTCAAATTAAATGTTATAACAACGGCACTGACACGTGCTCGCCACCCCTCAAAAGAATTCGTCCGCGAATTCGGAAGAGATCGACCAACAAGCTGATACCAAATTGTAACACCTCTACCCGTCAAGAAAAATATAATAGAGGGTCCGGCCGGGGCCCCACACCATATTACACAAACAGGCGGAGCCGCTACGAAATAATATCATAACCACGCATCCTAACACAGAGCATTCTAGCGGAAGTTTCACGGTTGAATAATTGAACTCAAGATAATGAACATTGTCCACTAAAACTTAGGAATATATATAAACATCGCAAGAGTCTGGCCTTAAGGCCTTACAACAGTTTCTCTTAACAAGAGTGTGGATTACAGACATCGGCACGCAGGCCGACCATAAATGAACAAAAGAAACAAAACAATGCCTTCGAGGGCAGCAGCGCAGCTTTGGGCTTCAGCCTGCTAAGTCCCGATCGGACCAGCACCTCCAGTACCTGTAATAACCAATCCACCAAGCGGTGGCAAACAGGGCAACGGTCAGCATTCAGCTGACCAATTATAACGACCCTACCCCTGGCACGGGGCAGCGGAATTCCATCCCTGCATAGCAATCTTCCAATATGATATATATAGCAATTTAAGTAAGACGTGCACGCCCGCACAGTCATATATCACAAACGTCGGCCCGACGGCCCGACGCTCCGTGCACTCAGGGCACATTATCGGTGTTCCGTAATTCCACGGCCACACCACCGTTCAGAGGTCCCAAACATAACGGTTCCATATGAGCATTCTAGTCTGATCGGCTCACAGGCCGTCGACTCTCGCTATGTGATCCTAACAGGGTCTTAAGCACCCAAGGTTAGACAACCATAACGCGGGTACAGATCCACCTTTCCCATTGCTCACATCGTCAGACTCACACCTGGACTGACGCGGGTACAGCTTCACCTTGCCCGTTCCACCATTTCCTAGTTGCAGCCCCACGGCTCAACCTCATACAAAGTAGCAACTCACGGCTACAAGAGAGTCCAACTCTCATAATTTCCTGGACTTCCTCCAGTATTTTATCCATCATGCCTACAAGCAAGAATCACAGAGTCTTCTCCGATATGAAAACGAGCATCACCAATCCAGACCATGTCCAGATGGGCTTCACACAGCATGCCTAGATCCGTACTCCAATTCCGGACTCTAACAAGGGGGACTTCACATATCTACCCCAAGGGACGCCACAACCCACCGCACACTCGCGGGGAAGGGTTTTCCCTATGCAATGCAGGAATTAAGGACTTCACATGTCCAAGCAGGAAATCGTTACCCTAGGAGTTCGCTTCGGAGCCATGGAGTGAAATTTGAGACGGATGAAAGCCTTCGCAGCAGCGTTGCCTTCGCAATTCCGAACTCGGCTCGCGATTTGGACCACCGCAGCACCACCGGCAGCCGGACTCCACTTCTTCTTCCTCACCTTGCTCTCACCTCTCTCTTAAAAGTTAGAAAGAGAGTAGAACTTTAGAAATGAGCCCTTTTCTCCTCCTTTCCCGACCTTATCAGCCCAGGAATGAGCCCCAGCCACAGGATCTCCTTTAAGGAAAATGAACGGCCAAGATCTGCCCAAAATATTATACTTTTTGGCCGACACGGCCTGTGACATGCCCGTGTCACAGGCCATGTACCCTTAAGCGGCACACGCGGCGCTCGCACCGACTAAAAATTACCAGAACACGAACATCGACACGCCCGTGTCGAACCTGACACGCCCGTGTCGATCATGTGACACGCCCGTGTCACACCTGTTACACGGTACTCAACGAGCGCTAAATCCAGTCAGAGCAGTACACGGGTAGGCACACGCCCTTAGACACGCCCGTGTCAAAACTGACACGGCCGTGTTCAAGGCTTGGTTTCGGGCCGTGTACATTTCTGACTCGATACGACATTTTATTGAGTGACACGCCCTGGGACATGCCCATGTCGAAGGCCGTGTCCCAGGCTCGACTATCGTCGACCTCCGATCGTCGACTAACCTGAACACGCCCTGGAACACACCCGTGTCCCAGGCCGTGTACCCCGACACGCCCTGGGACACGCCCGCATCCCAGGCCGTGTTAAGCAACCTGCACCTCAATTCCAATTTTGAGTCTTTTTGGGGTGTTACAGTTAGGGTTTGGGAGAGAGTTTGGAGGAGGAAGAAAAAGGCCTTTCTTCGCCATTGACGAAGCTTCGGGGCTACGATCGTCGATCTGAGGCCAGATCTGTGGTGAGGACTTGAAGGCGCACACTTTCATCCGTGCAAATCGAGTTTTCCATTACTAATAAGAGGAGTCATAAGGTAACAACACTTCTCCTCTCAGTCTTTAGGATGCGTGCATGGCATCCATGTTGTTCTTGTTTTCTTTCAAGCATTTAGGCACCGGATCTCTCAAATGACAGACGTTCGGGTTGTCATGGTTCAAGAGGAGCCACCGAGACGATTGTGTGTGTCCCCGACATGATGTTGAACTAGAAATCCACTATGCTAATGGATTAGGCATTGTGGGAGAAGCTGTAGTCGCGACCGTTAGTTCGACTCAGTGATGTTGCATAACGAGCCTTAAGGATTTTGCTAGAAATCCATTTGTGGCAAGATGTCGTTTGTGATGTGGTTTCCCCCCTTATTTTCATGTGAGTACGAATGGTGGATTAGGGCGGGAAAGGAAATTGATTGTGATGTGCGAAGGCGCGGCTTTGTCTCTGTGGTCGGCTAGCTAGCCCGTGACATGCAAGTCATGTGTGGAGAGTGTCTCGGCAAGACAAGTCCACTTCTATGAAACTGATGAGAACGCAAAGCTTTAGACAAGCCCGGGCGATGAAGCCCACGAACGGGTGGGGTGAAGCAAAGGTTCTTAGCATCAGTTTGTTGTTTGTGAGATGGAATCCTGACATGAGAAGTCAGAGCTTGCAGGAAATACTTGGTTTTGAGACCCATAAGCGGGTGGGGCCTTGGCAAGAGTTCTGTGTTGCGGCATGGTGTGGGCTAAGTTTCGAAGAATAAAAAAGCAATCAAACTAGCAATCCAATGAGGCAAGTATACCTATCGAACTGTAGCTAGGGGACACAAGTGTCGTATTGAAATCCGGGAACTGTTGAATAAACTTACTCACACGAAGGCTATTATTTTATCGACGAAAAAACTAGGGTTTGAGAAACTAATTGCAATAAAGGAAATAAAGCTATGGTAGAAAGAGAACTATATCAGTTAATTAAAGAGCATAAAGTAAGCGATTACAATGAAGGGCTGAAACAATGAAATGGAAATGCATTCGATCAAGAATCACCTCGGCTAAAGACGACTAAGAAATGCGATAAAAACCTAAACTTAATATGGTAAAGGTCCTTGACCGTTGAGGTTCCTAAAGCTTGAACACGCTTCTCTCGAAGTCGTGCCTAACTGAGTTTAGGAAGGTCCAACCGACTCTCGTCTAAATTGGAGGCCTAAAGCTCGTTTTACGCAGTGAACCCCACTATTGGATTTTACTCCAATCTGGGAGATTTGAACGTCTGCCTCTCTCGAGGGGTGCATACAACTCCCTTTACTCTTGAATGCTCACTTCATTCTATCGCCCTCTCGGCTAGCCCAGAATGAAAGTAAAGGTGGAGAGTATATATCGATAATATACCTCCAGCACATGAAAAATCAAGAGTAATTCAAGGCCTAAAACCTAAAAAGAAAAGATAAATTAAAACATCATAACTTAATCGCTCGAACCTCGGATCATCAAGATCGAGTACAAGGAGGATTAGTTAATCATAATGGAGTGGGGGAGGGGGGATGAGTAGCAAAGCATAATAAGAACACAAGTAAGAAAAGAGCACTTTTATATAAATGAAAAAGGATAGCTACAACTTAGGAAAAGAAATTACAAGTGCATGAAATTAAAATCCTATTCTAGCCCTATAATTAGAAACTAAAACAAGTGCATAAACTACACTAAAAACTAATACAACAAAAGCATTAAGCTAGGGTCAACAAAAGATTACAAAAAGAGAAAGAGAGAGAGAGAGAGGGGAAAACATGAAAAAAGACCAAGAAACAAAGGGGCAACACCTCCCCCTCACAACCAAAGCTTCCTGAAATGGAGGGGGGTTTGAATTTATAGTAAAAGCTCACGGGTTGGTCACGCTCTTCGACATGCCCTAGGGGGCGTGACATGTACGGATATGACCTCGGGCTCTGGATTCTGGCGAGAAGGATGATTTCTTCTGTATGTCGGTGGACACACCCTTGGTCACGCCCGTATAGGGGGAGTGACACGCATGTCGCGACGAAATTATTGGTCGGAAATCCGTCAATCATTGGAAAAGGTGGGGTCACGCCCTATGTCACGCCGGTGACGAGGGGTGTGATAGTACTGTTGGCGTGCTGAGACGAAATGGCATTCAATGTGGCGGCAGGCTTCAGGCAGAGGGCGACACGCCCCGGGTCACGCCCGGGGACACGCCCGGGGAGGGCGTGTTAGGGGGGCGTGACAGCCATTTTTTTTCTGGAATATTCCTCTGGCTTCTAGAATCCTCTGGAACATGTGACACACCCTAGGTTATGCCCAGGGAGGGCGTGATAGGGGGCGTGACAGGTCAATTTTGATCAAACTTCTGGAAACCTGCAAAAAGAGAGGAAAAAGTTAGGGGCAATAAAATTAACATAAGAAAGATAAAAATAAAGCTTAAAATAGAAGATTAGTACATTATAAAATAGAAAAATACGATAATAGTTAAGACTACAAAACATATTATCAAATTCTCCCAAGCTTAAGCTTTGCTTGCCCCCAAGGAAAAATATAAAAACTAGATAATCAAAAAAAGGACTAATCAAAAAGTTCTAATTATGCCCACATAAGTACTATGCGAAATTCTAAGTAGGGAAAAGGTGAAACATAAATCTAAAATAATTATTTAGGTATGGTATAACTTTTATAAACTTTACTTTACGAAAATAAATCATGCAAAATTTTGACGAAATTCTTTAAATAGATTTATGCAAAGCAACGAAAATGAAAAAATGCATTGAGTTGTTACTAGATGCAAGTAACGCATTATAATTATATCAATTCAATTAACAAAAATCTAAGTTTAAATCTAAAACTGATTTACTTTTCTTCTTTTCTTAGTTATTAAATAAAATTCAAAAGACGTGAATCAAAATGACTTAAATAGGACAGAAACGTTTGGTTTAGGAATATGATTAGGAGTGGAATTCAAAGATATACGTGAAGGATTAAAATCACACTAAACCAAAACATAGAGTTTCAAAAAAAATTCATTTAAAATAAATATATATATAATTTTCTTTCTTTTCCATTTTTTTTCTTTTTATTTTTTCAAAACAAAGGCCATAAATATTTTTATTTTCATTTTGAATTGGCCAAACAAAAACAAACATATCTTTTGAACATACTTTTTTCAAAACCTTTCTCCCAAAAATATTACAAAACAACTTATCATAATCATGGAAAAATTTTATGAAACTCAAAAAGGCTAGTGTGATTAGATAGGTTGGAAATTTTGGATTTGGTGAAAATGATATGAAAAAAGGAGTTATCAAATGAATTTGGAAAAAGGCTCAAAAGCGGCTAACTAGTGGTGAAAGTTTTTAGGTTGGCATGAAAGCTCAAATGAAAACAAAAACGGCATAAATCATTTTCACGCTTTTAAATATATTTAAAACAAAGATTTGAAATTTTTTAAAAAGCAAGTCCTAGATAATAAAAGAAGATTGATGAAATTATTTTGAAAATAAAAATAATAAGCGACTTGGATCGTTCACATCTACTACGTTATTCAAAAGTTAACCTTACAAAAATTATCCAAAAACGAAAAGGAAAATAGTGGATGATGAATTTTTGAGAAAGTAAAGGAAATAAAGAACGAAAAACCATAAAAGAAATGCGAGTTTTAGAAAAATATTTCACCTTATCATGCTACAGTGAATTAGAAACATAACATGACCAATATTTTACTTGTGAAACATAATTAAAAATGACAATTAGAAATATTATAATTAACTAAGTTGTTTATAGGAAATTTTGAGTAAAACAAAATAAAAACTAGGGGTACTATTGAGATACCAAAATGTCTAAACTATTAAAGTAAGAACAAAAAAACAAATATTTTTTTAATTTTTGAAATATTCTCTTTTTTTGGATTTTGGAAATATTTGCTTTTTTTTGGAATTTTAAGATATTCATTTTTTTGGGTTTTTTGAAAAAAATATACACAAAAAGCAAAAATATTTACACTAAGTAAAAAGAAGGAGGAAGTCCTCCCCCAAGCTTAAAATGGACATTGTCCTCAATGGCAAAAGAAGGGGATTGGAGAAGGAAAGAAAATTAAAGTACAGAATTGAAAAACAGGTACTTCCCCGGATTTATTTGCTGCGAAAGCTTAGTGATGTCGCTCCCCCAATGTCTTCTTTGGACTTCGTGATGGATTCAGCAACGTTGGAGTAGTCGATCGCAGAAGCCTCAGCTTGTCGGAGCCGTCTGGGGAAAAAATTGCAAAATAAAGAAAATAGAAAAAGATAACTTGGGTTGCCTCCCAAGAGCGCCCTTTGTTTAAATCATCATTGAGCTTGACGCATCAAAAAATAATATTGACCAAAAATATTGTTGTCTAGAAATAAAATAGTTTTAACAAAAATAAAAGTTCAAAGCTAGAGTTCGTGCAGCAGATACTTAATAATGTTTGGACTGACATCATCATCACCAGAGAAATAAAGTTTAAGACGCTGACCATGCACTTTGAAATTACACTTATCAGGGTGAGAAATTAAAACAGTACCATAAGGAAAAACTTCTAAAATAGAAAAGGGCCCAGACAACCGAGATTTTAATTTGCTCGAAAATAAACGTAATCGAGAATCATAAAGAAGAACCTGGTCGCCCGGCTTAAAAGTTTTCGGATGTCTTAAGTGCTTATCGTGTAAACGCTTCATCCGCTCTTTATAAAGTTTGTTATTTTCGTAAGCGTAAGAGCGACACTCGTCGAGTTCATTAAGTTTAAATTTTCTAAGGTCGCCGACAGAGTGGGGATTGAAGTTTAAAAATCTTATGGCCCAAAAAGCACGGTGTTCTAATTCTACGGGTAAATGGCATGATTTTCCATAGACCAGCCGATACGACATACATCCGAGGGCAGTTTTGTACGCAGTTCGGTAGGCCCATAGAGCATCGTCTAATTTGGCTGACCAGTCTTTCCTAGAAGTTGAAACAGTCTTTTCTAATATTCTCTTTATTTCTCTATTTACTACTTCGACTTGTCCATTAGTTTGGGGGTGGTAGGTAGTTGAAAGCTTATGTGTAACTCTGTACTTAGTAAGGATTTTTGAAAATTGCGCGTTACAGAAATGGGAACCCCTATCGCTAATGATGGCGCGCGGCGTACCGAATCTAGAAAATAATTTTTTCAAAAAGGTGACTACAACTCGGGAGTCGTTCGTAGGAAGAGCTTGGGCTTCAGCCCAACGTGAAACATAATCAACGGCAACTAAAATACACTTATTTCCGAAGCTAGAAGGAAGGGGGCCAATAAAATCGATTCCCCAGAGGTCGAAAATTTCGCACTCGAGGAAATAATTTTGCGGCATTTCATTTTTATTTGAAATGTTGCCCGACCGTTGGCAACTATCATACCTACTCACAAAGGCATGTGCGTCTTTAAAAAGGCTAGGCCAATAAAAACCCGCGCAAAGCACCTTGTTAGCGGTACGAACAGCTTGATAGTGCCCACCTGTCGGACCTTCATGTAAATGTTTTAAAATATCAACTCCTTCTTCATAAGAAACACATCTCCTTACCACTTGATCCGCACAAACTCTGAAAAGATGCGGGTCTTCCCAAAAAAAGTTCTTCAGCTCAGAAAAGAATTTCATCTTTTGCTGAGAGGAGAACTCTTTTGGGAGCACCCGGGACACTAAATAGTTGGCGATGTGTGCAAACCAAGGAGAAGTAGATGTGTTAATTGAAAGTAGCTTCTCATTAGGAAAATAATTATTAAAAGATTTTTCATTTAATTTTTCTATAAAGGGATTGTTTAATCTGGAGAGATGGTCGGCGACCAAGTTCTCGTCTCCTCGCTTATCACAGATCTCTAAGTCAAACTTCTGGAGGAGTAAGACCCAACGAATCAAGCGCGGCTTGGCATCCGGTTTGGCAAGAAGATATTTGAGGGCCGAGTGGTTTGTAAAAACAATAATTTTCGAAAGCATAATGTAAGGGCAGAATTTATCAAATGTGAATACTATAGCGAGGAGCTCCTTCTCGGTCGTGGTGTAATTTTCCTATGCAGATGTGATCATTTTACTAGCGTAATAGATAGGGTGGAAGTTTTTAGATATGCGTTGACCTAATACGGCTCCCACCGCGAAACTACTCGCATCGCACATTATCTCAAATGGAAGGTCCCACACCGGAGCTATCATAATCGGTGCGTTAATGAACTTTTCTTTAATCAATTCGAAGGCAGAAAGACAAGAGTCATCAAAAATTAATGGGGCGTCTTTTTCTAGAAGATGGGTAAGGGGCTTGGTGATCTTTGAAAAGTCCTTTATGAAGAGGCGGTAGAAACCAGCATGACCTAAGAAACTTCTTATAGCTTTTATATTCATAGGCGGCGGCAGCTTCTCGATTACTTCTATCTTCGGAATATCTACCTAAATACCTCTTGCAGAAATTTTATGACCCAAAACTAACCCTTCCCTCACCATAAAATGGCATTTTTCCCGATTTAGTGCAAGGTTAGTTTCTTCGCATCGTTCTAAGACTTTTTCGAGGTTTTCTAAACATCTATCAAAGGAATCGCCGAACACGGAGAAATCATCCATAAATACCTCCATAATGCTTTCTACATACTTATCAAAGATAGCGAGCATACATCGCTGGAATGTAGCTGGCGCATTGCACAATCCAAACAGCATTCTTCGGTAGGCGAAGGTGCCGAAGGGACAAGTAAACGTAGTTTTCTCTTGGTCCTCGGGAGAGATGGGGATATGAAAATACCCCGAGAGGCCATCGAGAAAACAATAAAAGCTATGGCCGGATAATCATTCGAAAATCTGATCGATGAACGGCAATGGAAAGTGATCCTTGCGGGTGGCATCATTCAGCTTCCTATAATCTATACACATACGCCAACCTGTCACCATCCGTGTTGGGATTAATTCATTATTTTCATTACTAACTACCGTTATCCCTCCCTTCTTTGTGTACAACCTGAACAGGGCTAACCCACTTACTATCTTATATAGGGTAGATAATTTCTGCGTCTAATAATTTCATAACCTCGCCCTTAACTACTTCTTTCATGTTCGGGTTTATACGGCGCTGAGGTTGAATGGAGTTACACGAATTATCTTCCATTAAAATTTTATGAGTACAGAAAGATGGGCTTATGCCCTTGATATCAGATATCATCCAAGCAATAGCTCGGTGATGTTTACGTAAAACTAAAATGAGTTTTTTATTTTGGACATCCGTAAGGTAGGCCGAAACTATAACTGGCAGCTTGGAGTTCTTTTCTAAGAAGGCGTACTTGAGATGTTCAGGAAGTTCTTTAAGTTCTAGGGTAGGGGGTTCTTCATAAGAGGTTTGAGAAATTCTATCTTTTTCAAATACTAAATCTTCGTAGACGTTTTTATATGGAAAATTAAAAGGGGTGGAGCTGGTGGCCAAGGAGGCTTCTTGCAGCGAGTCAGTTGGAAGAGTAGAAGAGAAACAAAAATCGGAAAATTCTTTTTCAAAATCAGATAAAAGATAAGAGGATTCTACACTTTCTTCACTTAGGTGTAGCGATTCGGTTGGAAGAGAAGAGGAGGAACAAAAAGCAGAAAATTCTTTTTCAAAATTAGAGAGGCAATAGGAGGATTCATCACTCACGGCATCTACGAAAAAGCAAGAGTCATCATTTGCTAAGGTGATTTTCATCGAAGGTGTGATAGAGAAAGTGACTTTATCGTTGCCTACTCGAAGGAAGAGCTTACCATTGTAAACGTCAATGATAGCTCGGGAGGTGGCAAGGAAGGTCGGCCAAGGATAAGGGGAACCTCGACGTTCTCTTCGATGTCCAAAATGACAAAGTCCACCGGGAAGATGAACTTGTCGACTTTTACTAGAACATCCTACACTATTCCTAACGGGTACTTAACGGATCTGTCAGCGAGCTAAATACTCATGCGTGTGGGGTTGATGCTACCAATTCCTAACTTTTTAAACAACGAGAGGGGCATTAGGTTAATACTCGCACCTAAGTCGGCTAATGTGTTCTTGACAAAAAGATTACCAAAGAACCGCAGAGCACTCGGCATTTAACGTGACGTGCAAAAGGTTCTCTAACTTCTTCTTGTTGGTCAGGAGGTCCTTAAGGTACTTGGCGTACTTCGGCATCTGTGAAATCGCTTCATGGAAAGGTAGATTTATGTGGATTTGCTTGAACATTTCTAAGAAATGAGAGTACTGATTGTCCTGACGTTGTTTATTAAGTTCGGAAGGGTAAGGCGGATTTGGATTATTTTTAAAGATGGGTTGTGGAGTGAGATCTTTTTCTAAAATGTGGGTGATAACTTCTTCAGCAGAGGGTGGAATTTTTAAAGCTGGGGCGGAGCTTTGATTTTTTAAAGCGGGGGTGGAGCTTGCCTTGGGCTCTTCACTTACCATACCGGGAACTTTCTTCCCACTCCGAAGAGTTATAGCTTTCGCTTGCTCTCTCGGGTTGGGCTCAGTATTGGAAGGAAGAGACCCTGCGGGTCGCTTAGAAATAATTTTAGCGAGTTGTTCTACTTGATTTTCAAGACTTTAAATGCTTCCAGTTAAGGTTCTTATCGTAGCGTCATTTGGGGCGATATATTTGGAAAGTAACTCATCCAAGCTTGGAGGTTTTGGATAATTTTGAAGAGGTGGTGGTGGTGGTGCTGAAAAATCATTTTGTGGTGGAGGGCGCATAGCATTCGATGGATTACTCCACGAAAAATTCAGATGATTTTTTAAGGTAGGATTATAACTATTCGAAAAATTAAAACCAGGAGGATGAAAATTCGCAGCAGAAAAATTATTAAAATCATTTCTAGGCATATTGTTAACAAAATCTAATTGTTCTGGGGCAGGGGTTGCAAATTCCCATACCTGAGGGGCGGAGGCAGCAGTCATCTTTGTTATCTTTTTGCTTAATATTTCAACTTATAAAGCGAGCTGGGAGACGTTGTCCACTTCAAAGATACATGCAGGCTTGTTCGGGCGGGACCTAGGCACATTCCACTGATAGGTGTCCATGGCCATGTCCTCAAAAAGCTCAAGAGCTGCTTCCGATGTCTTATGATTTAAAGTACTGCCAGAAGCTGTGTCTATCATTTGCTATGTGCTTTGATTTAGCCCGTTATAGAACATCTGCACTTATAACCATACAGGCAGCGCATGATGTGGGCATCGCCTTAATAATTCTTTAAATCTTTCCCAAGTTTCATATAAGGTTTCGGAGTCTATTTTCGAAAAGGCAGAGATGTCGTTCCTAAGTTTTGCAGTCTTAGCTGGCAGAAAATACTTCGCCAAAACTTTTTCAGTTAATTCATTCCAGGTGGTTATGCTATTCTTAGGTAGAGTGTTCAGCCACTGCTTAGCTTTAGTTCTTAAAGAGAAGGGGAAGAGTCTTAGCCTAATTGCATCACTTATGACACCATTTATCTTGAAGGTGTCACAAATTTCAAGAAAGCTTGCTATATGTGTGTTCAGATCTTCATCTTGAAGTCCGTCAAATTGCACATACTGCTGCACCATTTGAATTATGCTAGCTTTAATTCAAAGTTATTATTTGCTATAGCAGGGCGAACATGCTAGATTTTGTTCCCTCGAGATTCGGCCGTGCATAATAGGACATAGTCCTTTGCAAGGCTTCATCAACGTTGGGTTCTTCCATTCTTAGAGTAGAGAATGACTCGGAGTCCTCAATCGACACTTGGATAATAGGACGTTAAAATCGCGATCTTCTCCGAAGAGTACACTCAATTTTGTGGTCCAAGTCCAAAATAACTGACGGACTCCCGCGGGTCATGCACTAAAAGAAGAGAAGAAAGAGAAATAAAATAAACTAGAAAGAAAAACTAGATTTTTTTTTGAGATGGATTTTTTTTAATAGATTAACTCCCGAACTTCTCAAGGACTACCCGGTGAAGGGTTCGCAAGGTGCTAGACAAGATAGCAACACTTAAAGCCGCTTTGCCCTTTTCGAGAGAATTTGGTGGCATAGAAAAATTGTGAAGTTGGTTACTATTAAGAGCGGTAAAATAAATAAAAAATTGCTTTTAAAAATTTTAAGAAAGAGGATGAGAAAGAAAAGAGATCAAATTAATAGTTTCGTGTTTTAAATATATCAACGAAAGTTGATCCCCGACAATGGCGCCAAAAACTTGGTGTAAGCTAAGTTTCGAAGAAAATAAAGGCAACCGAACTAGCAGTCCAATGAGGCAAATATACCTATCAAACTGTAGCTAGGGGACACAAGTGTCGTATTGAAATCCGGGAACTATTGAATAAACTTACTCACACGAAGGCTATTATTTTATCGACAGAAAAACTAGAGTTTGAGAAACTAATTGCAATAAAGGAAATAAAGCTATGCTAGAAAGAGAACTATATCAGTTAATTAAAGAGCATAAAGTAAGCGATTACAACGAAGGGTTGAAACTATGAAATAGAAATGCACTCGATCAAGAATCACCTCGGCTAAAGATGACTAAGAAATGTGATAAAAACCTAAACTTAATAGGGTAAAGGTCCTTGACCATGGAGGTTCCTAAAGCTTGAACACGCTTCTCTCGAAGTTGTGCCCAACTGAGTTTAGGAAGGTCCGACCGACTTTCGTCTAAATCGAAGGCCTAAAGCTCGTTTTACGCGGTGAACCCCACTATTGGATTTTACTCCAATCCAGGAGATTTGGATGTCTACCTCTCTCGAGGGGTGCGTACAACTCCCTTTACTCTTGAATGCTCACTTCATTCTATCGTCCTCTCGGCTAGCCCAGAATGAAAGCAAAGGTGGAGAGTATATATCGATAATATACCTCCAGCCCATGAAAAATCAAGGGTAATTCAAGGCCTAAAACCTAAAAAGAAAAGGTAAATTAAAACATAATAACTTAATCGCTCGAATCTCGGATCATCAAGATCGAGTACAAGGAGGATTAGTTAATCATAATGGAGTGGAGGAGGGGGGATGAGTAGTAAAGCATAATAAGAACACAAGTAAGAAAAGAGCACTTTTATATTAATGAAAAAGGAGAGATACAACTTAGGAAAAGAAATTATAAGTGCATGAAATTAAAATCCTATTCTAGCCCTGCAATTAGAAACTAAAACAAGTGCATAAACTACACTAAAAACTAATACAACAAAAATATTAAGCTTGGGTTAACAAAAGATTACAAAAGAGAGAGAGAGGGAAAAACCTTAAAAAATACCAAGAAACAAAGGGGCAGCACCTCCCCCACACAACCAAAGCTTCCTGAAATGGAAGGGGGGTCTGAATTTATAGGAAAAGCTCACGGGTTGTCACGCCCTTCGATACGCCCTAGGGGGCGTGTCAGGGGGCATGACATGTACGGATTTGACCTCGGGCTCTGGATTCTGGCGGGAAGGATGATTGCTTCTGTATGTCGATTGACATGTCCTTGGTCACGCCCATATAGGGGGGGCATGACACGCACGTCGCGTCGAAATCATTGGTCGGAAATCTGTCAGTCATCGGAAAAGGTGGGGTCATGCCCTATGTAACGTCCGTGATGGGGGGCGTGACAGTACTGTTGGCGTGCTGAGACAAAATAGCATTTAATACGGCGGCAGGCTTCGGGCAGAGGGCGACACGCCTCGGATCACGCCCGGGGACATGCCCGGGGAGGGCGTATCAGGGGGGCGTGATAGCCGTTTTTTCTGGTATTTTCCTTTGGCTTCTAGAATCCTCTAGAACATGTGACACGCCCTAGGTCATGCCCGGGGAGGGCATGATAGGGGGGCGTGACAGGTCAATTTTGATCAAACTTCTAGAAACCTGTAAAAAGAGAGGAAAAAGTTAGGGGTAATAAAATTAACATAAGAAAGATAAAAATAAAGCTTAAAATATAAGATTAGTACATTATAAAATAGAAAAATACGATAATAGTTAAGACTACAAAATGTATTATCACGGCTTGTATGCCGTTAGGGGAAATTGAAAGTACCTGTGTGTTTGAGGCTTGAACGTCGATGGGGAAATTGGAAGTACCCATTTGATGATGCGTGATGATGTGTTAGATTCCTGCGCTTTAGGGTGCCTTGGGTGAAACCCATGATTCCATACATGATACATTGTAGGCCCCTTTATTTTACCTGCTCAACATAGAAATATGTTTGTTATATGAGACATCCAAACCTGTTTTATTACTTTCTAAGGTCATGTATATTTGCATACAAAGTACTGATCTGCAGGGTTATGGAGTGCCCCGGGGTCCGCTAGGGACGGTCGGGAGGAGATGTGTTGGTTATATAATTGAGGTCAGCTTTTGCTGACCCACGTTATAATAAATTTTTACAGAGCAAGGAACGCAAGCGGGAGCAAGCTCGCCGACCAAAAAGGCCTAAGCCTCATGAAGTGAACTTTCTATTATTTGCTTGTGTTTGTCAAGTGATTTGATCCATGAACTGTAATCTGGCTTGCATGCCGAGGTAGCCTAGGAGTGCTAAAGCACATTACATTGTTTGTTATTATTTCAGACTTGGGACTCATGATTGTTGTAAGGCCTTAAGGCCATTTTAATACTCCTATGATGGTGGATAACTTCTAGTATTTTTATTTGTTTCCAATGTTTTTAGTCTGAGTTTTGAGTTTAGTAGTTTTATATCATCTTAGAATGTTTAAGCTATGGAGTCTGTATATTGTGGGACCCCGACCGTACCCATATTATACGGTCATTGCAGGGGAGGCGTTACACCTCCTACCCTACCTTCTAGTGGGAGTCCGGTCAGAGGAATCATCCCGAGGGCTTCAAATCAACATCTTAACTTCTCTCTCTAAGAGTTCAACCTGCCCTGCCGGCTTGTGGGAGCCCGGTCAGCGGAACCATCACTGTGTGATTCAAATCAGCATCTCAACCCGCCTCTCATAGAGGTCAACCTACCATGCAAGCTAGTGAAAGCTCGGTCAGTGGAACCATCCTGGGGTCTTTAAATCAACATCCCAACCTTCCTCTCTGAAAGGTCATCCTGCCATGCTGGCTAGTGGGAGCCCAGTCAGCAAAACTATCCCGAGGGCTTCAAATCAACATCTCAACCTGCCTCTCTGAGAGGTCAACCTGCCATGCTGGCTAGTGGGATCCCGGTCAGCAAAACCATCCTGAGGGCTTCAAATAAACATCTCAACCTTCCTATCTGAGAGGTCAACCTGCCCTACCAGTTAGTGGGAGCCCGGTCAGTGAAACCATCCCTAGGGCTTAAAATCAATATCTCAGTATGTCTCTCTAAGAGGCCAACCAACCCTGCCAGCTAGTGGGAGTCTGGTCAGCAAAACCATCCAGAGGGCTTCAAATTAATGTCTCAACCTTCCTATCTAAGTGTTCTACCTGCCATGTAGTCTAGTGGAAGCTCGGTTAGCGGAACCATCTCGAGGGATTCAAATCAATGTATCAACTTGCCCTGCCATCTAGTGGGAACCCGGTCAGCGGAACCATCCCGGGGGCTTCAAATCAACGTCTTAACCTGCCTCTCTGAGAGGTCACCCTGGCATGCTGGCTAGGGGCTTCCCAGCCAGTGAAACCATCCCAAGGGCTTCAAATCAACGTCTCAACCTACCTATTTGATAGATCAACCTTCCCTATTGGCTAGTGGGAGCTCAATCAGTGGAACCATCCCGAGGGATTCAAATCAACGTCTTAACCTGACTTTTTGAGAGGTCAACCTGCCTTGCCAGCTAGTGGGATCCCGGTCAGCAGAACCATCCCGAGGGCTGCAAGTCAACCATAAATAACTTTTACCATCCACAGAGTGGGAAATTTTTTAATAGAACGCGCCCTGCCCCAATCGGTCAGGGACAAAGTTCATTACAAAGTAGGGCTTACTGGGACAAGGCTCCATCATAATGCACGACCCTGATGACTGTCCTCTTATTTCTCCCCTACTTCTGGTAGAACCTCCTCAATCTATACCTAACATTGGTATTGTACTAGACCTCTCGCCCTCCTCACTTCCAAGAACTCTGGGCAGGTGGATGTTGCATGAACTTCCTTCTGATAGAAGTCACAATAGGTTAACTCTACCTTGTTCCTTACTCTCCCTCCTGGGTGATTCCTCCTTTCTCTCTTCCCCTCTCGGTCGATTATCATAGCCTGCTGGGGTAGGGGTGGAAGTGGCCTTAGGCCAGTTCCCCACCTAAGAGGGTTGAACCATTTGTGCCCTCCATAAGGTTCCTAGAACCCATAACCCCTTAGCTTATCCCTTCTTATTCATTCCTGCTACCTGAAACCTCCTTTCCCATTCGCCTCAATCTCTCCCAACTTGGCTAACTTCATTACAAATGTCGGGTTTGCTGCCTCTCCCTCGATTTTCTTTCCCGCTCTTTCCATCAACTCCTTAAAATACAGCGGAGGATCCCACTTCAGATCGATCCTGAATAATCCCTGACAAAGCCCTAGCATGAAGGCCATTATCAAGGTATATCCTAGCACCTCATAGACTTGGAGGATCTCCTCCTGAAACCTATCCACGTAATTTTATAAAGTTTCCTCTAGTCCTTGCTTGATGGAGAACAATGACTCTCCCCCTTTCTTCCTCTTCTTAAACGTCGAGAACCTCAATAGGAAAACTCCATGCAGGTCCTCAAAGCAATTGATTGAGCTGAAGGGAAGGTAGTGGAACCAATCTCTCACCCTTCCCCTGAGAGTGATGATGAGAATTCGGCACTTGAAAGAATATGGTATATACCTAATATAAACTGTGACCTCGAACCAATGGATCTGCTTGACAGGGTCATCCTTGTCGGTGTAATAGGTCATCTCTGGCTCTCTGAACCCTTCTGGAACCGAAGCCGAGACAACTAACTCATTGAAGATATTTCCTTCTGCGAGGCATGTGGGTAGATCTCGTGGTAAGAACTTGCTGGCCCAGCTAGTACTTGCCAAGCTAGGGAAGAGCTCTCGCCCAACGAGATCCTGCATACTTCCCTCGCCCTCCTTTTCTTTTCTGGGTCATTTGTTGGGAGTGTTTTGGCTCAGCGTTGGTGGTGTGATCAATAGGACGGAAGGCATCAAGCACTCGCCCAGACAACGAATGCGTGATGTATAGTCTCCATGATCTCCCTCCTAAAATCCTCGAACATTCTCACCGTGGCCATACCCAGCGGGGATGGCGAGTCCACCCGCTCAACTCCTTTTCCTTCATCCCCAGTCATGGAACTTGCTCAGGGTTTTGTTGTGCTTGTTACTCTCCACGCTTACTGCACCAAAAAGGTTGAAATCAAAACTTGGCTTCTTTTGGACTTCGGACCCAAAAGGGATAACCTCGTACCTACTTCTCCAGAAGAAGTGCACAAGACCAAAGACTTAAGACTAGGAACAAATCCTAGGCTACAGCGCGGAGTTCCCACCACACACTTGAAAGATCTTAGAGCGCTTCCCCTCCCTAGCCAATGTTGAGCAAGGGAACCTTGGAGGGAACTTGAAATCATACCAGAAAACTAGAGGAGGAATAAGCCAAAGAGAGTCCCCCTCCAAAGGTGCCCTTCAGATCTATTTATAGTTTTCCATGTCTGGTCTGCAAACAACATAAATTTTCTATTTGGATCTACTATACGCACCCCAACTGGGTCTTCCAACAACGTAACTCCGCTATTTGGGAAGGCTATTTGCAGGCCAAAACATAACACTCTATGAAGGAGTGGCGAATGCCTAGACGAGATGGCGAGCATCCGCCTACTCTTTGCTGAGGGCGAGTGCCCGATGAAACTGGAACTCGCCTACTACTTACTTGTTGCTAAGGGTGAGTGCGGAACAACTATCAACCTCTCTTGTTGCACGCAAGCCTCAAGGCCTAAGTGAATGCAGACCTGTTGGCGTGATTCGCCCGGCCACGTGCAAGCCTATGGTCTTGGGTGAGTGCGGGGCCAATTTCCCCACTCGCCTGCTCGGCTACCCTAGGTAATGGGTCCCTTTTTCCCTTGGGACTCCCTGAGGGAGAACATGTGGTTATACAATATATATATATATATATATATATATATATATATATATATATATATATATATATATATATATTCAAAGGTTAAACAAAGCAAACAAATTAAACTGAAAATAAAAAGTGTTTTTTTGTTTTTTGGAATGTTTCAAATTTTTATTTGATTTTCATTTATAAAGCATATTGAAAGAAAATGCACACCAGACATAAGGACTAAAAGACATAAAGATAGAACGACATAACACAAAAAAACATTTAGAAATGATAACTTACTATAAGTGTTAGTGCTACCATGCGACGCTAACTCATAGAATCTAAAGTTTGTTGAAAATTGCCTTGATTTAAATATTGTTCGCTCTCAACTTTTTGGAAAAATTATTATTCGATGTAAGCCCTATCTAGCAAGGGATATGTCAATTATCATGAGAGCTCGATAAGATAAGGTAATGACACACCAGATTAACATGCTCGCACAAATGAGATATGCAAGAAATAAATAATCATGATGAGTGATATAATAGTCATGTAGAAAAAAAAATTAAGCATGCTCAAGAAAAAAATAACCCAAACAATATGTCAATACCCTAGCCCCGTACTAAGTGACAGATGGGCATGGGGAGCTGCAAAATTGTCGTATGTTGGGGTGTTACTCCCAAATGCATACAAAAGAACCAACTAAACCTAACAATCTTTCCCCCAGTGCTAATCAAGGACCTACTAGAACCCTCCCCGGTTAAGGACAATACATGGTTTATAGGTTAGCATCTCTAATGTACACAATCCTACGCCCCTGCTATTGTGTGATACATCACAGTTGGTCTTAAGTTACCGTTCACATTAAATGAGAGATAGAGGTAACCAACATCAATAGATCTTTTAGTAGCAATAATAGTAAATAATCTGGAAAATAACATTATGCTACCGCTAGTGTTAGAGTTAGCGCACCGCGATAACTCGGTTTATTAAATCAGGCCCTAGTATGATCCCCTCACATTCCTTTTTCCATTTTCATTCTCCTCCCAAGTCCAGGGCTTCCATCAGCGCTTCCTCCGATCTAAGGTAAAAATTGTTTCTTTTCTCTCCCATTTCAATTTATGTTGAGACTAGAGTTATGTTCATGGAAAATTTGTATGTTAGGGCGAGATCCATGGTTGTTTCAAAGTATTTATAGTTAGGTTATCGTTTTTATCATGGATCTAAGTTTAAACCATTTGGATCTCAGTTATATGTGTTTGTATGCCTTTCCATACTAATTTTTATGCCAAAAATTGCTAAAAATTTGAATTTTGGGGGAGGTCGGGAGGAAGGAGATGAAGTGCAGTCCATAGGGATACCATGCGATGGTAGCTCATTACCGTATGGCGGTACCAACCAGAGATGATTTCCTTTTAAAAAAAAATTCTTTGTGTTTGCAAGCAATGGCCTCATCCAGTTCCCAGGCACCCTGAAGGAGCTTCTTAAAACGATCCCAAACTCCCGCACCGACCTACCCCATGGTGGAGGATGCCATAGTGAGGATTGAAATGATCGTTGAGATTAAAAACCATTATGCTCACATTTATAGCTACTTGGATAATGCATGAATACTACAGGTGGTCGAGTCAGGTGACCCATTTTCATCCATACTTGTGTGTGAGTTCTACAATAATCTCTGCGATCAGGCTATCACAGGTCTTAAAGTAGGGGTACAATCTTGTATAGGATCCCTGATTGTGACCATATTACTCGAAGATTTGGAGAGGATATACATTTTATTTTCTAGCGGGCAACAACTTGACATCGTAGAGTCTTCAGAACTGCTAGGAACTGGACTAAAATCAATGAGATTCTCCATGATGAAGAAAATCATCGGTACCTTATCACTACAGTTGATACACTCACTCCGGACGCACACATTATAAAAGGCATCTTGCGTTACTCCCTCAAGTTCAAATTTTGGGACACGAAGAAAATAACTGCTTAGCTCCCCATGGTGACATATTCCATCATAGCAGGTATATATTTTAGCGTGTCTGATTTGATCCTTTCCATGATGCTTATACATTTTAGTTGAAGTCTCCCGAGCATTAGCGATTGAACACTCTTCCATTGGGAGGGGTGATTTAGAGGGTATTGATGCAGAAGCATTCAGCCAGTGATTGGTCATCTTTTCCTACCGATAATTGTCCTCAAATTTATAAGGTAGAGGATATTTCTACTGCACCTAGTGCATTACCATCAACTTCACAACTCCTCTTCGTCATGGAGGATCCATTCGGGACACCTGTCGGGATATTTATGAGATGGTTAGGGAGCATGGAAGGGTGATACAAGAGCTGGGAAGGGTGATACAAGAGCAGGGCTGGGATATGAGGGAGACACAGAAGACGATGATAGGGTTAAAGAAGATGATGAAGAAAATGATGTGAAAGTTCAACATCTCTCCAACCTCTTTAGACGAGTAGCATTTTTGATTTGACAATAAGGACTATTGAGCTTAGTAGTACAAACACCCATGTTTATTATTATTATTAATGTTGTAATAAGACAGGTTGGACAATATTCTATCTATGGTGAACTCTCATCGATAGTGATACTGTATTGATACCTATCATGCTTTTAATTTATCCTATTGTGATTAGTTTCGTGACACTAGCTTGCTTAGCATGATTTTTAACGTTCTTTTGATTTCTGTGGCTAGATATATAGATCATGATGGCTCAAACACATAAATAAAACAAAAACAAAAAGAAACAAACAAAGAACACACAAATAAAACTAATAAGCATATCGTGAAGTAAGATATTGTGTAGTTCATTTTGAACTTACTTAATGATATTTGTGGATATTAATGGATAGGATATTTAGGTATCCAAGCGAGACAGTGTGAAGCGAGCCTTTTGGGTACCCAAATACTTCGTGTTATCTTATGGGGAGGCAAGGATGAATGAGCCCTTTCTTTTGTATGTGGTGCGTCAGTTTTACTAATGGGACTCCATTCATACATTCATTTTTTATATTGAATCCATGATGATGATTTAGAGTCTTTATGTGATGATTTTCAATTGAGCGACGTTGCGTTGTAGATTTAGATATGATGAATTGATTTTTCTAATTTAAGTTTACGTTGTTTATCATAAAGACACATGACGTATTGATTTTTAAATGGAAATTTACGTTCATTGGATTGTAAATTGGGAGTGATTTAATTTTTCAAATGAAGGTGATTTTTATGTTTTGGAATTTCATTTACACTTATTTGAGGTTTTTTACTCCCTTTGAGTGGCTTAGTTATTATATGACAATTCATATTCAACATACTTTTGGATTTTGCTTGAAATTTTAGAGTTGTGTTTTGTGAGTTTTTAATCATAATTTCCTTAAGCATGTTGATTTTTATAACTAATTCTTTATATTTAATTTTGAGATTATATCTAGCTTTAATGTATGCGATTATGTTATTTTAAGAGTGGAGACTACAGATTCAATATGAGCCTCATACTTATTCATGAATTCATCAAAAGTTTCATTCATCTCCTTAATTTCAATTTTATAATCATTGCATATACCACAATTGATTTTTGAATTTTAAATTTCTAAATATAAATTTTCATTTCGTTCTCTCAAAAAATGAGCTTTTTCTCAAGATCCATGTGTTTTTCTTCTAATACACTACAATGAGTACATTGTGAAGAATTATCAAATAAGGAGATTGTGAGTGAGTTATATGCATTGTGATTAGATTCTATATTAATTCGTGCTCTTAAATTTTTATTTTCTAAATGAAGTTTTGAATTAATATTTTATAATTTCTTAATTCTATGTTTAGCATTTTCTAGCACACACAATGCAGAAATAGATGTTCGAACAAAAGAATTTTCTCACAGAGGTTTTAGAAGAGACAATGTTTGACTACAAGGTTTCTTTAACTCCTCGACATTTGTCTTCCCGAGTTGAGATTTTGTCTTCTCTTCTGCATGATATGTTTGACATATCGTGCTCCATAAATAAGTCTTCATTTAGTTCTTCATTTGGATCCATAAGAAATTGCTCTGACGCATTATCTACAGAAGGAGAATAATAAGTAGACTCAAGAAATTTTCATATATCATAAGCAGTAGGGAGCGTGCAGATGATTTTGAAGATTTCTTAACCAAGCCCGCAAAACAGACAATTCATAGCTTTGGCATTTAAATAACATTCATTTGTATTTAAATTATTTGGGGGGCTTTAACGCAAGTGATGTTCTAAAATTTTATGTCTAAAATATAAGAAATTGTCTCATTTGTGTTCTTCATTCCTTATAGTTTACTCCCATAAATTGAGGTGGCGCTAACAAATTTTCTATGTATAAATTTCCATCCCTGCTAGATGATATGAGATCGAGGATGGCCATTATTTCTAGCGGTGAAACCGTTTTGAAATAACCTGGCTCTGATACCACTTGTTGAATCTGGTGGTCAATCTTTGGGGGGTGAATAAGGTTTTTAAAGTTAGTTCAAAATTAAAACAAGTTTTACCTAGAAAACAAGTTTTACCTAGAAAACAAGTTCTGGAAGCTACCGCAGGCGGTAAGGCTAGCGCTCGGCGGCAAGTCATAGAGATTGATTCTCTTTATAAAACTTTGTTTTTATATTTCCCACACATCACTCAAACCTCTAGTAACATGCAATCATGATTTTAAGATGTAATAAACAAAATATAATTTTATTCAAAAAAAGAACAATGATTTATAATAGCAAAACTGCATCTCCGTGACGCTAGAGATCGAAGGCGGTGAATATAATCTTGTTTTTGTTTCTATACTGACCCTCCTAGGACTGGTTAGCTCTCGCTCTTCTTTCCAAGAAGATTAATGAGCCGACTCTTCACCTTCCTCCCCAGAAGGGTCTTAGAGCCCCACTAGATCTCCTAGATCTAGATGTCTTCCCAGGATGATTTCTTGCAGCCTCCTCCCAGGAATCCGATGACCTCCCAGGTTGATTTCCATTACACCAAGATCGGATTAAAATAAAGAAAATACAAAAGAAAATTTAAAGTTTAAAGGTATTTTCTCTCTCAAATATAAAACTCCTCCGAGGAATGGTGTGTGATCGATGATCTTGAATGTCATTCTGGTTGCAGTCGATCAGCCGTGAATGGTCGTTGAAGATCTGAGTTCATCCTCCTACAGATGCCTGCCAAACCCTAGAATGAAAAATTCTCCTTTGTGTATTGTCTAGGAAAAGAAATGCACGCGTTTATACGTATTCAAAAATACGCTACCACCGGCAGTAGAACTAGCGCCCGGTGGTAGGTTTATTCGCACGGTGCTAATATGTAAGACCCTCCACCAACCTTTGCCCGGGTCGGGCCGGAGAGGATCTTACTTTCCCAAAACGTCAACCTAGTGCTTCCTGAGAGGTAATAACCTACACTATTAAGCACTAGGTGGCCGCTTTGCACGGCTTGAATCACAACATTCACACCACATCATAGAGTATTGCGGAAGAATTAACAAGAAGCCAATAACAATATATATAATAATATATATTGAAAAGGAAATGCAAAAGTCTGTAGCCACTGTTTATACACGAAACCCGTATGCTAGAAAAGTATGTATACTCTAAACTCTAAGAACTCTCGATCCTGCTTGCTAGTACTCATGTCTCGAAACTCTAGAGATGACGGGGGTGTCTCTGCTTTGGTAGTCCTATCAGCTAGCATATCGTCCCGCGACAGCTGGTCACTACGATGCTCCATCTCCTGTGAATGGTTATTAAAATAACTGTTAGTCACAGAGCTAAGTGGAAACAAATCTCCTCCTTGGATCCATATCCGGGGGAAGAACTCACGCACCCAATAAAAGTAGATAGACGAAGCATGAGAGAGTTAGTACAACATTTCATCTATACGCTAGGAGCAACCATAAAAGAAGGTGTAGCACAATATAACTGGAATAGAAATAATAATATACATTAGTTATAACAAAAGATCCACTAGCATCAGCACATCAGGTATTCACAACTTGTATTCATACCGCAGGCATTCAAGGTCGCGGACACACTATAGGAATTCAAATCCGTGCACACACTACAAGCATTCACAGTCGCACACATACCACATGCATTCACAGTTGCGTACATACTATGGGCATTAACAGCTACGCACATAACCTATGTCGATATAGTATGGACCACTTCTCTTCAAGCAGGGTAGCGAGCCCTGCGTGCCTCATCGATGTGGTCGTCAGCGATAGTGGCAACTCCTGCCACTTCTAGGGGTGGTCTTACCGCACAACCCAGGCATCGACGTACAGCCCCGTGTTCTCTTAGATGTGAGCGACATCCAACGATTCAACATTTTGGCTGACTAACGGAGGAAACCCAACGGGGAAAAACATAACGGTCGGTCACCCGTGGTACTCATCTCCCTGTCTCCTTGAGTCGGCGAACTTCCCGCACCGGTACGATCGTGCTAACCAAGAAATCGGCGATCTCTCCCAAGGTGGCTAGCTTGCAAGCTGTGGACCGCTCCGTCTCATCTGGAGGGTTCGCGTCCCATTTTCAAGCTAACCGCATGGATAGACTTCTCTATCCGCACGGCTAGGCTATTCGCCCAGTAGTCGTCAGCTCTGCGATGCCGTAGACAGCTTTTTAGTCCGCACCATCAGGTCGCATGGTTAGCTGGGCGGGTAGCGGTCTCTTCTCCAGCCCGCCACCAGTTCGTGGACTCTCCTTTAGGTCGCAGCAAGCAAGAACTCTCCGACCAAGGCTCTTCTTCATTCCACCTATGAAAGGCGGCCTCGCATTCCAGTCCGCGATAACCTTGTCGACCGCTTGGTAGTGGACCGCCTAAGAATGGGGCGGATTCCACCTCAGTCTGCTAGTAGTAGGCGAACTCAATACTAGTTCACCCAAAGGTGGTGGACTAGGTCTCAGTCTGCCAACAATTAAAGGACATTCAACCTATTAGTAGGAGGCAAACTCACCTCTTCCTAGCACTAGGCGACCTGTCTCCAAGTCGCCCAGCAGAAGGAGGGACTTCAACAGGCGAGGGAGACGTGCCTCCTCAGCCTGCCTAGTATATACGACCTGCTCCTTATATTCGATAGAAGGTGGAGGACTCGGTCTCAGTCCGCCTAAGGGAGTTGGACTTACTCCGCCCTCCAGCACTCTTCATCAGACCGCACAGCATAATGCAGACTCAATGCCAGCCCACCAGTAGGTGGCGGACTCATCTCATCCAACAATAGAAGTGTACTCTCTGTCTACCATGTACCAGGGTAAATCTTTGCGTAGTCCGCCAGAAGCACTTCGGCTTTCCAGCATCGGCTTCTCCCAACAGTAAGTGAGCTAATATTCAGTCCACAGTATATCGCTTACTCGATCGCAGCTCGCTGGTATCATCGGGGTGACGTCATCAAGCCCAGTTCTAGAATATTCCGCCTCGAGCCTATAAATAGCAGTATTGGCAGCAAATCCAGCGGATACGAATTTCTGTCTGCCAACCTTTCTCGCGGATTGACCGTCTGTCCGCACGATCTCTGCGGTTAAGCCTTGCAGTTTAGTCCCTGAGCATGGCTCAAGCATCCTGTCCCAGCGACCTTAGTGTTCTTCCCTGCCTAATTGCGCAGCCCACTTGACCTCTGGTAGCGAGCTTCAGGATTAGCAGTCTGCGCGGTCTGCCGACCTATCTGAAAAGTCTGTGCGGCCTCTGGCAATCTCTTCCTTCTAGCCACCAGCTTCTCCACTCTGTTGTTGTTGTTGCAAGCGACCCCTCTTTATTTCCCTTCTCCCTTCTGTCGGTCTCAACCGCCAATTCCTATCCGTTAAAGTAACCAGATGCTCGATGGTTCCTCATCAACCTCCCACTATTCCCATAACCCAGATCGAACATGCTCCACTCTCGAGCGTGCAGAGCCATTTTTTGCATCAACAGTTAACACACGACCTTCAGATTTTGAACAAATGGTGAAAACCAACAGTTAGCCATGACAGATCATTAACCTGCCAAGAACCTTGCTCCTTCAAGTCCTGGTGAAGATCCTATCTGGGAAGCCTTGGAGCAATCGCGTCATGAAACTTCATAGCATTTCCAAGCAATCAATAGTACTCTGGCTGCTATCACACAGCGATTTGAAGTGCAATCCGCAGCAGTACCAGTTCCTCCAATAAATCCAACACTAGTATTGGGGAATCCACAAACTTATCCTCCGGCCTATCCGTCGGTCTGTCCTCCCGTTTATCTAACAACCTATCTGCCAGGGCAGACCGTCGCTCCTTTGCGATCCTAAAATGACGAGTTCATAGCTCGTCAAAACTTCTTCCGGGAAGCAGCCCGAGGAAGTTCAACAAGATTTTTGAATTTTCAGGGAAATCATCCAAACCCTTCAGCTCCCGTAGTTGCTCCTCCCACAGTTTCTCCTCCCGCAGAAGCTTTTCCTTTCTATCCTCCCGCTCATTTTTCAACTGCAGCTCATTCTCCATTTTTTCCTTTTCCTTATGTACTGGGAGAACAGGGAGATTCATCGCCGTTTACAGATAGTATCCGGCAAGAACCAACTCCAGCTCACTTCAGAGAGCCGTGATTACCAACTTACACTAGGGAGTTTGACCTAGTTGCTCACTTACAAGCTTTTGAGTCACCCGTCGCCCTCTAGACTCTTACTGATGCAACCAGGTGCAAGCTCTTCGTAACGTCTTTGATGGACAAGCAAGAGAGTGGTTCTACGGATTGTGCCCTTAGTCTGTCGCTTCCTTTGCTGATCTACGAAGAGAGCTTCTGCTCAAGTTTTCTACCTCTACCAAGAGGAAGAGCGGGCCAGAAGCCCTATTTGAGATCAGGTAGCGAGAGAATGAGACTTGGGCTCATTTTGTCGATCGTTTTTAAAGAGAGATTCTTGACATTGAAAACGTCGATCCAGAGATGTACTGAGTCGCTTTGATAAGTGGTTTAAGAGAAGGGTCACTTAAGTTTAAAGCTAAAGTCTGAGTGTCGAGGACATATCAGGAGATGATCAGTCTTGCCAACTTATACATATGAGGTGAAAAGAGTAATCCAAACTACATCTCCAGGCTTATAATAGAGAAAGATCCTTCTTCTTCATACGGGAAACCTCATAAGTCTCCTCACAAGGATTTTTAATCACAAACAAGGAAGGGAAGGAACTTTTGACGTCATCAACGCCTCTTCCCAGGCCAAGATCACTTCCAAATTCAAAGATCACAATCGTCAGTTCCTCCCGCTTATCTGGCACTAGCTCCGCTAGCAGCTTCAGCTTACCAGCATCAGGGTGGCAACTTGCCATAACTTGAACTAGGCCAAGTTATGCAGGAAGTAGTCCAAGTGATAAAAGGTAATATCGATTATAATAGACCTTACCAAACCGCTGATCAAAGATTCAAGGACTCGGATCTCTATTGTGAATTCCATAAAGAGAAAGGGCATCCAACTGAAAACTGCCGAGCCCTTCGTCAACTGATGGAGAAGATGCTGAGGTAGGGCAAATTGCGTGACTTATTTCAGAAAAATGACCACTCTGATCTGTCTACTTCAAAAGGAAGATAAGTAGCAGACATTCCTTTTGGCTCAAAGGGAACGAACCAAATCAGCAATGATCTTATTTTTATTGACAGTGAGAACATTGATGCGAATGACGTAGGCACCCTTGGAAATCTATTCTGAGGTGAAGATGGATATGACAAAGTTCCAAAATCTCTTTGTGATCATGCTCGATCGGTTTTGTTCTCTATACTGAACATTTCTTACATATGTTCTGGACATTTTCTAAGTTCTCTTTCAGTCATTTCAATAATTTTTTACGTCAGAGATCCCGTACTGACACATTTCCCTTTTTGTAGTGCTTCCTCCTCTATTTTATCTTTGCCAAAGGGATCGTTGAACCGAGGAGATATCACTGAGTCTTGTTTGACCCCTGCCCCCCTAGATTGGTCCCTAGCCACCATGACCACATATAGTAGGGAGTGTTCGCATATGTGCAGTGGGAGCCATCCAATCTATGCATGCGGACTTCAGGGCTTCGGATCCTAGTCGGTATCTAACACAAAGCGTGCATCAAGTTAGGTCTCATGTGTTAGCTCTATTGTGCTCCGTTAGGGATAAATTACAGCTAAGATGATTGTTGCTTGGCAAGCAATGGCATTCAAGTGTAGCCTTGTCTCTGTGATCATCTCACGCTGTAATGGTCGAATACTCTTAGATACTCTCAAGCTGTGCCTTCCGGGGACCCACAACATCGCTGATCTTTTAGTGCGATCAATGTTATAGACCACTTGGCGCACCTGGCCTAACTGATTAGCGTAGATTATAGACCTAAGGCATGAGAGCAATGTGTCCATCGTTTCTTCTTTGGAGTTTTGCATTTTCTCTTTTGTGCCCTTTCGGGGGAGCACGGTTAGTCTTCTTTTTGCAAAACTGCTTTCCTTCAGGTTAATAGGTTAAATTCAATCTCTCCGGAGGATTTATGGTGTTATACTTCTTGCCTATGCTCGCTTTATATACTCGGCCTCCATAAAGCTCTATCTATTGGCAGTACATCCACTATGCTTATTAATATTCTTGACACTGATTATTCAATCAAAAAATCTAGTTCTCTTGGTCGACAAGCCATGTTATTGAAATCTAATCAAAGTGGTTTTACCTGGCTAATCCGTATTTCATATTATGGATACCATATTTGACTGTGCAAGAAGATTATTATTATGACTTGATCTCTATTCAATTATGCACATTCTTTTACTCGGTTGATAGCAGAGTTTGTTGGATATTCTTCCTGCTGTCAAATTATATCTTCCTTACGACCTCAACATTTAGTAGGTACCCACACTTTGCATTTCCTACATATCTGCTTCTTACTCTTCTTTTTGCAGAGATTAGCAGATGTTTGCAAGTTCCCCTCAAGTACTTGCAAGTTCTTTTTGTTTCATATCTTCTTCTTACTCTTCTTTTTGCAGAGATTAGCAGTTATTTACAAGTTCCCCTCGGGTACTTGCAAGTCATTTTTCTTTCATATCTGCTTCTTACTCGTCTCCTTATAGAGATTAGCGGATGCTTGCAAGTTCCCCTCAGGTACTTTCAAAACATTTTTTCTTTTATATCTGCTTCTTACTCTTCTTTTTGCAGAGATTAGCAGATATTTGCAAGTTCCCCTCAGGTACTTGCAAGTCATTTTTTCTTTCATATCTACTTCTTACTCGTCTCCTTGCAGAGATTAGCAGATGCTTGCAAGTTCCCTTCAGGTACTTGCAAGTTTTTTTTCTTTCATATCTGCTTCTTACTCGTCTCCTTGTAAAGATTAGCAGATGCTTGCAAGTTCCCCTCAGGTACTTGCTAATCATTTTTTTCTTTCATATTTTCTTCTTATCTTTCTTAATTATAGAGATTACCAGCTGCTTGCAAGCTCTCTTCAGGTACTTACAAGCTATTATTCTTCCATACCTCCTCTCACCTTTATTTTGCAGAGCTCAGTGGAAGGCATTCAAAAGTCTTCTTCAATTTGCAAGAATAATTAAGGTACACACAAGATGCGCCTTTTTTCACTTATAATATCTTCCTTTATAGGAGAAAAATAAGTTTACAGACTTTTCTGAGGAGATAAATCAGGTTATATATCTCTCCCTCTATATTTCGTTTTCCTACTTGGGGCAGATCATAATTTCAGAGGTTACCTCTACTTTTTCGAAGTTTTATGCAAACTTAAAAAAGTACGGGGATTATGTTAACCCATAAATCGGTGATCCCTCCCAAGGTGGCTAGCTTGCAAGCCGTGGACTGCTCTATCTCATCTGGAGGGTTCACGGCCTATTTTCCAGCTAACCACGCAGATAGACTTCTCTGTCTGCGCGGCTAGTTTTGCCGCCCGATAGTCGCCAGCACTGGGATGGCACAGACTGCTTTCTAGTCCGCACCATCAGGTCGCATGGTTAGCTGGGCAGGTTGCAGTATCTTCTCCAGCTCTACACTAGTTTGCGGACTCTCCTTCAGGTTACGGCAAGCAAACACTGGCCGACCAATGCTCTTCATTAGTCCGCCTACGAAAGGAGGCCTCACATCCCAGTATGTGATAACCTTATTGTCCACTTAGTAGTGGACTACCTAAGCATTGGGTGGATTCCACCTCAGTCCTGTAGCAGTAGGCGGACTCAATCCTAGTTCACCTAAAGGTGGAGGACTCGGTTTCAGTCCGCCAACAAATGAAGGACAGTCAACCCACCAGTAGGTGGCAGACTCACCTCTTCCCAGCACTAGGCGACCTGCCTCCAGGTCGCCTAGTAGAAGGAGGGACTTCAGCAGGCATCCTACCTCTAGGTCTCTCAGGAGAGGGCGACCTGCATCCTCAGCCCATTGAGTAGGTGAGACCTGCTCCTTCTATTCGACAGAAGGTGGCGGACTCGGTCTCAATCCACCTAAGGGAGGTAGACTTACTCCGCCCTCTAGCACTCTTCATCGTGCCGCATAACACAGAGCAGACTTAACACCAACTTGCCAGTAGGTGGAGGACTCATCTCATCCAGCAATAGAGGCAGACTCCATGTCCACCATGTACCAGGAAAACTCTTTGCGTAGTCCTCCAGAAGCACTTTGGCTTTCCAGCATCAGCTTCTCCCAGTAGTAAGCGAGCTACTCTTTAGTCTGCAGCATGTCGCGGACTCGATCGCAGCTCGCTTGTATCATCAGAATGACATCATCAAGCCTAGTTCTAGAAGATTCCTCTTCAAGCCTATAAATAGCCCCCCATACCTCTCATTTGTGGAGGACCCCCGAGGACAAGCATCAGGGAGCAACATTGACAGTAAACCCTGTGGAAATTAATTTCTATCTGCCAACCCTTCTCACGGACTGACTGCTCGTCTGCATGACCTTATCGCCTAAGCCTTGAGGTTTAGTCCCTGAGCTTGGCTCAAGCAACTTGTCCCAGTGACCTCAGTGGTCTTCCCTGCCTGATTGCGCAGTCCGCTCGACCTCTGGCAGCGAGCTGCGGGATCAGCAGTCCGCGCGGTCTGCCGACCAATTTGATCAGTCCGTGCGGCCTCTAACAATCTTTTACTTCTAGCCTCCAGCTTCTCCCTTTGTACCCTTTATATTTTTCCATGTAAAGGAGCAACTCAAGCTGTAATATTGATTCATAATCAAAGGAAAGCCCATTACAGGAGTGGTATTTAAGCCGCGGCGGGCGAACTCTGTTGTTGTCGCTGCAAGCGGCCCCTCTTTCTTTCCCTTCTCTCGGCCTCAACCGATAATTCCTAACCGTTAAAGTAACTGGCTATTCGACAGTTTCTCATCAACCTCCCACTATCCCCGCAACCTGTATCGAACATGCTCTATTCTCGAGCGTGCAGAGCCATTTTTACATCAACAGATCGGTCTGCGGAAGTGACTTACCTTCCACAATTTACCACAAGAAATTTACAAACAATCAAATTTATCAATTTTACCTGCATGCATCAGGTCTACAGTGGCTTGCCCTACTATGCTTTAAATAATTCGGGAAAACGGCACATGGCTCGACTTTTAATAAGGAGCGTGAGAGATATTTATTCTGGGCTAACATAGGAGGAACATCTCAACTCCTATTATTCCCAACTAAGGCTCAACCTATTAAATAACTGCCCGTCAGGGCAAGACCCGTGCTTAAAATAGTAAATTGCGGAAACAAAAGTGTTGTAATAGAATCTACTGTTAGTATAAGCTGCAGAATTGAAATGTTGTAATGAAATAGGACCTGTATGAAACTGGAGTAGTACTGAACTGAAAGAACTGAACTGAAAGTAAGTACTAAAAAGAATTTGACAAGTACGAGACTGGAATAGTACTTAAAGAACTGAACTGAAAGTAAATAAATAGGACCAGTATGACACTGGAGTACTGAAAAGGAAATATTGAACTTAAATGAACTGGACCAGTATGAGTCTGGAATAAAACATAAAGAAAATGGTTAGTAGTCCAATCACTCCATTCAGGAGGCTTCAGTTCCATCTCTGTTCATAAGAGGCAAGTTCAGTTCTATTTCCGTTCTTAGGAGGCATGTTCTGTTCTATGTCCGTTCTCAGAAGGCACGTTCAGTTCCATCTTCGTTCTCAGGAGGCATATTCAGTTCCATCTTCATTCTCAGGAGGTATATTCAGTTTCATCTCCATTCTCAGGAGGCATATTCAGTTTCATTTCAGCTTTTAGAAGGCTTCTTTAGGTTTCACCCATTATTATGGTCTCATAAAAATTCAGTTGCGCCTTTCGACCACAGCTTACTCAAGTCAGAAGGCTTATTATGAATTAGACCTTAATTATTCATCGGAGAATAAATATCAACTCGATTGCTTGCGTTGGATCGAATCTGAGAATCTTGTTAGAGGGCACATTCTTTCTCGAATTTCAACCTCGAAAATTGTTTCCAACACATCAGGTAAATTCTTTACCCAAAACGAGGTTGGGGATTATTTTACTCAAAGCTCGTACTTTCATCTTCCGAGTCCACCCAAAATGTCTGGGAGTTATTTTAAAAACGACGCGCTCGGTGGTTTTGCAAAAACCTCGAAATACTCAAAGCTGGAAATCTTGCCTCGATAAATCTCGTCGATTAATCAATTGAACTTAATATTCAATATATAGAGTGGTCGTGCCCTTCGATTTCCATTTTTGAAGAATTTGAGCGCGTCCCTATGCTCCAAGAAATTGGAAAATCTTCAAATTTTATCCAAAGGTTTCCAAATTTTAATACAACCTTTAAGAGGGCTTAAAAAGAGCCTAGTACTTTTTCCAAAAATTTCGAGCAATTTTGGGCCTCTGAATTGGCCAAATAATTCTTATTTAGGCTTTTAAAAATACCAAATCAATTCCAAAAATTCCCAAAAAATTTTTGAGGTTGCCCTAATCAAGGGGAATAACTTTTATGTTCAAAACTTTTTCACCAGGCCTCTAGGTTAGCCCAAAAAATTAAAAACCCTTTTTTGTTAATTATAATTATAAAATTTATAAAATTTTATATTATTTTATAACAGTTAGCAGTCGCCGACCTGTACAGAAACCGACCCTTGCAGGTCTTCTCTGCCGCCTGCCGGCCATGGCTCTCCCCCGGCCAACTCCCCAGGGATGGGCATTCCCTCCGGCGGTGGTCTAGCGGCCTGCCGCCGGCAGCCATCGCCGAAGCTAATTTTTTATTTTGAATGGAGGGGAGGGGGTGACGGCGGCGGCGCTCCGGCCGCCAGAGCTTGCATGCAACTCGTCCATAAAAAGGGGAGGAAGGAGAGGAGAAGCTTTCCACCTTTATTGGGGTCTTTGGGATCTCTCGGCGAGTTCCGCCATTTATGGCAGTGGAGGGTGGTGGAGCTCGAGTGGGTTATTTCCGACGAGGCAGAGCTCTGGTAGGGGTGGTGGGGGCTCATTTTAAGCTTGGAAGAGTGGTTTTATGCTCTGTAGGAGGGGAGGTCTTTATATAGGGGAGGAGGAGAGCCCCCCTTCATCTTGTTCGTCACAGACATGAAAACCCGAGAGGGGGATTTCAGTAAAACCCAAGTTGGGTTATTGGCCAGGTGTCAGCCTTACATTTATGAGGTACCTTTAGAGTGTCAGCCCCTTATTGGTTGGAGCTTTGCTTGTTGGGGAAGGAGGGAAAGAGAGAGAAAGAGAGAGGAGGAGTGGGGTGGGCCTTCTCTTTTTTTTCTTTGACCCAAGGCCAACTCCTTAGCTGCATAGTGACAAATTAGAGCCCATAAGAGGGCCCATAATGACCTTGGAGTGATGGATCAAGTGGGGGAACTTTTAAAAATAAATTCTCTTAAGAAAATTTGGTTTTAGAGAGGTTTGACCAAAGTAAACCATAGGGCGAGTCCCCCCATGGGGTCAAAGTCATAATAGGTCCATGCCATCGGGCGTCGGGTCAAAGTTGGGTGTCATGTCATAATTTGTGTGTGCAATCTTTTCGGTGCACGACAACGCTCGGTTTGACCACGAATTGACTACCCGTCATTAAAACTGATCGGGACCAACTCTGTTAACTTTTTATTGACCGTATGAATCCAATGTCACTGACCGGGGTCGAATCGGAGTTCGTTCGCTAAATATTCAAAATCTGCGTGTCGTAGAGTGCTATAATGGTCAAAACGCTCATAATCATTGTTAGGATTCGAATCGCGACACAATGAGTTCTGATGCATTCGTATCAACTATATAAAGTCATAGGAACTCACAAAACTCAAATCAGAGTTCTCTAGGTCAATATCCGAAAATTCTCGTTTTCGCGACGCTCTACTAGGAACGGCCATATCCACCATATGACCTCGTAATTCAATGGAACGAGTTCCAGCGCACTCGTATTGACTATACGAGGCCACAGGAACTGAAAGAACTTAAATAAGATTTCTCTAGCTCGATATTCAAAAATCTCGTTTTCACGACGTTCTACGAGAGACGGTCATATCCACCATATGACCTCGAAATTCAATAGAACAAGTTCCAACGCACTTGTATTGACTATACGAGGACACGGGAATTGACAGAACTTAAATTGGAGTTCTCTAGCTCGATATTCCCGTCTAGGGTTACCTCCTACCTTGGTATGGGCCACGGGTAGAGGTTCGCTCACTTTTATTGGGTCCATTAGGTTTCTGGTGGCCCAATAAAAGTCGGAATGTTACATGATAGCTGTTTAGTAATTTTGGAAAAATATGCGAAAAATATTAGCTCTATTTTGGGATACTACAGAGCGGTAAATAGCTAGCTCTTGACGGTAGGTCACAGAACATTTATTCTTTAATTATTCGGGGCTAGCACCTGCGGTAGGGCTATCGCTCGGCAGTAAGTCACAAAGATTGATTTTCTTACTCTTTTGTAACTGTAAAGTTGCACACTATACCGAACACAAGTATGATCAAATACCACTCGAGTTTAATATTGTCAAACTAAAGAGGTGGGGACCATAGGTTCCCACAACTGAGTCCACTCCATATCGCTTTCCAGCATCCTAGCAGCTTCAGCAACCTCATTGAAACATATTAGGAATATTTACCATAAGATTCTTGATTTGAAGAATCCCCCAAGATGACAATAAACACATCATGTATTTGATGTATTTACTAGTTGTTGATATGATAGGTATAACTAAAGTGCATGGAAAATGTAGAGTTAGGCTTTTGGTCAGTCAAATAAAATTTTTCCCTTGTAATCCCTTAAGGTGTAATACTCAAGTTGATCTATATCCTAATCATATATTAGACTTATCATTATCCGAGAAAAACTCAACTGGAGTCAAAGGGAATTGGAGACAATGACGAAGCAAGGCTAAGTAAAAAATCATTTATATTGTCTGGATGCTAACTAAAAATCATTTGCATCGATGTTAAGTAAAAATATTGTTTACATTGTTTAAATGTCAAGAAGAAAATGTCAGCTGCATCCTCTGGATGTTAAATAAAATGTCGACTGCATCGACTGGATGATAAAAGATAATTATATCAGCTAGATGATATTGTCTAAAGTTTTAAGGACCGTACCAACCACATCAGCTAGAAAGATAGTGGAAGGCCCATGTCGACTAAATCAACTAGAAGATTCGTATAGTGGTCGGATGTTAGAAGTAAGCCGCAAATCGCGTGCTTATTCAAATTTCATTATGAATCCTTCCATTTGGTGCACCTATCAAGGGGCCTCATGTAGAAAGTCTTAAATGTTAATTAATTCTTAATTCTATCCATTCGCGATGGACACCTTATAAACACCTTAGAGTTTCATCAATTGAGACAAATATAAAAGGATTAGAAGTTTTGAAGAAAAAAAAGATACAGAAACATTTAGAAGTATTCAAGAACACACATATTCTTTTCTAAGTCTTATCCAAATGGCTAATCCTAAAGAGCATTCTTCCTAAGGCGTAATGAATCAAGTTTTTCTAGAAGATTACTCTCTCAGCAGACTCAAGCATTCCAAGAAGATACTTTCTGAAATTTGATCAAGGAAGAAGAAACCTCACCGTTGTGCTTCTACAGAAGACTCGAGTAAAGTTGCTTTTGAGTAAAGTGTCCTTGTAATTTTCCTTTTATTATTCTAAAATTGTAGGATCCTTTGGATCTGAGTGTGTTGTATGATTCTAGTGATAATTTGAGGGTAGGATCCTTGGGATCTGAGGTCAGATCTTTGGAGAAGATCTGAGTATAGATCTATGTGGGTAGGGATTGAGGTAGGGATTTGATAGACTGAGTGTAGGGCCATATCTTGAAGGTTTGAGGTGTAGGATCCAGGGATATGCTCTGAGGTAGAGGACCTGTTTGTCCCTCCAGCCATCCCCCAACAATTCATTATTCTTTTGGACCTCTTCCAATTGTAGTTCTCTATCCCTAAGAAGACCTACTATAAGCCATTGTGAATTCTGCAGTATTCTCTAGTGTTGATATACTCCTTCCATAAATCAAACTTAGACTTTTGAGCTGTAGGAGCCAAAGACTCTGAGTTATAAAATCTTTGATATTAGATATATGAGAAGTTGGTCGAGTCTAGCAGATTGCTAGATAGGTGGAGGGGGGAAGTGGATATACCCATAATTGAGTAACCAGTATAAATCTTGGTGTGATCTCTATCATGTGTTTTATTCTTTCTTTCCTGTGATAGAAGTCAACATATTTTAAAAAGATAAAAAAACACTCAATCACTTATTTACCCCCCTCTAGGCGATTTGACTACCCTTAATCTTACAAAACCAGCACTCTTTAGGGTTATGAGTGGTTTTATCATGTTCTCTCTCAACCCATTCTAGAAGAGGTTATCCCTCTCCTCGTCATCTGTCATGGTCATCCCCACATGATGACCCAACCATGTAAACTTTTGTATATACTAATCTATAGTCCAGTCGTGTTGCACCAAATGTAAAAACTACATCTAAAGGGATAACCCTGCCAAAGAGGGGGTATGTCGCTTCAATTAAACACTCACAAACTAATCCATGGACGGGGTGTGTCTAGGGAGCTGACAAGCACTCTTGCTCACCTACCACAACTTTGTGTCACCTTCCCACATAAAGGTCGCAAACTAGGATTGCTTTTCCGTTGGGGTCTCTGTCTCTTTCAAGAGCTCCTGAATCCTTGCCAACCAGTCCTCTACATTAGTCAGAATGTGTTGAATTATTTGAACGTCAGAGGATGGAAACTCAAAAAGTACTTCATCTGAAGATCTCCATGCCTAACAACAATAATCTCAGCTAGCGACACTTCCTTCCTAGCCCCACCCTCAGGTGTGATTAGCATCATACCTAGTGGAACATGAGTCATAAACTACATAGTAGGTGTCGCAACCCGTGGCACAGTTACAGTCTGGGCTGCTACCATTGCCTCTTCTAGCATGTGACAAAATTTTGATGGGTACACACTATTATTCAGAACACCCAGAGAATTAACATTGCTCATCGTTGGCTACTCTTGCGGCCTCGATTTCTCTGCATTGTCACTTCCACCCTAGCATAATCAAGGTTACAAATGAATCAAGTTCTATTCATAAAACTAGAACACATGGACACTCATAGTCCCGTAAAATATTCCTATGTGAACAACCTATTTACGCGATACAATTACACTAAATCGATCATTAACAGAAACATAGTCTCAACCAGGACACAAACATAGCTCTGATATAAAATTGTAACACTTCCCCTACAATGATCATATAATATGGGTCCGGTCGGGACCCCACAGCATATAAATGACACATACTTAGTATTATAAATGATATAAGAACATACTATCTTAAAGTTCATGATTAAACCACAAAAACACTAGAACAAGACTAGAAGCTTTCCACTGAAGCATAGGAATCCAGCAGGCCTTATGGCCTTACATTGTCAAGTGTTCAAATCAATATTCAACACATCATACCAAATAAAAAATCGAGTAGTCTTATGGTATCTCGACATGCAAGCCAGAAAATAATAAGACAAATATGATACAAAATAGTAGGAGGAGGTACACTCCATGGGCTTAGGCCTCTTTGGCCGGCAAATTAGATCCAACTTGTGATCCTTGCCATGCAACCATCACAAAAGATGTGGTATAATGTGGGTCAGCAATGAATGACCATAATGGTGTAAGCACACCACTCCTCTTGGCCGTCCTTAATGGACCCCGGGGCACTCCATCACCCTATAGGTCAACACTTTGTAGGTGTATGTAGAATAAACATAAATTAACATAGAAGAAACAAGAATTGGGTGTCACAAACATCAAACATGTTTTTGTGTTGAGCATTTAAATAAAAAAGGGGGCCTACGAATGCAACATGTATGCAATCCTTGGTTTCACCTAAGGCAACATATAGCGTGTATGAATCTAACATATCATCACACATCATCACATCACATCAATAACATGTGTACTTCCATTTCCCCCAACAGGCCTTCAAGCCGTAAGTGAAACTCTTGCTTAGACCCCACTCGCTCATGGGTCTCAACACCCAAGCTTGCCCATAAGCTTTGACGCTTCACGTCAGTTCCACCAAAACATCACAACTGATACCAAGAACTCTTATTTTGACTCTGCCCACTCATGGGTTACATCACCCGGGCTTGTCCAAAAGAAAAAGTGTTCTTGTTAATTTCACAAAAGGGGACTTGTCTTGTCGAGACACCCTCCACGCGTGAATCATAACATCATGGGGCTAGCGAGCCGAACCACAAAGACAAGGCCATGCATTCACATATCATTCAACACACACATTTTCCCCCTCCTGAAGCCACCATTCATTCACATATGAAAGATAAGGGCATAACAACGGTTTCTTCATCACAATCAGATTTCTAACAAAAATACCTAAAATGCATGTCAAAAAACATCACCAATTTGGAACACCGATCATGATTATGACTTCACCCACATTACTTAATCCATTAACAGAGAAGATTTGTAATACAAAAATATTTCAGGATGAACTCAATCGATCTGGAGGTTGCTCTTGAATTAAGGCAACCCGAAGCACTCTCATTTGTGAGATTCAGTGCCAAGAAATTACAAGAAAATGAAGGCATTAACAAAAAATGTTAAGCGTGCATCCTAAAATCAGGAGGAGAGATGTTGTTACTTTACGATAACTCATCCTTGCTATGGAAGTCCTGAATAGAACAGATAAAAACATTTACCTTCAATCCCTCTCTACAAATCCGGTCTTAGATCATCAACGGAGCTCTGAAGCTCCAATAATGACAGGATATTACACTTCCTCATCCTCTGAGCTCTCATGCACACCCTAGACTTAAAGTCACAAATGAATTGGAGAATGAGAGGGAATGAAAGTATCTAGCGTCTGCCGAAATCACCTAGGGGGGTGAATAGGTGATAGTTGTGTCTCTTCACGGAATAAAAATCACTTAAAAATCAAGCACACAAACACAGAGATTTATAGTGGTTCCCCGAGTTGGGTACTCCCACATTCCCGCCTCGAAGGGCTAGATTCAGCTACTTCACCAAACTCAGATTTCGTCAAACTTACACCCCGGAGCCGCAACTCCTACAACTCAGAGACGATGCTCCTACTACTCAGTGAACAACCTCTCCTACAACTCGATCCACAAATCGGATCTACTCACTCGATCCATAACTAGATCTACTCACTCGATCCATAAATGGATCTACAAACTTGGAGAAAAATCTCCTACCATATGTAAAAAAAAATTACAACAACAATAATGATTACAAGTCTTCGCTCCGACGTTTTTCGTAAAAGTATATCTTAAAGCTTGGAGAACTCGAAAATTTGAAATCTTAAAGAACTTGAATCTTGAGTCTTCACCCATCAAGATCTAGAGGAATAAAAGTCTTTAGAAGGAAGCAATTCAGATATCGAGGTCGAGGAAGATGAAAGTGAGGATAGATACAACTCTAGAGGGGGGGTGAATAGAGTATTCAAAAATTATGATACCCTACTCAACTCTCTTAGAGTTAATTTGCGGAATGAGTTTATATATATTTGAAACCCTAGAGCCTAACACAAAGTGAAGTGCACTAGAGAAAGCTAACTGTAATTACAATTGAGCTTTGGTCCTATCACAGCAACTAGCAATCCTAGTTATTTCTACTCACAGCCACAGTGCAATAAATTAATTAAGCAACACAGACGACACAAGAAGTTTATAGTGGTTCCCTCTAAATAGGTACGTCCACTCTTCTACCACCCTGGTAGGAATCCACTACAGGTTTTTTTTCAGGTGCCCTGCCACCAACTGAACTGCTTCAGGTAGATCAAGTAGACCCTTTGAGCTTTTGATCAGGAGCTCAAAATCCAACACAGGTTTTTGTTCAGGTGCCCTACCACCAAGGTTCACTTTTGAAGGGAGTAATAACCCTTTATACAGGAGGTTGAGAGATGGTTAGAGGATCTTCTCTATTGTTAAAACAATATTAGAGAAGCAAGTGGATTGCACAGAGCTAGAAAGCTCTAAAGAATCAAGGCTCCCCCTAGCTTAGTGATATCGAGGAAGAAGTCTTGCTTCAGGGTGCAGGAACTCTTCTGAACTTGTGACAAAGAGCTGTCTTGAAGTTCTTGAAGGAGCAGCTTGAAGAAGACTCTTGATTTGTAATGAATGTTCTTCTTCAACAGCTTTTCTTCCTTCTTCTTCTTCTTCTTCTTGAGACTCTGAGTGAATGTTCCTGGCAGCAGGATGAACTCAGGATTGAAGAAGAGAGAGATGAAGAAGGCCGATCTTCTCAGTTGAATGCAACAATATCTGAGAGTTGTATCTCTTCTTGTTTTTGAATCTATATATGAATATCTGTGAGTATATCTCTTCTGTGTGTGTTGTTGTATATATTGTATATGTATTCTCTTCTTTCAAAAGAAGCTCTTTATATATGGGCCTTTGTAACGGCTCTAATCTTTGTTTGAATTTTGTCTTCTTCTGAGATCTTCGATCTGGGCTGCAAGTAGCACAAAATAAAACATATCTTGCAGACAGACATGCTATAAGGGATAACGCTTTCTAAGAAGCTGCAAATCCAATCTGATAAAAGGAGTACTAAAGAATGTCACATCAAACTAAACTCTTTACGGCCAGAGAAGACTTTTGTGTCTAACGGCTATAAAGGACAGCATGGCAGAATAAAGCAAAAAGATATTTCAACTAATAAGCCAAAAGACTTTGTCAGATAAAGCTTGACTTATGCACAAAGGATGGGGCAAAGATTGCCTTGAGATGTATGTACAAAATCAATGAAATAATCTTTAATAAAATATGCTAAATAAACAGGAAATAAATCAAAGAACAGAAGGAGTACAAAATTACTAAAGGCAGACAGAAAAACGTCGAACGACCCTCGGAGATCGTCGACCGAACCACAGAGATCGTCGACCTATATGAACAGATAGTCGAACGATACAGATAGTCGAACTATAAAAGCAGATAGTCGAGCTATAAAAAAGATAGTCAAACCATCAAACAGATGGTCGAACTATCAATACAGAGCAGATAGTCGAACTATCAAACAGATAGTCGAACTATCAACAACAGAACAGATAGTCGAACTATTAGAGCAGATAGTCGAGCTATCAGATAGTTGAACTATCAAGGCAGATAGTCAAACTATCAAACAAAACAGATAGTCGAACTATCAAACAGAGAGTCGAGCTATCAGATAGTTGAACTATCCAAGCAGATAGTCGAACTATCAAACAGATAGTCGAGCTATCAGATAGTTGAACTATCCAAGCAGATAGTCGATCTATCAAACAAAGCAGATAGTCAAACTATCAAACAGATAGTCGAGCTATCAGATAGTTGAACTATCCAAGCAGATAGTCGAACTATCAAACAAAATAGATAGTTGAACTATCAAACAGATAGTCGAGCTATCAGATAGTTGAACTATCAAGGCAGATAGTCGAACTATCAAGAAATCTGTCTGGTCAAAAGAAGTCGAGCGGGGTTCGACGATTGATGAGGCAGATACCACAGATCGTTGAGCTAACAAGAGTTGAACTAACTCAGAGATAGACGATCTAATGACTGACGATAGTCGACCAACTGATAAACGATCATCGAACAGTTGATAGACGATAGTCGAGCGGCGTTCGACCATAGTCGAACCAAAAACAACTTAACCAAATTTTCATCTGGATAAGTGACAACTCTACAACTAAAGCAATCTAACCAAACAACTAACCTTTGACCATATATAAATCTTGGGTCAAGAAACTAATTGAGAAGACTAAACTCAAATCCAAACTAGGGTACCAACAATCTCCCCCTATTTGGGTTAAGTCTCTCAAAACAAAACTACTAAAAAATAAATATAACTCAGGAAAAGAAACACCTAAGCAACAAATTGCATTAAACAAACAGTCAAAACAATCTGACAATAAATAAAACTTAAGCAGCATCAGAATCTGGTTTAGATACAGAAGAACCAGGAAGAAAGGAAATTTTTCTGAAAGGATCTAGAGCTTCCTTCTTTGATATCTTTAAATCTTGTTCTCCAATAATTTAAATTCTCCTGTTCTTGGTACTACTGCTTCAGGGTGCTTTTCCATATATTTAGAAGGATCAAAAACCTCAGGTCTAACCTGGAATTTGTCTAGCTCCTTCTTTCTGAATTTAGACATAGTAGTTAAGCCTGTAATATCTTTTCCTTCAGCTTTGGCCTTTCTGATTTGAGCTGATCCAACTAGTTCGAGAAATCTAGCCATCCTGAATTCAGGATTAAGCTCTTGACTTTCATATTCATTTTCACCAGTTGAATCTAAAGGTTTTACAGCTTTGAATTTTGTAGAGAGTTCCAGCAAACTTGCAGCTGGCTCTCTATTTTCTTGAATAATTAGGGAAGAAGGAGGAGCAAACTCTGCATATTTTTTACTTGATTTTTCAGAGAAAATAACTCTTTTACCTTTTGAATCAGTTTTCTTTGTTTGAGCTGGCTTTTTGGAAGGTATGCTTTTGGTTTCTTTTGGAGGGGATGATTTTCTCTTGGGAGAAGGAGGAGGAGAAAAAGTTGGCATCTGATATACTACCTCCTTCACTTGCTCTCTTGTATCAGCTTCTTGCCTTTGATATCCAGATTGGGATCTGCTTTGATATCCTGGATTGCTTCTTCTTTGATGAGCTTGAGATGGAGTGAACCTAGCAGAAGGGGCTGAAGGATTTGCAGACATATTTCCAGAAGCTACTGCACTAGGAGGTGGAGGAGGAGGACCTCTAGGGGTCCACTTTGGAGCTGGACTATCATATCTTTTACTTTTCTTTCGCTGCTTTTGCTGATTTTTGGATAATCCAGTCCAATGTTGGTATTCTTTGGATTTGGGATCTATCACTTTCAGTATATAATAAGGAATGTCATGATCAGGATTAGGAGGAGGAGGAGCAGCAGCTTTCCTTTTTCTTTTAGCTGCTTTCTTCTTCTTAGACTCTTCTGAATCATCAGAGTCATCCTCATCCTCAGAATGAGATGATGGAGGTTGATAATAAGGATCAAAAGCCTCTTGCTCAGCTTTTTCTTTGTCTTTTAATGCAGCTTTCTCTTTCTCTTCTTCTAAGGCATCCTGTGCCAGAAGAGTATCCAGATCTAGTCCTGGGGTGTCATCCCAGACTGTAGATTTTTCTTCTTGAACATCTGAAACTTTTTCTTTCTCAACTGCAACTGTCTTGAGGACCAGTTCATCATGCACAGCTATCTGAGCTGGAGGAGAAGATACAGGATCTTGAATGGCAGGTTCTTGCACTGGTTCTGGAGCTGGTTCTGGAGCTGGTTGTTGAGCAGGTTCTTGAGCAGCTTGAACTTCTTGAACAAGATCTGTAGTATCAGGAACACAGATTTGCTAAATGGAATTGAAACATCCCTTCTAGGTATTCACAGACTAGCATGTCAGTTAACATGTCAAGGAATTGAGTAAATGAATTACCTTCAGGATTTTCTTCAGAATTTCCTAACTCCCACAAGTCATCTAGATAGGAGGTAATGACTCCTTCTAGGAATAGAGCAACTATGGGAGTAGAAGATTCTTCAAGGCATACTTTAAAAGCAAATTCTGCTTCCATTATGATATCGGATGGCCTCTGAACTAGTGCTGGTTCTGCAGATGATAAGGTAGTGTCAACTGGAACTGCTGTTTCTTTTTGAATTACTGCTTGGGGATCTGCTGGAAGAGTAATAAGGGGCAGTCCTAAGGAATCTTCCTCGAACATCTCCCCCTGCCTGATTTCAGTAGATACTGAAGTCAGGCCCCTAACTGAAGAGGGCTCAGTAGACTTGAAGAGGGCTATGATGGAGGATGTCAGGGAAGAGATGGTAGAAATAAGAGGGGCAATTGCTTATCCAATCATGATTTTGATTGAAGGAGTAATTAGTTCCAGGATGTTTGCAATGAAAGCTGGGGTTATTTCAAATGATGGTGGGGGAATCACAGTAGATGGAGGATCATCAGGGACGGTGGTCTCCTAATAAGATATGTTGTGAACTAGTGATTGATGGGTGGATGCAGGAGGATCAATATGATCTTGATGAGAAATTGGTGACTGAGGTGGAGTGGGGAGAGTCTCAGAAACCAACATATCAAAACTAGGATGAGAAATCCTAGCAAGATGTGAAGGAAGTGGAGATGCTGGTGGTGATGCATGGAGAATAGTGGAGGAATCAAGAAGAAGAGAGACAGTGGATGTAGATGGTAATGCAAAAGTAGATGGCACTTCAGTAGAAGTGGATGGTAATGCAGATGTAGAAGTAATGGGGGAATGGAGGAGCCTTCTTCATGTAGGTGGGGAGTGACTGAAACAGTCCTGGTGCTCTCAGATACAACAGGAGCTACCCCAGCTGGTGAAGGCTTCTGAATTCTCCTTTTCCACTTAACAAATAGGGTTGGGTCAATTTTCTTACTGGCATTGATGGAAGTAGCAACTGTTCCCAACAGTTGGGGATATTTCTCTTTTAAGAAAATTCCTATCACCCTTCCAAGGGTTACTTCCTTCTTACTGTTCTTCTTTCTTATCAAATCAAACACTATACTTGCCCAATCTATCTCTTTCTTGTTGATAATTGCACTCATCAGGGCAAACTGCTGCCTGGTTATATTATCATGAGCCGAGTGCTTACCTAACAGCACTTTACCAACAAGTTCAGCTAAGAACTTTATTCTCAACGGGAAGTTCACTTTCAGCAGCTTTGTAGGGATGCCCTCAGCATGACCTAGCTCGACGAGCATCTGTCCATATTCTTGAATATCTTGTTCATATTCTTCTTGACCATTCATCAATTCGAAAATTTAAGTCAGAACAGCGGGAGTCAGAATTACCTCTTCGCTGCCTATTGCCCCGGTCATGGATTCGTCGCTGGAAGACGAAGAGTAAACCCACTCTTTGATCTCTGAAATGTTGATCTTGATCCTGGTTGACATCAGCTTTTCCAAACCTTGATCCTTGCAAAGTTGTGGCATCTCTATAATCTCCGCATCGCAAGCGCGGAACGAGTCGAAATCCACGTTGAACCTGGCGTCAAACTTCATCACTGTCAGGAGAGCTGGAGCAACCGCCATTGATTTGGTTGGAGAGGACGACGAAGACGATATGGCAGAAGGCGCGGGGCAGAGCTCAAGCAGAAAGACGGAATATGAAAAGACGAGCTCTGTCGACTACTAAAAAGACGATCTCTTAACCTAGGTCGACCATCGGTTTTATATTAAAACAGCAATCGTCGATCTATTTTAACAAATACTGGAGACGATAGTCGAACGGTCGTTCGACGATCGTTTCCTGAAGCAGAGTAGTCGATCAATCATTCGACTATTTCTGTCTTCACAAACAAACAAGTCGTCGTCACCCATAGGTCGACGATAGGCTCGACCTGTTCGACTATCGTCGAACGTCGTTCGACGATCTTCAAACAGATTTCAACAAGGCAGAAGTCACACTTAGTCTTTTCCATTAATCATGCCTAGTTGAACCAAAAAGAACAGATGCTTCTGTTCATCTAAGGGCTTGGTGAAAATATCACCTCTCTGAAGGTCAGTGGATATGAACTCAAGGCTGATCTTGTTCTTTTCCACACAATCTCTCAGGAAATGGTGTCTAATCTCAATGTGCTTGGTTCTAGAGTGGTGCACAGGATTTTGTGCAATGGAGATAGCACTGGTACTGTCACACATGATTTTGGTGTTATTGTGTGTGTACCCATAATCCAAAAGCTGGTTTTGAATCCACAGGATCTGTGAACAACAACTAGCAGCTGCTATATATTCAGCCTCTGTAGTTGAAGTTGAGACAAAAGCCTGTTTCTTACATAACCAAGAGACCAATCTCTCTCCCAAGAACTGACATGTTCCTGAGGTACTTTTCCTGTCAACTCTACAACCAGCATAGTCAGAATCAGAGTATCCAATTAACTCAAATTCTGATTCAGCTGGGTACCATAGTCCTAAATTTGGACATCCCTTCAGGTATCTCAAAATTCTCTTGAGAAGAATCAAATGAGATTCCTTGGGGTTGACCTGGAATCTAGCACATAGGCATGTGGCAAACACTATATCTAGTCTACTTGCAGTTAAATACAATAGGGAACCAACAATGGCCCTATAGTTTTTCTGATCAACTGGCTTACCCTGATCATCAGAATCTATAACTACATTAGTAGCCATAGGTGTATGCATTGCTGAAGCATCAGCCATCCCAAACTTCTTTACCAATTCCTTGGCATATTTGGATTGGGAGATGAAGATGCCATCAGCATCTTGCTTTACTAGGAGACCAAGAAAGTAAGACAGCTCACCCATACTACTCATCTCAAACTTAGAATGCATCAGGTCAGAGAACTTTTTGCACAGTTTGGGATCAGTGGAGCCAAAAATAATATCATCAACATAAACTTGAACTAACAGGATGGTGTCCTTGTGGTGCTTAACGAAAAGGGTTCTATCAACTACTCCCCTAACAAAGTTGTGCTCTAACAGGAAACTAGCTAGAGTCTCATACCAGGCTCTGGGTGCTTATTTAAGTACATAAAGAGCTTTTTGCAACTTGTAAACAAATGAGGGTTGAGTTGAAGAGACAAACCCAGGAGGTTATTCAACAAACACCTCTTCCTTTAGCTCACCATTTAGGAATGCACTCTTGACATCCATTTGAAATACCTTAAACTTCATATAGGCTGCATAGGCTAGAAAGATCCTTATTGCCTCTAGCCTTGCAACAAGGGCAAAGGTTTGGTCATAATCTATACCTTCCTCCTGTCTGTAGCCCTGAGCTACAAGCCTAGCTTTGTTCCTTATAATAATTCCATTTGCATCCAACTTGTTTCTAAACACCCACTTGGTGTCTAAGATCAGTTGGCCTTTAGGTCTTGGAACCAAAGTCCATACTTTACATCTTTCAAATTTATTAAGCTCCTCTTGCATAGCAATGATCCAGTGGGGATCTAGCTCAGCATCTTTTATGGTGAGGGGCTCAATCTGTGAAAGCAAACAAGCATGCATCACATCCTGTCTTAATTGATGTCTTGTTTGCACACCAGCTGATATGTCACCAATCACTTGAGATGTAGGATGATCTCTAAGTGTGACAAGATCAGCAGGTGGGATGTGATCTTCAGCAACAGTTGGGATTAATTCCTCGTGAGGAATTGGGTCAACTGTTGGTGGTACAACTGCTTCACAAGTGTCTTCATCACTGTCTGAGTTAGTGATATGAAGAGTTGATAGATGGAGAATCTCTTGACTAACATTTTTACATGATTCTGGTACCTGCAATGAGCTTGAGGAAGGAGAAGTTTCCTTCTCCTTGTAAAACATCTTTAATTCATCAAAAGAAACATGCACAGACTCCTCTATATTAGATGTTGATTTATTAAACACCCTATAAGCTTTGCTTACTTGGGAATATCCAAGAAAAATTCCCACTGAAGCTTTTGCTTCAAACTTTCTAAGATATTCTTTGTTGTTATTGTGAATATACACTACACAACCAAAGACTCTAAAATAATTAATTTTAGGTTTCTTTCCTTTAAGCAACTCATAAAGAGTTTTACTCTTAAGCTTGTGTATAAGACATCTGTTCAAGACATAATTAGCTGTGCTGACAGCTTCTGCCCAATAAGAGAGAGGCATGTTAGCATCTGCCAATAATGTTCCAGCAGCTTCAATCAGGGTTCTATTCTTCCTTTCCACTACCCCATTTTGTTGGGGAGTTCTAGGAGCAGAGAAGCTATGTTTGATACCTTCTTTCTCACAGAATTCTTGCATGAGAAGAGACTCAAACTCAGTACCATGATCACTTCTGATCAAAGCAACATGAGTAGAACACTCAGTCTGCACACATAGTAGAAAGTCCTTAAGAACTTTGAAGTTATCAGCCTTAGTTCTCAAGAAGAACACCCAAGTGAACCTAGAGAAGTCATCTACAATCACTAAAGTGTAATACTTCCCTCCTAGACTCTGTACATTTATTGGGCCAAAAAGGTCCAAATGTAATAAATACAGGATTCTAGGTGAATTACTTTTATTTATATATTTAAAGGAGTTTTTGGTTTGCTTGCCTAATTGACAAGCCTTGCATAGGCTCTCCTTCTTGTAGGGGCAAGAAGGTAAACCTCTAACAAGGTTGTATTTAGATAACCTAGATATGTTCTTGAGGTTAACATGGCTAAGCCTCCTATACCATAAGGTGTTATTATTTGTTACTTCATTAAACAGGCAGATTTCAGATTGAGTTGAGTTAAAATCTACTAAGTAAATATTACCCTGTCTAATGCCTACTAACACAACATTGCTATTTAAAGTAATATTACAGAGAGTGTTAGTGAAAGATACCTGATATCCTGCATCACATAATTGGCTTACTGAGATTAGGTTGTGCTTCAGTCCAGTTACATATGCAACCCTTTTGAATGTTACTGCTCCAATGGTAATCCTACCATATCCTTCAGATTGACCACAGCTGGAATCCCCAAAGATCACCTTTGGTCCAAGCTTGGCCTTGTATCTTGACAGATTTTCTTTGTTTCCTGTCATGTGTTTGGAACAGCCACTATCCAAATACCATTTATCTTTAGTAATTGGATAGGTCTTCACCTGCAAATTAAACAGTTAGACATTATGGACCTAGACAACCTTGGGTCCATTATTCTTCACATAATGAAAACTTGAAATAAAAGAATAAGCAGGTTGGGTTTTATATCCTAAAGGGCAAGATCTCCTAGGTGGGATACTCCATGCAGTTGATGGGTCAACAAACCTAGGATTTCTATTTACATTAGTGTTTCTAAGGTTCAGGTGATTATTTTGAAAATCATATTGAAATCATCGATCATCGTTCGACGATCGATGCTCAGATCGTCGAGCATCGTTCGACCATTGAGCCTTCGATCGTCGAGCAGCGTTCGACGCTTTTTGTAGCTCCTTAAATTTTTGCTTTCTTTTTTCTATCTTAGCTTTATTTAAGGCTTTGTTAACAAGTTTTACTTGCTCAGTGTTCTTTATTCCATCAGCTGAAATAAAGTTTACTGGAGTTGAAAGATGATTTTTAAGAACCAATGGGGGTTCACTTGATGAGGCTCCTAAGCCTAGCTTATTATTGTCTGACCTAGTGTTTGTCATGCTAGTGATCTCTAGCAGCTTAAGGCTTCTACCATTTAGAGATTCTTCTAATCTTTTTGATTTAGCTAGTTCATTTATAAGAAATTTTATTTCTTCACTGGACTTAGTGAGTTTTGCTTCTAACCTAGCATTTTCAATGGAGAGGATTTCTGATTCTGCTATCCTATTTCTAAGCTCCTTAATTTCTTTTTCTGAACTAACTAAATCTAAACAAAGGGATTTAAATTCAGATTTAAATTCAGTAGAAGAAAAATCATAAGAAGATAATACCTGATCTTCTGTAGGCATTTTTTCATCATCATCAGAACTCTCTGCAGCTGAGTGGTTGTTGCAGGCATCAATTTCCATAAGGTAGATTTCCATTGCCTTCTTCTCTTCCTCATCTTCACTGGAGCTTGAGGAGGAAGATTCCTCATCTGAATCACTCCAGGTCTCAGCAACAAATCCTTTCTCCTTCTTCTTATTTTTGTAAGAGGAGGACTTGGAGTGCTTCTTATAATGTTCTTTTTCTTTTCTCCTTTCTTTGCTCTTTTCCTCTGGACACTCTCGTAGAATGTGTCCAGGTTTCTTGCAACCATAACAGATAATTTCTTTAGCAAGAGATCTGTCATACCTTGGTTTATCTTCATATCTTGAAGACTTCTTTCTGAAGTCCTTTCTGCCCATCTTGAGAAACCTTTTGGCAAAGAGTGCCATCAGCTCCTCATTGGATTGGCTTCCTTCAGAAGCATCAGCAGCTTTGAGAGCAAGAGTTTGCTCTTTTCTTGCTGGAGTTGGAGTCTTGGCTTCAGCCTCGGCTTCCCTGGTCTTTAGAACTTGCTGAAAAGGTTTGAGCTTTCCAAGGAGGGCTTCAGTTGAGATCTCAGTAGTACTTCTGGCCTCCTTGATGGGCCAGATCCTAAGATCCCATATGCTGGGGAAGCACATCAGTATCTTATCATTGACCTCTGTCAATGTTATCTCCTTATCAAGGGTTCTCAGCTCATTGACGATTGAGTTGAGCCTGGTGTACATTCCTTCAACTGATTCAGCTTTAGTCTTCTTGAAGTTTTCATATTGGGATATAAGGTTGGACCTTCTATCCTTCCTCTCATCAGCTGAACCAGCTACAATCTGGTTCAGTGAGTCCCACAAGGCTTTTGCAGAGGTGCAATCAGCCACTTTCTGGAAGGTTTCATCAGACATAGTCTGAGCCAGAATGTTCATTGCTTTAGCATCACCTACTTTGGCTTTCTTGTAAGCATCATTGTAGTTTGGAGGTGGCACTGCACTGAGATTTGTAGATGTTGTAGCAGTGGCTGCAGCAGGTGGTGTTGGAGGTCCTGTCAAAATAGAAGAGAAAATATCTTCATCAATAGAATTCATATATAACTTGATTCTTGCCTTCCAGATGCTAAACTTAGCTAAGTTGCATACTGGAGGTCTGGTGCTAGAATAATCCTTGTACTGGGCCATGAAGTGAATATCTATAAGCTTGGTATCTATCAGGATCTTGTGACTCAGGTGTTAGCATATACAGTCAGTCAACCTCCCTCTGATACCAATTGAAAGTGAGGATAGATACAACTCTAGAGGGGGGGTGAATAGAGTATTCAAAAATTATGACACCCTACTCAACTCTCTTAGAGTTAATTTGCGGAATGAGTTTATAGATATTTGAAACACTAGAGCCTAACACAAAGTGAAGTGCACTAGAGAAAGCTAACTGTAATTACAGTTAAGCTTTGGTCCTATCACAGCAACTAGCAATCCTAGTTATTTCTACTCACAGCCACAGTGCAATAAATTAATTAAGCAACACAGATGACACAAGAAGTTTATAGTGGTTCCCTCTAAATAGGTACGTCCACTCTTCTACCACCCTGGTAGGAATCCACTACAGGTTTTTGTTCAGGTGCCCTGCCACCAACTGATCTGCTTCAGGTAGATCAAGTAGACCCTTTGAGCTTTTGATCAGGAGCTCAAAATACAATACAGGTTTTTGTTCAGGTGTCTTGCCACCAAGGTTCACTTTTGAAGGGAGTAATAACCCTTTATACAGGAGGTTGAGAGAGGGTTAGAGGATCTTCTCTATTATTAAAACAATATTAGAGAAGCAAGTGGATTGCACAGAGCTAGAAAGCTCTAAAGAATCAAGGCTCCCCCTGGCTTAGTGATATCCAGGAAGAAGTCTTGCTTCAGGGTGCAGGAACTCTTCTGAACTTGTGACAGAGAGCTGTCTTGAAGTTCTTGAAGGAGCAGCTTGAAGAAGACTCTTGATTTGTAATGAATGTTCTTCTTCAACAGCTTTTCTTCCTTCTTCTTCTTCTTCTTCTTGAGACTCTGAGTGAATGTTCCTAGTAGCAGGATGAACTCAGGATTGAAGAAGTGAGAGATGAAGAAGGTCGATCTTCTCAGTTGAATGCAACAATATCTGAGAGCTGTATCTCTTCTTGTTTTTGAATCTGTATATGAATATCTGTGAGTATCTCTCTTCTGTGTGTGTTGTTGTATATATTTTATATGTATTCTCTTTTTTCAAAAGAAGCTCTTTATATATGGACCTTTGTAATGGCTCTAATCTTTGTTTGAATTTTGTCTTCTTCTGAGATCTTCGATCTGGGCAGCAAGTAGCACAAAACAAAACATATCCTGCAGAAAGACATGCTATAAAGGGATAACGCTTTCTAAGAAGCTGCAAATCCAATCTGATAAAAGGAGTACTAAAGAAAGTCACATCAGACTAAAATCTTTACGGCCAGAGAAGACTTTTGTGTCTAACGGCTATAAAGGACAGCATGGCAGAATAAAGCAAAACGATATTTCAACTAATAAGACAAAAGACTTTGTCAGATAAATCTTGACTTATGCACAAAGGATGGGGCAAAGATTGCCTTGAGATGTATGTACAAAATCAATGAAATAATCTTTAATAAAATATGCTAAATAAATAGGAAATAAATCAAAGAACAGAAGGAGTACAAAATTACTAAAGGCAGACAGAAAAACGTCGAACGACCCTCGGAGATCGTCGACCTATCAGAACACATAGTCGAACGACACAGATAGTCGAACTATCAAAGCAGATAGTCGAGCTATCAAAAAGATAGTCGAACCATCAAACAGATGGTCAAACTATCAACACAGAGCAGATAGTCGAACTATCAAACAGATAGTCGAACTATCAACAACAGAACAGATAGTCGAACTATCAGAGCAGATAGTCGAGCTATCAGATAGTTGAACTATCAAGGCAGATAGTCGAACTATCAAACAAAAAAGATAGTCAAACTATTAAACAGATAGTCGAGCTATCAGATAGTTGAACTATCCAAGCAGATAGTCGAACTATCAAATAAAACAGATAGTCGAACTATCAAACAGATAGTCGAGCTATCAGATAGTTGAACTATCCAAGCAGATAGTCAAACTATCAAACAAAACAGATAGTCGAACTATCAAACAGATAGTCGAGCTATCAGATAGTTGAACTATCCAAGCAGATAGTCAAACTATCAAACAAAATAGATAGTCAAATTATCAAACAGATAGTCGAGCTATCAGATAGTTGAACTATCAAGGCAGATAGTAGAACTATCAAGAAATCTGTCTGGTCAAAAGAAGTCAAGCGGGGTTCGACGATCGACGAGGCAGATACCACAGATCATCGAGCTAACAAGAGTTGAACTAACTCAGAGATAGACGATCTGCTGACTGACGATAGTCGGCCAACTGATAGACGATCGTCGAACAGTTGATAGACAATAGTCGAGCGGCGTTCGACCATAGTCGAACCAAAAATAACTTAACCAAATTTTCATCTGGATAAGTGACAACTCTACAACTAAAGCAATCTAACCAAACAACTAACCTTTGACCATAGATAAATCTTGGGTCAAGAAACTAATTGAGAAGACTAAACTCACATCCAAACTAGGGTACCAACAGAAGACAAGATCTTGCTGTGCTTGTGGGTATCGGCCGATCGGAATGTTGCATGCGAAAGGAAGACGACGATTGCTGATTTTGGAAACTTTTTCTCGTTTGAATCGGAGAGCAAATTAGCACAATAACAAGATTAACAATAAAGAAATATGTCCCTGGGTATTTATAGAGATAAACCCTCCAACAGTATAAAGAATATTTCCTAAAATGAAAGCTAAAAAGCACTGTACATGGTCGACCGAACCCGTGACAAGAGGAAGAAATTTTCGGAAAAATGACCTAAGTCAAATTCATCGAGTATCGTCGAGTATCATAATGATACTCGTCGAATATATCTTGATATACGACGAAAAGGACTTAGCCAAATCATCCCAGGCCGACAGGTCACTCAACGCTATAGTGAGGAGTTATACTCGACGAATTCGTCGAGTATCACCTGGCATACTCGACGAATTCGTCGAGTATCGATCAACATACTCGACACTCTCAACGTCGTGGCACTCAATGCTTTTTGCTCACTCAATGTCATAGACAGTAATCGACGAATATCGTTTAGTTAACTCAACGCACTCAACGCTTTGATATTCGACGAATTATACTTGAAAATAATTTAGAGAAGTAGCGTCGACTGGATTTGACAAATTCGGTGTGTATCACTTAGCATATTCGACGAATTCGACGAGTATCATTAGATACATTCGACGAATTTGACGAGTATGCACAACGATACTTGGTGAATTTTACTTAATAGATTTTTCATTTCTTCAATGAATTTTACCCTTAGTATATACGACGAATTTGACGGGTATTGGTAAGTATACTCGACGAATTCGGCATGTATCAATGGTGATACTCGATGAATTCGACGTGTATGCTTAACCATAATCATCGAATTTTACTTAGGTAAAATTCCTATTTTTCATGGGCCTAACCCTTGACCGTCCTTGAGCCTTCTCTTGTACTTGAGGTAGAAGTAAACCCCAATAGAGATATTACACGTGATTCAATACATTGGCCTACACAATGAGGAATTACATTGTATAGTCCTATGTTTACTGACCCACTGTAACCTAACATTGGTGTGTACTTGGCAATGAAAATCTCCAAGTACATAACTCAAAAGCAACATCAAATACAGTCATTATTCATCTTAGCTTAACTGGGCCCTTCTTCAAATCCGGGTTATTGTGGATACAATACCCAACAATCTCCCCGTATTTTAAGAAGTCAGATCCCTATAAGCTAAGGTGTATTGAACATGAAAATAATGAAATAATAAAACATGAAAATGTGAAAAGATAAATGATATTAACAAAAATGCGCATTCCAAGACAATCATAGAAATCATATATATATATATATATATATATATATATATATATATCAAATTATCATAGTTTTTAACAGGGGGCCACCCACAACTCAACACAAAATATAACTACTGCTTCTGCCTGCTCTGACTCTTCTGCCTTTGTCTATCCAAATAAGCCTTTGGCTTTGGAAAGTACTTTGGAGGAGGTGTAGGCATCAGATCAGCGTCTCTATGATTTCTAAAGTGAATTCTCCTTCTGGTGCAGGACAGCTTGTACTTGTTCCATTCTTCCTTATCATAGTGGTACTGATGTTTTTCACCACCAATGTCGACTAAGGAGAATGTTTCCAATATAATACGTCTAGATATTGGACTCCACACTTCTTCCATCTCTCTATTTGGTTCTGACCTGATAGCAGATGGGCCTTTCCCATATCTTCTTTGCTTGTGAGTCGGAGGTGGGAAGTCTTCAACAAACTCAACCTCTGGAGCCTCAACAGCAGTATCATCCTGAGAAAAACCTTGCGTGTCTGACTAGAACTGAGAGTAATCCTGGGCAGGATGAGTCTCATCATGTGCTGGTATAGGCACAACAGGTACTTGAGATACTGTCAACTGACTATGTAGCACATGCAACTATAATAGTTGTAGTCAGTAGACTTTTTGAAGTTTTCTACCATAGCAGCTTCAACATCAATCAGCTTAGCTTTCATAGATTCCTCCCCCTTTCTTACTTCAGCAATGACAGCATTAGAATAAGTAGGAATAGTGCTGTCAAAGTGAGACATAGATCTGTTGTGGGCATCTATCATAGCCTTTACATTCATGTCCACATTATTAGCAGTTTCTTTTGTATATTGGAGATCATCCATGTTCAGCTTTATTGCATTTCCACTCTCTACAAATAGTAAGTCAATCTTTGTATCAAGTGCTTTAATATGAATTTTGACTTTAGCAAGGCCTTTGTTAACGTCTTGCTCAGTTTCTTTTACCTTATCCAGAACTGTCTTCATTGTCTCTTCAACTGCGCTTGTTTTCTTACCAACATGACCTCTATTGTCTTTAGAATTGAACTATCAACACTGGAGGTGGCAACTATCTCAGAAGCAATAGGTGTGAGAGAAGGCAGATCTTCACTAAGAGACTCATCGATTTGAGATAATCGAGCTTTAGAACTCAGCAAAGGCACTTCAACAGCTAGGATAGGAGGATACTCCTCTGCATCTTCTTCCTCATCATAAATCTCAACTACCTCCTCAGGATGAACAGGTGGTATTCATGTTGCCTTGGATACTCTCTTCTGAAGGTTGCAGATAAACCTGTCAACCTCGGTAGTAACCGATATCGAAGTCTTAGTCACCTCCCCCTCAGAAGATGAAGCGGGAACAATGTCAGGGAGAGGGACTATCAGGTTCTGCACTACCATAAGCGCATTAGCAGCACTAACCTCAGCATCAACAGACTTATCAGAATCAATTCTCGTCTCATCAGCACAATCATTTCCTCACCAACATCTATCTCATAGTCATCCCCAGTCAAATTATCATTAGTAGTAGCATTATCCTCAACCTCATCAGGTACTAATTCCTCAACAATAGTCTGAGCAATCTGAGCAACCTCTGTCAGAAGATTCTCTGGCTCTGGGACTGGAATAACTAGACTTTCTGCAACTTAAGAAACAGTTGGCTCCCCCTTAGCTCCTACACACAATATATTAGGGGCTTCACTTGGGTGTGGAGTAGGAATCCTGTCCTTAGGAGCCCGATCTTCCTCCTCCACAACCATATATGGGGCTCCCCCTTGCCTAACAATCCTCCTATCCCATCTTGTGAATTTTTGTGGAGTCAATTTTCTTGAGATGATGGATAGGTACTCCTTTGGTCATATCGAACCTGTCACCATCCATCTGATTCAGGTACAGACTGATAATCCTTCCAAAGTTGGGTGTGCGGAGACTGTCCTTGATTTTCTCAAACAACATCGCACACCAGTCCATTCTCTTTCTACAAATGATTGTTACGAGGATCTTGAACATTTCTGAAGATAGATAGTCGTGTGAACCAGTCTTGTATAGCAGCACTTTTCCCATGATATCTGACAGTAGCTTACCTTCTTTGTTCATTCCTTTTCTTTTGATCGCTTTCATACCTCTAGGCAAACCACAGAATAACATAGCCCTTGTAAAGTCCTCCTCATCGAGGTGGCCTGCTTCTCCATAAGATGAGAGCCTCAAGAGCCAGGTGAGATGAGAGGCCTTCACCTTAATGGCAGTTCCATGAACTTTGCTCTTGATTACCGTATCTTCATGTCAGAGATTTACATTGTGGAAAAATTCAAGAACTTCCTTGTCCAGAACTTTGCATGGGTGTTCTAGGACGAAGGTGAGTCCAGCGGTCTCCAACATTAGTATAACGTTTTTGAACTCATTAGATGCATCAGCAAAGCCTGTGCGGACCAACTCACCTCCCCCTAGCAAGCCATTGGTGCTTCTGGGAGCCATGGAGAAAAATGAATCTGCATAGAGCTAGATTTATGAACTGCTTCAAACTAGACTTCGACCACTGTAGGAATCGGCGACAGTAGAGTCTCGGCAGCAGCATGGTTTTGGGAAATCCTGATCCTTGTCTGTCGGCTAGGGTTTGGAAGGATTTCACAGCCCTAATTGAAGACGAACGAATCCTTGGCTGTGGGAGGAAGACGACGAAAGTGTCGCGGGAGCCGTATCATCGGGTTTCTGTTTTCGGCAAATCGGTGGAAGGTTTCGACGAAATGTAACAGTGCGGCGTCCCCCCTTGTCCTATTTATATATGTATATATATAATTTTCAAGTTGACTTAGAAGGCGCGTACCTTATTTATCGTCGGGTCTTCGGATCCAATATAGTAATAAAAAATTTCTTTACAAGTTAAATTCGGTGAGATTCACCGGATGCAGAATTAGATTTGGTGAGTATCCATTGATATCTGAATAATCGGCGAGATTCCAGTCCGATATTCGCCGAATTTCCCTTTGGAGAAATTTCTGCTTTTCTGAAGTAGTTCTCGAGAGATCTTCTGCTTGCTTTGACTTCTTTAGGAGTCAAGATTGAGCATACCTAGTTCCATTTTGAAAAACGAGAACTTGGCCTTGTCCAGCGGCTTCGTGAAAATATTTGCGACCTGCTTGTCCGTCGGGACATAGCTGAGGTCTATGTCCTAGTTCTACACATGCTCCCGGATGAAGTGATAGCGCACCTCGATGTGCTTTGTCTGGCTGTGAGAGACTAGATTATTTGTGATTGCTATTGTGCTGGATGAGTCACAATACATTAGAATTTCTATGAACTTCAAACTATAGTATTCTAGTTGATTCCTTATCCATATAAGTTGTGCGCAACAACTACCTACAGAGATATACTCTGACTCGACAATAGAAGTTGCCACACAATTTTGCTTCTTACTGCTCCAAGAGATAAGTCGTCTTCCCAGGAATTGGCATGTCCCGGAAGTGCTTTTCCTATTATCCCTGCTTCCTGCAAAATCGACATCTGAAAAACCAATTAGCTCAGCATCATTATTTCTCGGGTACCATAAGCCAAGATTGGGTATACCCTTAATGTATCTTAAAATCTGATTTGCAGCGACGTAATGAGATTCTTTAGAGTTCACATGATATCTAGTGCAGACACATATTGAGAACATTATATCTGGTCTACTGGTAGTCAGGTAGAGCAAGGATCCAATTATGCTTCTGTACTTGATTTCATCAAAAGGTTTCCCTTTCTCATCCTTGTCTAGAGACACAGTTGAACCCATTAGAGTCCTCATAGAGGTAGCATTCTCCATTCCGAATTTCTTAAGAAGCTCCTTGGTGAACTTTGTTTGAGAGATGAAAATTCCATCTTCAGATTGCTTCACCTGAAGTTTTAAGAAATACTTTAGCTCTCCCATACTACTCATTCAAACTTCCCTTGCATAAGTTTAGAAAACTTTTTGCAAAGGTTGTCTTCCGTAGAGCCAAATATGATGTCGTCGACATAGATTTGCACTAGCAGAATCTTGTCTTTAACTTCCCTAAGAAATAATGTCTTGTCTATCTTTCCTCTTGTGAACTTGTTCTCAAGAAGAAAGCTAGACAATGTCTCATACCATGCTCGGGGAGCTTGCTTTAAGCCGTATAATGCTTTATTCAAAAAGTAAACGTAATCAGGGAATTGAGAATTTACAAAACCTAGGGGTTGAGCTACGTATAATTCCTCTTTCTGATTCCCATTGAGGAATGTTGACTTCACGTCCATTTGGTAGACGGTGAAGCATTTGAGGGAAGAATACGCAAGAAACAACCTGATCGCCTCAAGCCGAGCCACTAGAGAAAAGGTCTGGTCGAAGTCGATCCTCTTTTCTTGTCTGTATCATTGTACTATAAGTCTGGCCTTGTTCTTGATCATTACTCCGTGTTTGTCCAGCTTGTTTCTGAATATCCACTTGGTGTTGATCACGTTCTGTCCCTTTGGCCTAGGTACCAACTGCCAGACTTTGCAACGTTCTAATTGTTTGAGCTCCTCTTACATTGCCAATATTCAAGAAGCGTCCTTGTTTGCTTCTTCAATCTTCTTCTTCTTAACCTGAGATAGAAAGCTAAGATGCATAACCTCATTAGCTATACCTCTTTTGGTTCTGATGTCATCGTCTGGCTCTCCTATTATTTGATCAGCAGGATGATATCTGAGGTGTCTTAACCCTAGATTCCTTGCTCTCCCTCCAGCAAGCTCTGTAACATCTGGTGCATCCTCTGTAGGTTGTAGCAATTCTTCCTCTAGCGGTTCTTCATCCACGAAGCCTGTATCGACGATCTTGATGAGCTTGGAGCTTCTTCCTTGACAACTTCATCTAAGATTAGCTCTTTGAACCTGGTACCTGCATTTGCACAAATAACACTAGACGATCTGCTTTGGAGCAAACTTGTCTCATCAAATACAATATTTATTGACTCTTCTACCACAAGAGTTTTCTTATTAAAAATCTTATATGCCTTACTATGGCTACTATATCCTATGAAAATACCTTCAAAACATTTTTCACTAAACTTAGTACGGTAGTACTTCCCATTATTAAGCACAAAGCATTTTCTTCCAAAGATCCTAAAGTAGGACACAGTCGGTTTTCTACCCTTCAATAGTTCGTAGGGGGTCTTACGATAACTTTTGTTGATTAGTGCTCTCTTTTGCACGTGATAAGTGGTGTTGACTGCATCAGCCCAGAAGTACTCTAGAAGTGAAGCGTCATTCAACGTCATTATGCATGCTTCAATTAGGGTTCTGTTCTATCTCTCTACAACTCCATTTTGTCTTGGAGTGCGCGAGGAGGAAAACTCATGAAAGATACCTTGACTTTCAAAGAATTTTGTCATGGCACCAGACTCAAACTCTGTTCTGTGGTCAATTCTGATTTTGACCACTGAGCAGTTCAGTTCGTTCTGAATTTGCCGGACAAAATTGGTGAAGGACTCAAAGGTGTCTGACTTGTGTTTCAGAAAGAACACCCAAGTAAAATGTGAGTAGTCATCAACAATTACTAACGTGTACACCTTACCTCCTAAGCTGTAAATTAGCATAGGACTGAATAAGTCCATATGAAGTAAGTATAAACTTCATGAAGAATCTTTTTCAGCAATACCCTTGAAGGTGCCCGTGTCTGCTTACCAATTTGATAGGAGTCACATGGACTCTCTTTAAGGCACTTAATGTTGGGGGCATCATGCACTAATTTATGAGAAAATAACATATTTATAGTTTTGAAATTAATATGTGCTAATCTCTTATGTCATTGGTCACAAAGAGACACACTACTTTTAGCCATAAAACACACTAGGGTAGAATTGTCCAAACAAAGAAAATTTAAACAGAAGCTATTTCTGCTCTGAGTGTCTGTTAAGACCGTCTCCAAATTTGCAGACAATTTTATCAAACACTTATCCTTATAGAACTCAACGATGTAGCCTTTGTCACATAACTGACTTATGCTTATAAGATTATGGTGTAATCCTTCAACATAAGCTACGTTTGTGAAAGAGACTACACCGTTGGAAATCATACCAAAGCCTTTTGTAGTTCCTCGGTCTAACCCTCCAAAAATCACTTTTTGTCCATCTTCGACTGGGGTATACTCAAGTAAAAGGTTTCTTGTCCCGGTCATGTGGTGAGAGCATTCACTGTCCAAATACCATATCGGATTTTTAGTGACCTTTGAACATACCTACAAAAACAAATCATTTTACCTTAGGAACCCAAATGTATTTGGGTCCTTGGTTCCTGGTCAGCTAAAAACCACTAGGAACATTAACCTTGCCAGTGGTCGGTCTCGCATTGCTAACTCGTGGGGTTACATAATTAGCAAGATTGTACCAACAATCTGGGCTAAAATGACCAAACTTGCCACGACACAAACAGTCAAACCTGTTGTACCTTCTCTTGTACTCCTAGTTTACCTTTTGGAGCTGAGGTCTAGTAGGGGCAACATTCTTTAAGGTGGAGGCATCCTGGTTGCAGAATACGCAGGAGTTCCCCATCTCCTTAGCCTTAGGCACAACCAATTTGGCTTTTGGTGCCTCCTTATTGTTATGGCCATGTACATACGGACCATAACTCTTCATGTGAATTTCTTCATAATGTGCTTTGAATACGCTGGCACTAAAGTCACGGGAACGGGTCCATCCCTGGTATCTATTCTTGGGCTCTACATAAGTAGGACTAGCATAATGACAATAGGATGACTCCAGGTCATACTTGTTTGTCGGGAAGATTACCTTCCGAAATGAGGGTTGACCCATGGGTGCCTTTCCCTTTTCCTTGGCGCTAGCCTTCATGTAGCATTACCCTTTCCAGCTATGTTTCCAAGACCACTACCCTTCATAGAAGCTGAGAACTCATCAATGAGAGGGAGAACAGTCTTCGGCTTGGAGTAACTCTCAATGAGTTTTCTCTCCACCGCAAGCTTTTCTTCCAGCTCATCAAGATATTTTTCTTTCAGACTTAATGCCTCAGCGGAGCCCTTGAGTTCCTCTTTGAATGAGTTGACTTCATCTCTGATAGGAAGTAATTTTGCAATTTCTTCCTTCAGATTAGTTTCCACTGCCTTGAGGGAGGAAATCTCTTTTAACTGCTTTCGGACTACCTTACGACATTTATCGAAAGACTTTAATAGGTGCTCGTGCTGAGCCATCAATTTTGATTCGTCCTCATCAGAAGAATAGTCATCATGACCATTTATGGACATTTCAGACTCAGAGAGTATTGTGTGCAAATTTACCTTCCCATGGTACTCGGATTCGCCCACTTCCTCGTCTGATTGTGTCATAAGCCCGAAGTAAGCTTCCCCATTTTCTGAGCTCGACTCACTCGAGTCACTGTCACTGAGAGTGTTCGACTTCTTGGCGACAAAGCTCTTTTCTTCTTGTCTTTTTCCCTTGAAGGATCTCTTTTATTCCTTCTTGGAACCATCCTTCTTCTTATAGGTACACTCTGCAATCACATGTCCTAACTTATTACAACAGTAGCAAACAATGCCAGAGGAGAAATGTTTATTCGGTTTCGATTTATACCTGTCCTCTTTATGGAAGCTTTTCTTTGAGCGATCTCCATCACGATGAGATTTTCTGTATTCAAAGGAGGAGGACTGATTCTTCATCTGTCTCCTCTTGTTGAGCAGTTTCTTGAACTACTTGGAGATAAGAGACAATTCTCCATCTGATAGATCGGAGCATGACGTGCTTGGCTCAGAGTCTTCTAGAGTATCGGGAGCTCGTGTCCTTATGGGTGACACAGCTTTAGACTTCCTCAAACCTTCAGCCTTTAGAGCCACTAGCTTTTCTCTACTTGAAGTTCTGTTGCTTTGCTCCTCCTTCTTCCTGGTATTCATCTGGTGTTCGTAGGAGAGCAATTTGCCAAACAGGTTCTGAGGGTCGATTTCCAACAACTTCCTAAATTCCCTAATGGAAACAACTTTTGTATTCCAGTCCTTAGTCAGGGATCTTAGAAATTTGTCGTTGAGCTCGTCATTAGTGAATGTACAACCATAGTTCCTGAGGCCGTTGACGATCTTTAAAAAATTTCCAAAGCTATTAGCAATAATGTCACTTGATCCTTTCTTAAGCACTTCGTACTCTTGATTCAGTAAAGATCTTCGATCGTCTCGAACTTCCTCAGTCCCTTCCATCAGAACTACTAAGCAATCCCACATTTCCTTGACAGACTTGCAGTGGAATAAGTTTTGGAGCATAGAGTTGTCCACTGCACTTGCGATGATGTTCTTCATATTCTAATCCACGGAGACCAAAGCAATTTCATCCTTCATGAAATCCATCATTTTCTTAGGGATCATTATTGTCGGATTCAGAGAAGAAGCTTGAGTAGGTATATGTGGTCCTTCTTCCACTATCTGAAAAATTCTTGGATCCGTAGCTTCCATGAAGAACCCGACTCTTTCTTTCCACATGGGAAAATTCTCTTTCGTGCATACACGCAGCTGAATAGATGACATGTCATTGCTTCTGTCCATGGTGAATACGTGTAATCTCTTAATGCTAGATCAGGGATCTTGTTCAAGGTTTTAGACTTATCGAACAAAACACCCCTCTAATACTAATTAAAAGTATCTAGCGTCTACCTAAATCACCTAGAGGGGGTGAATATGTGATGTTTGTATCTTTTCGCGGAATAAAAATCACTTCAAAATCAAGCACATAAACACAGAGATTTATAGTGGTTCCCCGAGATTTGTATGTCCACTTTTCCACCTCGCCTATCTACCACGAAGGGCTAGATTCGGCGGCTTCACAAAACTCAAATTTCATCAAATCTTATACCTTGGAGCCGCAACTCCTACAACTCGGAGACGACGCTCCTACTAATCGGAGAATAACCTCTCCTACAACTCGATCCAAAAACCGGATCTACTCACTCGATCCACAATCGGATCTACTCACTTGATCCACAAACGGATCTACAAACTTGGAGAAAAATCTCCTACAATATGTAAAAGAATATTACAACAACAATAACGATTACAAGTCTTCGCTCTGACGTTCTTCGTAAAAGTAGATCTTGAAGCTTGGAGAACTCAGAAAGTTGAAATCTTGATGAACTTGAATCTTGAGTCTTCACTCGTCTAGATCTGGAGGAATAAAAGTCTTTAGAAGGCAGCAATCCAGATGTAGAGGTCACGGAAGACGAGATCTTATTGTGCTTGTGGATATCGGTCGATCGGAATGTTGCGTGCTAAAGGAAGCCGACGATTGCTGATTTTGGAAACTTTTTCTTGTTTGAATCTGAGTGTAATTAGCATAATAGCAAGATTAGCAATAAAGAAAGATATCCCTAGGTATTTATAGAGATAAACCCTCCAATGGTATAAAGAATATTTCCAAAAAAGAAAGCTAAATAGCACTGACATGGCTGACCGAACCCGTGACAGGAAGAAGGAATTTTCAGAAAAATGACCTAAGTCAAATTCATCGAGTATCGCCGAGTATCATAATGATACTCGTTGAATACATCTTGATTTTCGATGAAAAGGACTTAGCCAAATCATCCTAGGCCGGTTGGTCACTCAACGCTATAGCGAGGAGTCATACTCGACAAATTCGTCGAGTATCACCTGGAATACTCGACGAATTCGTGGAGTATCGGTCAACAGACTCGACTCTCTCAATGTCGTGGCACTCAACGCTTTTTGCTCACTTAACGTCATAGGCAACATTCGACGAATATCGTTGAGTTAACTTAACGCACTCAACGTTTTGATATTCGACGAATTATACTTGGAAAAAATCTAGAGAAGTAGCGTCGACTGGACTCGATGAATTCGACATGTATCACTTAGCATATTCGACGAATTCAGCGAGTATCGTTAGATATATTTGATGAATTCGACGAGTATGCACAACGATACTCGGCGAATTTTACTTAATAGATTTTTCACTTCTTCAATGAATTTTACCCTAAGTATATATGACGAATTAGATGGGTATTGGTAAGTATAGTTGACTAATTCGACGTGTATCAACGATGATACTCGACGAATTCGATATATATGCTTAACCATACTCGCCGAATTTTACTTAGGTAAAATTCCTATTTTTCCTGGGCCTAACCCTTGACCATCCTTGAGCCTTTTCTTATACTAAGGGTAGAAGTACACCCCAATAGAGAGATTACACGTGAGTCAACACATTAGCCTGCACAATGAGGAATTATATTGTATAGTCCTGTGATTACTGACCCACTATAACCTGACATTGGTGTGTACGTGGCAATGAAAACCTGCAAGTACATAACTAAAAAGCAACATCAAATACAGTCACAATTCATCTTAGCTTAACTGGGCCCTTCTTCAAATCCAGGTTATTATGGATATAATACCCAACAGGGAAGAACTCCTTTGCCTTATTTAGGTTTTACGGGTAAAAGATCTGGTCCATTGGATCACGTTCTAAGAAGATCGGACACCCAAAAATTACAAATTTACGAAATTGGTTCACGGGCACTTCGAAATAGCTCTCGGGTTCATATCGTCGAGTGAACACTACGACATACTAGGTAAACACGATGATACATATGTGAATATGACGATATACAGGTAAAGACATGCAACGATACATATGTGAACACGACGATACATAGGTGAACATGACGATACACAAGTGAACACGAAAATACACATGTGAACAAGACTATATGAGAGTTAACATAACTATAAGAGTTAATACAATAATATGAGGGTTAGCACAACTATATAAGAGTTAATACTGGATGCGTTCCTGCTACACTTGTTTTAGCACTCCCAGAATTCCAAATAAAAGGTAAAATTTTGGGCTGTTATATTGGGATAGGTGCCCGACGATGGTGGCGGTCGGTGGCAGCCACCAGTGTGCGCTATCACACACACGAGGGTTGTTCACTAGCACATGTGTATGAGGGGCACACGCGGGCTGCACGTGCAGGGAGTAATTCTCGCGCTATCTTGAGAAACCTTTTGGCAAATAATGCCATCAGTTCCTCATTGGACTGGCTTCCTTCAGAAACTTCAGCAGCTTTAAGAGCAAGGGTTTGCTCTTTTCTTGTAAGAGTTGGGGTCTTTGCTTCAGCCTCAGCTTCCCTGGACTTCAGCACTTGCTCAAAAGACTTGAGCTTGCCGAGAAGGTCTTCTGTTGAGATTTCTGTTGTGCTTCTGGCTTCCTTGATAGGCCAGATCCTCAGATCCCATGTGCTAGGGAAGCACATAAGAATCTTATCATTGACCTCTGTCAATGAAATATCCTTGTCAAGGGTCCTCAGCTCATTGATGATTGAGCTGAGCCTTGTGTACATAGCTTCAACTGATTCAGCATCAGTTTTCTTGAAATTCTCATACTGTGAGATAAGGTTGGACCTCCTGTCCTTCCTTTCATCAGCTGAACCAGCTACAATCTAGTTTAGTGTATCCCACATTGCTTTTGCTGAGGAGCAGTCAGCAACCTTCTAGAATACTTCATCAGACATTGTCTAAGCCAGAATGTTCATTGCCTTAACATCTGCTATCTTTGCCTTTTTGTATTCATCATTGTAGTCTGGAGGAGGCACTGCACTCATATCAGATGATGATGAGTCAGTAGCTGCAGCAGGTGCTCTTGGTGGTCCTGTCAAAATAGAAGCAAAAATACTTTCATCAATAGAGTTCATATATAGTTTAATCCTTGCCTTCCAGATGCCAAACTTAGCCAAGTTGCATGCTGGAGGTCTGGTGCTAGAATAATCCTTGGACTGGGTCATGATAGTGAAAGTGAATATCTATAAACTTTGGTATCTATCAAGATCTTGTGACTTAGGTGTTAGCCTATTCAGTCAGTCAACCTCCCTCTGATACCAATTGAAAGAGAAGGGATAGATACTACTCTAGAGGGGGGGTGAATAGAGTAATCAAAAATTGCACTAGCAAAGTTGACTTTCTACTCAACTCCCTTGGAGTTAAATGCGGAATGAAGGTTATAGATATTTGAGATTAAACCTTAGAGCCTAACACAAGTGTTGTGCACAAAAAGGCAGCCAACTGTAATTACAGTTAAGGCTTGGAAACCTAAACAACAACTAGCAAACCTAGTTAAGATCTAATCACAGCCACAATGCAAGTAATTAATTAAAGCAATCCAGACGACACAAGGAATTTATAGTGGTTCCCCAAACAACTTGGGTACGTCCACTCTTCTACCAATAAGGTAGGAATCCACTCAGGTTTTTGATCAGGTGCCCTGCCACCAACAAGATCTGCTTTAGGTAGATCAAGAAACCCTTTAGACTTTTGATCAGGTGTCTAAAAACCAACACAGGTTTTTGATCAGGTGCCCTGCCACCAAGGGATACTTTTGAAGGGAGTAATAACCCTTTACAGGAGGGGGAAAGAAGGTTAAGGTGTCTTCTCTATTTTACAATAGATTAGAGAAGCACAATAACTTGCACTGAGCTAGAAAGTTCTAAAGGAATCAAGGCTCCCCCTGGCTATAAGAATGTCCAGGTGAAGTCTTGCTTCAGTGCAGAAACACTTCAGAAAATACTGAAGGAAAAAGCTACAAAAAGATAAATAATATTAAATAGAATCTCTTCTTCAGGCAGCTATCTTCTTCTTCTTCTTCAAAAGGCTCTGAGTGAAGATCTTCCTGTAAGCAGGAGAACTCAGGTTGAAGAAGAGTGAAGAACTAAAGCTTCTTCTCAGTTAGATGTGAATGAGCTGAGAGCAGTTGGAGACTGTAAGCTTTTAGTTTGAATGCTGCAGTTAGCTTTTCAATGTGTGAGAACTAGTTGATTTCTTCTTCAAAGAAGTCTTTATATAGCAGCAGCAGCAACGGCTCCAACTTGAGTTTGAATCTTGTCTTTTACTGAACTCTGCAAGCTGGGCTGCAAAAAGCATAAAGCAAAACAAAATACTGCAGGCAGATATCCTATAACAGGATAAAGCTTTCTAAGAAGCTGCAAATAATTCTGATGAAATAAAACTAGAGAAAGTTACATCAGAAAAGACTCTTTACAGCCAAGAAAGACTTTTTGAGTCTAACGGATATAAAGGACAGCCTGTCAGATAAAGCAGAAAACATATCTCAGCTATAAGACAAACAACTTTGTTAGGAAAAGATTAGCTCATGCATAAAGAATGGAACTGATATTGCATGGAAATAATATCACAATTTATTCAGATAATCTTTTATAAAATATGCCAAAATAAGTATGAAATTAGTCACATCATAGAAGACGACAAAACTATTTTAAAACATACAGCAAAACGTCGAACGACCCTCGGAGATCGTCGACCGACGCACGGAGATCGTCGACCTATCGGACAGATAGTCGAACGATCCAGATAGTCGAACTATCAAAGAAAATAGTCGAACTACCTCAGCAGATAGTCGACCTATCAGAACAGATAGTCGAGCTATCTGATAGTTGATCTATCCGGACAGATAGTCGAACTACCAAACAAAACAGATAGTCGACCTATCACAGAAAAACAGATAGTCGACCTATCAACAGATAGTCGAGCTATCAAACAAAACAGATAGTCGACCTATCAACAGATAGTCGAACTATCAGATAGTTGAACTATCCAAGCAGATAGTCGAACTATCAAAGCAACACAGATAGTCGACCTATCAACAGATAGTCGAACTATCAAAGCAACACAGATAGTCGACCTATCAACAGATAGTCGAACTATCAAAGCGGACAGATAGTCGACCTATCAACAGATAGTCGAGCTATCAGATAGTTGAGCTATCCAAGCAGATAGTCGAACTATCAAAGACAACAGATAGTCGACCTATCAACAGATAGTCGAGCTATCAGATAGTTGAACTATCAGGACAGATAGTCGAACTACCGAAGCAAACAGATAGTCGACCTATCAATAGATAGTCGAGCTATCAACGCAGACAGAACGTCGACCAACTGATAGACGATCGTCGATCAGCCAATAGATGATAGTCGAGCGACGTTCGACCATAGTCGAACGAAAAACTACTTAACCAAATATTCATCTGGAAAAACAATTCTACATAACTAGAGAATCTAACCTATCAACTAACCTTTGACCATAGATAAATCTTGGGTCAAGAGACAGAAAGAGAGGACTGAACTCAAATCAAAACCTAGGGTTCCAACAGATTGTCTTGAAGATCATCTATAGCGGTCGACCAAAGATTGCATTATATGATGAGCTAGAGTCAACTACTATGAACTGAATGTCCAGGGTAGCCTGCCTTGGGAGTTCCCCTAGGGTGATAGGGAGAGTGATCACCACTTGTATCAGAACTAGGGCATTATCAAAACTGTATAGTTGTCCTGTCGCCAGCTCGAGATACTCTTGGGGAATCTTCGTGTTGAGTAATATGGATACGAACAGGACGTACACCGAGCTTCCTCTATTGATCAGTATCCTCCGGACCCTGAAACATGGATTGTCGATTCATGTGCTAATAATGAGGAGAACTTGGTGTGCTGTGCACACTCCCTTTAGATCTTTGTCCCTGAAGATGATGGTGGTATCCGATAACGGCTTCATATCTTCTGGATCCTTCTCTGGTTAAGTGATGGAGAGGACATGAGTGATGTATAAGGATGAATTGGCGATGGTTTTGACCTCCCCAGCCATCTACTTGCCCTTTTTTGCATCCTGATGTGTTGGGGGGGGGGTGCTCTTGTCTAGGCTGGTGTGGTAGGGGCCAATTTGGTACTTGGTTCTACAAGTGCTTCCCTAGATGCCCCTATTGGATGAGGCGCTCAATTTCCTCTTTCATCTAGGTGCAGTCCTCCATACTGTGTTCATTCCGGCAGTGAAACTCGCAAAATTGTGTTTGGTCTCCCTAGTTTGGTAGTAGCAGCTTAGGCCAGTGAAGCATACCTGAGTCCTGGATGGCCATAGGCACCTGCATCCGAGCGGTATTCAGGGCAGGGTGAACCCATAGTGTCAGCGAGATCCCTAATCATTATTAGGGTTGCTGTGATGGTGTGAGGGAAAGGAGGACTTTGACTCCCTCTTCCACTTGGAGGTTTCCTTGAACTACTGGTGATGGGCCTCGATGGCCTCATCTGCTGCGATTTGTATCTCGATAGTGAATAAGGTCTGCGTAACTTGGCATTATTTTTAGCCTTAAAGTTGATTAGAATCCACTTGGGCAGATCCCTCCGAGGAAGACGCCGCGTAGAAGCTCTGGATTGACTCCTGGGATTTGTCACTCCTTGAAAGTGAAATAGCAAAAAGAACTCAAGTGACTCTCCCTCACCCTGGAAAATGTTGGAGAGGTGAGAGAGGTCCCTAATGATTCATCAATTTACTATAAACTGATCGATGAAGAGACGCTTGAGCTCTCCAAAGTTATTGATCTCCTACTCTTGAAAGGAGTGGAATCATATACGTGCTTGCCCCTTCAGAGTTGCGGGGAACTCTTGGAACAACAATTGATCTTGCACGTTGAAGAGGCGCATGATTGCCTCAAAGTTTTTTACATGCTTTGGGGGGTCTTATATCCCATCAAAGGACTCAAAGTATGGCAGCTTGAACCTGTAATACATCCCCTGTAATGTCCATAAAATATGGGTCCGGCTGAGGCCCCACAACATATAGACGCCACAGCTTTAACATTATAAAGTGATATAAAAGAGCAACGCATCTCAAAACTCAGAACAACAACAGCGAAAAACATAAAAACACCAGAAGTTATCCACTACTACAGGAGTATCAAAACGACCTTAAGGCCTTACAACAATCATGAGTCCAAAAACTGAAACATCAACAAACAGAGTAACATGCTTTAGCGCTCCTATACTATCTCGGCATGCAAGCCAGATTACAGTTTATGGAGCAAAGCATTCAACAAAACATGAGTAAACAAAAGAAAATCCCCTTCATGAAGCTTAGGCCTTTTTGTCCGGCGGGCTTGCTCCCGCTTGCGATCATTGCCCTGTAAAAATTTATTGTAACGTGGGTCAGTAAAGACTGACCTCAACTGTGTAACCAAAACATCTCCTCCCGACCATCCCTAGCAGACTCTGGGGCACTCCATCACCCTGCAGGTCAGCACTTCGAATGCAAATATATTTAAACAAAGAGAGTAAAGAAACAGGTTGGGATGTCACAAACATCAAACACGTTTCTAGGTTAAGCATTTAATAAAAAGGGGTCTACAATGCAGCATGTATGCAAACTTGGGTTTCACCCAAGGAACGCTTTGGCGTATGAATATAACATATCATCACGCATAATCACATCACATCACACTTGTACTTCCATTTTCCTCTAACGACGTTCAAGTCGCCACACGGAACTCTTGCCTAGGCCCCACCCGCTCGTGGGTCTCAAAACCTGGGCTTGCCTGTAAGCTCTGACTTCTCACGTTAGGATTCCGTCATTCAAATAAACTGATGCTAAGAACCCTTGCTTGAACCCACCCGCTCATGGGCTTCATCGCTCGGGCTTGTCAAAAGCTTGGCGTTCTTGTCTGTTTCTCAGAAGGGGACTTGTCTCGCTGGGACACTCTGCACACATGACTTGCACGTCACGGGCTAGCCAGCCGACCATAGAGACAAAGCAGCTCCTTCGTGTGAAAGTAGGGAACAAACGACTAAAAAACAAGCCAGAAACTTGAATAATTGAAATTTTATCATTCAAAAAGATATCTTTTACAAAGGTATGGCCTCCCTTTTATAGAATGGAGGAGAGAGGAGAGAGTACAAACTAACAATGTGGGATTAAAGCTATACAAAATCAGAGCGGCTAGAACAACAGAACGAACAGGCCGCGCGGTTAGACAATATGCCAACTGCTCGGCAATACCAGAAGTAAGAGAGAGAGAGATGTGGTAGGAGACCGCTAGACCGCCCGATTTCCAAGCCACCGGAGATAAACTGCCAGACCGCCGGACTACAAACAACAACAGCCTGGATATCAAACCGCTAGAGAGTAACCGCTAGACCGCGCGGTCTACAACCCACCAGGCTCAAACCGCCAGACCGCCCGGTCTCATACTTCAACACTCCCTCTCAAGCTGGAGCATAGATATCAATCATTCCCAGGTTGTCACAAATGTGGAAGAAGGAAGTAGAAATCGGCTTGGTGAAGATATCCGCCAACTCTTTGTCGGAGTTGACGAACGGAGTGCAAATCTGTCTCTTCAAGACCTCTTCTCGGATGAAATGGCAGTCGACTTCTATATGTTTCGTTCTCTCATAGAAGACCGGATTTTTAGATATGTATATAGCGGTCTTGTTATCACAGAACATAGGCAGAGGATAGTCATAGACCTCTCCTAGGTCAAGCATGAGAGCCCGCAACTATTTTAACTCACATGTGGTTGACGCCATACTCCGGTATTCGGCTTCTGCACTGGACCTTGAAACAACAGACTGCTTCTTGCTCTTCCAACTCACAAGATTACCTCCAACAAATATGCCAAAACCTGATGTAGATTTGCGGTCACCTTTATCATCCGCATAGCTTGAGTCTGAGTAGGCCTCAACTCTCAGATGACCATGCTTCTAAAAGAGTAGCCCTTTTCCCGGTGCTGCTTTGACATACTCTAGTATCTTCAAGGCAGATTGAAGATGACATTCCCTGGGAGCTTGCATGAACTGACTGACCTTGCATACATCATAGGCGATGTCGGGTCGGGTCACCGTGAGATAAATGAGTTTGCCCACCAGACGTCTATACCTCGTGGCATTGGATATAAGAGGTGAGTCATCTGTCCATGTTTTGTCCTCTCCAGTAGCCATGGGATACCGGGCCGGTTTGGCACCGGTCAATCCTGCCTCTTATAGAAGATCAAGAGCATACTTCCGTTGGGAGAGAACCAACGAGTCGGGCTTCCGAGAGATTTCTATCCCCAAAAAATATTTTGTTGAGCCCATATCCTTCGTGACTAGGTGTTGACGGAGGTGTTTCTTTGTTAAGTCCACCCCAGCCTGGTCATCGCCGGTAAGAAGAATATCATCCACATATACCGCCAAAACCACAAGGCCCGATGCGGTTTTGCGAATAAATAATGAGTGATCGGCAGAACTTCTTGTAAAGCCAATGGCAGCCACAATGCCACTAAACTTGTCGAACCATGCCCGAGGGCTCTGTTTTAGGCCGTAGATGGCATTCTTCAACTGGCATACTCGTGTCTCCCCCTGAGCAACATACCTAGAAGGTTGCTCTATATAGACGTCCTCCTGAAGATCCCCATAGATAAAGGCATTCTTGATATCAAGCTGGGAAATAGCCAGATCCCTGTTGACGGCCATAGAGAGAAGAACCCGGATAGTGTTGAGGCGAGCAACTGGTGAGAAAGTATCAAAGTAGTCAACTCCATAAGTCTGAGTAAAGCCTTTGGCAACCAGCCGGGCTTTGTAACGATCCACAGTGCCATCTGGGCAAAACTTTACAACAAACACCCAGCGACAGCCAACCACATCAGTACCTACTGGTGGAGGAACAAGGGTCCAGGTACCCCTTTCAGTAAGAGTGGCGATTTTCTCATCCATGGCACATTTCCAATGAGGAATTACAAGAGCCTCCTAGTAAGTGCGGGGAGTGGTAATAGCCGAGATAGCCAAAGCAAAACACTTGCGAGAAGGAGTAAGCCGATCATAGGAAACAACAGCCGCAAGCGGGTGTTGGGTACACGCTCGCACCCCTTTGCGAAGAGCAATGGGAAGATCCAGGTCGACTCGTGTCTCAAGGACCGGAGCGTCCGTGGCGGAGAAAGCTGGCCCGGGACTAGAGAGAGACGGCTGTAGAGAAGGGGGTATAACAGAGAGAGGAGGAGACGGCGGCGGAGATGATATAGGAGGGGAGATGTCGATATGCGTGGAAGGAACACAGAGTGATGGTGGAGAGTCAGAGACATCGGGAGGAAGGGGGGATTGAGAAGAGAAGCAGGACGCATTCTCGAAGAAGGTGACGTCTGTGGAGACAAACTGTTTGCACAAAACCAGGTCAAAGTAACAATATCCTTTTTGAGTGGTCGAGTAACCCAAAAAGACACATTTTGTAGATCGTGGGGAAAGCTTGTCACGGGTAGCGGAAGGAGCATGCACAAAGGCCGTACACTCAAAGATACGGAGAGGGAGAGGAAAGGGTTCCTTGCCCAGGTAGAGAATGGAGAAGGGGGTCTTGCCATGGAGAACCGTGGAGGGAATGCGATTGATGAGATAACATGCGAGGAGAACAACATAGCCCCAATAGGAGCGAGGCACCTGCATCTGTGTCATGAGGGTGCGAGCGACATCGAGAAGATGATGGTTTTTATGTTCCGCCACCCCATTTTGCTGGGAGGTATAAACACAACTGGTCTGATGAATAAGACCATGTTGTATACAAAAAGAGGAGAATTCATGACTGAGATACTCTTTAGCATTATCAGAGCGAAGTATTTTAATAGAAAGATCAAACTGGGTTTTAATCATAGAATAAAAAGATTGTCATACAGAAAGTAGTTTAGAGCGATCTTTTAACAGATACACCCAGGTACATCTAGAGAAATCATCAATAAAAGTTACAAAGTACGCACTACCCCGACCAACGGTGAGAGTAGGAGCAGGACCCCAGACATCAGAATGAATGAGATCAAACGGGTGAGAGGAAGCACGACCTTGCTTCGGTGGCAAGGATGAGCGGTGATGTTTGCTAAGCTGACATGCATCACAGTCGAGCGTAGGACTGGTGTGAGGTAAGTGGGGCAGAAGCTGACGAAGAATCCGAGGAGAAGGATATCCAAGGCAAAGATGCAATTGAAGCAGATCGGTAGAAGAGGAAGAGAAGGCGGACAGAGCGGAAATGTTGTCGAGGAAGTAGAGGTCGCCGCTCTCAGTCCCAGTAGCAATCGTTTGTTGGGTCCTCGGGTCCTGGAAACAACAAGAAGTAGGGGTGAATAATGCAGAGCACTGAAGTTGCTTCCATAAAGTAGTAACGGATAATAAGTTGCAAGGGAACTTCGGGACATAGAGGGTGTCCGCTTAACGAAGCGATGGGGTGACTTGAACCATGCCCGTCCCATGAACCGGGGATGGTGAACCATCCGCAACAAGAACCGGGGGCAACCGATCATGTGTTTCTAGGAGAGAGAAGCATTGAGGATTGCCGGTCATGTGATTTGTAGCACTAAAGACAATTAGCCATTTACCTTGGGTAACGATATGAGCACTACCTGAGGTCGTGGCCACAGAGGCAGATGGCCAAGAGGAGGCAGAGGTTGAGGAAGATGTGTCACCAGAAGGGCAAAGATAAGGATGTTTCTGCCAGCAGCGGTCAACAGAATGGCCGGTACGACCACAGTGAGAGCAAAGGAATCTGGATGAACTGCGCCCACCAGACTGGCTGCGGCCACTAGGGCGACCCCGCTGAGCTAGGTGAGCATAGGAGTCCTGTGGAGGAGGGGAGTACAACAGAGGGCGTTGGAGAAGCGAAGTAACAACGGCGATGCGAGCTGCAGTGGAATCCAAGGTGGGAGGCTCTGCTTCGCCCAAGATCTGCTGGCGGATCACATCAAAAGACTCGAGGAGTCGGAGAAGATAACAAACAACCAGGAGCTCATGGAAGTGTTTGTGCTGCTCGGCCAAGTCTGCGGAGAAGGGGTGATTCTGGAGAATCTCGGCGCCAAGAGCCTGAACTTGCTGATAAGCCGCAGCAGGAGACATGGAAGGACGAGCGAAGAGGTCCGCATAGAGAGTATAAATGCGGGATGTCTGGGCCCCCTTTGAGTAGAGAGCAACAAGGTGAAGCCATGCAGCCTTGACCGTCTCATCATGGTGTTTGACGGAAAGGCATTCATCACAGAGGCTGTTTTCCAGCCAAGTGCGGACAAGGGAATCACTCGCATCCCAGTCCTCAAATTGAGTAGAGTCTGAAGGAGGAGGGCCATCGATGAGGTGATGACGTTTGCGCTGAGAGCGACGGAGAAAGGTGAAAGAGACGCTCCAATCCGGATAATTGGAACCAACAAGTTTAGAAACCGTGCCAAGATTTCCAGAAGGAGTAGGAGGAGGAGGCGGAGCCGGATTGGCGACAGGAGTGGTGGCAGTTGAAGTCTCAGAAGGAGCCATAGGAGAAAGGAACGGGAAGCCGCGCGGTTAGGAAACAAGCCGCGCGGTTAGGAAACAGGAGCTCGGCAACGGTCACGATGTCAGACACCAGCTGCCAGAATGGCCACGACCAAGCCGCAGAACCAAGCAGAGGGAAAGAAGTCGAGCGGCTAGAAGGTAGCCCGCACGAACAGAAGGACGATCCTCTTGGAGACAAACAGATCGCGGCGACAGATCGCGTCGAGAAGACGGGGAAACAAAGAGGTCGCGCACACACAGGGCAACGACAAGGAGAGAAGGAAGCCGCGCGAACAGGGCACAAGCCGGCAAAAGAAACAAGTCGCGAGGACAGGTCACGAAAAGAAGCAAGCCGCGCGGTTAGGGCACGCGGTTAGAGAGGCTAGACAGAATCAGGAGGAGATTGAGGTCTCTGATACCATGTGAAAGTAGCGAATAAACGACTAAAAACAAGCCGAAAACTTGAATAATTGAAATTTTATTATTCAAAAAGATCTCATTTACAAAGGTATGGCCTCCCTTTTATAGAATGGAGGAGAGAGGAGAGAGTACAAACTAACAATATTGGACTAAAGCTATACAAAATCAGAGCGGCTAGAACAACAGACCGAACAGGCCACGCGGTTAGACAATGTGCTAATCGCTCGACAATACTAGAAGCAAGAGAGAGAGATGCGGTAGGAGACCGCTAGACCGCCCGGTTTCCAAGCCACCGGAGATAAACCGCCAGACCGCCGGACTACATACAACAACAGCCTGGATATCAAACCGCTGGAGAGTAACCGCTAGGCCGCGCGGTCTACAACCCGCCAAGCTCAAACCGCCAGACCGCCCGGTCTCGTACTTCAACACTTCGCACATCAATCAATGAACATAGCCTTTCCCACCCTATTCCACCATTCATTCTCACACAAAGTAAGGGGGGGCAAACATCACAAATGTTTTCTTGCCGCAAACAGATTTCTAGCGAAATTCTTAAGTCTTATTATGCAACATCACCGAGTCAGACTAACGGTCGCGACTACGGCTTCACCTATATTGCCTAATCCACTAGCGAAGCAAATTTCTAATGCAACATCATGTAGGGGACGGACACAATCGACCCGGTGGCTCCTCTTGAACAGTGGCAACCCGAACCCCTCTCGTTTGAGAGATCCCGTGCCTAAATACTTGAGATAAAAGCAAGATAAAACGGATTCTATGCACGCATCCTAAAGACCGAGAGGAGAAATATCGTTACCTTACGACTCCTCTTCCAAGACATGGAGATCCTGCTTTGCACGGATGAGAATGTGCGTCTTCAAGTCCTCTCCACGGATCTGGCCTCGGTTCAACGAACGGAGGCTCGGAGCTTCGCTAATGGAAAAGAAAGTCATTCATCTTCCTCCTCCAAATCCTCTCCCCCAAACTCTAACTCCCACTCAAAATGAGAAGAATGAGAGAAAACAACCTTTTAACCTTACTTAAGTAACTTGGATGGAGTGTCTTGGGCCATAGGATTGCATCCCAAGAAGGATGAGACAACCTAAACTCAGTCGTTACGAAACTGCTCCCGCATGCTACCGCCGGGCGGTAGCTACCTACCGCGCCGCGATAACTTCCCGAGCCGTTGGCCAGAAAAAAAATGCAGCGCTATCGCTAGTGATAGCAATCCCGTTGTGCGGTAGCTCACTCAACGCTTACCAGTCAGCGCTTGAAGGCTACCGCCGAGTGGTAATCAGCTAACGTCACGCTCTCCCACTCGACGCACTCGACGCCTACCACTCAACGCACTTAATGCCTATCACTCAACGCCTCAACTCAACGCAAGAAGGCTGCCGCCGGGCGATAGCGATCTGCCGCCGCGCAGTAACGTCCAGAGCCTAAAGTCCAGAAAACTGGGGTGTTACAACTCAATTGGTGATGAGATGTTGAAAAACTCCATAGTTAAGAATGATCGAGCTGGAGTAGTACTGGGATTGGTGACCTCCTGAGAAGTCCCTGTGCTGCGCATTTAACTGGAGAGTTTCGCTCATCAACGGGAGGTTGTGGACACCGACAACCCGTCAGTGGGCTGGAGAGGGGTTGGGGTGCTTGGGCTGCAGCCCGGACGACGCCAGTTGAGTCCCGCCGGGTCTCCTTCAGTGGACGTGGTCCCGAGTAGAGCCGGGTCTGGGTCGTCACAAAAAAGTGTACTTTTTATTGTAACGTCCTCTTCCACCTTTCGTGAGCTCAATCAGTAGGCCTTAAGCGGACCGTTACTGGGCTGCAGCCAAAGCACCTCAACCCCTCTCCATGGACCGCCTCAATCGGCACCTCTGCCCACTGGAGGGATGTTGGTGGTCACATCGTTCCTTTGATGAGGCAAACTCGATAGTCAAACACACATCACAGGGACTTCCTAGGAGGTCACCCATCCCAGTACTACTCCAGCACGCTTAACTATGGAGTTTTCCACCTTTCGGGCTACATGTCTGTTGCTCGCGTGTGTGTGTGGTCTTGCTTTCGCTCCCCTTTCCGGGTGTTTTGGGTCTTGGTGTGTGCCGCTTGCTCGGTCGGGTTTGCTCGCCCCCTGTTCTTGGTCAAAATTTTCCTGGTTGAACTTAGAATGTTCAGGGTAAACCCCATCAAATTTTAAATTTTGTAGCTTAGTAAGATTCTATCGATTAATATGCTTGGGATTTTTGATCTTGGTTGAGTAAATGCTCGTAGGTGCCTAACAGGAGAGCATGCACTGTAATATGATTTAATGATTTCATTGATCGAACCTAATTACTGTCTAACTTGCTTTTTTGTTGGGATATATTTGCATAATTGATAACGAGTCCTTATTGAGTTTGGTTAAAATCCGATAGAAATCCAAAAACCGATGTGAATTTAGTATTACTCCTATAAATACCTCTGCTGGGAACAACGTAGAGCTACTTACAAATTTGACGGCCGCACGGAATGCTTTGAGCACACTAACATTCTCAAAGTCGAATTCTGTTTTTGCACCCTAGCCCCCACTCCTATTGCCAACTCTCCCGCTCCATGTTCTTCATTTTGATTCCAGCCGCCGTGCTCGCCGATCGGGAAGAAAAAGTTCCTGTTGCGATCCATTTTTCAGGCTCTCGTTTTCTAGCGCCGCTCTTCGTTTTAATTCTGGTCGCTGCTGCTCCTTGGTTTCCCTGTGGAAATACGGCATCGCCACTTTCGATCGGGGGATTTCGTGGTTGCATGATCGCCGCCGCTGCAGTGCTATCAGGATTCACTCGCGCTGCTTCAATCAGCAAGGGAGGCTTGTAGATCCTGCCGCCAAACCAGATCTAAGTTTTTGTAGATCTGTGTCGCATGCTATCATTTTCCGCCGATCAATGCCGGAGAAGACCTCGCCTGCAGCCATTCGAACTTGCCGCTGGTGCCCCAGTTCTCCTGCATTTTCGCCGGAGTCGCAACCCATTCTTCTTCATCACCATCGCAGATCGGGAAGAGGAACTTCATCCCTATCGCAGTTCAGGATGGGGACAACGTCTTCCGCCACTAGATCAGATCACCGACCCCCTGGAGATGAACTCTCGTCCCATTCTTTCAGATTAAACGCATCCTTCCAGACAGATCTCCTCTATTTCGTCGTACTATGTATCTTGATCGGGACAAGGCAGGAGCCGCTGTTGGATCTGCGCTCTAATGCCGCCACCATTTGGAGGAGATTTATCGCTGCCTGTTACAGTGATCTCTTCATCTTCACTTAGTGGTCGTTCTGACCTCTGTTTGACAGAGGATTCACAGAGTTGATCTCTGTTCTTTGGATCTCTCTTTTGTTTGTTGAAAAGGAGAAAGGGCACCAATGTTACTGATTCATATTGTTTAGATCCAGTTGTTCTGTTGTTGTTGCAATAATTTTTGTTGATCGAGCATAGTCGTGGGCAATTTCTTTCAGCTTAAGAGGAGAAACAAACAATTATTGGATTGGATCTGAAGTGAGCTGTGTTGTCTTTATTTGGATCAGGTGATTACTTTCCAAGTTTTTTACTTGTTTTAAAATGTCAAAGGAAAACTCTCTTGTGTGATTAAATTGGAGAAATTCTCCAATGCAGAGTTCAGTGCTTAGAAGCGGGACCCTCAGTTCGGTATGAAATATTTGAATATATTCTACACCGTGCAGTCCAACTTTGTATCTTTTGTAGGAGAGGATGAGAAACACTAGATCAACGATGAAGACTTTTGTCATGATTACCTCCTCGATTGTCTCTCAAACAGACTGGTAGTGATGTACAGTAAGATGAAAACTACAAAAGAGATTTGAGACGCTCTGGAGGAGCAGTTCAGAGAGGAAGATAACATGTCAAAGACGTACCTGATGGACAAATTTATGACATTCACCTTCGCTAAAGACAAGGATATTCTTCCATAGGTTGTAGATTTTGAGACTCTCGTGGACAAGCTCAATAGTGAGAACATTGCTCTGACATATGAGTTTGTTGTAGGATCCATCATTTTCAAGCTCCTATCGACATAGTACTCTTTCAGCACAAAGATGTATCGAAAGAAGACGCAAGTCAGTTTTTAAGACCTCAACTGATTCATTTGCAATGGGGATGAGAACTGGATTAAGCACGCCTTAAAGACAGTTAGTAAGCAGAACTCAGATTCTAACATGATCACGCATCCTAAGTGAAAGACTAAACCTAGAAAGACTAGAATGCCAAGCAGTGCACTTGCAGTTGCTGACACCATCAAGAAAATTAAGAAATTTTAAGGCAAGTGTTACAACTGCAATAAGTAGGGTCACTGTGATTCCGAGTGAAAGCAAGCCAAACGGGGCGAATCAAGCACACCTAAGACTGATAACAAAACAAACATGTTTTATTAGACTGCGTCTGCCAACTTTGTTACAATGGTTGGAAAAGGGAAGACCAGTACAGAATGGTGGTGAGATTCAGGTGCTACCTGTCACGTCTGTAACAATTTTGCTCTTCTAAATGATATTAATGCAGTTGAAAAGATTGTATGAATACACTGCTCAGGTACTCTAGACTGGAATTATAGATATGTTACTCTTTTTAGGTACACATTTAATTTTGAAGAATGTTAAATTTATATATATACTAACAACTAATTTAGTTTCAATTATCCTATTATGCGATGCTGGTATGTCTTTTAATATTAGTGATGGTAGAGTAACTTTAATGGTTAACTCACATTACCTTATATCGTAAATGAGATGTAATGAAGCAGTAAATCAAGTTAGTTCAAATCTGATAGATCCTAAGACTTTACATGCAAGATTAGCACACGTAAACTATAAAAAACTACTCCTACTAGTTAAAACTCACAATATTCATTTAGATACAACAATTAAGTTTGATAAATGTGAAATTTATGCTCGATCTAAGGGTGCGTTTGAGAAAGTTAAGTTAACTAGAACATCTTTTAGTCAGGTTTCTAAAAGTACACAATTGCTAGAGTTAATACATCTGATATTTATGACTACAAAAGCTTTGTCATAAGAGAAGATCAAAAGTATATGATAACTTTTATCTATAACTACTCTATCTTTAGTCATATTTATCTCCTTAAATTCAAATATGAAGTTTTTGATAAATTTTATATTTTCAAAAATAGGGTAGAAAATCAACTTGACATGAAAATTAAAATGCTAAGAAGTGATAAAAGAAAAGAATATACATCATGGGAGTTTAGAGACTTTCTTTCCAACAATGATATAATCTTTGAAACCACTGTCCCATATTCACCACAATCTAACGGTATCGCCGAGAGGAAAAAAAAGAACTTTAGCAGAAATATTGAATTCTTTGTTGTTGATTGCTGACATGTCTGCAACCTATTGGGGTGAAGCTATCATTACTTTAAATCACATTGTTAATAAAGTTCAACATGCTAAGTTGAAACAAACACTCTTTTAGATTTGGCTAAAGAAACCTCCTAGATTTGACAATCTTAAGACTCAGAGATGTATCGCTTATGTTAGGATACCTAACTCTAGGAGATCAAAGATTTGACCTAAGACAAACACTTGTATCTATCTAGTATGTGCTGAGGATAATATTGTAGACTGATTTCTAGATCTCTACGCTAATACTGTAATAGAATCTAGATATGATGGTTTTTTGAGGTTACATTTTTTAAAGATAAAAACCTAACACTTCCGGGTCTTTCAATTACTAGTACTGAGACTGTTGTTGAGCCAGAACTAAGGATCTCTGACAGTGAGCCCTCAAACACCAGTGATTTAGAATTTAAAAGGTTATCTAATAGAAAAAGAGTGCCTAAAAACTTCGGTACAAAATTTGTGACTTACCAAGTTGACTTATGGGGAAGCGATGCGATCTAAGGGTTATCTATTATGGAAAGAAGTCATAGATGATTAGATAAATTCTCTATTACAAAATCACATTTTCACTTTAATTGACCTGTCCAAAGGGGCTAGAACCATTAAAAGTAAGTGAGTTCTGAAAAAGAAGCTCAATCATCATGAGAGTATCGCCAAATACAAAGCACATCTAGTTGCCAAAGACTTCACTCAAGTGAGTGACATATACTACTTTGATATATACTCACATGTTTGCCACATTACGACAATTATGATTCTTCTCGCGTTAACATCTATTGAACATTTCACCATTCATCAGATTCATGTCAAAACTGTATTTTTTAATGGAGATCTGACTGAAGAGATCTATATGCACCAATCAGAAGGTTTGTCGTAGAAGATCTATAAAATAATGTCTTTAAATTGGTTAAATCACTCTTTGGATTAAAGCAATCACCAAAATTGTGGCACGAGAAATTTGATATTTGTGTTAAAGGCGTGGGGTTCAAGTCCAGCTTATCAGATAAATATCTGTATATAAGAACAAGTTCAAATAAAGTGTTAATTATATGCTTATACGTTGATGACGTGTTAATTCTGGGTACTGATTAGTCTAATGTGGAAGATGTGAAAGTTACCTTAATGAGACAATTTAGCATGACAGACTTAGGTGTGGTGAAAACCATCCTAGGAATGAGAGTAAAATTCACTAAAAAAGATATTATCCTGAGTCAGACTCATTATATCAAAAATCTATAGGAAAATTGGGTTACGATAAGAGTCAAAAGGTTGAGACTCCATACGACTATAATAATAGACTGAAACCGAATGAATGTTCATCTATTAGGCAGCTGAATAACTTCAAACTCATAGGAAGTGTTATGTATGCTACAACTTGCACTAGACCTGACATAGCCTTTACAGTTTGTATGTTAAGTAGATTTACTAGTAACCCTAAGAATGATCACTGAGATTCCCTAGAAAGACTAATGAGATACTTAAAGTACACTGAGAAGTATATTTTATATTACATTAGACACTCTCCAGTGCTTAAGGGGTATTCTGGCGTCTCCTGATGCTCAGAATTTAATGATAGTAGATCCACTAGTGGTTTTGTGTTTACACTAAGAGGAGTTGTCGTAGCTTGGAAGTTTAAGAGGCAGACGTGCATTGCATTATCCTCTATGGAATCAGAACTCTATGTTATAGCTTCAGCAAGAGAAAACGCATAGTGGATTAAAGACCTTATAATGGGCATTCTAATGACGAGTTTGAGAATGCACTCTATTTTGATTTATTGTGACAATCAAGACACAAAAGTTATTGCAACAAATATATTGTTCAATGGACAGAGGAGACAACTAAGGATGAAATATGCCTGGTTGACCTATCTCACAAGTCAGGGGATAATATCCCTATTGAGCATGAGATTCAAAGATAGTGTAGCAGATGTCCTTACCAAAGGCTTATGTAAGGTTCTTACATCTAAAACATCGAGATAAATGAGATTAAAATCCATTTAGTATGAATTAATACCTTTCTTATGTTTTAAATTTTAAAACTGAAATCTGCTTACATTGAAGCATCTAGAGTGAGTATATTGAAGTATTTCAGATGCTATCTTATGAAAGCTAGAGATGAATAGTTGTGAGTCATTCCAAACTTGATGACTTATGCAATTATTTCTATTCATAGGCTGATTTAGGTATCATTCCAAAAAAAAATACTGAAGTTTTTAATATGTGTCTTGATATTAGAATTATTAATTATATCATTCCAAACTTGATGATATAATGGTTACAGCTTGTTATATCATTCCAAACTTGATGGTATAATATGATTGTGAAATAGTTAATAATTTTAATAATCGAAGGAAAATTGTTTGATTTTATAAAACCAAATATTCTAATTTCTAATAAATTAGATAGAGATGTTGATTTGTGATTCTTCTTCCCGATTAGAGTATTACATTTTTTTACTGCTATAACTAATCACTTTATCATTAATAGTTGTTGGAAAAGCCCATGTAAAGAAGCCCATGTTGGAGCCCATTTATTTTGTTTTTCTTCTTTTCTCCTCTTTAGTCCCACATCATATATAGAGATCTTTTCTCTCTTTCTCCCTCCTATAAATGTGTATTCATACCTTGTATTTGATGATTGAGAAAGTATATACAAGTTTGATGTTTTATCCACATGGTATTAGAAGGAATCGGTCTCTCCTTGCGGCTAGCATTCTGTTAGACGTCCGGTCTTCCCTTCTTGCGCAAGGTGTGGTCTGGTTGTGTCTAACCGACCGGCCTTCTCTTCTCGCGCAGGACGCGGCTTGGTCTCTACCTGCTTGCGGCTATAAACTTCTTACCCGCCTCTCCTCCCCTCCTCTCCAATCTCATGGCCTCCACTTTGTCTCCATTCTCCTCTTTTATAGGACTCTCTCTGACAGGTGGGGCCTTCTCCCTCCTCCCTTTTTCCGCGCGGTTTCCAACCTACCCACTACGATCTCCCTATCTGCATGGTTTCCTCTCTACCCGCTGCAAATCTCCCTGTCTCTCTCGTGTGGCTTCTATTTTGGTTCTCGCGAGCTCTCTAACCGCTGCGCGGCTTCTCACTCTGTCTTACCCGCGAGGTTTCTTTCCCTTTCTACTTGCGCGGACCGTGTGGACTTCTTCCAGACTACGACTTCTCTAAACCGCTGCGAGCTCCGCATCTTAGTCGCTGCATCTTCCCTTGTTGTTGGTGTCCTCACCCTAACTGTGCGGACTTACTCGCGCGGCCTCTTCATTGGATAGTCGCGACGACTTCTCTAACCGCTGCGCGCTCTGCATTTAGGTCGCTACATCTTCTCTTGTCGTTGGTGTATTGTCACCGAGACCGTGCAGACTCCCCAGTTTTCTTCCTAGGTGACTTCTCCTTTCTACACCCTCCAGTTCTTTTGACGCATCCTCTTCTGTGCTTGCTGTCGGACCTTGTCATCGTATCCGCGAGGTTTCCCTGCAGAGACTACCCGTACGGTTTCTTTTCTATCCGCTGATTCTCTTACCGCCGGTCTAGCCTCCTAACCGCTCGGACATGGGGTCTTCTCTTGACTCTACCGAACATGCGACATCCTCCTCTGCAGACTGCCCGACCCTTGCCCCTAAACTTCGGGATGAACTGCGGATTACGACTATCTCGTTAGCCGGGAAGAAGAACTTTATGGAGTGGGTGCACTCGGTTCGCCACGTTCTTCAGTCCAAAGGCTTCCTACATCACTTGACTCAGACTACTCCCGCTACTCTTACTGATGACTGGTATTGCACAACGACGGACGCGTTCAGACCTGGCTCCTCAACTCCCTTGATGGAGAACTATATCGCATGGCCATGTATCATGAAACGACTAGGGCGATGTGTGATGAACTTCATTCCCTCTATTCCGGAAAAGATAGTCTACAACACTTGTATGACATCATCACTGACCTTCAGACTCTTGATATTGGCGGGGCCACCGACCTCGCCTCCTTTGTTGCTCGGGCCAAAACTCCGGTTGAAGCATGTATTCATCATCAACCTCCTATGATGGATCTTGCTGCCCAACGTGCTCAAAAAGAAGTCGTTTGCGTGACCATGATAATGGCTCGTGTGCCACCGCATCTTCAGAGCGTTCGGGCTCAGATCCCCTCCTCAACTGCTACTCCATCCCTATCTGATGTATGTTCTATGTTGCTCAAGGTCTCACCACCTCTTGATTGTTCTGGACCTCCGTCACTAGCTCTCCTTCAGCAGACTTCTGCGCCCTTACGGCCTCTCCCTCCTCCTTCTCATGGGGGCCGTTCAGGCTCTCGGGGTCGAGGTCGGGGAGGCAAGAAACGACCAAAATGTTCCTTCTGCGGTAAGGACGGCCACCTTGAGGCCACTTGCTATCGCAAGCATGGACTTCCTCCTCTTCCACAGGCCACTGTTGCTGCCAACGACTCATCTGTCACTCGTACTGTAAGACCCCCTTTTTTTTCTTTTTCAACCACCGGGGTCTTAGCCCAGAATTGCCGCTTTGCGGTGGCACCGACTCACCGGAAGACCGCCACTACAAAACACCAATTCTGCCGGCCCTTTTCGATCACAAAGAGAGAGAAGTAAATATTACACTGAATGTAAACAGGTCCACAGAAACACATATGGATAAAATCACAACAAGTCCATCAATATATAGTAAAGGAAAGTACTGCAAAGGAACAGTTCAGATGAAATATAGAAAAACAGGCTCGAGCCCGGTACATCAGAGTCCTCACTACAAATCACTCATCGCAGAAGCTATTAAAATACTAAACACTCACGGAGCTGGACACAGGTGCTCCGGTGCTAGACTGGCCCACCTCCATGCGTACCGTACTCCGCTGGTGCTGGTCCCTGGGCTGCTGGTCCCTGTCTCCCATCTGTAGCTCCTGTAATGTTGTGGTTCGAAAACCATTAGTCATAAAGACTAAGCCCTATCATCCCCTACCCCTCCCCCACGACTCTTAAGCACCGAGCGGAGAGGAGGAAAGTGAAGCTACAATAATGGAGAATAATCAAACGGATGACAGTGGAATTAGTCTAACAATTGTTCATGGTGTATAAACAACTAATCAAAATAGAGTACATCTAGCAGTTCTACGGTAGTGAGTAGTAAAGTAGACAAATAGAAAGCAAGAAGGTAAATAAGTAAGTAAATAAGTAAGTAACCTTAACTTATATGAATGCCCATACAAACTTATAAGTTAAGGGGTCTTCTGTAAGGCTCCCATCATATAAAAAGTCTCATACCGATTTATACGTTGGGGTGTCGGTTGTATGCAAATAAGAGTGTAGTGATATGTTATGCCATGATTCATGCAAGTGCAACTCACGCACACGATTCTATGCGCACAGACCTTTAGTTCCCCCTGTTCGGGCAGCTAGCTTCACTCCCAGGAACCTCCGTAGTGGCAAACGGAGACAGTGGGTCGGGCCCCCCACTCTTAGGCGGGTATCCACACTACCTGGCCTATCCCTTCTGTACGCCCCTAGAAGAACACAACCTAGAGTATCCGCGTACTTGTGCTGGCTATATCCACCGGACTTTCTTTGGCTAAGTGTCCCACACCGCCGAGTCAATGTACCGATGTCGGTGTGAACGACAATCAAATACCGAAGACCCACCACCTTATTCTGTACTCAAACCCTCGAGCCCTCGGTTCCCCGGACTGTCCCGTCCGTGCATCTACCTTCAGAGCTACCGTCTGAATGGCAACCAAACCAACTTATTCTACCTCCCTAGCTACCAGGGTGTGTGAATGTGCAACCCTAGATATTCTAGTTGCTATTTTAGTTTATTTTTTCCTACGGTTTACGTTAGCCCAGGACTGCCCCCGGTATTCCCTGTGAAGGGCTCTCAAAGGGCACTAGGAACTATGATGATAGCTGAAGCTCATCGTTCCCTTTCGCAAGGCACTTACTCTTATTGGTTATTACCCATTACCCGATCCCATTCAAATTACTTTGGATCTAACCTAGTGTACTGAGACTCTTCCTCTCCAACCGGGGTGAACGATCTTTCGTCGTTCCCGAACACCACTTAACACTAGCAAATCTCACACTTTACTCATCCTAACTTCCAATAATGAACTTAATTTAACTTACCCTATCCAAACCAGCAAACTACCAAAATTCCATTTCCCCAAGTTCATTACCCACTCTAGTTCAGTTTCTGCGATTTTACTATATGCAGACCATCCTAAGCTATATGAGGTATACAAGGGGAGGTACTCCAAATTGTCTACCAAATCTCCTATAAAATTTACTGGAGGTCTATCATGACATAATTAGCCAAAATCCAGAAATTTATAATTTTCCTAATTAATCTGATATTTATTTAATTTTCCCAAAAGATTGGCCATGGGTTATTTTAAACATGAACTACATGATCTTCTTAAGTAATGGCCACCCAAAAATTATGATCACTAAATAACAGTAAGGTATCATCAAATACTAATTTTCATGATTTTACAGAAAGTATTTAGCCTCTAATTAATTTATCCATTATAATCCCCTTAATCCTATGTAAAGAAGGAAGTACTGAAATTACTCATCATAAAATTATAGAAAAATTACTGAATATTAATATGGTACAGAAAAGGTCATTGTGCAAAGATCATAATTTTACAGGCTTGCTAGACACCAAAATAGATTTAATTAAGTTTTCATGGGAAACAACACTTGATGAAGCAAGCCTTAAAATTAAACTTCTAAAAATCCCATAAAAATTCACAGAGCTTTAAAACATAATAAAGAGTCCTCTGCCTAAGAGATCATCAATTTTCAGAAAGTATTTTCTCCATAATAAATTTCTAAGCAAATAATACAAACTACTAAAATGTTAATGAAGTATCCAAAATAATGATCCTAAATTCATAATAAAATCTTCAGGGCTTGTACTAACCTTAAAAACTACTCTACCCAAATCTCATCACTGTTCAGTGAGTTTTAGTGACATTTTCTATCTCTACAAGTTTTGTGCCCTAAACTAGGGTTAGGGCTTTGAGGGATTTATTTACTTTAAAATCCATTCATATTTCTACAAGAGGATTCTAGCTACCCTAGAATTCTATCTACCAAGTTTCAATTCATAACCAGGTCATTTGACCACTTGCCCTTCACAAACCACCAAGAACCATCCTTAGGGTTTGACCTTGGGTCCTAGGGCAAATTTACCCCAATCCATCTCAAAATCCATGAGAGGTTGCTAGGCATCATGCCTAGTCAGTGGCCAAAATCTCAGCCCTTGTTGAGGTGATCTAGCCACTCCAATCTCAAAGTGCACTTTTGACCTAAAAACCCTTTAATAGGGCAAAGCTTAGGTTTGTCCATTTCTAATCTAAAACATCTCCAAATGAGATGCAAAATTATACAGAGCCTCATGATGAACCTAGGGACCACTCACCAAAATTTGGGAGGGTTTGGAAGTCATTAAGCCATCTAATTAATTTATCCTAAGATTATTAAATTTTTCTAAAAACTATAGAAAACCATTCTCCAAAAATTCCCATTTTTGGACAGGCCCTAGGTATAGCTAGGGTAGACTCTCTGCCCAAATTTCAGATCATTTGGTCAAGGGATGAAGGGTGGGCGTACCTTTTAGTCTCTACCTAGCTCTAAGTATAGATCCCACTAAAAGAGGTGCCCTGGTCAAACCAGTTGACCAAATTGACCCAAATTAATTTTAAAATAAAGTAGACCCATAGGGCTACAAATTACACGATGACAATTTTTTCATATAGAGCCTCTAAGTATTTTTCATAAATTAACTAAAGTGGCTGTTATTTTGTACAGAAAATTCATATAAAAGAAAAGAATTAAATAACAACACTAATCTTGAAGCAGATCCAACAGTGCTGGGTCTTCTTCTTCCTCCAGCCAAGGGCTGAGATTAGCCCGACCTGGAGTGTATTCCAGAAGCTGTCGTCGGCCAACCAGCCTCCTCCCTGGCCGGCCACCGCCACCACCACCTCCGTTGAGGTGGCGGCCATCGCCGGGCGGCGGCGCGGCCGCCGGAGAGGCAGAATCCGGTGAACCCGTGACTAGCCTTTTTTTGTGGGAAAATGGGAAGAGGAGCTCTTTCGATCGAGCTCCGTTGAGCTCGATTATCAAACCTAAAGAATTCTAAGATCTGCCCGTAGAAAGAGAGGAGGGGAGGACCTTCTTCGCGGGCTGGAGGCGTGCAGATCGACGGAAAGCCATTAGCGTGGTGGTGGCATCGCTGGAATTCTTCATTAGCACGGTGGGAGGGCTCGAAAGCTTCGGGTAAAGGCTGAGAAACCTTCCTCTTGGGCCTCTGATGGTGTTTAAGAGCTCGGTTAAGGAGGGGAAAGGCCAAAACTTCAATGACCATTAATGGTCCATTAAAGCTTGGCTCGTCCATGGTGGTGGGGGCTAGAAATGGCTCTGTAACAGCTGGAGGAGGGCTGGAAACTCCTCCTCTCCCTATGAGGACTTGAATCCAGCCGTTTAAAGAGGAGGGGAAGGGGCCACGACATCAAGTGCCATTGATGGCCATGAGAGCAGGTTCTCGACCATGGTCGTGGCTCCTCCTTGCTTTCAAAACCGACAGCCACATGGCATGACTGGTCAACACTTTTTTAAATAAGACTTAATTGGGTCTTATTAAAAGAAACGACATAATAATGCATTTGGGCCCACCATCTAGACCGGCCCGGTTCAGCTGAACCAGCACACAGCCAAAAATCCTGCGAGAAAAAATTCTAAGTACAATGGCATTGAGTGAGCTCAGCTCACTCAACGCCATCCAAGCTACAGCGTTGAGTGAGCTCTGCTCACTCAACGCCATCCATGCTGCAGCGTTGAGTGAGCTCTGCTCACTCAACGCCATCCCGGATACGGCGTTGAGTGAGCTCTACTCACTCAACGCCATCCAGAATGGCCCTCCCAGACTATGGCGTTGAGTGAGCTCAGCTCACTCAACGCCTTCCAGATTATGGCGTTGAGTGAGCTCTGCTCACTCAACGGCATCCAGCCTACTCAAGGTGGCGTTGAGTGCAGTCTATGCACTCAACGCCGTCTAGCTTATGGCGTTGAGTGAGGTAAGCTCACTCAACGCCATTCCAGGCCTCAGCAGACGGCGTTGAGTGCAGTCCGTGCACTCAACGCTGTCTAGTTTATGGCATTAAGTGAGCTAAGCTCACTCAACGCCATCCAGTCTACGACGTTGAGTGAGCTCAGCTCACTCAACGCCATCCAGACAACACCAGATGGCGTTGAGTGCAGTCTGTGCACTCAACGCCGTCTAGCTTATGGCGTTGAGTGAGCTAAGCTCACTCAACGCCATACAGACTACGGCGTTGAGTGAGCTCAGCTCACTCAACGCCATTCCAAGGTCACGGGCGTGACGGATCGGTCACGGGCGTGCCAGGCCCATGTTGAAATTTCTGAGCTCGCCGATCGTCTTTCTGAGGTCGACGATCGTCGAAGGGGTCACGCCCTAGGTCACGGGCGTGACGGGTCGGTCACAGGCGTGACCACCCCTTAACTCGAAATCTTGATCGATAAACTTCAATTCCTGGGTTTCCTAGGGTTCTGTTATGACAAAACCACTTTCAGGGGTCTAGTTGGAAATTGGATGTTACAAATCCCAATAAACAAAACAAAGATTTCGTCCCTGAAATCAAGGTTAAGCCTACGGGGGCTCCTATTGGGAGAAAAAAACTTGTAACATCCCATGAGAGTTGAAAGATTTACATCTCTACGCCACGTTTGCTATGTGTGGTTTGAAGGTGATAGTCAAATCTAAGACCAATTCGTTCAATTGACTAGGTATATACCCCAATAAACAAAAGATTAGCCCCTATTCTTGAAATTTCAGTCCTATTGGTTTAAAATAGGAAAGCAAATTGATTGTCCAGAGGGGTTGTGAGGTATACCTGACTGAAAAGCTCCGGATACTTTTGTCGCATCAAGTCCTGTGGCTCCCATGCATGCTCCTCCTGCCCATGATTGTTCCACAGGACCTTGACTAACGGAACCTTCTTACGTCGCAAGACCCGCACTGCCGTGTCATCGATCATGATAGGCTCCAGGTTGACTGACCGATCCGAGGCCACCGGGCCGTCTGCTGTGGAAATTAGCTGCTCTGGCCGTAGTAGAGCCCTCCGAAGTGAGGAGACGTGGAAGACGTCATGCAATCCCGCTAACTCCGGCGGTAGCTCCAGTCTATAAGCCAAGGGGCCGATCCGCTCCAGGATACTGTAAGGCCCCATATATCTCGGACTGAGCTTCTTCCGCACGCGAAACCGCGAGACTCCGTGCATCGGTCGTATCTTCAAGAAAACTCGATCTCCCACCTGGAACTCCACCTGACGATGCTTCGCATCGTAGTATTTGGCCTGACTGCTCTGGGCTTCCAACATCCTGTCCCGGATCAATCTAATCTGAGCATCTGTATCCCCCACAAACTCCGAGCCTAGTGCATGCGAATCCTCATCCTGAACCCATGATAGTGGGGTCCTGCACCTCCTTCCATACAACGCCTCGTATGGAGTCATGCCTATGCTGGACTGATGGGCGTTGTTGTACGAAAACTCTACCAGTGGCAGCAATCTCTCCCAAGGCTCGCCGCAATCCAAAATACACAGGCGCAAAAGATCTTCCAGTGTACGGTTGGTGCGCTCCGTCTGCCCGTCGGTCTGAGGGTGAAAAGCTGTGTTGAATGTCAACCGAGAACCCAGATGGGCCTGGACTGACCTCCACTCCCTGGATGTAAACCGCCCATCCCGATCCGAAACGATAGTCTTGGGCACCCCATGATAACGCACAAACTGCTCAATGAACCTCTGTACTAATACACTAACCAGAGCGTCCTTCGCCACTGGAATGAATCAGGCCACCTTTGTTAGCCTATCCATTATCACCCAAATCGAGTCATTTCCCGTACGGGATCGGGGTAGCCCATGTATGAAGTCCATGGTTATATCCTCAAATATCCACTCCGGCACCGGAAGTGGTTGCAGCAAGCCTGCCGGGTTCCTACACTCTGCCTTTACGAGTTGGCAGGCCTCGCAATGCGTCACAAAGTACGTAATGTCCTTCTTCATACCCGGCCAGTACATCGTCCTCTTCAAATCTTTTACCATCTTGGTGATCCCCGGGTGTACCGAGTATCGGCTGCAGTGAGCTTCTGTCATAATGTCCTCTCGGATCTGGCCTCCTGCCGGTATGTAGACCCTGCCTCTGAAGTACAGGAGCCCGTCCCTCAAAGAGTAATCTCATGTCGTGCCTTCCTCCAAGGCCCTGAATATCGGCTCAGCTCTCACATCCAGCTTCTGCCCATCTCTGATGCGGTCCCGAATATCATCAGTAGTAACCATCGACCACAGGTACTCCATGTATAACTCCGGGTCATCTTCGGACACTAGTGATATATACATCTCCTAGAATAATTTAACCAACTCCAAGGCCATCAGCTGCGGGCCTACTCCTGACGTACTCGCTCTCCGACTCAAAGCGTCTGCGACCACGTTTGCCTTTCCTGGATGGTAGTGCATGGTATACTGGTAGTCCGACAGAAACTCCACCCAGCGTCTCTGCCTGATGTTTAACTCCTTCTGTGTATCTACGTATTTCAAGTTCTTGTGGTCTGAGAAGATATCGCAATGTACTCCATAGAGATAATGTCGCCAGATCTTAAGAGCAAAAATGACTGCCCCCATCTCCAAATCGTGCACGGGGTAGTTCTGCTCATGTTGTTTCAGCTGATGGGAGGCGTAAGCTATTACGTGCCCGTTCTGCATCAGAACGACACCCATCCCCTGATAGGAAGCATCTGTGTAACCTGGAATCCTTCCTTCCCTGACGGAAGAGCAAGGATGGGAGCTGAGGTAAGACGATCTTTCAGCTCCTGAAAAGCAGATTCGCATCGTGGTGTCCAAATGAAAGGGGATTCCTTCTTCGTCAGAGACGTAAGAGGGAGGGCAATCTGAGAGAACCCCTTTACGAACTTCCGGTAATAACCGGCAAGTCCTAAGAAAATTCGAACATCCGAGGCCGACTTTAGTGGTGGCCAATCCCGTACTGCCTGGACCTTCGCCGGATCCACTGCCAGGCCTGCTACACTGATGACATGGCCCAAAAAGGCCACCTCCTTTATCCAGAACTGGCACTTGCTGTATTTGGCATACATCTTATGCTCCCGCAGCTTCTCCAAGTTCAAGGCCAGATGTCTCGCGTGCTCCTCCTCCGTCCTTGAATAGATAAGGATGTCGTCGATGAATACGATAACGAAGACATCCAGATACTCTTCGAACACCCGGTTCATCAAGGTCATGAATGCGGAGGGTGCATTCGTGAGCCTGAAAGGCATCACGGTAAACTCGTACAAACCATATCTGCTGCTGAAGTCCGTCCTCGGGATGTCCTCCTCCCGAATACGAAGCTGGTAGTACCCCGACCTCAGATCCAGCTTTGAGAACCAATGGGCTCCCTCCAGCTGGTCAAATAGCTCGTCTATCCTTGGCAAGGGATAAGTATTCCGGACCGTCAACCTGTTCAGGGCCCGGTAATCTATACACAGCCGAAGGGTTCCGTCCTTCTTCTTGACGAATAACACCGGAGTTCCCCATGGTGAAGAGCTAGGCCGAACGAACCCGGCCTCCACTAACTCCTGAAGCTGGCTTCGAAATTCCACCAACTCCTTTGGGGCCATTCGATAGGGAGCTCTGGATACCGGTTTAGCCCCTGGTACGAGCTGAATCTGGAAGTCCTTCTCTCGGTGCGGGGCTAGCCTTGGTAGCTTCTCTGGAAATACGTCGGTGAAGTCTCGCACTACTGGAATATCTGAAATGGAGTCCTTGGCCACGACCGCCTCAAAAAGGACCTGATAAACCTCTTCCCCCTGCAGATGGGCCTTAACGGCCTGCACAGATGATAATAAGGTGCGGGGTGCTGGTATAATACCTTCGATAACAATAAAGGAGTTCCCGTGCCTCACGGTGATCCTCTTCGCCACGCAGTCGATCTGGGCATGGTTCCAACACAGCCAAGTCATGCCCAGGATCATATCGTAATCTGGCATCTTCAGAATCGTCGGTGGTGCCTCAAACGCCTTCCCGCCGATCTCCGCTTCCATATTGCAATGTGCAGAGGTCATTAGCTCTTATCCATCGGGTAGGCGCACCCTCATCATCTTTCCGGTGAACGGCTCCACGCCTGCCAATCCTTTCACGAAATTTTCTGACACAAATGAGTGTGAAGCACCGGTGTCGAAGAGCGTGTGAGCGGGCTTGCCGCTTATGAAGACTATGCCTGAGGTAATTAAATGTCTTAGTATTCTTGTTATAGTTGTCTTCTCTTAATTTCTAACTAGGTTATGTCTAGAAAACAAAAAAAAACTAGTTCATAGGAAGAAACTAAAAGTACTGCCATACCTGCGATAACCTGCTCCTGGTTTCGGGGTCGTGTCAGGTCTAGAGCATACACTTGCTCCCTCTCTGGCCTGTGGCCTCGGTCCTGAAATCCTCGTCCTCGATCATGTCCTCGTCCGCCAAACTGTCGGGGAGGTGGAGCGCCCTGATGTGCTGGTGGGGGTGCTCGCCTCATAGGGCAGTTCCTCTTGATATGCCCCAGCTGATTGCACTGAAAGCATACCGGTGCCTACTCTGCTGTCCTTGGCATCTCTAGCATCTGTAAAGGCTGGGGAGCCAATACCCCCTGACTCCTCTACTCCTGCCCAATCTCCTGACGAGGTTGATCCCTGTTCCTTCTCTCCCCAATAACCTGGCCTCGAGGACGGTCTCTACAACCTCCAATCACTGTATCATCAGCCGGTCTCTTCCGGCTCTTAACTGTAAGCTGATTCGCTTCTCTCTTCTTAGCCATCTCCAGAATCCTGGCTAAACTCCCCTCTGAGACGAAGAGGAGGGCCTGTCTCATGTCGTCTTGCAGCCCCTTGTAAAACCTCCGGGCATAGCCAGCGTCGTCCAACTGATAAGCGTCTGCATAGCGGGCCAGGTGAGTAAACTCCTGATAATACTCCACCACAGTCCTATTCCCCTGCCTCAACCGCAGGAACCTATCCTCCAGCTCGTCCCTCGCCGACTGAGGTACGAAATGTCCTAAGAGCGCTGCTCTGAACTCCTCCCAAGTAATATCTGCGCAATCCATACCCGCAAAGGTGGTGTCCAGCTGTGACTTCCACCACCTCTTTCCATGTGACTCCAGGCAGGAGACTGCCAAAGCAACTGCCTCCTTAGTGGGGCATCGGATCCCCGCAAGCATCTCGTAAATGGTATCTAACCACTCTTCAGTGCGTACTGCCGATTCCGTCCCCAGGTAGGATGGAGGGGAAAGTCCCCGGAAGACGCTCATCCAGTTGGCCCCGGGGTTTGGCTGTGGAGCCGGGGCTTGCTGAGCTCTGAAGGCCTCCAGAATGGCCGTCAGTGTTTGGCCCATCTCTGTCTGCTGGAACGGAGCTGGATCCGGCGGAGGTGGGACCACATTCGGAGCCTGAGGTGTCCCCTGCTGTGATGTAGGGTTCGTCGCAGGCTACAAGGAAAAATTCCATTTGTTAGAGAACGTATGAATGGAATATAAGAAAGGGGTAGGATGGACTTTCACATGTGATTTCCCTTATGGGCACACCACTGCTTCCGCTACTAGTTTGTCCGCAAACTAAGCTCGCACGGGGGTGGCCCAAGGTTTTGTGGACTACTTCTCTTCCGATCGAGGTCTGCTCTGATACCACTTGTAAGACCCCCTTTTTTCCTTTTCAACCACCGGGGTCTTAGCCCAGAATTGCCGCTTTGCGGTGGCACCGACTTACGGGAAGGCCGCCACTACAAAACACCAATTCTGCCGGCCCTTTTCGATCACAAAGAGAGAGAAGTAAGTATACACTGAATGTAAACAAGTCCACAGAAAAACATATGAATAGAAATCACAACAAGTCCACCAAAAGATAATAATAGAAAGTAATGCAAAGATCAACTCAGGTGAAATATAAAAAAACGGGCTCGAGCCCGGTACATCAGAGTCCTCACTACAAATCACTCATCGCGGAAGCTATAAAAATACTAAACACTCACGGAGCTGGACACAGGTGCTCCGGTGCTAGACTGGCCCACCTCCATGCGCACCGTACTCCGCTGGTGCTGGTCCCTGGGCTGCTGGTCCCTGTCTCCCATCCGGAGCTCCTGTAATGTTGTGGTTCGAAAACCATTAGTCATAAAGACTAAGCCCTATCATCCCCTACCCCTCCCCCCACGACTCCTAAGCACCGAGCGGAGAGGAGGAAAGGGAAGCTACAATGGTGGAGAATAATCAAATGGATGACAGTGGAACTAGTCTAACAATTGTTCATGGTGTATAAACAACTAATCAAAATAGAGTACATCTAGCAGTTCTACGGTAGTGAGTAGTAAAGTAGACAAATAGAAAGCAAGAAGGTAAATAAGTAAGTAAATAAGTAAGTAACCTTAACTTATATGAATGTCCATACAAACTTATAAGTTAAGGGGTCTTCTGCAAGGCTCTCATCGTATAAAAAGTCTCATACCGATTTATACGTTGGGGTGTCGGTTGTATGCAAATATGAGTGTAGTGATATGATATGTCATGATTCATGCAAGTGCAACTCACGCACACGACTCTATGCGCACAGACCTTTAGTTCCCCCTTTTCGGGCAGCTAGCTTCACTCCCAGGAACCTCCGTAGTGGCAAACGGAGACAGTGGGTCGGGCCCCCCACTCCTAGGCGGGTATCCACACTACCTGGCCTAGCCCTTCCGTATGCCCCTAGAAGAACACAACCTAGAGTATCCGCGTACTTGTGCTGGCTATATCCACCAGACTTTCTTTAGCTAAGTGTCCCACACCACCGAGTCAACGTACCGATGTCGGTGTGAACGACAATCAAATACCGAAGACCCACCACCTTATTCTGTACTCAAACCCTCGAGCCCTCGGCTCCCCGGACTGTCCCGTCCGTGCATCTACCTTCAGAGCTACCGTCTGAATGACAACCAAACCAACTTATTCTACCTCCCTAGCTACCGGGGTGTGTGAATGTGCAACCCTAGATATTCTAGTTGCTCTTTTAGTTTATTTTTTCCTACGGTTTACGTTATCCCAGGACTGCCCCCGGTATTCCCTATGAAGGGCTATCAAAGGGCACTAGGAACTATGATGGTAGTTGAAGCCCATCGTTCCCTTTCGCAAGGCACTTACTTTTATTGGTTATTACCTATTACCCGATCTCATTCAAATTACTTTGGATCTAACCTAGTGTATTGAGACTCTTCCTCTCCAACCGGGCCTAGTGTATTGAGACTCTTCCTCTCCAACCGGGGTGGACGATCTTTCGTCGTTCCCGAACACCACTTAACACTAGCCAATCTCACACTTTACTCATCCTGACTTCCAATAATGAACTTAATTTAACTTACCCTATCCAAACCAGCAAACTACCAAAATTCCATCTCCTCAAGTTCATTACTCACTCTAGTTCAGTTTCTGCGGTTTTACTATATGCAGACCATCCTAAGCTATATGAGGTATACAAGGGGTGGTACTCCAAATTATCTCCCAAATCTCCTATAAAATTTACTAGAGGTCTATCATGACATAATTAGCCTAAATCCAGAAATTTATAATTTTCCTAATTAATCTAATATTTATTTAATTTTCCCAAAAGATTGGCCATGGGTAATTTTAAACATCATGATCTTCTTAAGTAATGGCCACCCAAAAATTATGATCACTAAATAACACAAGGTATCATCAAATACTAATTTTGATGATTTTACAGAAAGTATTTAGCCTCTAATTAATTTATCCATTATAATCCCCTTAATCCTATGTAAAGAAGAAAGTACTGAAATTACTCATCATAAAATTATAGAAAAATTACTGAATATTAATATGGTACAGAAAAGGTCATTGTGCAAAGATCATAATTTTACAGGCTTGCTAGACACCAAAATAGATTTAATTAAGTTTTCATGGGAAACAACACTTGATGAAGCCAGCCTTAGAATTAAACTTCTAAAAATCTCATAAAAATTAACAGAGCTTTAAAACATAATAAAAAGTCCTCTGCCTAAAGATCATCAATTTTCAGAAAGTATTTTCTCCATAATAAATTTCTAAGCAAATAATACAAACTACTAAAATGTTAATGAAGTATCCAAAATAATGATCCTAAATTCATAATAAAATCTCCAGGGCTTGTACTAACCTTAAAAACTACTCACCCAAATCTCATCACTGTTCAGTGAGTTTTAGTGACATTTTCTATCTCTATAAATTTTGTGCCCTAAATTAGGGTTAGGGTTTTGAGGGACTTATTTACTTTAAAATCCATTCATATTTCTACAAGAGGATTCTAGATACCCTAGAATTCTATCTACCAAGTTTCAATTCATAACCAGGTCATTTGACCACTTGCCCTTCACAAACCACCAAGAACCATCCTTAGGGTTTGGCCTTGGGTCCTAAGGCAAATTTACCCCAATCCATCTCAAAATCCATGAGAGGGTGCTAGGCATTATGCCTAGTCAGTGGCCAAAATCTCAGCCCCTGTTGAGGTGATTTGGCCACTCCAATCTCAAAGTGCACTTTTGACCTAAAAACCCTTTAATAGGGCAAAGCTTAGGTTTGTCCATTTCCAATCTAAAACATCTCCAAATGAGATGCAAAATTATACAGAGCCTCATGATGAACCCAGGGACCACTCACCAAAATTTGGGAGGGTTTGGAAGTCATTAAGCCATCTAATTAATTTACTCTAAGATTATTAAATTTTTCTAAAAACTATAGAAAAACATTCTCTAAAAATTCCCATTTTTGGACAGGCCCTGGGTATAGCTAGGGTAGACTCTCTGTCCAAATTTCAGATCATTTGGTCAAGGGATGAAGGGTGGGCACACCTTTTAGTCTCTACCTAGCTCTAAGTATAGATCCCACTAAAAGAGGTGCCCTGGTCAAACCAGTTGACCAAATTGACCCAAATCAATTTTAAAATAAAGTAGACCCATAGGGCTACAAATTATATGTTGACCATTTCTTCATATAGAGCCTCTAAGTATTTTTCATAAATTAACTAAAGTGGCTGTTATTTTGTACAGAAAATTCATATAAAAGAAAAGAATTAAATAACAGCACTAATCTTGAAGCAGATCCAACAGTGCTGGGTCATCTTCTTCCTCCAGCCAAGGGCTTAGATTAGCCCGACCAGGAGTGCATTCCAGAAGCTGCCGCCGGCCATCCAGCCTCCTCACTGGTCGGCCACCGCCACCACCACCTCCGTTGAGGTGGCGGCCATCGTCGGGCAGCGGCGCGGCCGCCGGAGAGGCGGAATCCGGCGAACCCGTGACTAGCTTTTTTTTTTTGCAGGAAAAATGGGAAGAGGAGCTCTTCTGATCGAGCTCCGTTGTGCTCGATTATCAAACCTAAAGAATTCTAAGATCTACCCGTAGAAAGAGAGGAGGGGAGGACCTTATTCGCGGACTGGAGGCGTGCAAATCGACGGAAAGCCATTAGCGCGGTGGTGGCGTCGCTAGAATTCTTCAATAGCACGGTGGGAGGGCTCGAAAAATTCGGGTAAAGGCTGGGAAACCTTCCTCTTGGGCCTCTGATGGTGTTTAAGAGCTCGGTTAAGGAGGGGAAAGGCCAAAACTTCAATGGCCATTAATGGTCCATTAAAGCTTGGCTCGGCAATGGTGGTGGGGGCTAGAAACGGCTCTGTAACAGCTGGAGGATGGCTGGAAACTCCTCCTCTCCCTATGAGGACTTGAATCCAGCCGTTTAAAGAGGAGGGGAAGGGGCCACGACATCAAGTGTCATTGATGTCCATGAGAGCAGGTTCTCGGCCATGGTCGTGGCTCCTCCTTGCTTTCAAAACCGACAGCCACGTGGCATGACTGGTCAACACTTTTTAAAATAAGACTTAATTGGGTCTTATTAAAAGAAACGGCATAATAATGCATTTGGGCCCACCATCTAGACCGGCCCGGTTCAGCTGAACCAGCACACAGCCAAAAATCCTGCCAGAAAAAATTCTAAGTACAATGGAGTTGAGTGAGCTCAGCTCACTCAACGCCATCCAAGCTACGACGTTGAGTGAGCTCTGCTCACTCAACGCCATCCATGCTGCGGCATTGAGTGAGCTTTGCTCACTCAACGCCATCCCGGATACGGCGTTAAGTGAGCTCTGCTCACTCAACGCTATCCAGAATGGCCCTCCCAGACTATGGCATTGAGTGAGCTCAGCTCACTCAACGACTTCCAGATTATGGCGTTGAGTGAGCTCTGCTCACTCAACGCCATCCAGCCTACTCAAGGTGGCGTTGAGAGCAGTCTATGCACTCAACGCCGTCTAGCTTATGGCGTTGAGTGAGGTAAGCTCACTCAACGCCATTCCAGGCCTCAGCAGAAGGCGTTGAGTGCAGTCCGTGCACTCAACGCTGTCTAGTTTATGGCATTGAGTGAGCTAAGCTCACTCAACGCCATCCAGTCTACGGTGTTGAGTGAGCTCAGCTCACTCAACGCCATCCAGAAAACACCAGATGGCGTTGAGTGCAGTCTGTGCACTCAACGCCGTCTAGCTTATGGCGTTGAGTGAGCTAAGCTCACTCAACGCCATCCAGACTACGGCGTTGAGTGAGCTCAGCTCACTCAACGCCATTCCAAGGTCACGGGCGTGACAGATCGGTCACGGCCGTGCCAGGCCCATGTTGAAATTTCTGAGTTCGCCGATCGTCTTTCTGAGGTCGACGATCGTCGAAGGGGTCACGCCCTAGGTCACGGACGTAACGGGTCGGTCACGGGCGTGACCACCCCTTGACTCGAAATCTTGGTTGATAAACTTCAATTCCTGGGTTTCCTAGGGTTTTGTTATGACAAAACCACTTCCAGGGGTCTAGTTGGAAATGAGATGTTACACGTACTGACCTTGAAGAGGTCCGACTTCAGCTTCAATAACTTCATGGCCTGCTCAGTCGACCACCTGCCTCCATTGCCTCTGCTGCCTCCATCTCACATGAAGGTATCACTTGTCTCTCCACTAGTCCGCGCTGGATAGTGGATTCGGGTGCCACTCATCACATCACTTCCCTGCGGCCACATCAGTACCCGGATTCTTCTCATCCTAAGTGTATCACAGTGGCTAATGGGGACACTGTTCCGGTTTCCGGCTCCGCTGATATTCCTCTCACTTCTTCTCTATCTCTACGCTCGGTTCTTCATGTTTCGGGCTCTCCGTTTAATTTACTTTATGTTGGTCGACTTACTGCTGATTTAAATTGCTTTGTAACCTTTACATCTTCGTTTCTGATACAGGATCGACAGATGCGGAATACCATTGGTAAGTGACGTCTGCAGAACGTGCTCTACCTTCTTGAAGACTCTCCTACTATACTCTTTTTCGTCTCCTTCGTCGATTGGCATCGGCGTCTTGGGCATGCCCCTTTACCAGTCCTTCAGAAGGCTCTACCAGATGTATCTCTTCCTCCTTTTCAGTGCGAATCTTGTATTTTCAGCAAGCAGCCTCGTTCATCTTTTCCATCTCATTGTACTTGGAGCTCCGCTCCTTTTATTTTAGTACACTCCGATATTTGGGGATCGTACAAAATCAATAGCATTTTTGGATATCGCTATTTTCTAACTTTTATTGATGATTTTTCTCGAATTACGTGACTGTATTTACTTGGTGATCGCTCCGAGCTTCCTCGTATCTTTTGGGCTTTCCTTCTTGAGACCCACACATAATTTTCCACAAACGTCAAAACTATTCGCACGGATAATGCTCGAGAATACACTAGCCATGATTTTGCGACCCTGTGTTCTGTATTTGGGGTCATTCACCAAACATCGTGTGCCTATACCCCCCAACAAAACGGAGTCGCCGAACGTAAAAATCGACATCTTCTCGATGTGGCTCACTCTCTCATGCTTCAAACGCAGGTTCCCAAACCTTATTGGAACTTTGCCCTTTCGACGGCTTACTATCTGATTAACCGTCTTCCTTCCCCCATACTTCACAATGCCACTCTGTTCAGCCTCATGTTCCCCTAAACTCTGACATTCTCTCTCATACCCCGCATCTTTGGGTGCACCTGCTACGTTCATATTCTTGGTTCATCCATGGACAAGTTGAATCCCCGGGCGGCCAAACACATCTTTGTTGGTTATTCGTGGACTCAGAAAGGCTACGCATGCTACTCTCCGACCACCCACAAGGTGACTGTTTCTACTGATGTTACCTTTCGGGAGGATCTTCCTTTCTTCTCTGCTCCAGATCCAACACCTCTACCACCACCCGTCCTACGTCCTGTCATTCCCTTTACCTCTCCTACACCACCAAAAATTCTTGATCAGGCTCCCCCTATCTCCAAGCCACCTATTATACGTGTTTATACTCATCACCATCCTGGCTCCGGTGCCCCACTACAGTCGGCTTCGACCTCTGACGCTCCGCGTCCTGCTGATCCAACACCAGAATCTACCGCTCATCCCATGATGAATTATGTATCCTTACATCGTCTCTCCCCACGACTTCAAACTTTTTCTACTTCATTATCCTCGATTTCTGTTCCTAACTCAGTGCAGGAGGCTCTCCAACATCCTGGCTGGCGGGCGGCCATGGAAGAAGAAATGACTACTTTATGAGCTAACCAGACCTGGAACCTAGTACCTCTACCTACCGGTCAAACACCAGTTGAGTGTAAATGGGTCTTTGTCATCAAACATGCTCCTGATGGGACAATTGATCATTTGAAGGCCCGTCTGGTGGCTCGTGACTTCACCCAACAACACGGTCTTGATTATGAGGAAACATTCTCTCCAGTTGCAAAGCTCAACACCGTTCGTGTCCTCCTCTCCGTGGATGTGCATCGCTAATGACCCTTACATGAGCTGGAAATAAAAAATGCGTTTCTGAACGGCGACCTCAAGGAAACAGTCTACATGCAACAACCTCCCGGGTTTGAGACCACGGGGGAGTCCCGAGTTTGTCATCTTAAGAAGTCCATCTATGGTCTCAAACAATCCCCTCGGGCATGGTTTGACAAGTTTAGTAAGGCAGTCCGAGAAGTCGACTTTACTTGGAGCTCAACAGACTTCTCTCTGTTCACTCGTCATTAGGCAACATGAACGGTTTTTCTGTTAGTATATGTTGATGACATCTTAATCACTGGAGACGATTCAAAGGGAATCCAAGCGGTCAAACAACATCTTAGCTCCATCTTTCAAACAAAAGATCTGGGGCATCTTCGATACTTCCTTGGTCTAGAGATCGCGAGACGTCCGGATGGACTTGTCCTCTCCCAACGGAAGTACTGTCAGAATCTCCTTCACGATGCTTGCTACTCTGGATGTAAGCCCATACTACTCAAATGGATGCAAATCATAAGCTGTGTGCACATGCTTCTGATACAGATCTTCTCCAAAATCCGGAACACTATCGACGACTTGTTGGGAAATTGATTTACCTAACGGTCATAAGACCGGATATTTCCTTCGTTGTTGGGGTGGTCAGCCAGTTTATGCATGCACCCCGAATATCTCACCTTCAAGCCGTTGAGCGCATTCTAAGATACCTTAAATCAGCTTCAGGTCAAGGGCTGGTATACAAAACCTCGTCCTCTACCCCAACGCTTGTTGCGTATTCTGATGCAGATTATGCTGGTTCTTTGGATGATCGGCGGTCAACCAGTGGTTTTTGTACCTATTTTGGAGGTCATCTTGTTACCTAGCGGAGTAAGCAACAAGCCGTGGTTGCTCGATCCTCAGCTGAAGCAGAATACCGATCGATGACATCATTTGTCTCTGAGCTTACATGACTTGAAAGTCTCCTTGCCGATCTAGGAATCAAACTTTCCTCACCTGTCATCCTGTTATATGACAACCAAGCAGCTATACACATAGCAAAGAATCTGGTCTTCCATGAAAGAACGATGCATATTGAAGTAGAATGTCACTTTATCCGGGAGAGAGTCCAAATGAAGAAGATAGAATTGAAGCATGTTCCAGGGACTTAACAAGTTGCTGATATCCTCACAAAGGCCCACCAAGTACCCAATTTTATCAGTTCCTGTTCAATCTGGGTGCCTACGACTTGTACGCTCCAGCTTGCGGGGGAGTGTTGGAAAAGCCCATGTAAATAGGTCCATGTTGGAGCCCATTTATTTTGTTTTTCTTCTCTTCTCCTCTTTAGTCCCACATCATGTATAAGGATCTCTTCTCTCTTTCTCCCTCGTATAAATGTGTATTCATACCTTGTATTTGATTATTGAGAAAGTATATACAAGTATGAGGTTTTATCCATAATAGTAAATGTTTGAATTCGTAGAGATTTGTCTCATGTCATTCTTATTATAACTATTTACAACTCAAATGGAGAATGAATGAGAGAAAAATGATTTTGACCCGGATGACAATGATTTGTTGTTTGCATAGACTAGTGATCAGTTATCAGTTTGAGTTTTCATTTTTTTTTACTGTTTTGTTTGGAACTATTTGTTTGTGTTTAGATTTATCTGTATTCAAAAACTCATGTTTACGTTTCTGAAAAACATATTTTTGTCGTTATTAACTCTTGATTTAAGTGACCTGTTTTATGGTGTCATTTATATAAAATATCAGACGAGATTGTTGAGGTATATTTATATAATTAGTAACGTGTCTTTATTGTGATTGGTTGGGATCTGATGGAAATCCAATAACCCGTTGGGGATTTAGGGTTACGTCTATAAATACTACCCCTGTTGGGGGTAATATGGAGATTGTTTCAAACTTGATGGTCACACAGGATGCTTCGAGCGCACTAACACTTTTTTGATCCCCACTCTCCCTCTTTGTGATACACATATATTTGATGCTCTGAATTTTACTTATCATTTAAATAATATATATATAATTATGATTAATAGTTTGCCAGCATTTTCAGAAATATATAATTTCATGGTCGGTTTTATCACCCTGAATTTTATTTTTTCCGAATGAGATTGATTTCTTGCATTTTTTAGGAATGAGAGTTTGTTCAGGTCTTGCACTGCACCAAATGATCTTTTATTTGTCCCTCTACCTACCACAACCCTGAGCTTCTCACGCCTCCTTTCACTAACTTAACTCTCTTGGTTTGGTTTACTCAGGCTTGGTTATCCGACAACATGATTGTTGCTGAGTCGTTCCAGATCGACGTTTGGATATTTTAGTAGCAGACACATCACAGTCTCGCCGGGGTCGAGTTCTTTTAACCCCAGAAGAATTGATTCAACCAGAGTCGAACCCGTGACTTATTCTATTTCATGCATTTGTTTATATTTGTAGAACATGTATTAGCGCACATGTATTTTTTTGTATGCACATCTTACGACTAATCAGAGTAATTGTCCAATAAGTTTCTGAATAAAAAAATCCGTCAAATTAGAAAATATGTTAATTAAGGCATATTCGACAAATTCCATAACAAGAAAGATATTTTGAAATAAAAAAATGTATTATCAAATATTTAAGTTGTTATCCTATTTAGGAGTATTTTAATAATGGAAATACTAAATAAAGGTGTTTAAATAAATCTTGATTTTGCTTCCTTCTTTTGGTCCCAATTAAAAGCTAAGATCCTTCCTTTATTAATTGGCCTCCTTTTTTCCTATTCTATATTAAATGACTTAATAGGACTAGCCCCCCAAAGTGCCAAATTGTTCTTTCCTTTTCTTATTTCATGCCTACATTAAAAAGAACTATTCACCTGCTTTGGACAAATTCGAGAATGGAGAAACCCTTCCCTATTTTCGGAAAGCCTAGCCTGATACTCCAATCGTTCCCCTGTTGAACACCATTCCTCCTTCCCTATGCCATGCACCTACTCTCCTCTCCGTCGCTCCATTGCCCTCTTCATCTCCAAGCTCACTCCAGGGATCCACTCCGAGTCTAGCGACGTATTCTCTGATGGTCCTGTTCGCCGACGCAACCGCCAGTCAGCCATTCTTTGAACTTTCGTTCCTCAGTCAACGAATTCTTAGTCTTGACACTTCTAGCAACCTTTATGGCGTCTGTCCGGCCACCCAAGGCCTTCCCCGCCAGCACCGGACCTCTACCGTGAAGGCCGACTCTCCCGGAGCATCATCCATTTGTTTTGTTTAGTCATCTTCAGCCTAGCCAAGTTGTTTCCCGTGGATCTTTCACTGTTAGCGGTGCACCTATGGCATTCCTCCGTAAATCCATCTCTCTTGCTCATTTCATGTTAGTCAAAGAGTATACTGTATTTATTTGGTCTTAAAATCGAGGGCTTGCTTTTAATTAACTCAAGACCACTTTTGTCGTTAATTCAAAATATTTGCTTGTGGATGATTTATTGTGTGTCGTTAATTATGTTCAATTGCGGGCTCTTTACGTGCGTTTGCGGACTCTTGATCGATTATTACTTGATATTATTAGAGAACGTCTCACTTGCGCTGCATATTAAAAAGTGAACTCACCTAATTTAAAATAAGGTAGAGAATTCCAATCTACATCAAATATGTGACAACATGGAGTGTGATTATTGCCAGTCTTGCCTTGAATGGTTGCAATCATTCCGCAATTCAATTTTTTTCTGAAATGTTAAGGAGTAAACTGAAGCCAAACGTCATTACATTTGTTGGACTACACACAACTTGTAATCCTGAGGCCTTGTTGATGATGGGATGACCTATTTCAAGGACATGGTCACACTTTATAAGTTTTCTCCTTCCATGGCGCACTATGGCTGTATTGTTGATCTCTTAAGTCGAGCTGGGCAAACTAAGAAAGTATAGGAAATGATCTTTTCCATGCCAATTGAATTAATAGAAATCATTTCATTGTTCTTTGGAGGAGGCTTATACTATGAACTCTTTTGAATAATTCTACTTTTGATACCAATAACCTAATATGATTTGTTTTGTAATTTACATAACACATATATACTTAATATTTGATTTTAAATGATTAATTCAACTTTTTATAATTATTTTGATTTGCAATTAACATTGTTGATTTGCCCTTAATAACGAGCTGTCATCATCAATATCCTCTATCACAATTATACAAAGATATTAAGGACATCATAATATTATAATATTTAAATAATCAAATCAGAATTATTTGTACAAGGTAGAAATCCAAAACATCAGATATGTCGCACGAACAAAACTAAGGTTTCGTTTAGGATGACTTATTTTTATCGGTGAAGTGGTTACAATCATATGAACTGAACCTCGACTTATTTTCACTGGTCAAGCGATTACGACACCGCTTGACCGGTAAATATAAGTTCCCCCAAACGGAGTCTAAAATGATGAATTAAATTAAACAAAACTTCAATTGTCAATCTAATTCACAAGTAGCCTTTCACACGAATGTATTCCCAATTTCAATTCCACCCAAACAAATTGGAGTGCCGAACACTGTAATTGAAATTCACTCTCCAATTTTAATTTCTTCTTCCCAATTTCACCCAAATGCAATCAGTTTTTATCATACATTTGTTCCAATCCTAAAATTCCACTCCCTTGGCGGGAAACGCTAGGATTTTGCCGATACCGAAACCGTTATGCTTACCATTATATCTGAACCGCCACCTGGGTCCATCGCCACCACCAGCCCTCGGATCCCGCCCGGCACGATCCGATACGAAACACCAACCGGAGCGTTTCCCTCCCCCAACACAAGTTCGCCGGCGCCGAGCTCTTCCCACTTCATGACCGATGCTTTGTCGCACTGACCATCGGCACGAGAAATTCTTGAGTTCGAGTCCCGGACGCCAGTTGGGGTCCCAGACCAATGAAAACATTGGGAATACTCCATATGGTGGGTCCCGCCGCGAACAGTTTGGTCTTCCCACAACACTTTTGCGCGGGGCCCATTAACTGGAGTATTCCCATTGGCCCCGAACGGGATCCAGGACCCGGACCCTAGAAAAAGGCCTTCCGCACCAGTGTTTCCGCCAATATCCCAAAGCTCCACCTTTAAGTCGCCGGCGTGGTCGCTGTGCATTATGATGTTACCGCCGGCCGAAGGCGAGGATTCTGCGAGGGAGAAGAATGGGTAGCACGCAGGCGGGATGCGTAAGAGGACGGTGGAGCTGATGGAGGCAGCAGCGGGGAATGCAGCAAGGTGGATGGGGAGAGGGGAGAGCCTGAAGTGCTTGAGATGAAACAGTGAGTCGTTGGCCAGGCTGGTGGCAGTAATCATCCGGCCGTGAACGCGGGCCCATTTGAGGAGGAAGTGCATGAGGAAGAGTGGGTCAGCAAGGAGGAGACTGCAGCTGAAGCCGATTGAGTAGCCGGAGCATTGGAATTCCGTTACCTGTAATGGGATTCTGGTGAGAATGAAGTGCAAATAATTTAGTTTATACACACTGTTAGTATTATATATCACAGTGGGATATAAATGTCACTGTTAATAATTTATGACAGCGTTCAAGTAAAGAAAATTAGTTTTGAACATAAAAGTAAATGTAATTCCTTTAAGTGAGGTTGAATGTTTCAAGAATAACTGTTCATAATTGTTGATTTATATTTGTACGGATTCGGATGCTTAACATGTTTGGTTCGGATACCGGGATATCCGATACCTGCTCTAATTCTAGGATTTGTCTATATAACCCCAACTAGGGGCAATGGCGGAAGGATTTCCACTTTTACTACCACCCAAAATGCTTTGAGCAGTATAACATTGATGGAGATGAGATTGAAATTCATATAACAATAATCACTACGTTGAAGACCACTATGGTCGTGTGTGTGTGTGTTAAAATGGAGAAAATCACTATCCAATAAACTCCTGCACAGTGGTTTGTGGCCGCCCAAAAACGCCTAAAATTGAGGTTTGGTGGTAGTAATACATTCACGTACAATTGATTACTCCCGAGTCCGGACACACTCTACCTAGCTAGAGCTAGGTGTAGCGGGTTCTATTGCATAATACGAGCTCCACATCTTATAAGATTATTAGAAATGCTACATCAGCTTTTAGCTGTGTACTACAGAGCAAATATAACAGGGGAAAATGTAATAAAGCTTACCGGCTAGATGTTTTCCTCTGTTTACATAAAGAGGTCAGAAGATCCTTTGTAAAGCTTAAGCAAATGTTTTTGATAGGTTCCTCAAAAATATCAGAGTAGTAGAACCGAACTCTTTTTAACGCAACCCCGACCTGCTTGTTGAAGCAGTTTGGCTCGTCATGAGGGTCCTACCACATCCAAATAGCCCCCGTGTTCCTTGAAAAGGTACACACACCAGCGCACGACAACGACGCTCACCCAACAACGAGCGCGGCGACACGCGCGGCAGCGCACCCTTGCATGCCTGCCGCCGTAGCGTCCGTCATCGCCATCGTCCGCCGTTGTCCGCCGTCGTCCCCCGCCGTCCGCCGTCATCCGCTGTTTTCCCCCACCGCCCGTCACTGTCCGCCGTCATCCCCCACTATCCGCCGTTGTCCCCCGCTGTTCGCCGCCTCTCCTCAGGCAGACTTGACTGGGCTGCCCGAGTTCCGTACTCGGCCCGCCGAGGTGGCATGAATGTCATATCCCTGAAATTGGCAATCTGGGCGACCTTAACCGTGCGTTCTTATTCACCCATTCAAATAACTAGAGTACGCAATTACCTGTGCACCTCTGGAAAACTATAAAAATGACTTCAAACCTTCATTTCTAAGGAGAGAGAAAAAAGTAGAAGAGAGAGAGAGAGAGAGAGAGAGAGAGAGTTTTAAGGTTTTTTGTGTAACATCCTTTTTTCTTCTAGACTCCTTAACTTAGATTAGGGTAGGACATGTGGTGAGTGATAAGGGATTATGTTAGGTATTGACCTTAGGGCCCAAGGAGTTAGGGTGGACTCACATTGGACCCACTATAGGGTCCAAATCCACTTAGGTCAAACTAGCCCAAATTGAAATCATAGGCACAACTTGACCTCATCATTGTGTCTCTAATCCTAGAAGAAATCTAAGTGACCCAAAAACCTCATCACATGGTCACCCATTTGCCCAATTTGACCTAAGTCAATCATAACCCTAATTAGGTCAAAATCACATACATAGGTCCAATTAGCTCAAGTAGGGCATGACCATGACCCAACCCATGTTGGGTGGTGTCATAGGGTCCATGACCATCAAGTGGAGTCAGCACACTCATCAAATTGACCAAGTCAACCCTAAAGTCAAACTTGGTCAACATTAAACCTAAAGGAGGAATTAAGAGCCAAGCTCAATTCCAATGGGCTAAGGCCATGGTCCATGGCCCATTAGCAGCCCATGACCTCAATTACATCCCAAACCTCTGGTTTTGGAGGGTAGTAACATGCATGGGTGTTTTTTTGGTAATTTTCCCAAGTGGAGGAAAGAGAAAAAGGAGGAAATGAGGGATGAAGGCCACTTGACCCTCCTCCTTCTTTCTGCCCAACACCTCCACTAAGCTCCCTAGCTCATTCCCAGCAGAATTTAGGGGGTGGTGGACATATGGCAGCAAAGAGGAGCAATCAAAGCTCATGGTCGGACATCCCATCATGACACCTATGTATACATCCCATATCAGCCAAAACCAACACCACCATTAGCTTCAGAGCACTAAGAGGAGTGTAATTCAATTCCTAGATCAAGGAAAATCGTGGAGAAACGAGCTCAGGAGCTAGCTCGCCGGAGAGATCGTCGGTCATGGCACACCATCGCCACACTCGCCGCCATGCACGATTACAGGTTCGTTTCTCCTCCCCTCCCTTCATGCTAGATATCAAGATCAATTAGGAGAGATATTGAGCTGAATTTAGCCCGATTCCATGGGAGAGAAATGAGAAAAAGCCGAGCTTTTCTTCTTGCTCGGGTTCGCCAGAGGAGCCGCCTCTAGCGGCCATGTCGCCGGGAAATGCCAGCCACCACCTCAACGGATGTGGTGGTGATGATCACCGTCGATGGTGGTGGCCGAGTGGCTGGAAAATGGGAGATCAATATGCTCTAGTCGGGTTGAATCTGTGCCGTTGGCTCATCGGGAATGATAACCAGATGTCGTCCAATTTTACATATGTTCAACTATTGTATAATTTAAATTCTGTCACATTAATCTCAGTAACTTACATGTTAAATTTAGGCCCCTTAGGGGCGGATTCAGAAAATGTGTTCTACATAGAAAAAGTAACCCTGTGTCTTAACTTTAATTTGAAACCTTAATCAAACCATTTGAAGCACTGTAGCTCCTTGTAGGGCCATTATCCTAGGACTGCTTCTAGCCTAGGTCAGAAATTAGAATGAGTGTATATGTTAGAATACAACTCCACATGTAATGAAATTTGGACCATGCATGTTGTATATACTAGACCTAGACTATGCCCAAAAATCAGAATTTTTGTAGGACATTTTTCTATAGTTTCAGTCCATAATTTATTTATCAAATAATGGCAATTTAGAGAGATTTTCAATTCCAAATGCCCCCAAATTTGGGTGGCATGACTGTCATTTTAGTACCATGGTAAATAATTTAGTCTTTTGGACCTCAGCATGTTAAAGGATCCAACTTGTATGGTGAAGGTATAGATGAGTATGGTGTGCCAATAGTAAAAAGGAAAAATGGAATTAAGCCCATTTGACTCACTACATGTCAATAAAATTTTGGCTAGGGGTTTATGGAGGTGAAATACACTTTTCATGGACAAATTGGAATTTTTAGAATAAAAAATCTTATTGTTTAAATTTATTTCAAAATTAGCACACTTATATGTCATGATAGGTAATTAGGACACATGAACTTGAAAAATTCTGAATTATTGTCACAAGCCCTAAAATACCACTTAATTACTCTGAAAAATTTAGTGGAACTTTTGGGAACTATTTCATGAGTAAATAATACAAATTCTACTTATACCCTTATTTTATTTTGATTAAATATGTGATAAATAATATTTAGAAAATTATGAAAAAAAATTCTAGACCATCACTTCAGTACAGTGTACCTCTGTAATTTTGTAATATTAGTCATAAATAAAAAATATGGGTCAAATCACTTTGGAAAATTAGGATATTTTATACACTGATCTTCTTTAACCAAGATAGACATCAGATAAATTAATTAGACCTTGAGGACCTCTGGTTATGATAGTTTATGTTCAACGTGACTTAGCTCACGTAATTAAATGATTTTAAATATGACCCAAAATAATTAGAAAAATTATGGAATTTTGATTTACCACAAATTACTATATGATTAACCCAAGATAAAAATTTGGAGGACTTTGGTCCAAAGAATCAGAAGTCACCTCATACAGGTTAGGGATAGAACTTGGGCTGCATATAGTGAAAATGTGACATATAGTTTTAGGACATTCAAAACCATATGAAAATATTACCTAGGCACCTAAAGTCATGAATCAGTCCTTCGTGCATCATTAGAAGTGTTTTTGGTTCATGAAGGTCATCAAGTAGGCTTGCACCACACTTAAGGGTTTTCGAGTTCCGCCTTCTATGCAACAGATGCCTAAGGGTGGGCTGGGTAGGATATTCAGGGTGATGGAATATAATTGAAATTAGAGATATGTTGGAGGGTTGAAACCCTGGTCAGAATCATAAGTTATGTCACTACATAGTATCGAGTGTTAATGTGCAAAACACCTAAGAGAATAGCTAGATCGGCGTCCGACGAAGATCGTCATTCTCCTATATGTGTCCTAAGTCATTAGGGTTATTCAAGAGCAACAACGAGTGTGGGCTATTAATATCGGGTAGTCACCAAAAATAGTAAGTGTCCTGGGAAGGGGGATTTGGGATTCAGCCCATCGTATTCTCTAGTACCGCTACGAGCCCTTCATTGGGTAGACCTCGGGAAGTTTAAGATTAACCCTAAGTCGCTAAGTATAACTAAAATTAGACAAGAGTAGTCTAATAGGTTGAGGAACAATGTAACAATCTCACCCGTATAGAGTTGGAGGGATACAGGACAGGTGGGTCCTGCGAGCTGGAGGCTCAGGAGTTCATACAGGACGAGTTAGTCCTGCGAGCTGGGGGCTCAAGAGTTTGATATCAGGACGAGTTGTTCTTGTAAGCTAGAGGCTTGGGCTGAAATAACTTGCATGTGCATAGAAACAAATTAGTGGCGGGTCATGCAGTACTGGGCCAGTCGTCACACCGATGGCAGTACGATAACTATGGCGAGGTGTGAGGGTTTGAGGGGCCTGTAGGTTGTTTATACTGCGATCTGGAAGACGATCTCCAAAAACGCACACTCGACCAAAAAGACTAGTGGGATAGCCATCAAATAGTACGCAGAGACTCTGAAGTGCACCTAGGACATGTACAAAAGCGTATGGAAGGTCTATGCCTGGTAGTGTATATACCCGCCTGGGAGGGGAGACGCCCGCTCCACTACTACCGTAGCCACAATGGTAGTACCAAAGAGTTTAGCAAACTCCAAAAAGTGGGAACTAAAGGTCTGTGATCACAGAGTCATGTGGGTGAGTTGCACTTGTATGAATCATAGCATGCATATCACATCATGACATATATACATACTTAGGTCATTCATACTGCAGACCTTTATTATATAAATTAATATGAGCTCTTTTATATGATAAGTTATATTTTCTGAAACCATAACTTATAAGTTATATGAGCATTCATATAAGTTAAGGTACTCTTGTATTGATAGTATAATTGTAGTTCTTTATCTTACTGTGTTGTTCTTCTTTTACTTTACTGCTTCTTTTTTCAGTACTACTGCTCCTTTCATTACAATTTTTATACTCTTATTATTCATATACAACTGCTAGTATAATGATATAAATGTTAGATGTTTACTCTTGTTAGAATAGTTCCACTATCACCTGCTATTTTGATTCTTCTTTGTTGTACCCCGCCTTCGTCCTCCCGCACGGTGCCTAGGAGTCGCGGGGGTGAGACGATGACAAAATGGCTTAGTCTTTATGACTAACGGTCGGTTATGACCGTATCATTTTAGGAGCTCGAGGAGATGGAGCACCAGCACGACCAGTAGAATGGGGTGGCAGGACGTGAGGAGCAGATACCGCGAACTACTACTACAACTCATCGTCAGGTGATGACGGGTGTTCTAGTTCCAGCTTCCGCTTAGTGTTGTGAGAGAAGTTTTATTTCAGTTTGGCATGTACCGGGCATAAGCCTATACTCTCTTATTTGTACTCATTGTGGACTATCTTTCATTTTATTATGATATATCTGTCATCTGCGGACTAGCTACATAATTGTGATTTTACTTCTATTCTCAAATTGGCCTACATGTTAAATGATCGTAATAGCCGGCAGGATCGACGTCATGCGGTGGGGACTAACCTGTGTGTTAGTGACACCGTAAGACGGCGATTATGGGCATAAGAACTGGTAAACTCTTCGGTAAGGGGGAGGGGTCTTTCAAACTGGTATCACTTAACAACGATCATATGAGAAAGAAGTCCACAACATTGGGTCACCCTGCTCGAACATTAGTTTACGGACAAACTATGCAGCAGAAGCAATGGTGTGCCCATATGTAAAAAGTCACGAGAAATAGTCCATTTAAACAGTGAGTTAAGGCTAATCCTAATATAACCTTACCTTTTGTGTAACCCCCACTGGCCACCGCACCTTAAAATGTCATTCCTCCCCCTCCGGCTGCCACAACTTTCCAGCAGACGGAGATGGGGCAAACTTTGACAGCTATTCTTGAGGCCTTCAGAGCTCAGTAGGTTCCGATCATGCAGCCGAATCCGAGATCTAATTGGTTGAATGCATTCAAGAGTTTTTCTCACCTGATGTATCATGGGACGGAGAATGCAGTGAAGAAGGAGGAATGGCTCGAGACCATACAGGAGATGTTTGTAGTCATTAGCTGCCCAGTCAGAAAGGCGGTTTCTTTGGCAACTTCCATGCTAGTTGCCAATGCGAAGAGGCGGCAAAAGTCCTTGTTGGATTCCACTTATACAGATAGAGAGCCTTTTGACATTTCATGGGAGGAGTTCAATGAAGTTTTCTTGGACCACTTTATGACTGCTATAAACAGAGACGAGCTGGAGGAGAGGTTCTTGAACCTTTGATAGGGGAGCAGGTCTGTGATAGAGTACCAGAGGGAGTTCTCCCATCTTGCCCGATTTACGGGGATACATGATTTGGATGATAGGAGGTATGCGAAGAGATTCTACTGGGGGCTCAGAGACCCAATGAGGCAGACATTACTGTTTATATCTCATGGCACTTCGGCCCAGATTATATAGAGGTCAAAGAAATTGGAGGCGGATCAGTTGATGGTGCAGAACAAAGGGAAGAGATCGCTTGATGAGTCACCCTTTTGGGAGAGTAGCAGGGGCTCACAACGGGGAAGAATTATGAGACACAAGAGAGGTGGAGGACGTCATCGTCCTAACTTCTGATAGGAGCAGAGGCCTCCTGCCATATTAGCTCCTCCACCATTGTAGATCCATTAGCCAAGGAGGCAAGATGATCGAGGTCACTGGAAGGTGATTTGCTTTGGATGCCACCAGTCAGGACACATTAGAGCTAATTGCCCTCAATAGTTTCGTCCACCTCCTCCACCTCCAACACAGCAGGGCTGAGGCCGAGGACGAGGTCGATGTAAGACCCCCCCAACCTTTGCCCTAGGTCGGACTGGAGGGGATCTTACTAGCTCAAGACGTCCACACAGTGCTCCTTAAGGGGTAATGACCCACTCTGCTAAGCACTAGTTGGCCGCCTTGCTCGGCTTGAATCACAACATTCACATCACATCACATAGATATGCGGGTGCATTAACAGGAAACCAGTACAATAAAAAAAATATATCATCATATATATTTACACGATTATAAGGCCATAGCCTAGGTATATATATAAGCCCGCAGGCTGTATAAGTACTGCATATAACTCCTCACTCTCTCTCCCTAATCAGCTCGTCGGTACTCACGCCTCGAAATTCTACAGACGTCGGGGGTGCTTCTGCTCGAGTAGTTCTATCTGCTGGCGCAATCGGCAACGGGTCACTACGGTGCTCCATTTCTTATGAATGGTTATTTAAATAACTGTTAATCACAGAGCTAAGTAGAAACAAATCTTTTCCCCGGATCCATATCCTGGGGACGAGTATACACCTACCTAACGAAGGTAGATATCTGAAGCAAGGGAGAGTTAGTACAACACTTCATATATGTAGGCTAGGAGCAATTATAAAGAAGCGCTACATATTATAATTGGAAAAACAACAGCAATGCATATCAGTTATTAGTTAAAACTCTATTAGCATAACAACACATCAGATATTCTCAACCTGTACCCTATCGCAGGCATTCACAACCTCGCACACACCGGAGACATTCACAGCCGCGCACACAAGCCTATGTCGACCTAGTATGGACGACTTCTGTTCTAGCAGGGTAGCGAGCCCCGCGGGCCTCACCGATGTGGCCGTCGGTGACAATGGCTAGTCCTGCCACTTTTGGGGGGTGATCATACCACACAGCCCCAGGCCCCAACGTACAACCCCGTGTACTCTTGGATGTGAGTGACATTCGACGATTCATTTCGGCTGACCAGTGGAGGAAAACATTACGGGGAAAACATTACGGCTGCTCACCCGTGGCACCCATATCCGTGTTGCCTTGAGTCATCGACATTCCCACACCGGTACGAACGGTCTGCGAAAGTACTGAATTGAAATGAACTTGACCAATACGAGACTAGAGCGGTACTGAATTGAAAGTACTGAACTGAAATGAACTTGACTAGTACGAGACTGGAGTAGTACTGAATTGAAAGTTCTAAACTGAAATGAACTTGACCAGTATGAGACTGGAGTGGTACTGAATTGAAAGTACTGAACTGAAATGAACTTGACCAGTGCAAGACTGGAGTAGTACTGAATTGAAAGTACTGAACTGAAATGAACTTGACCAGTTTGAGACTGGAGTAGTATTGAATTAAAAGTACTGAAATGAACTTGACCAGTACGAGACTAGAGTAGTATTGAATTGAAAGTACTGAACTGAAACGAATAAAGGAGCTGGACTAGTGCAAGACTTGAATAATCACAAAGAAAATGGTTAGTAGTCCAATCACTCCATTCAGGAGGCTTCAGTTCCATCTCCATTCTCAGGAGGCACATTCGGTTTCATATCCATTCACAGGAGGCACATTCAGTTCTATTTCAGTTTTTAATAAGCCTTCCTTGGGTTACACCCATTATTATGATCCGATTATGATTTGGTTGTGCCTTATTAATCACGGCTTAATCAGATCAGGGGCTTATCAGGAGTTACACGCTCATTATTTATCGAGAATAATTTGCAACTCACTACTCGTACTCTCACTTTTTGAGCGTGCCCAGATCACCCGAGAGTCGAGGCGCTCGACGGTTTCACGAAGTCTCGGAACACACGAAGCTTGGTCACTTGCCTCGGTCACTCTCATCGATACGATAATTTGAATTTATTATTTAAATTAGAGAGGATAGTCGCACACTCATATTTTCATTTTCGAAGAAAATGAGCGTAATAATTTTCGAGCGCGACCCTAGACTCCAAAAATTGGGAGAAATTTCAATTTTAATCCCCAAGTCTCTAAATTTTGATACAACCTATAAGGGCGTCTAAACTGAGTCTTGAAAATTTTTCATAATTTTTCAAAGAGTTTTGGGCCTTTAATTTGGCCAAACAATTTTCATTTGGGCTTTCAAAAATACCAAATTAACTCAAAAAATTCTCAAAACTTTTGTGGAGGAAGCCCTTAGTTAGGGGAACATTTTCCATGTTCAACATTTTTTTCCAAAGGAGCCTATTTTAGTCTCTGAAAAAAAAACCCATTATTAATTATAATATTATAATTTTTATAAATATTATAATAATATAATTTATATAAAATGTAATTACTGTTCATCTTCCCCTCACCCCCGCTGTACCGAAACCCGCCGCTCTTACGGGCCTTCCCCGCCGCCGGTCGGCCGTAACTCCACACCCGGCCGACTGCCCGGGGGTGGGCGCTCCCTCCGGCGGTGGTCCGCCGGCCTGACACTGCCGGCCACTGCCAGAGCCATTTTTTATTTTATTTTTTGAGGGGATGGGGTGACGGCGGCGGCGCTTCGGCCGCCGGAGCTTGCATGCAATACGTCAAAAAGATAGGGAGGGAGGAGAGGAGAAGGTTTCTACCTAAGGTTGGGGGCTTTGGCGGCCTCCGGCGAGTTCCGCCATTAATGGCGGTGGAAGGTGGCCGGCCTGACACTGCCGGCCACTGCCAGAGCCATTTTTTATTTTATTTTTTGAGGGGATGGGGTGACGGCGGCGGCGCTTCGGCCGCCGGAGCTTGCATGCAATACGTCAAAAAGATAGGGGGGGAGGAGAGGAGAAGGTTTCTACCTAAGGTTGGGGGCTTTGGCGGCCTCCGGCGAGTTCCGCCATTAATGGCGGTGGAAGGTGGTGGAGCTCGAGCTTTGCCTTTTCCGGCGACCTGATCTCCGACAGAGCTTGGGGAGGGTTGGGGGAGTTGCTCACTGAGCTGGTGAGGGGAATATTAGGAGAGGGGGCCCTTTATATAGGCTTGGAGGGGAGGGGATCTCCTCCCCTACCCAATGTTGGATTAATCCCTCCTTAGGGAGGGATTAATCTCCACCCTCCAGCTGTCCAAGGACAACTGGAGGCTCAAGGTAATTCTTAATGTGGGAAATGAGGTTGGGCCCTTATGGGCTTGGGCTTTACAAGTGGGAGGGGGAAGAAAAAGAGAGGGGAGTGGGGGAAAGTGTTGGTGGGCCACTACTTGGGCCCACTTCCTTCCATCTTATTCATTTGTGGCCCCTACAGGTAAGGGGCAATGCACTATTTACCCATGGAGGGGAGGTGGCCTCCTCCTTAGGGAAAATTTCCAAAAAATGGGGGAAAGGGAGGGTTTGACCAAGTTCAACCCTAGTGGGTCAACCCATGGGGGTCAAAGTCAAAATAGGTCCAAGTCATTGGGGTTGGGCCAAAGTTGGGGTATCAAGTTATAATTTTGCGCGCACGCTTTTCGGTGCATGAGTATGCTTGATTTGACCATAGGTTGACTACTCGTATCGGAATTTGACCATGACAAACTCGATTGACTTCGTATTGACCATACAAGTCCAATGCCACTTATCGGGGTCAAATTGGAGTTCGTTTGCTAAATATTCAAAATCTGCGTGTCGCGACGCACTAAATTGGTCAAAATGTCTATATTCATCGTTAGACCTCGGATTGCGATGCAACGAGTTCCGTCGTGCTCGTATTGTCTATACGAGGTCGTAGGAGCTGACAGAACTCAAATCAGAGTTCTGTAGACCGATATTCAAATTCTTGTTTTCACGACGTTTTACGAGGAATCGTCAATCCATCATATGACCTCGGGGTCCAACGGAACGAGTTTCAACGCGCTCGTATCGACTATACGAGGTCATGGGAACTGACGGGACTCAAATCAGAGTTCTCTAGCTCTATTTCCTGCCTTTGGTTACCTTCTACCGGGTCACGATTAGGGGTTCGAGTCACTTTTATTGGGGCCACTAGGGTTTTGATGGCCCAATAAAAGTTGGGATGTTACAATCCAATAAAAATAAAAGAAATTTCGTCCCCAAAAATTTGCTCAATGTAGGGGTAAAAAGTAACATATCTGGGGAAAGAGATCTGGGAGCTTTTCACGGACGAGGGCCTCTGGTTCCCATGTGTACTCATCCTGTCCGTGATTTGACCATAATATTTTTACCATTGAGATGGTCTTGTTACGTAGATTCTTCACTTTATGATCTACGATCTTGATTGGTTCGAGTTGAACGGATCTGTCCGATCGCAGTTGTACTGGTGGTGTAGGTAGATACTGTTCTGGTTGTCGGAGGACTCGTCTCAAGGAGGAGACATGAAATACATCATGAAGGTTTCCTAGTTCCGGAGGCAGGGCTAATCGATATGCAATAAGACCAATGCGTTCTACCACCTGATAAGGGCCCAGGTAGCGGGGGTCTAGCTTCTTCTGCTTCCTCAACTGGGAGACACCATGCATGGGCTTGATTTTTAGGAACACCATCTCCCCCACGCGAAATTCCACCTGTCGGTGTCACACATCATAATTCTTGGCCTGTCGGATCTGCGCCTCCCACATCCGTTCCTGGATTAGCCGTATTGTTGTCGTAGTATCGTCAATATAAGCCACTTCTAAGGCTTCTGGGTCCTCTTACTGAGCCCATGTTAATGGGGTTCGGCAACTTCTTCCGTACAATGCTTCGTATAGAGCCATCTTGATGCTAGCCTGGTAGCTGTTATTATAAGAAAACTCAACCAGAGGTAACAACTGTTCCCAAGGCTCATTGTATTCCACTATTCAAAGTCGAAGTAGATCCTCCATCGTCTGGTTTGTCCTTTCTATCTGTCCATCTGTCTACGGGTGGAAGGCGGTGCTAAAGGCCAACTTGGTCCCCAAGTATGCCTGTACTCGTCTTCATTCCTTGGATGTGAATCGCCCGTTACGATCTGACACAATGGACTTCGGCACTCCGTGGAAACTGACAACTTTCTCTATGAAAATCCTGGCCAGAATATCAACACCGTCTCCCTGTCGATTTGGAATGAACCGGGCCACTTTGGTGAGTCGATCTACAATAACCCATATGGAGTCGTTTCCAGCACGGGATCGAGGTAGGCCGTGGACAAAGTCCATGGAAATGTCCTCGAACTTCCATTCAGGTATAGGCAGTGGCTGTATCAGACATCCTGGGCTGCGACATTCTGCTTTAACCCTTTGACAGGTCTGGCATTGGGCCACGAAGTTGGTAACGTCCCTTTTCATCCTAGGCTAATAAATGGTCATACGCAGGTCCACGTACATTTTGACCACACCAGGATGAATGGAGTATCTTGACTGGTGGGATTCTTGTAGAATTTCCTTGCGGATCCCTCCTGTAGAGGGAACAAATATGTGATGCTTGAATTGTAGAATTCCATCGTACAGATTATAATCCTCCTGTGCTCCACCTTACAGAGATCGAATGATCGGAACCACCTCTGGGTCGATCTTCTAAGCTTCTCGTATCCGATCCCGGATGTTGCATTGGATCTCCATCCAATATAGCTGAGACTTGTATTCCTCTGGATCTCTTCGGGCAACCAGGTTAATTTTCAAGTCTACTAAAGACTGGAACAGCTCCTTAGGGATTTGCTCCATCCAACTCCCAGCTATCGAAGGCTGGGTGCTTAAAGCATCAGCGACTCTATTAGATTTTTCGGGGTGATATTGGAGCGTGAAATCATAGTCGCACATGAATTCTAACCATCAGCGCTGCCGAAGATTTAGCTCTTTCCGAGTGAAGACGTATTTGAGGATTTTGTGGTCGGAGAATATCTCACATCTTACTCCATACAAGTAATGCCTCCAAATTTTAAGGGCGAAGACGACAGCGCCAAATTCTAGATCGTGAGCTGCGTAATTTAATTCATGCGACTTCAATTGACGAGATGTGTAGGCCACCACCTTGTCATGCTGCATCAGGCCTGCTCCTAATCCTTTCAGGGAGGCATCAGTGTAGATCTGGAATCCCTCGATTCCTGCGGGGATCGTAAGGATTGGTGCAGAGGTCAACCGCTTCTTCAATTCGACGAATGCGGTCTCACATTCCGGTGTCCATCGAAACGTCACATCCTTTTTTGTGAGGGCAGTTAGGGGTAAAGCAATCTTGGAGAAGCCTTCTACGAACTTCCTATAATATCTGACAAGACCAAAAAAAACGTCGGATATCTGCCGCTGTTCTGAGCGGTCGACAATTTTGCACTGCCTGGATCTTGGCTTGATCCACTGCTACCCCTTTCTTGTTTATAGTGTGGCCCAAGAATCCAACTTCTTCCAACCAAAACTCACACTTACTGAATTTGGCGAAGAGGGAGTGTTCTCGGAGTTTTAGTAGCACCATCTGCAGGTGCCTAGCATGGTCTGCCTTGGTCTTTGAGTAGATCAAAATATCATCAATGAAGACGACCACGAAGTGATCTAGGAAGGGCTCAAAGACTCTATTCATCAAGGCCATGAAGGAGGAGGGTGCATTGGTGAGCCCAAAAGGCATCACCAGAAACTCATAGAGACCATATTGAGAGCTGAAGGCACTCTTGGGAATATCTTCCTCCCGGATTCGAAGCTAATTGTAGCCTGATCTCAGGTCCATCTTGGAAAACACGGATGCACCTATCAACTGATCGAACAGCTCGTCGATCCTAGGGAGGGGATATGTGTTTTATATAGTAAGCTTATTTAGCTCCCTGTAGTCTATGCACAAACGTAATGTTCCGTCCTTCTTCTTTACAAATAGCATCGGGGCTCCCCAGGGTGAGGAACTGGGACGGACGAATCCAGCATCTATTAGCTCCTGCAGTTGAATCTTTAATTCAGCCAGTTCTCTTGGGGCCATCCGGTAGGGTGCTCGTGACACTGGTCGTTCTCCGGTCACGAGCTCGATCTGAAAGTCGACCTCTCGCTGGGGTGGCAATCCTGGGAGGGACTCAGGAAAAATATCCGGAAAATCGCGCACCTTTGGGACTTTGGCGAGTATTTGAGTTTTGTCTTCCATTTCGAAGTAGATAAGGTACACCTCATCCTTCTGCCGTACTGACCTTACAATCTGCGTAGAAGTTAAAATAATACGTGAGACCGAAGGTACACCTGTCAACGTAACTTCCTGGCCGTTTTTGTTCTACAGGAGGACCTCTCACGTTGAACAATTTATTTGCGCCTTGTGCTCGGCTAGCCAGTCCATTCCCAGTATAATATCGAATCCAGTTATTGTCAAGATGGTTGCGTAGACCTCAAATTCTACTTCTCCTAGCATAGCCTGGAACGAGCACTTTTCTGTAGACGTCATATCTGATCCATCAGGTAAACAGATTCGTATAGCTAGTCCGATTGTGCGGATAACGTTCTCTTTTGTTGCGATAAATTCGTGGGACATAAAGGAGTGTGTTGCTCCTGTGTCGAAGAGGGTCTTGGCAGAAAGTCCTCCTACCAAAAGAATTCCTGATGATATAGGAAGTATATATATCATATAACTAATATATAAGATGTAGGCATACATATATATCCTATACATAGCATAAGTAACAACATCTGATATATTCTATCGCCTAATATATATACCTATCACTACATCAGGGGTTGGTCCGTGCTGCAAGTCCAGTGCGTAGGTCTCCAAGGTCACTGCTCGACCCTGCTGGCCTCTCCTGCCAGCTCTACCTCTGCGACCCCTCTGCCTTGTCCCCGTGCTGGCTGCCCACCCTGTACTGCTCCCAGTCCTGGCCCTCCCGTTGCCTATGGGCAGAAGGCCCTCATATGACCTGGCTGCTGACACAAGAAGCAGTTCCCTGGGAAAGGAACATCACGTCGGGCCACTAGCGCGGGCTGTGGTGCCGGAGCTAGTCTGATGTCCTGCTATGGGGCTGGGAGTGCTAGTGGGCGCCTATAAGGCTGTCTGTGGCGTCTATGCATGCGCTCTCTATCCTATCGGTGGGGAGCAGCTCCCTGTCTCATCTCATATCTCGAGGAGTATCGACATGTCTGTGCTGCTTGGCTACCATCCGCTGGTCCAACTCAAGCGCTGCTGCGTGAGAGGCTATGGTGTGGGAGGTAGACTGAGAGATCATAGTCAGAGCCTGCCTCAGGTCATCACGTAATCCCGATAGAAGCGGGAAGCTCTATCCCTATCAGAGGTAGCCAAGTTTCCGGCGAAACATGCCAGATGTATGAACTCTCTCTCGTACTCTGCCACTGTGTGGTTGCCCTGTCGAATGTGCAGGAATCTCTCCTGCAAAGCAGCTCGATCTGTATCTGAAATGAAGAATTCCAAAAGGGCCTCGGAGAACTCCCCCCAAAGGATCGCACTTAACAACCGTCCTTTAAAAGTAGAGCGACTCGCCGCTCTCCACCAATCCCTAGCGTATCCTTCCAACAAGGTTACCGCTAAAGGAACTACAACCACTGCTGGGCACATCATTCCCACTAACAGCTCTTCCACACGCTCCACCCACTCCTCTGCCTGGATGGCAGTCTATGTACCTCTAAAAGCGGGCGGCCTCAGTCCTCGAAAAGTCATCAGTAAATCAGTAGGTGTCGTCATCTCTCGTGGTGGCTGTTCCAAGGCTGTCCGAAAAGTGGCCAAAATGGTTGTCAATGTCTGCCCCAAGTCAGTCTCGGCAAACGGTACAGTCGCGGGGGCGATCGGGTCTGGAGGTGGGGTGGAGGGAACAAATCCTCTGGAAGAGGATCCCCCGTTACTGTAATCCGGTATCTGGAGAAGTAACAGGAAAATTGTCAGTACTTTGCAAAAGTAGGGAAAATTTGCAAAAATGACTGATGAAGTGGAAACATCGGTGTACGGGCATACTAACGTACTTGACCACCCCAACCTTTGCCCTGGGTCGAACTGGAGGGGATCTTACTAGCTCAAGACGTCCACCCAGTGCTCCTTAAGGGGTAACGACCCACTCTGCTAAGCACTAGTTGGCTGCCTTGCTCGGCTTGAATCACAACATTCACATCACATCACAGAGATATGCGGGAGCGTTAATAGGAAACCAGAACAATATATATATATATATCATATATATTTACACGATTATAAGGCCGTAGCCTAGGTATATATATAAGCCCGCAGGCTGTACAAGTACTGCATATAACTCCTCACTCTCTCTCCCTAATCAGCTCGTCGGTACTCACGTCTCAAAATTCTGCAGACGTCGGGGGTGCTTCTGCTCGAGTAGTTCAATCTGCTGGCGCAATCTCTTGCGGTAGCGAGTCACTACGGTGCTCCATTTCCTGTGAATGGTTATTTAAATAACCGTTAGTCACAGAGCTAAGTAGAAACAAATCTCCTCCCCGGATCCATATTCTTGGACGAGTACACATCCATCCAACAAAAGTAGATAGCCGAAGCAAGGGAGAGTTAGTACAACACTTCATAGATGTAGGCTATGAGCAATTATAAAGAAGCGCAACATATTATAACTGGAAAAATAGCAGCAATGCATATCAGTTATTAGTTAAAGCTCTACTAGCATAATAACACATCAGGTATTCTCAACATGTATCCTATCGTAGACATTCACAACCTCGCACACACCGCAGGCATTCACAGCCGCACACACAAGCCTATGTCGACCTAGTATGGACCGCTTCTATTCTAGCAAGGTAGCGAGCCCCGCGGGCCTCACTGATGTGTCCGTCCGTGATAGTGGCCAGTCCTGACACTTTTGGGGGGTGATCGTACCGCACAGCCCCAAGCCCCAATGTACAACCTCGTGTACTCTTGGATGTGAGTGACATCCGACGATTCATTTCGGCCGACCAGTGGAGGAAAACCCAACGGGGAAAACATAACGGCTGGTCACCCGTGGCACCCATCTCTGTGTCGCCTTGAGTCATCGACCTTCCCGCACCGATACGAACGGTCTGCGAAAGGGACTGACTCGCCACTATTTCATCGCAAGCAATTTACAAGCAATCAATCAAATAATCATGCTAATATGCACCGGGTCTGCGGCGGCCTGCCCTACTACACGTTAACCTTCATGCAGCGACGCTCAGCTCAACTTTCTACAAGGAGCATGAGAGCGCTTTATTTAAGGCTAAACTCGGAGGAACACCTCAACTCCATTTAACCCCAACTAAGGCTTGACCTTAAAAGACAAATGCTCGTGAGCAGGACCCGAGTTTATAATAGATAAATACATAAATGAAGTGTGGTAAATAAATCTGCTAAACTAAAGCTGTATAATTTAAGCACTGAAATGAAACGTGACCAATGCGAAACTAGAGTGGTACTGAAACGAAAGTACTTAATCAAACTGAACTTGACCAGTACGAGACTGAAGTAGTACTGAATTGAAAGTACTGAACTAAAATGAACTTGACCAGTATGAGACTAGAGTAGCACTGAATTTAAAATACTGAACTGAAATGAACTTGACCAATACGAGACTGGAGTGGTATTAAATTAAAAGTACTGAACTGAAATGAACTTGACCAGTACGAGATTGGAGTAGTACTGAATTAAAAGCATTGAACTAAAATGAACTTAACCAGTACAAGATTGGAGTAGTACTGAATTGAAAGTACTGAACTGAAATGAACTTGACCAGTACGAGACTGGAGTAGTATTGAATTGAAAGTACCGAACTGAAACGAATAAAGGAGCTGGACCAGTGCAAGACTGGGATAATCACAAAGAAAATGGTTAGTAGTCCAATCACTCCATTCAGGAGGCTTCAGTTCCATCTCCATTCTCAGGAGGCACATTCAGTTCCATCTCCGTTCACAGGAGGCACATTAAGTTCTATTTTAGTTTTTAATAAGGTTTCCTTGGGTTACACCTATTATTAAGATCCGATTATGATTTGATTGCGCCTTATTAATCACGGCTTAATCGAATCAGGGGTTTATTAGGATTTACACCCTCATTATTTATCGAGAATAATTTGCAACTCACTACTCGTACTCTCACTTTCCGAGCATGCCCAGATCACCCGAGAGTCGAGGCGCTCGACGATTTCACGAAGTCTTGGAACACACGGAGCTTGGTCACTTGCCTCGTCCACTCTCGTTGATACGACAATTTGAATTTATTATTCAAATTAGAGAAGATAGTCGCACACTCCAATTTTTATTTTCAAAGAAAATGAGCGTAATAATTTCCGAGCGCGACCCTAGGCTCCAACAATTGGGGTAAATTTCAATTTTAATCTCCAAGTCTCTAAATTTTTATACAATCTAGAAGGGGGTCTAAACTGAGTCTGGATTCGAAGAGTTTTGGGCCTTTAATTTGGCCAAACAATTTTCATTTGGGCTTTTAAAAATACAAAATTAACTCCAAAAATTCTCAAAATTTTTGTGGAGAAAGCCCTTAGTTAGGGGAACATTTTCCATGTTCAACATTTTTTCCCTAGGAGCCTATTTTAGTCTCTGAAAAAAAATCAACCAATTATTAATTATAATATTATAATCTTTATAAATATTATAATAATATAATTTATATAAAATGTAATTACTGTTCATCTTCCCCTCACCCCTGCTGTACCGAAACCCGCCGCCCTTACGGGCCTTCCCCGCCGCCGGCCGGCCGTAACTCCACCCCCAGCCGTCTGACTTGGGTGGGCGCTCCCTCCGGCAGTGGTCCGCAGGCTTGCAGCCACCGGCCACCGGCGGAGCCATTTTTTATTTTATTTTTTGCGGGGGTGGGGTGATGGAGGCGGCGCTCCGGCCGCCGGAGCATGCATGTAATACGTCAAAAAGATAGGGAGAGAGGAGAGGAGAAGGTTTCTACCTGAGGTTAGGGGGTTTGGCGGCCTCCAGCGAGTTCCGCCATTAATGGCGGTGGAAGTTGGTGGAGCTCGGGGGTTGCCTTTTCTGGTGACCTGAGCTCCGGTAGAGCTTGGGGAGGGGTGGGGGAGTTGCTCACTGAGCTGGTGAGGAGAATATTAGGAGAGGGGGCCTTTATATAGGCTTGGAGGGGAGGGGATCTCCTCCCCTACCCAATGTGGGATTAATCCCTCCTTAAGGAGGGATTAATCTCTACCCTCCAGCTTTCCAAGGACAGCTGGTGGCTCAAGGTAATTCTCCATGTGGGAAATGAGGTTGGTCCCTTATGGGCTTAGGCTTTACAAGTGGGAGAGGGGAGTGGGGGAAAGTGTTGGTGGGCCACTACTTGGGCTCACTTCCTTCCATCTTATTAATTTATGACCCCTATGGGTAAGGGGCAATGCACTATTTACCCATGGAGGGGAGGTGGCCTCCTCCTTAGGGAAAATTTCCAAAAAATGGGGAAAAGGGAGGGTTTGACCAAAGTCAACCCTTGTGGGTCAACCCATGGCGGTAAAAGTCAAAATAGGTCCAAGTAATCGGGGTTGGGCCAAAGTTGGGGTGCCAAGTTATAATTTTGTGCTCGCACGCTTTTCGGTGCATAAGTATGCTTGATTTGACCATAGGTTGACTACTCGTATCGATATTTGACCGGGGCAAACTCAGTTGACTTCGTATTGACCATACAAGTCCAATGCCACTGACCGGGGTCAAATCGGAGTTCGTTTGCTAAATATTCAAAATCTGCGTGTCGCGATAGACTAAATCAGTCAAAATGTCTATATTCATCGTTAGACCTCGGATTGCGATGCAACGAGTTCCGTCGTGCTCGTATTGTCTATACGAGGCCGTATGAGCTGACAAAACTCAAATCGGAGTTCTGTAGACCGATATTCAAAATCTTGGTTTCGCGACGTTTTACGAGGAATGGTCATTTCCATCATATGACCTCAGGGGTCCAACAGATCGAGTTCCAACGTGCTCGTATCGACTATACGAGGCCACAGGAACTGACGGGACTCAAATCAGAGTTCTCTATCTCTATTTCCTGCCTATGGTTACCTTCTACCGGGTCACGGGTAGGGGTTCAGGTCACTTTTTTTGGGCCCACTAGGGTTCTGATGGCCCAATAAAAGTTGTGGTGTTACAGTCGGGGCCGAGGACCTCACTATAGAGGCCGAAGGCCGGAACATATATATGCACTGGATCTCACCGAGCCGAGGAACCCAGAAGTGGTTATTACAGGTACTTAAGGTAATTGCATTTTAATTTCATTTATAGTACCTTACAACCTTGGTAGAACAACAAACATGACATAACCAAACCAAAAACCTCAGGTATAATCTTTATTAGCGGTAAGCATGCCCATACATTATTTGATATGGGTGCTTCACACTCGTTCATATCAGAAGACTTCTTAGAGGGACTAGAAGGAGTAGATCGCTTCACCGGCACAACCAGGAGGGTGCGTCTGCCAGATGGATCAGAGCTTCTATCCTCAGCCAAGTGAAACATGGATGCAGAGATTGGAGGGAAGGTATTCGAGGCGTTGGCGATGATTTTGAAGATGTCAGATTTCAATCTGATTTTGGGCATGACATGGTTGCACTGTAACCATGCCCGGATCGATTGCCCGACGAGGAGGATCACATTACGACATGGAGATTCAGAGGTCTTAATCGAAGGTATTAGACCAGTCTCCCATATTTTATTATCAACTATACAGGCATTCAAAGCCCATGAGCATGGAGATGAGGTGTACCTGATCTGCTTCGAGATGACAGAAGCAGAAGCCTCCGTTGTTGATATTCCGGTAGTGTGGCACTTCTCCGATGTATTCCAGGAGAAATTGCCCGGACAGCCTCCACCTCGAGAGAAGGATTTCCGGATCCATTTGGTACTAGGAGCGAGGCCTGTGGCTTGGACACCCTACAGAATGGCACCCAAGGAGTTAACAGAGTTTAGGACTCAGTTGCAGGAGCTTGTGGAGTCAGGTTTCGCCCGACCAAGTTCATCGCCATATGGAGCACCAGTATTATTTGTTAAGAAGAAGGATGGGTCATTACGACTCTGCATCGACTACCAGGAGCTAAAGTGGTTGACAGTTCGGAACACTTATCCACTGCATTGTATTGATGAGCTATTCGACCAGCTGCAAGGGGCCTTTTGGTTCTCCAAGCTTGATTTGAGGTGCGGGTATTATCAACTACGGATATGGGAGGACATTCTGAAGACCTCTTTCAGTTCGCGATACGGGCTCTACGAGTTCACTATGATGCCCTTTGGACTCACGAATGCTCTTTTTGCATTCATGAGTCTGATGAATCATGTCATCGAGCCCTACTTGGACAGATTCATCATAGTCTTCATTGACGACATCTTGATCTACTTCAGGACGAAGGAGGATCATTCCCAGCACTTGGCACTAATGTTTGGAAAGCTGAGGGAGCATTAGATGTACGCTAAATTCTCCAAGTGTCAGTTCTGGCTGCAGGAGGTAGCATTTTTAGGGCATATCATCAGTGGGTCCGGGTTAGCTGTGGACCCGGCCAAGGTGCAAGCCATGTGAGATTGGCTGCGACCGAAGTCAGCTTTAGACATCCATAGTTTCTTGGGACTAGCATGATATTATCGCAAGTTCGTGGAGGGATTCTTGAGGATAGCGCTCCCCCTCACGTCCTTGATGAAGAAGTATGAATCATTTTCTTGGGCAAAGAAATGTGAGGAAGCATTTCAGGAGTTAAAGGACCGACTCACCTCTTCCCCCATCATCGCGCTTCCATCTGGGAAGGAAGGATTCCATATCTACACAAACGCATCATACCAGTGGATGGGTGTAGTTCTGATGCAGCATGGTCATGTGATAACATATGCTTCAAGGTAACTGAAGAAACACGAGCAGAAGTACCCGGTGCATGACTTAGAGCTCGGGGCCATGGTGTTTGCCTTGAAGATATGAAGACATTATCTGTGCATGATTCATTGTGATATCTTCTCGGATCATAAGAACCTCAAATATATTGATACATAGAAGGATCTGAACCTGCGCCAGAGGAGATGGCTTGAGTTTCTATGCGATTATGATTATACCATGCATTATCAATCGTGGAAGGCGAACTCAGCGGCAGATGCTTTGAGCAAGAGAGCCGGCACTACTGGGCTGGAGACCCGAGTGATGGCCATGGAGTTTGTACAGATGATGGAGGATATGCACATTACCATGATTTCCAGGGCAGATCCAGATATTTATAGTGAGTACTTGGCCTCTCTGTGCATTATTTACGATATACGATACCGTATCTGGGTACAACATAGACATGAAGTAGCCTTGGAGCCCGTGTTTATAGCCCTAGAAGGGGGAAAGTCAGAGGACTATAAGTTGCGTGACGACCTCGTTCACTTCCGTGGCCACATTTATATACCTGCAGGAGGTGGGATCCGGGAGGACATACTCAGAGAGGCACAATGCACTAAGTACTCAGTGCATCCCGGGATCACCAAGATGACAGCAGATCTACAGAGGGACATGTACTGGCTCAAGATGAAGAGAGATACTATATTATTTATGACACAATACGAGACCTTCCAGCGGGTGAAGACAGAGTGTAAGAGCCCAGGAGGACTACTACAGTCGTTGTTAATGACAAAGTGGAAGTTCGAGGACATAGCCATGGATTTCGTACACGGGTTACCTCGCTCCCACGCTGGACATGATTCTATTTGTGTCATTACCGACAGGTTGACCAAGGTGGTGCAGTTCATTCCAGTCAGGAAGGACACCCCAGTTGCTGTTTTGGTGAGGCTTTTTGTGGAGCAGCTGGTCAGATACCATGGCGCACCCAGATCGATTATCTCTGATCGCGATGGTCAGTTCACCTCTAGGGAGTGGAGGGTAGTGCAGACATACTTGGGTTCTCGACATACTTTCAGCACCGCTTTCCACCCCCAGACCGACGGTCAGACGGAGCGGACCATCCATACCATGGAGGACTTGCTTCAGTTGTGCATCTTGGATACAGGAAAGCCCTGGGAGAGGTTGTTGCCACTGATCGAGTTCTCCTATAACAACAACCACCAATCAAGCATTGGGATGACACCATATGAGGACTTGTATGGGAGGAAGTGTCAGACACCGCTATCTTGGGTCCAGGATGAGGATACTAGGGCGCTCGGATCAGATTATTTTAAGGACACGAACGCGCACATACGATTGATTAAGAACAGGATGCTAGAGGCACAGAGCAGGCATGCCAAGTATTACGATGCGAGGCATCAGAAGGTGGAGTTCTAGGTGGGAGACAGAGCCTTCTTGAAGATACGTCCGGTGCATAGTGTTTCGCGGGTGCGGAGGCACAAGAAGCTCAGCCCTCGGTTTATGGGGCCATACATGATCATGGAGCGGATCGGTCTTTTGTCTTATCGGTTGGAGCTGCCGCCAGAGTTTGAGAGCCTGTACAACATCTTCCACGTCTCCTTGCTTCGGAGAGCATTGCTTCGGCCAAAGCAATATATCACAGCTATACCATCCCCGTAGCATCTGATCAGTCAGTTCGTTTGGAGCCTATCCAGATCGATGACACGACAATTTGAGTTCTGCGGAAAAAGGTTCCCTTGGTCAAGGTGTTGTGGTCCAACAACAGACGGGAGGAGCACACCTGGGAGACGATGGACCCGATGCAGGAACAATATCCGGGACTTTTCGCCACAGGTACTTTATAAAATATTTTTGAATTAAGCTTGGAAACCCGTAGACCCGAACTTGAATTTCAGAGACGAAATTATTCTTTTGTTTATCTGGATTTATAACATCCCTTTTTCTTCTAGATCCCTTAACTTAGATTAGGGTAAGACATGTGGTGAGTGAGAAGGGATTAGGCTAGGTATTGACCTTAGGGCCCAAGGAGTTAGGGTGGACTCACATGGGGACCACTATAGGGTCCAAGTTCACTTAGATCAAACTAGCCCAAATTGAAACCATTACATACAACTTGACCTCACCATTATGTCTGTAACCCTAGAATAAATCTATGACCCAAAAGCCCCATCACATGGTCACCCATTGGCCTAATTTGACCAAAATCAACCCTAACCCTAATTAGGTCAAAACCACATAGGTCCAATTAGCTCAAGTAGGGCAACACCATGGGCCAACCCATATTGTATAGTGTCATAGGGTCCATGACCATCAAGTGGGGTCAGCCCACTCATCAAATCGACCAAGACAATCCTAAAGTCAAACTTGGTCAACATTAAGCCTAAAGGAGGAATTAAGAGCAAAGCTCAACTCCACTGGGATAAGGCTATGGTCCATTGCCCATTAGCAGCCCATGAACTCAATTATAACCTCTACTCTCTGGTTTTGGAGGGTAGTAACATGCATGAGAGTATTTTGGTAATTTTCCCAAGTGAAGGAAAGAGAAAAAGGAGGAAATGGGGGATGAAGGCCACTTGGCCCTCCTCCTCTCTGCCCAACATCTCCACTGAGTTCCCCAGTTCATTCCCAGCAGAATTTTGGGGGTGGTGGACACATGGAAGCAATGAGGAGCAACCAAAGATTATGGCCGACCACCCCATCATGAAACCTCTATATACAACCCATATTAGCCGAAACCAACACCACCATTAGCTTCAGAGCACTAAAAGGAGTGGAATTCGAGTCCTAGATCAAGGCAAACCGTGGAAAATCGAGCTCAAGAGCCAGCTCGGCGGAGAGATCGTCGTCCATGGCACACCACCACCACACCCGCCACCAAGCATGATTACAGGTCCGTTTCTCCTCCCCTCCCTTCATGCTAGATATCTAGATCAATTAGGAGAGATATTGGGCTGAATTGAGCCCGATTCCACGGGAGTGAAATGAGAAAAGCCGAGCTTTTCTTCATGCTCGGGTTCTCCGGAGGAGCCGCCTCTGATAGCCATGTCGCCGGGAAACGCTAGCCACCACCTCAACTGATGTGGTTGTGATGATCGTCGTCGATGGTGGTGGCCCAGCGGCTGGGAAATGGGAAATCAATATGCTCTAGTCGGGTTGAATATGGGCCATTGGCTCATCGGGAATGATAACCAGATGTTGTCCAATTTTACATATGTTAAACTATAGTATACTTTAAATTCTGTCACATTTATTTCAGTAACTTGCATGTTAAATTTAGGCCCCTTAGGGGCAGATTCAGAAAATATGTTCAACATAGAAAATGTAGCCATGTGTCTTGACTTTAATTTGAAACCTTAATCAAACCATTTGAAGCACTGTAGCTCCTTGTAGGGCCATAATCCTAGGACTACTCCTAGCCTAGGTCATAAATTAGAATGGATGTATATGTTAGAATACAACTCCATATGTAATGAAATTGGATCATGCATGTGTATATACTAGACCTAGACTGTGCCCAAAAATCAGAATTTTTGGAGCACATTTTCCTATAGTTTTAGTTCATAATTTGATTTATCAAATAAATGCAATTTAGGAAGATTTTCAATTCCAAATGCCCCCAAACAAATTTGGGTGGCATGACTTTAAGGTCATTTTAGTGCCATGGTAAAAAATTTAGAGTAATTTGGATCTCTGCATGTTAGAGGATCCAACTTGTATGATGAAGGTATAGATGAGTATGTGTGCCAATAGTAAAAAGTGCAAAAATGGGAATTAAGCTCATTTGACTCACTACATGTCAATGAATTTTGTCTAGGGGTTTACAGAGGTGAAATACACCTTCCATGGAAAAATTGGGATTTTTGGAATCAAAAATCCTATAGTTTAAATTTATTTCAAAATTAGCACACTTATATGTCATGATATGTAATTAGGACACATGAACTTGGAAAATTCTGAATCATTGTCATAAGCCCTAAAATACCAATTTATTACTCTGGAAAATTTAGTGGAATTTTTGGGAACTATTTCATGAGTAAATAATACAAATTCCACTTATACCCTTATTTGATTTTGATTAAAAATGTGACATATTATAATTGGAAAATTATAAAAATTTTTATAGACCATCACTTCACTACTGTGTACCTCTGTAATTTTTATTTGAATTTGTGGATGATTGGTTATGATACTTTTAATTATAAGGGCATTTTTGTAAATATCTTGATTTGTGGTAATAATAAGTAAAACCTTCATGGAAAATTATGCAAATCTGTTTAGTCCACTACCATGATGACCCTAACATCTGGGAATTTTCTCTGAATATTTGGGTGGTTATTTTTGGTACTTCATTTCTAAAGGGGTAATTTTGTAATATTAGTCATAAATAGAAAACATAGGTCAGATCACTCTAGAAAATTAGGATATTTTGTACACTGATCTTTTTTAACCAAGATGGACATTAAATAAATTAATTAGACCATGAGGACCTCTGGTTATGATAGTTCATGTTCAACGTGACTTTGGTCACGTAATTAAATGATTTTAAATATGGCCCAAAATAATTAGAAAAATTATGGAATTCTGATTTACCACTAATTACCACATGATTAACCCAAGATAAAAATTTTGAGGCCTTAGGCCCAAGGAATCGGAAGTCCCCGCATACAGGTTTGGGATAGAACTTGGGCCGCATATAGTGAGAATATGACATATAGTTTTAGGTCATTCAAAACCATATGGAAATTTTACCCAGCCACCTAAAGTCATGAATCAGGCCTTCATGCATCATTAGAAGTGTTTTTGGTTCATGAAGGTCATCAAGTAGGCTTGCACCACACTTAAGGGTTTTCGAGTTCCGCCGTCTATGCAACAGATGCCTAAGGGTGGGTTGGGTAGGATATTTAGGGTGATGGAATATAATTGAAATTAGAGATATGTTGGAAGGTTGAAACCCTGGTCAGAATCATAAGTTATGTCACTATATAGTATTGAGTGTTAGTGTGCAAATCACCTAAGAGAATAGCTAGATCGGAGTCCGACGAAGATCGTCATTCTCCTATAAGTGTCCTAAGTCATTAGGGTTATTCAAGAACAACAACGAGTGTGGGCTATTAATATCGGGTAGTCACCAATAATAATAAGTGTCCTGAAAAGGGGGATTTGAGATTGAGCCCATCGTATTCCCTAGTACCGCTGCAAGCCCTTCATCGGGTAGTGCTCGGGAAGTCCAGGACTAACCCTAAGTCGCTAAGTATAACTAAAATTAGACAAGAGTAGTCTAATAGGTTGAGGAACAATGTTGCAATCTCACCCGTGTAGGGTTAGAGGGATACAGGACAAGTGGGTCCTGCGAGCTGGAGGCTCGGGAGTTAATACAGGACGGGTTAGTCCTACGAGCTAGGGGATCGGGAGTTTGATATCAGGACGGGTTGGTCCTGTGAGTTGGAGGCTCGAGCTGAAATAACTTGCATAGAAACAAATTAGTGGCGGGTCATACAGTACTCGGTACTGGGCCAGTCGTCACACCAATGACAGTATGATGACTCTGGAGAGGTGTGAGGGTTTGAGGGGCCAGTAGGTTATTTATACTGCGGTCTGGAAGATGATTTCCGAAAACGCACACTCGACCAAAAAGACTGGTGGGATAGTTAACAAATAGTACATAGAGACTGTAGAGTGCACCTAGGACGTGTACAAAGGCGTATGAGAGGTCTAGGCCTGGTAGTGTGTATACCCTCTTAGGAGTGGAGATGCCCGCTCCACTACTGTCGTAGCCACAACAGTGGTACCAGAGAGTTTAGCTAACTCCAAAAAGTGGGAACTAAAGGTCTATGATCACAGAGTCGTGTGGGTGAGTTGCACTTATATGAATCATAGTATGCATATCACATCATGACATACATACATACTTAGGTCATTCATACTGCATACCCTTATCATATAAATTAGTGTGGACACTTTTATATGATAAGTTATATTTCCTGAAACCGTAACTTATAAGTTTGTATGACATTCATATAAGTAAAGGTACTCCTGTGTTGATAATATAGTTATTGTTCTTTATCTTACTTCACTGTTCTTCTTTTACTTTACTGCTTCTCTTTTCAGTACTACTGCTCCTTTCATTACTATTTTATACTCTTGTTATTCATATACAATTGCTAGTATAATGATATAAATGTTAGATGCTTACTCTTGTTAGAATAGTTCCATTGTCATCTGTTATTTTGATTCTACTTTGTTGTTCTCCGCTTTCGTCCTCCCGTACGGTGCCTAGGAGTCACGGGGGTGAGGCGAGGACAAAATGGCTTAGTTTTTATGACTAATGGTCGGTTATGACCTTATCATTTTTGGAGCTCGAGGAGATGGAGCACCAGCACAGCCGGTATGACGAGGTGGCAGGATGTGAGGAGCAGATACCGCGCACTACTACTATAGCTCAGCATCAGGTGATGACGGGTGTTCTAGTTCCATCTTTCGCTTAGTGTTGTGTGTGAGAGAGTTTTTATTTCATTTTGGCATATATCAGGCATAAGACCATACTCTCTTATCTGTACTCATTGTGGATTATCTTTCATTTTATTATGATATATCTGTGATCTGTGGACTACCTACATAATTGTGATTTTACTTCTATTCTCAAATTGGCTTATATGTTAAATGATCGTAATAGCCGGCATGATCAGCGTCATGCGGTGACGACTAACCCGCATGTTATTGACACCGTAAGGCAGCTGTTTTGGGCATAAGACTGGGTAAACTCCTTGGTAAGGGGGGAAGGGTCTTACATTTTGGCGGTGACTTGACTCATTGCTCTTTCTCCCGCTCAATGCGCGCTCTACTTGTGATAGTTTAGTTTTAGCGACTGTTCCTGCGATCGCTCCTCAACTCTTAGTTTTTTCTCAAGATTGGACACTCAAAGTCTCAAATGACTTGTAAAAGAGTGGTGACATGTCACCCTCCAAAAATTTTAACTCATGTACTCAGCTACTTTTAGAACATATATATGTATGTGTGATTAACCTTGTCTAACCACGCTTTGCGATCAACACAGTTAAATTTGGCTCATCACAAGCTTTGTTGATCAATAGATATATGTGTAATTTCCCGTGTGTAACCGCACCTTGTGGTGATCGTGATTAAGAATGGTTAACAACAAGCTTTGCTGATGAAAACTTGCATATTCATCCTTGGTACCCGCTCACTATTGCTATTGGTATGGGCGGTTAACCTTCTTTAACCATACATTCCTATGCATTCAACCCTTGTATGGCCACATTGATTGTGCTTGTCGCACATCTATGGATTCATGTAATTAGTCCCACATTACAAAATTGTAAATTCTCTTACCTTTTGGATTCAATATAAACGAGTGTGCACCCTTGTAATACTCAATTTTTTTGAAAATAAAAATTCTGTGATTTTCATATTTCTCATGTTTTTTTTTTCAATTTCTTGCAAGTTATTTTCAAGTTCTCATATGATATCAGAGTAAATACCGATCCTTCGGTTGTGAATTATGTCCGTCATCAGTGCTTCCTACTTTTGCGAACTTCGGTTTTTTAACCGCCCGCCTTTTGTGCTTCTGTGTGCGGGCTTCTATTATCCAACAACTTGTCTCTCTGCTTAGCACCGCCTTATCATTTGCTTTGTGCGGTCTCCGGTTTTCTAACTGCCTGACAATAAGCACCTTGCTAATAGCGTGGTCTCCCATTTCCTAACCGCTTGACCTTTTGTGTATCACGATTTGTGCGGTCTCTATTTTTGTTATTGTGTCCTCTCAATGGTGATTCCTATTGCAGTCCCTCTTTTTGCCACACAGCAATCTTCCTCCCTTGCTACCTCATCTGGTAACGCACATGTTTCCACATAGGGTAAGTGTCTTATTGACTCTTGTGTCACCAATCATATGACAAAAAATCATCTTATCTTTTCTCAATATGAACATGATCCTTCGCCATCAGTGTTTGTTGTGAATTGGTCCCCATCTCCTTTTTATGGGACTGGTATGGTCTAGGTCAATCTATCTATCTGACATGCGGATATTATATACATGCCTACTTTTCAATGCAATTTATTATCTGTCACGACTCTCTCAAGACAACTACAATGCTTTATCGCGTTTACATATACTAATTTTTATTTTTCGGATCTTCGCTCCAAGGAGAAATTTGCTAATAGGACTGAAAGCGGTGGTCTTTACTTCCTTGATGATGTCTCTAATCTATTTGCATTACCACCATCAGCTCTCTCTATTAGTGGTATCTTCGACATGGCCATCCCCATCCTCGCTTAATCTATCTACTTCTGCCAGACCTCCTGTAGGACCCCTCTTCTCTCAACTATGAAGCCTGTCAATATGACAAACATCACCGCTCCTCATATCCCGTCAAAATCGGTTGTAGTTTGGCCCATTCGTTTGATCTTGTTCACTCAGAGATTTTGGGTCCATCTCCCACCAAAACCGTTGATGGGAGAAGTTTTTTATTTTGCAACTTTTATTGATGATTATTCTTGATTTATTTGAGTGTATCTTCTAAAAGAATGCTATGAACTTTTCTCCGTATTTCATAACTTTTATAATGAAATTCACACTCAATTTGGTATTTCTCAGAAAATTGTTCACACAGATAATGCTAAGGAATATGTTAGTCATCAATTTTTTAATTGTTGCATGAATCATAGTATTATACATCAGACTAGTTGTGCATGAATCATAGTATTATACATCAGACTAGTTGTGCATACACTTCACAACAGAATGACGTTGCCGAATGGAAGAATCACCACCTACTTGATGTTGTCCGCACTCTTCTCACTTAGATGAATGTTCCTCCCACCTATTGGTGTAATGCCATCCTCATCTTCTACTACCTCATCAAATGTATTCCCTCTACTAATCATTATGGACAAACTCATGTATCCATACTTTCCCTTGGTGAAACACCCTTTTATCCTCCCCCACACATCTTTTGTTGTTCTGAGCTCGTTCACTCTCCTTCCCATGGCCGAGATAAACTTTCTCCGTGCATGATTAAATGTATCTTTGTTGGCTACTCTCTCACTCTGAAGGGTTACTGATATTATGGTCTAGTTCTAAAAAAACATTGTCTTGGCTGACGTAACATTCTTTGAGAATGCTTTTTAATTCTCAGCCGAGCCTGTTTCATCCTCTACACAGATATTCTTACTTCTCTTCCTATTATATCTACTCCTATAACTAAGAGTCATACACCTACCATCCCCACCACATCATCTTTGTCTCCACCCACCACCTTATATCCTCCAACTCTGGTACCACTTCTGCCAATTCTTAGGCCAACACTCTCTTCTTCGGACAAATATGATGAGGATAACATACCGGGCCTGGATCTCCTTATTTCTCTTCGCAAGGGAGTTCACATGTGGACTCAAAATTCTATTATTGATATTAACGCGTATGCTCGTCTTACTTCTTCTGGCATGGAATTTGCTCTGGCCCTCTTGGCCGCTATCACTCTGTCTACTTACCAAGATGGACTTACCATACCACATCGAAAAGCTGCAATAGATGAAGAAATCTCCATCTTAACTGAGAGAAATACTTGGACTCTAGTACCTACTCCTCCGAGGGTGTGCATTGGTCATTGTCGTTGGGCCTTTGCACTGAAATATCATGTTGATGACATTGTGGATTGCTATAAGGATAGGTTGGTTGCCAAAGGATTCACTCAAACCTATGGTGTTGACTTTTCTAATAAATTCTCTCCATAGCACGAGTCGAGTTCTTTTTTCTATGGTTGTCAATAGAGATTGGCAGATGACTCAGTTGGATGTTAAGAATTTCTTCCTTTATAGTGATATCCAATAAGAAGTGTACACGAAGCAACCTCCTGGATATATTTTGCTCAGGGGGAGTCCTAGTATGCAAATTTTATAATCCGTTGCAGGCAGCTCCACATCTTATAAGATTATTAGAAATGCTACATCAGCTTTTAGATGTGTACTAAAGAGCAAATATAATAGGGGAAAATATAATAAAGCCTACCAGCTAGATGTGTTTCTCTGTTTACATAAAGAGGTCAGAAGAACCTTTGTAAAGCTTAAGCAAATATTTTTGATAGAGTTTCTCAAAAATACCAGAGTAGTTCAATCAAACTTTCTTTTTAACGCAACCCTGACCGACTTGTTGAAGCAGTCTTGCCCGTCATGAGGGTCCTACGACATCCAAATAGCCCACGTGTCCCCCGAAAAGGTACAAACACCTGCGCGCGACAACGACGTCGCCCAACAGCGAGCAAGGCGAAACGTGCGACAGTGCGCCCTTATATGCCTACCGCCGTAGCGCCCGTCATCGCCACCATCTGCCGCTGTCCGTCGTCGTCCCCCGCTGTCCGCCGTAATCCTCCATTGTCTCCCACCATCCGTCACTATCCGTCGTCATCCCCAGCTGTCTGCTGTCGTCCCCCGCTGTCCGTCGTTGTTCCCCGCTGTTTGCCGCCTCCCCTCAGGCAGACCTGACTGGGCTGCCTGAGTTATGTACTCGGCCCGCCGAGGCGGCATGAATGTCATATCCCTGAAATTAGCAATCTGGGTGACCTTAACCATGCGTTCTTATTCGCCCATTCAAATAACAAGAGGGTACAATTACCTGTGCACCTCTAGAAAACTATAAAAATGACTTCACACCTTCATTTCTAAGCAGAGAGGAAAAAAGTAGAAGAGAGAGAGAGAGAGAGAGAGAGAGAGAGTTTTAAGGTTTTCTGGCGGAGACTTGACTCGTTGCTCTTTCTCCCACTCAATGCGCACTCTATTTGTGATAGTTTATTTTTAGCGAATGTTCCTGCGAGCGCTCCTCAACACTTAGTGTTTTCTCAAGATTGGACACTCAAAGTCTCAAATGACTTGTAAAAGAGTGGTGTCATTCACCCTCCAAAAATTTTAACTCATGTACTCAGCTACTGTTAGAACATATATATGTATGTGTGATTAACCTTGTTTAACTGCGCTCTGCGTTCAACATGGTTAAAATTGGCTAACCACAAGCTCTGCTGATTGATGGATATATGTGTAATTTCCCGTGTGTAACCGCACCTTGTGGTGATCGTGATTAAGAATGATTCACAACAAGCTTTGCTGATGAAAACTTGCATATTCATCCTTGGTACCAGTTGGTCAGACATAACGCAAAGCTTGTTGTGAATCATTCTTAATCACGATCACCACAAGCTTTGCTGATGAAAACTTGCATACAAACATCGGCGCGCAGGCCGACCACACATGAACATAGCAAAAGCCTTTGCTCAGGCTTCGAGGGCCAGCAACAGCAGCAGCAGGGGCTTCAACCCTCTATTTCCCGCTTGGCTCTCCAACACCTGCACATGGACAGCCCACCATAATGGTGGCAAACAAAGCAACGGTCAGCATTCAGCTGACCAATTTATGACGACCCTACCCCTTTCTCGGGACAGTGGTATTCCTTCCCTGCAGGCAAAGCTTTTCACAAGCAGATATATCATATAATGTGCACTCACGTACAATCAACATATCACAACCGTCAGCCACGCGGCCTGACGATCTGTGCACTCAGGGCACATTCTTGGTGTACCGACGAACCAGGGTCCCATCACTGTTCAAGGTCTGAAACCCAACGGTATTGAGCATTCAGTCTTAATGGCGCGCAGGCCTAAGACTCTCATTATGTGCTCTAAAGAGACCAATAACTAGGTCTACCAGTTGGTCAGACATAACGCGGTTCGGTTCAGCCAATCCCGTTGGTCAAATCGTCCAACATGACGCGGGTCAGCTTTCCCCTTATCCGTTCGACACGAAGCCTTCAAGAGCTCGCAACTCACAATAGCCATACTGTCCACCAAGGACTGACTTCATATCTAAAAAGGGAGTTAGTGCCAGCGTTCCTCGCGGTCGCTTGACGGGTTCAGCAGAACTCACTTTCTGTACCCAAACTCAACCCATACATAACATACAACACAAGAATCACGAGGGTATTTTCCTATACTTCCAATCCAGTACTTCCTGTTACTATCCTTCATAGGCACAACCCATCGACTCCACAAACTATACGTTTATACGCGGAGTCTTCTCCGGTGCGCAAAATACAACATCACCAATCCATACCAACCTGTCCAGATGGGCTTCACACAGCATGCTTATTCCGTACTACACACTTCCGGATCTATATATAAGGCTGGGGATTCCAAGAATCAACCCAAGGAAATCCCTCAAAAGGCACCTTTTGGTGGGGGAAATCCATAGAAATGCCAAAATTAGGACTTCACATGTCAAAGAAGGAAGATCGTTACCCTTGACGATCTCTTTAGAGCCATGGAAATCTAGCCGGTTGGAAAGCACCACAGCGGCCTTGCCTCCACAAATCTGGACTCGGTCGCAATTCCGAACGCTGAAGCTCCACCGACGGCCGGATCTCTTCTCCTCTTCCTCCTTGCTCTCCCTTCTCTCTATCTCTTTTAGAAAGAGAATATCAAAGATTGAATGAGAGATAACTCTCAATTCCTGGACTTAACTCAACAGGGAGAAGCTTGGACCATTAGATCCCATCTGAAGGAAATGAACGGCCACAAATCGCCATGAAATAACTTTTCCTGGTCCGAACATGACCTGTGACACGCCCGTGTCACAGGCCGTGTACCTTAAGCGGTATACAAACCGACTTATCCAGAACAGGACACGGCCATGTGACACGCCCGTGTCACAGGCCGCGTGCACTGACACGGCTTCAGACACGCCCGTGTCCAGGCCGTGTTCACCAGGCCTCAATGTCTTCGACAATTCCAGAGAAGGACATGACCCTGTTACACGCCCGTGTCCAGCCCGTGTTCAATAGGCCTCATAAACCTGGCCAAAACCCGAGGAGGACACAGCCTCTGACACGCCCGTGTCTCAGGCCGTGTACCCTCTCGAAAAACGTCGAGTACTCGAGACGACACAGAGAAGGACACGGCTTGGGACATGCCCGTGTCCCAGGCTGTGTGCCTCACTCGAGACACACTCGAGACCCCATTTCACACTCGAGTAAACAGAGCAGGAAACGACTTGGGATACGTCCGTGTCCCAGGCCGTGTTGCCCAGCCTGAACTCAATTTTAGGATTTGGGGTGTTACAACTCTCCCTTCCTTACAATAAATTTTGTCCCGAAATTTGCACATAGTAAGGAAAAGAGCAATCAAGATGTTATAACTTCACAAAAGTTTGATACAATTTGTCATGCACTGTACAACAGTTTAAACAAATAGCTCGGGAAATTCAGCCTGCATGGTCTGCTCTCGCTCACATGTTAGCTCCTCACGGCCACAGTTGTCCCATCGGACCTTGACCATCCCGATTGTCTTGTTCCGCAACTGTTTATCGGCTCTATTCTCGATCCGAATGGGTCTAACCTTCGTCGTTAGCCCAAATTCGACCGGTACATGATCATTTGCAATCACTTGAGCTTGATCTTTCACAGCTTTTTGAAGCACTGATCTGTGGAACACATCATGCAATCCACTCAATTTTGTCGAAAGAGCTAGCCGATAAACAGCTTCCCCAACTCGCTCCACCACTTCAAACAGACCAAGATATCTCATACTTAACTTTTTTAGACGCCGAATCCTGGAAACACCTTTGAAGGGTTTGATCTTCAAATAGACCCAATCGCCCACCGCAAACTCAACGTTTCAGTGATTGGCGTTATAATATTTGGCTTGTCTATCTTGGGCTATCAGTAGCCTCTCCCGAATAGATCGTATCGTCAAATTAGCTTCTTTGACTTCTTTATGCTCATATAGTTTAGATTCTCTTGTTTCCGCCCAAGATAATGGTGTACGACATTTCTGACCATACAAAGCTTCAAACGGTGCCATACCGATACTCGCTTGGTAGTTATTATTATAGGCAAACTCTGCCATATAGAGGTGATCTTCCAACCTCTTTCCAAAATCCAAGGTGCACATTCAGAGCATGTCCTCCATCGTTCTGTTGGTCCTCCCAGTTTGGCCATCCGTTTGGGGATGAAAAGCCGTACTGAATTTTAACTTTGTGCCCAACAACTGATGGATCAGCCTCAAATCATTCGAAGTGAATCGCCCATCACGGTCACTTACGATATTACGGGGAACACCATGCAATCGTACAATCTGCTCAACATAAATCTTCACCAAGACTTCCACTGAATCGTCCCTCTTGTTCGATAGGAAGTGAGCCACTTTAGTCAACCGGTCTACGATCACCAAAACCGAATCATTTCCACGTTGAGATCTCGACAACCCGTGCACGAAATCCATCGAAATATCATCAAACTTCCATTCCGGACTAGGTAACGACTTCAGGAAACCTTCGAGCTTCTGGCATTCTGCTTTCACCAAGGCACATGTTTGACAATTAGCCACATAATGTGATATGCCTTTCTTTAATCCTGGCCACCAGAATAACTTTTTCATGTCCTTGTACATCTTTGTACTCCCTGGGAGAATTGAGTATTTTGTAAAGTGAGCCTCATACATCAATTCTTCCCTCAACTTACCCATACTTGGGATGCACAAACGACCCTCTTTACTTAAAAGGCCATCATCCCAGGAGAATTGATCATTTGAACCATCCAATGCATAGCGTTGGAGACTTTCATCAAGTTCTGTTGCTCGCCGAAACCTGTCCGCAAGGTCATACTGTACCTCTGTCCAGTTCAAGCATGCATCGGCTGTGGAAATCTTGTTAACACAAGAAATCTCTAACGCTTCCAACTCATGGATCAGTCGATCATCATGCATCCACAACCAATTTGCCCTTACCGGAGTCCTACGACTCAAGGTGTCTGCGACTACGTTTCCCTTCCCGGTAGTATAATGAATATCAAAGGTGTAGTCCCCGAGGAACTCCATCTACCTCCGTTGTCGCATATTGAGATCCTTCTGATCCAATAGGTATTTTAGGCTCTTATGATCCGTAAAGATATCCACTTTTACACCATATAGATAGTGCTGTCACAATTTAAGTGCAAAGATCACCGCCGCCAACTCCAAGTTGTGGACGGGATAATTCCGTTCATGCACTTTCAACTGGCGTTAGCCATAAGCAATCACCTTGCCAAACTGCAGAAGAACACAACCTAAGCCGCTCCCTGAAGCATCACTATAAATCTCATAGCTGTCTGTACCACATGGCGATGTTAGCACAGGCGCCGTGGTCAAACGACTCTTTAGCTCTTCAAAAGCTCGCGCGCACTCCGGCGTCCAAACGAACTTCTGATCCTTCCTCGTTAATGTGGTAAGAGGCAAATCGATCCGTGAGAAGTTTTCTACAAAATGTCTGTAGTAGCCTGCCAGTCCAAGAAAACTCCTAACTTCGGCCACTGAAGACAACACTGTCCACTCTCGTATGACACTTATCTTTAACGGATCCACCGTAATGCCCTCTCCACTTACCACATGGCCAAGAAAAGCCACTAACGACAGCCAAAACTCACACTTTGAGAACATAGCAAAGATCTTATTTCTCCGCAGGGTATGCAACACCAACCATAAATGGTTCGAATGATCAACTTCAGATTGAGAGTACACCAAGATATCATCAATGAATACAATCACAAACAGATCCAAGTACTCTCGGAACGTTCGGTGCATTAGATCCATGAACACCGATGGCGCATTACATAGCCCAAACGACATTACAGCGAACTCATAATGACCGTAGCGTGTTCCAAATGCTGTCTTTGGAATGTCACCTTCCCGAATCCTCAATTGGTAATATCCAGATTTTAAATCCAATTTAGAATAGACGGTTGATCCCACTAGCTGATCGATCAAGTCATCTATCCGTGGAATCAGATACTTGTTTTTCTCTGTCAACTTATTCAATTCATGATAATCAATACACAACCGTAAACTACCATCCTTCTTTTTCACAAACAGAACAGGTGCGCTCCAAGGTGACATACTTGGACGTATATATCCCTGTTCCAGCAACTCTTGCAATTAAACTTTCAGCTCTGTCATTTCCTTTGGCGCTACGTGATATGGCGAGCGGGCCACAGGTTTCGCACCTGGCACCAACTCAATAAGGAAGTCTATCTCCCGCTGGGGTGGTAACCCAGGAAGATCTTTAGGAAACACATCAGCAATTTCCGATACAATCAGAACATCATTCACACTGGCCTTTAGCTCAACAGCCTGAATAAGCGTAAAGAATAACTCCGTGCCCTACAACATTGACGACTTGGAGAGCAGACATTAAGGTCCCAGCTACTCCTCGCATACCAACTAACTTAGTATCAAGCTTGGTATTCTGGCCCAGTGCGATATCCTTTGAATTATAATCAATAAAGGCGCGCTGCTCCGAAAGCCAGTCCATACCAAAGATCACATCAAATTCCGATATCGGTAGCACAGATGCGATCAAGAAAAAATCTCGACTTCCTATTTGAACTGCCACATCGAAAGCCCTATCCGCAAGCATCACACATCCATTTGGTAATAACACCTTAACACTATCTGTCGTCACATGACTAGGTACTCCAATTCGAGCTATGAAGTCCTTAGACAGAAATGAATGCGAAGCACCCATATCAAATAGTGCTCTCGCCGGATTGTTCCGAATCAGGACAAATCCTATGACAAACACATCATACACAAGCTATACACAAGGTATGCGATATAAAAAGCAATCAATATCTTAACTCGTACCTGTGACAACGTCACTTTGCTTTACGGCCTCTTGCTGGCCAAGATTATAGACTCGGGGCTGCGCCTGGGATGCAGAGGACTTCACCATTGCTTTTCCCTTCTCAGCATAAGACGCTCCCGTCTTCTTTTCCCCCTTTGGCGGACCAACCCGACAATCACGGGCTATATGCGCCACTTTACAACATGTAAAGCAGGTACGAGACTCTTGCCTTGTCGTTGCTCCCGACGCAACTGAAGAAGGGGCTTGTCCAGAAGATTTGGACCTCTTGCTCCACTTCTTTTGGTAGTTTGATTTTCCAGGACGGGACACTTTGAACTCAGACTTCGTCATAGTTAAGTCCCTCTTTTCTTGCACCTGTTTCATATCATTCTCTAGCGCACAAGCAGTATCAACCAATGCCTAAAATCCTTGGTTCACCGAACTCGAGAGCAGGAATCTCAACTCATCCCGCAACCCTTCGTAGAACCTATTGGTTTTCCGTTGTTCATTAGTGAAGATAGACCCCGGATAACGACCCAACCTTATAAACTCATGCAAGTAAGTATCAACACTACTTTCTCCTTGCATTAGACGTTGGAACTCATTTTCCATGGCAATGCGTTTTGCCGCTGGTAGGTGCTTTGCCAAAAATAGTCATGAAAACACCTCGATCGAGACTTGTGTTAATTGCATGCCCGCTAGGTGATGCAACTCTATCTCGTCCCACCATAACCGAGCCTCTCCTTCCAACAAGAAGGTGACCAAGGTGGCCTTCTGATCTTCCTCCGTCCTTATCGTTGTCAATATACACTTGACGCGCGACAACCAATTCTCCGCCTGCGCTGGGATTCCCACACCCGTAAACGTCGGAGGATTGAAGCTCATAAAATGCTTCAACTGCCGCTCATCTGCTCGAGGATCAACAGCCTTAACAGGTTCTGGTCTTACACCAACCCGTTCTGGCACCACTGCCGGGTGTGCTTTCCCAATAGGCTGTGCATGAAACATGGCAAATAGTGCCTCAGCAACTAAGCGAACTGTTTCCGTAGAAGGAGAAGGTGTGGGCACCTCAGCCTGTACCGCACTCTCATCAGAACGCTGGGGCTCAGACTACCCAGCACCACTACGAGTCACCTATAGGTGAACAAGACACACTTTAACGACCTTGCACAAGCAATCACAACAATATAGGAATGCGTAGGTTCCTCAAACAGGAGTATTTGCATTCCTTAGTGGACATTCCAGAGTTCATTAATATTAAAGCGGATCGCACAGACACGTGCTCGCCACCCCACAAAAGAATTCGGCCACGAATTCGAAAGAGGAAGACCGAGACAAGCTGATACCAAAATGTAACAACTCCATCCATTAAATAACATATAATAGAAGGTCCGGTCGAGGCCCCACACTATATGCCACAAACAGGCGGTGAGGTCATAGGTTAATACCAAAATAGGTACGCATCCTAACATAGAACATACTAGCGGAAGATTTTAACGTTAAACTGAACTTAAACCATGAATGTCCACTATATATAAACAACCACATTTATATATACTCACGAAGGAATGTACAACCAATACTCAAGAGTTTGGCCTTAAGGCCTTACAGTTACGCTTTACAGGTGTGGATTACAAACATCGGCGCGCAGGACGACCACACATGAACATAACAAAAGCGTTTGCTTAGCCTTCGAGGGCAAGCAGCAGCAGTAGTAGCAGGGTCTTTAGCCCTCTATTTCCCGCTCAGCTCTCCAACACCTGCACAGGTACAACCCACCATAATGATGGCAAACAAAGCAACGGTCAGCATTCAGCTGACCAATTTATGACGACCCTACCCCTTTCCCGGTGCAGTGGTATTCCTTCCCTGCAGGCATAGATTTTCACAAGCAGATATATCATATAATGTGCACTCACGCACAATCAACATATCACAACCATCAGCCACGCGGCCCGACGATCCATGCACTCAGGGCACATTCTTGGTGTACCGGCGAACCAGGGTCCCACCACCGTTCAAGGTCTGAAACCCGACGGTATTGAGCATTCAGTCTTAATGGCGCGTAGGCCTAAGACTCTCATTATGTGCTCCAACGAGACAAATAACTAGGTATACCAGTCGGTCAGACATAATGCGGTCCGGTTCAGCCAATCCCATTGCTCAAATCGTCCAACATGACGCGGGTCAGCTTTCCCCTTATCCGTTCGGCACGAAGCCTTCAAGAGCTCGCAACTCACAATAGCCACACTGTCCACCAAGGACTGACTTCATATCCAAAAAGGGAGTTAGTGCCAGCATTCCTCGCGGTCGCTTGGCGGGTTCAGCAGAACTCACTTTCTGTACCCAAACTCAACCCATACATAGCATACAACACAAGAATCGCGAGGGTATTTTCCTGGACTTCCACTCTAGTACTTCCTGTTTCTACCCTTCACAAGCACAACCCATCGACTCCACAAACTACGCGTTTATACGTGTAGTCTTCTCCAGTGCGCAAAATGCAACATCACCAATCCAAACCAACCTATCCAGATGGGCTTCACACAACATGCCTATTTCATACTACACACTTCTGGATCTATATGCAAGACTGGGGATTCCAAGAATCAACCCAAGAAAATCCCTCAAAAGCCACCTTTTGGTCGAGAAAATCTATATACATGCCAAAACAAGGAGTTCACGTGTCTAAGAAGGAAGATCGTTACCCTTGACGATCTCTTTGGAGCTATGGAAATCTAGCCGGTTGGAAAGCACTGCAGTGGCCTTGACTCCATAAATCTGGACTCTGCTCGCAATTCCGAACGTTGAAGCTCCACCAGCGGCCGGATATCGTCTCCTCCTCCTTGCTCTCCCTTCTGTCTATCTCTTTTAGAAAGAGAATAGCCAAGATTGAATGAGAGAACTATCATTTTCTGGACTTAACTCAGTAGGGAGAAGCTTGGACTATTAGATCCCATCTGAAGGAAATGAACGGCCACAAATCGCTCTGAAATAACTTTTTCTGGGCCGAACACGGCTTGTGACATGCCCGTGTCACAAGCAGTGTACCTTAAGCGGCACACAAACCGACTTATCCAGAATAGGACACGGCCATGTGACACGCCTGTGTCACAGGCCGTGTACACTGACACAGCTTCAGACACGCCTGTGTCCAGGCCGTGTTCACCAGACCTTAATGCCCTGGAAAATTCCAGAGAAGGTCACGGCCCTGTGACATGCCCGTGTCCATCACGTGTTCAATAGGCCTCACAAACCTGGCCAAAAACCGAGGAGGACACGACCTTTGACACCCCCGTGTCTCAAGCCGTGTACCCTCTCGACAAACGTCGAGTGCGTTTCATCGAGTACTCGAGACGACACAGAGAAGGACACGGCTTGGGACACGCCCGTGTCCCAGGCCATGTGCCTCACTCGAGACACACTCGAGACCCCATTTCACACTCGAGTAAACAAAGCAAGACACGTCTTGGGACACGCCTGTGTCCCAGGCCGTGTTGCCCAGCCTGAACTCAATTTTGGTATTTGGGGTGTTACACCTCACACCTATTGGGGTCATGCCATCCTCATCTTCTACTACCTCATCAACTGTATTCCCTCTACCGATCACTATTGACAAACTCATGTATCCATACTTTACCTTGGTGAAATAACCTTTTCTCCACCCCCACATATCTTTGGTTGTTCTGAGCTTGTTTACTCTCCTTCCCCTGGCAGGGATAAACTTTCTCTGTGTATGATTACATGTATCTTTGTTATCTACTCTCTCACTCTGAAGGGTTACCGATATTTTTTTCTAGTTCTATAAAAAGAATGTCTTGGCTAACGTCACCTTCTTTTAGAATGCTCCTTAATTCTCGGCGGACCCCGTTCCATCCTCTACTATGGATATTCTTACTTCTCTTCCTATTATATCTACTCCTCCAATTGAGAGTCCTACACCTCCTATCCTGAGCACACCATCTCCGTCTCCACCCACCACCTTATATCCTCCAACTCTGATACCGCTTCTGCCAATTCTTAGGCCAACACTCTCTTCTTCGTATAAATATGATGAGGATAACATACCAGACCTGGATCTCCTTATTTCTATTCGCAAGGGAGTTCATATGTGGACTCAGAATTCTATTCATGATGTTATCTCGTATGCCCTCCTTACTTCTTCTGGAATAGACTTTGCTCTGGCCTTCTCGACCGCTATCACTCTGTCTACTTACCAAGATGGTCTTACCATTCCACACTAGAAAGCTATAATAGATGAAGAAATCTCCATCTTAACTAAGATAGGTACTTGGACTCTAGTCCCTACTCCTCTGAGGGTGGGTATTGGTCATTGTCATTGGGCCTTTGCAACAAAATATCATGTTGATGGCATTGTGGATTGCTATAAGGATAGGTTGGTTGCCAAAGGATTCACTCAAACCTATGATGTTGACTTCTTTGATATCTTCTCTCTAGTTTCTCTCCATGGCACGAGCCGAGTTCTTTTTTCTATGGCTGTCAATAGGGATTGACAGATGTCTCAGTTGGATGTTAAGAATTTCTTCTTTTATAGTAATATCCAAGAAAAAGTGTATATAAAGTAACCTCCTGGGCATATTTTTCTCAGGGGGAGTCCTAGGTATGCATATTGTGAAAGACGGTCTATGGAATCAAACAAATTTATCAGGCCTAGTTCAACAAGTTTAGTGAAGTCATTTCTACCATTGGTTTTGTTCATAGCTCTGCAGATCACTCTCTCTTCATACGCAAGACTTCTCATGGGATGGTTGTTCTTGAAGTATATATTGATGACTTCTACCTTACAGGTGATGATATTGTTGGCATCGCCTTAAAAAAGAAGCACCTTCTTCAATACGTTGTCACTAAAGATATGGGACCTCCAAAAAAATACTAACTTATGGGTATTGAAATCTCGTGAAAGCACAACTCCATTGTTATCTCACAAAGAAAGCATGTTATTGATCATCTAAAAGAGACAGGTTCACTTGGTGCTAAACCTGCTCGATGTCCAATGACGTTTAGCGAGGATAAACTCTGGAATGAGGATTCACCTCTTTTTTTATAATACTATGTGTGGAAGGCTAGTGGGAAACTTATTTACCTAACTGTAATAAGACCAGATATCTGCTATATTGTAGGTAAGGACAGTCAGTTTATGCAAGCTCCCATAGAGTATCATCTATAAGCAACTCTAAAAATCTACGAATATGTCAAGGGTCACTGGAGAAGGGACTGATATTTCAAAAGAATAACTATTTGCAAATAGAAGCCTACTCGCATGCTAACTATGATGATGATAAAATAAGATATGACGTCTACGTCTTAATTTTGTATGTATGTGGGAGGGAATCTTGTTAGTTGGAAAATCAAGAAACAAGTTATTGTATCCAAATCAAGTTTGAATTAAAGTGGGTACAAACACTTATATTAGACTTAAGAGAAGTCTACAACTATCCCTTACCAATGTTCTGTGATAATAAAGTTGTCATTTACATATCATGGAATCCAGTCTTTAATGAGAGGACAAGGCATATTGAAGTTGACTGTTACTTCGTCAAGAAAGAAATCTTGAAGACACAAATATGCACTTCGTTCGTCACCTCTGATAAAGAATTAGCTGATATCTTTACCAAACCAATATCCTCATCATTTTATGACATATGTGATAAGCTCAACATGATCAACATATATACTCCAGCTTATATGGGTATGTTAGAACATATATATGTTTGTGTGGTTAACCTTATCTAACTGTGCCCTGCGGATTGAACCCTGCGGCTATCACGGTTAAGTTTGTCTAACCACAAGCTCTGCTCATAGATAGATAAATATATGCAAGGTTACCTGTGAATAAAAACACCTTGTAATGATCATGATTAAGATTGGTTAACCGCAATCTTTGTTGATGAAGATTGGTGGATTCATCCTTGGTACCTACATATGTTATTGTTAGTATGGGTGGTTACGCTTATGTAACCACACATTCCTGTGTAGTCAACCCTTGTATGTCCACATTGATCATGCTTGCCGCACATCCGTACATTCCTATAATTAGTCATACATTACCAAATTTTAAGTTCTTTCTCCTCCTAGATTCTATTTAAAGGAAGGTGCACCCTTGTAAAACTCAGTTTTTCGGCATAAGGGACCTGAGTGAGTTGCACTGACAGGTCCTCAAAAGGCTCATTCCATTGCGGAGTAGGAAGTGTAGTTTCATAAGCGGGGGTATTGAGTTCATCGCCCAAGCCCAGTTGATCCAGGATCTCTTAAGTCTCAGTGAGTATGTTGGAGTGCTCTGCGGGAGTCGGGGCATCGTCGGTGTTTTTTTCCTAAATTTTGCCATTTTCTTCTTCTTTCGATGATGATCGCCCTTGTCGTCCGGGTGACGACGTTTTGAAGAGCCTAGATTCAATAGTTCCCCCAGAGTAAGTATATTTGTTGCGAACCGATCAACTCTACCTGCCATCACGTGCGATCTAAAAAGGCATCCAGTATGAGTCCCCCTCCTCTCCTATTTATATAAGACGGTGGGACGACCCCTAGGGCATGTCGAACACGCAAGTTACTCCCAGGAAGGCCTTACTGAATATGAATTGAATGTTTCTTTCTGAGCTCCATGATTGCACGCAAAGAGAGGGGATTGTATACAACATGTATTCGTCAAGGATGGTCTCAATCATGCCATGTAGGCTTGGGTCAATGTTAAAGATTAGGTAAAAGTCAACAAGCAATCTGAATGAGCATTTAAGATTAAAAGCGAGTATCAGGGTTACTCGCCCAAACAAATGACTATCACTAGTACGAGTTAAAATAAGAGTTACTTGCCTAGTTGGCGTCCATTCGCGACATCACACTATACATGAGCGATATCCTTCGATAGTTTCCAGATCGCAAGTCGCAAGATCACCAGGTCTAGAGAGCAAACTTCATAAGGGCTGGTTATTTTCGCCTATATACCCCTCCCCCGCCCCCGCCCCAACATCCCACCCCCAGAATTTCTCTATAAATAGGATCTCATGGGTACTAGGAATGACACCTGAGAATATAGAGACCCCCTAGTGAGTGTAGAGACCCTAAATGGCACCTTCCTCGTACCTTGCTTAGCCATTTTGATTTTGGAGGGAAAGTTTTTTCCCAAACTTCCGGGTATATGGTGGGACCTCCCTACTACAGCACATGTGGTCCTTTAGTAGTTCTCTGTCTTCTTAGTACTAGCCTTTAGACCCGGTGGACCAGAACGCGGGACTAGTAACCTCAACTTGTACTTAGATCTGAACATTTGGAGTAGTAATTTTCCCGACTTCAACACCAATATAAAGAGAAGTAGCAGTCTAGAATAAGGAAGAAGGTCAAATAGTATTTGACGCATATGAGTTTTGTCGAATAGTATTCGACCGAACTTGATAATTGAGTCGATTATTATTTGAAGTGTATTTGGAGTTGCATCAAATAGTATTTGACCCTTACTTAGAATACTTGGGATTATTCAAGTTCCTGTTAAATTCTTGTTTTCTTCAATTGATTTTCTCAAAGTTATTCCAAGGATTCTTTTATAAGAAAAGAATTTTGGAGGATTCATATTATTGTGATTATTATTTGAGTTTGATGTTAAAGGAACGTCTTTGTTTGGAGCCATTTATGATTTTTCATTTTGTTTAACAAAGATTACTGGGGTTTTTTAGGCAAGTGTGCTAGATTTACCCTGAGCTGTTGAGGCATTAGCACCTAAGCCCAAGTGACTGAATCTCATATTGAGATTTTTCAGTTATATCCTTGAGTTTGTTACTTATCTTATTAAATCAATTTGCAAAATCCTTTGCTCTTTTAAGAGCCTCCTGAAGGTCAGCTTTCTCTACCCACATGGTTGTTATATTTTAATTTAAAATGAATATCTCATATTTTAGTTTATAAATTTCTGCTTTAGATATTTCTTGATTTAGGTCAATCTTCTCTTCCTTTAAAGATTTAATTTTGTTTTCCCCCTTCTCCAGTTCAAGACATATTTTCTTGAAAAATTATTTAAACTCATCTGATTTAAAATCAATTTCATCAGGAAAGGTTCTCTATTCTTCCTCTTGAGAAAGTTCTTATCATAGCCATGTAAGTCGATAAGATCCATCATTCCAGTGCCTTTCCTCTTCTTCTTCTGAGCTTGAGGAGTTTCCCGCTTTAGAGTTACTCAAGTTGCATCCATGAAACCCTTGAACTTCTTCTTTGTGCACTTCTTCTTTAGATCATATTTCTTCTTGTGATCATTCTTTGGCTTCTCAGTAGTTCTCTTAGTGCACTCAGAGGAAATGTGACATGCTTTACTACAAGTAAAATAGATTATATCTTTAAAAAGATTCTTGTTATACTTTGGCATTGTATGACTTCTCTCCTTCCTTGTAGATCCTTCAGGCTTGATACTTCCTTCTAGTAACTCTTTTCCATTGCAGATTCTAATTCCCTAGTCTTAAGGAGAAATTCATAATATTTGAGCTTATCAAGAACATTCTCGATTGTTATTTCTCTTTGGCATCTAGCCATACTTATGTCCCAAATCCTATTGTCTCATGAGGTTGGGATGTAACGGCCTCCCCAATCCATAGCTCGAAAGGATGCTTGCCGGCACTCCCAGAATCTAGCTCAAAAGGATTCTGCCTCAATAGGTCTGCAGACCATGTACCTCAACCACTCTTCATCCATGGGCAGGTTGTTGGAGGCTGCAACCTCTCTTTGATGAAAAAAACTCAAGTTTAGTGCGCAGCACGAGTACTTCTAAGGAGTTTACCCATCCCGTGATTAGTCCAGCTCGAGCACGCTTAATTATAAAGTACTTTCACTTCTCATCACCAATTGAGTTGCAACTCAAATGGTGATAAGAAGTGAAAGTATTCTATAATTAAGTGTGCTCGGGTTGGACTAATCATGGGATGGGTGACCTCCTGGGAAGTCCTCGTGTTGCATGCTTAACTTGAGTTTCCCTCATCAAAGGGAGGTTGCAGCCTCCAACAACCCACCATAGGGCATGAAGAGGGGTTGGGGTGTACGGTATGCAGACCAGTTGAGGCTGAACTCTTTCGAGCTAGATGCTGGGAGTGTCGGTGGTCATCCTTACGAGTTGTGTGCATGATGTATTCCATGTCTCCTCATTGAGGAACGCACTACTACGCCCCAATCATGTTATTCAGGAGGCCTCCAGATCAGTAGAACCCGATCAATATGTATCCCTCAAGCCGATGCAGATCATGGATACAGAGATAATGGTCCTATAGCGAAAGAGAGTCCCCCTTGTCTGAGTGTAATGGGATAACTGCGGGACTGAGAAATCTACCTGAGAACCTGAGGATCAGATGCGAGAACTTTACCTCGTCCTCTTTACGTCGGGTAACACGTAATAAAATTATATCTATTAATTAAAGTGTAGTAACTTTACTCTTTTCGGAAATGCTACGACCTAATCAAATTTTTTAGGACAAAAATTTTGTTATACTTTTTGGATTTGTAACATCCCAATTCCGACTGTTGAAACTGAGAACTCGGTCTATGTGGAGTTCACCCTTGGGGAAGGGGTGATCGTGCACCTACTTCTCTCCTACAAGCAAAATGACAAGGAAAATAAAAGAGGACTGACCCAAGGGCTCGACGCAAAGGACCCACCACACACCCGGAAGATCTCAGAGCGCTTCCCCTCCTTAGCCAAATGTCGGGCTAAGGTACCTCAGAAACCTCTAGAAGACTGGGAGACAAGTGAGCATGCATTCTGAGGTACCCCTTGGGTCCTATTTATAGATTTCTGAAAACGGTCTTCAAATAGCCAACCTCCGCTATTCTGAACAAATATGTACAACCCAACTGGGTTTGCCAACACACAACTCCGCTATTCTTACTGGCTATGGGCTGGACAGCGGGGGAAAATGGTAAAAATACCTCACAGATCATTGGGCGAGTAGCCCTCAACAATCTTTGCTCGGCAAGGGCGGCGAGTGCTCGATGGAGCTGGCACTCGCCGCTTCCGCTTGGCCTTTGGCTAGTACGGGCCCGATATGCCCTACTCGCATGCTGGAGTTTGTTGAGCAGTCAAAACTCGGCGAGCGGCCCAGAGCTCGACGAATGGCCAGAGTTCGATGAAAGGCCCAGAGCTCGACGAACAGCCCAGAGCTCGACAAACAGCCCAAAGCTCGACGAATAGCCTAGAGTTCGGCGAGCGGGGCTTGGCGAGTACAAGCCCGCCTCCCAAAAGAATCTCACCCCGCCTGGGCGAGTCGGAGACTGCCAGTTCTCCCCCCTGCCGAGCTCTCCCAGGGACTCAGACTGCCCGATTTGGCCGATCTGTCTCCTGCTGACCCACTCGCCGGATACGGGGTTGTACACAATCTCCGCTCTTTGCGAGGTTAACAAAAGCTTGGAAAGAAACATCCAACCCCACAGGATTCGGTGAGTGTGGCAGGAGCCAGAGAATCTTTCGGTGGGGTCCACCAGCGGCTATAAATAAACACCTACGTGCCTGGGTGACCTTTGTCATTCCCCTTGCTCTAATCTTTGTCGAGATGCCTATCCCCATGGAGATCCATGAGAGTCTTGCGAGGGCTCGCGAAGTCTCCTCCACTCGTGTTGCAGGCCTGAACCGCGGTTCCCCTTAGCATCCCGCAAAGCGATTCGATAGAGTTCAATTCTGCTAAGAGGGCGAAGCCATGTTCCCAAGCGGCCGAGCACATCTTCCAAGACTTAAAAATGACCCTGGAGCCTGCGGTCGGCTCCTCTACTTTGCCTGCCCCTGAGAAGGAGAAAAACTTCATCGACCTCTGCACCGACCCGGACAGCTGACTGGGGGATGGTGAGGTCACCTCACCACGAGCCAAGACTCCCTCTGACGACCCGCGGTTCAAAACTCCGTAGGCTCGTCTACGCGACCCGTCGCCCCCCTTTGGGACCCTCGGGCTGGACTCGCAGAGACTGGATTTGCAAGCACGCATCCTCTTCTCTCAGCAACTTGTCGGGACTGCGGGAGGAGGCGCTGGAACCATCCCTGTGCTGGGCTTCGGCCTCCTTCCGCCAAGAACACACCCTCTAGGCCGCGGCAAGAATTTGAGGCTACCCCCACCCCGCACTTCCTTTGAGGCGCCGAGTTAGTCAGGCAAGCTGACCTTCAGATGATTCTTATCCCGTAGTCTTCCTGGGGTGCTCGTCTTTCCTACTAATGCTTAACTGCCTTTGCATCTCTTCCTAGTCATCCTGAGGCTGACGATTCCTCGGGGTCAACCCGCTATTCGCCCCTCCCGTCTCCAAGCTCGCTAGACTCCTTTTTGGTCTCTGAGGTGGAGAACGACGAGTTGATGAGGAGGGGGATCGGGCTCTTCAAGAAGCTGGTGCGCGGGCTGCGTAAGGTGAAGGAGGACAACGAGGTGTTGCAGTGCGACTACATGCGGCTTGCTGACAAGGTGAGAAGGCTGGCAGGCGAAGCGACGTCCCATTCTTGGCTCTTGGACGAGATTGAAGAAAGCCTCTAGACCGCCCAAAGGAACTTGGGGTGGATCTGCAAGCTTCACAACTCACGATGACCTGCGGGGAAGGAGACGCGAGGCCGAGGTAGATAAAAATGGCTCCCTTACTGAGCCTACCGACACTCGCCTCCGGCCCCTCAGCCCGCGCATGTATTGGACTTGTTTCTTTTTCCTTCTGCACTTGATTTTTCTGGACAACATTCTCCCCTGGTCTGTAATAACTTAGAATATTTTTAGAATTTACTGCTTGCTATTCAAATATATTATCCTTCAGTCCGGCGTGCAATAGGACAGAACTCAGAAGTTAGCGAGCTGGGGTCGGCGAGCTGGGTCAGGCGAGCTGGACTGATCGGTCGGCTCGGCCTTGGACTTCTTTTCTATAAATAGGCCCCCTCACCAACCCCAGCTTACTGCCTTTATTGCTTTCATACCCCCCTCTTCTCGCCTTATCTCTTATCGGTACTCGCGCCCTAATCTTTCTGCAAGCATGGGTAAGACCAACCCTGAATCTGACGGCCGCTCCAAATGTGCTCAGCACTTCGCCGACTACTGCTTCTTTGAGGGGAGCACGACTGAGGAGGAGTTCGCTGAGTTCATTGCCGACTTCGTGCCCTCCGGCTTTGAGGCGCGTCGGCCCAGGTAGGGCGAGGCCATCAACACGTTCTACCTCTAGGTGCTTGCCTTCCCCATCTTGCATTTCAAGGTTTTGTTGTGCTTACCGCTCTGGTCGGAGGTACGATAGATCCTGAAATACTATGGCGCGGTGCCCGTGCAACTCAACTCAAACTCCATCGCGATGATGGTGGCGTTCGCGTGCTTCCTCCGTAGGGAGCGAATAGAGTTCAACCTGACCGTCTTTAGGAAACTCTTCACCTACAAGGCGACTCCCGACGACGTCGCCTACTTCGGGGGCTCCTTCATCAAAGTTCGCGAGATCGCGAATAAGCATCATAACTGGATTACGAAGATTATCTTCATCAAGGGTGACCTCGATAACGTCCCCTACTCGCCACAGCAGAAGGGAGAGGAGGTGTACCGGCCCCCACCGTATCCAGCAATGATATCGAGCTTCACAAGTTATTCCTCCACAAAGACTTCGAGGTCGCCTTCCTCCGAAGGGGCCTCGAATCGCTCCTCCCCGTCCATCCCGGCGAAGGTATACTTCACACTTTCTCCTCTTTTCAAACTTGCCGAAACAACAGAATTCTTCTGACCAAGTTTTTGGTGCATGGGAGAGGCTGATCCCTGAAAACCCGCCCTTCGTGGACTCGTGACTATTCCCTGATCCCCTCGCGCGTGAGAGGGTGGCTGCAGCTGCTTGACGAGATGAGCTGGCATCGTCCAATCCCTCATTCAGTAAGAAGCAGTTTGATCCCGCGAGGTCCAGCTCGCCCCGCCATCAGAAGCCGCAGAATATTAAGAGGGCCGTGGTGGCTCCCCGGGCGAGGCAACAACAACAAAAACAACAAAAGCTCAAGTACATGAGCTCGCCCGAGCCCTCCCTGGATGGATCGTCGGAGAGCCCGCTGAAAGAGACAATAAAAGACAGGAGGGGGAGAGCCTTCCGCTCCTCCTGTGATCAAGAAGACCACGGCCCACGAGCCGAGTCCGCAGAAGAGCCACCCTCTCTTCGGCCTCAGGGGAAGGTGGAAGGATTCGGCCGGCGAGCCTGTGGTCCAATGGGACGAGTCGGCCCACTGGATCTCTGTCTCCACTCTCCATCCCTCCTGGACAGATCACCAGCTCTCCTCTGATCACGCCTACGCGCCCGGCTTCGGCCTCTACGGGCGCGAGGATGTCGCGGCCTAAATGCGCATGACCCTGCGCTAGCTCGGCCACGAGGGCTTGCAATCCCATATGCGGGCACTGGAGCTGCACCACATGGTGGTCCGTCGCGACTTCAACCTCAGCCACCTCCTGTAGAAGGCTGAGCAGAAGCGCGATGTCACCCAGGACAAGGTCGTCGACCTGGAGAGGAGACTTGGCATTGCCGAGGATTTGCTCGCTGAAGCCGTCGGCGGACTGGTAAGTATTGATCACCCCCTTCTCTTTTTTACTTGGGAATTTTTGGCTTTCATGCGGTAGATTTGCTTACCCCTTCGTTCTTACATAATGTCGAGGCTGCTAGCGAGTTGAGGACCCGCGTCGTCGGGATGGAGGAATAAAATGCCCAGCTACATGCCCGCGCCGCTGAGTTGGAAGCTCGTGCCACCGGGATGGAGGCGGGCAATGAAAATCTGAAGGATAGGATCAAGGGGCTTGACAGCAAGATCATCCTCCAGGATGAGGCCTTCTTCCCCCTGAGTGCCGGCGAGCCCTCCTTCCCGTATAAGAGGCCAAGGATATTTGGCGAGGCCGAGGTCGTGGAAAGGTTGCTGGTCAACTCGATCGAATCTGCCGAATACACCCTGCAGATCATGAAGGACACGCGGATGCTGGTGGAGGGCTGTGAGGAGATCACGGCCCGAGACCTTATGTCGAGTATGTTTCCGTCCACGCCGCCTAGCGAGAAGGAGGACAACTTCGATCTGCTCTTCAGGAAGGGCTACAAGGACGATCCATCTGGAGCAGCGGGTGAAGACCGCCAATCTGGTAGGGGTAAGGCGAGAGCTGACCCGCGCCTTTTCTTTCTTTTTTGTGTAATCCCCCCTTTTGTAACCTCGCCTAGGAGAGCTCATGTTTTGTAGCAAATTTATTGATAGTGCAAAATATATTCTTCTTTCGTTTTTGTGCACCTTCTTACTGTAGTTTACTCGCCCGCGAGCTCTCCTCCTTGAGAAGCTTTGTTAGGATAAAACTTGTTATTTGAAGGTACGTTAGGACTCGTACCAGCGAATAGACCCTGAGAGCTCGCCGCCTCTAGGCTATTCGGGGGACCATTCGCCATGCCAGGGATCGCTTTCCCGTGTATTGCTGGAACCTGCCTTCTTCAAAGGATGGCTAGGGCTCGACTCGTCTCCTTTTTATCGAGCTGGGCTCGCGAGCCCCGACTGGCTTAGGAGGGCTTTTTCCTACCTACCCTCAGGAAATAGACCGATCTCTTTAAATAACTCCCGGAGACAGTGGGAATCCCTCGAGTGTTATCCAGTCCTACTAGCTAGGTGAGAGTCTTGCGGCGGGATCTGCTCGGGGTCTGGGTAGACTCCCTTAAGTGATATCCAGCCCTACCAGCTAGGAGAGAGCCTGACAGCGGGATCTGCTTGGGGTCTAGGTAGACTCCCTCGAGTGACATCTAGCCCTTCCAGCAAGGTGAGATCTTGGCGGTGGGATCTGCTCGGGGTCCGTGTAGACTCCCTCGAGTGACATCCATCCCTGCCAGCTAGGAGAGAGCCTGACAACGGGATCTGCTCGGGGTATGGGTAGACTCCCTCGAGTGATATCCAGCCCTGCCAGCTAGGTGAGAGCCTGGCAGCGGGATCTACTCGGGCTTCGGGTAGACTCCCTCAAGTGACTTCCAGCCCTGCCAGGTAGGAGAGAGCCTGATAGAGGGATCTGCTCGGGGGCTGGGTAGACTCCCTCGAGTGACATTCAGCCCTGCTAGCTAGGTGAGATCCTGGCAGCGGGATCTGCTCGGGGTCTGGTTAGACTCCCTCGAGTGATATCCAGCCCTGCCAGCTAGGAGAGATCCTGACAGTGGGATCTTCTCGGGGTCTGGGTAAAATCCCTTGAGTGACATCCAACCCTGCCAGCTAGGTGAGAGCCTGGCAGCAGGATCTGCTCGGGATTCGGGTAGACTCCCTCGAGTGACATCCAGCCCTGCCAGCTAGGTGAGAGCCTGGCAGCGGCATCTGCTCGGGGTCCGGGTAGACTCCCTCGAGTGACATCCAGCCCTGCCAGCTAGGAGAGAGCCTGATAGTGGGATCTACTCGGGGTCTGGGTAGACTCCTTTGAGTGACATCCAGCCATGCCAGCTGGAGAGAGCCTGACATCGGGATCTTCTCGGGGTCTGGGTAGACTCCCTCGAGTGACATCCAGCCCTGCCAGCTAGGTGATAGCTGACAGCGGGATCTGCTCTGGATTCAGGAAGACTCCCTCGAGTGACATCCAGCCCTGCCAGCTAGGAGATAGCCTGACAACGAGATTTGCTCGGGGTATGGGTTGACTCCCTCGAGTGACATCCATCCCTGCTAGCTAGGTGCAACCTGGCAATGGGATCTGCTCAGGGTCTGGGTAGACTCCCTCGAGTTACATGGAGCCCTGCCAGCTAGGAGAGAGTCTGACAACGGGATCTGCTCGGGGTCTGGGTAGACTCCCTTGAGTGACATGGTGTCCCACTCCTTCGACCTCCTTCCTCTCTCCCGAGAACCCGAACAAAGGTCCATCCGAGGCCAGCACCCTCTTGGCCTCTACCTTCATCGCGTCAAATGCCTTCTTAAAGATCACGTTGACTGAACTCCCGTAGTCGATGAGGATCCGGGAGACGGTGAAGTTCTCGACCGCTGTTTGGATGACCAGCGTGTCGTAGAAGAAGTCCTCATGGTCTGGCATATCCTTCCTTAAGAAGGTGATCTTCTCCTCTAGGGATGGGGTTTAGGATGTGGAGCCAACGCTTCGGCGGTACATGGTGTGGAGACTTGCCTTGCGGGAAGCCTCGACCCCCCCCCCCCCCCCCCATGGATCACCTCTGATCCCTCCCCGGGCCCCCACATCGGCCCGGTCCTCACACCTGTCCTCCTCCGCCCGAGGCAGAACTTCTTCGATTCGCACTCCCCGCCGGTCTTGCTGCTGCTGCTCCCTGTTTCCTCTCATCTCAAGGAACTCCGGGTACGTGGCTGTGGCGTGCCTCTCCCTCCTGATGGAAGTCGCAGTAGGGAAACTCCACCCTAACCTCCCTTCTCCTTCTCCGCGCTGCTCTCCTTTTCTACCCCATGGCTATAACCATAGCCTGATTCCGATCAGGGAGGGGTGGTCTCTAGCCATGCCTCCCACCTAGAGGGTAAAACTGGCCCTGGCCCCCCTGGCGGTTGTCTCCCCCATGGAAACCTCTCTGCGGCCCCTGGTCCTGCCACTCTGACGTCTAACCTTGCCGATGGTTCGGCTCCTAGCTCCCCCACCTGGGCTGCTGCTGTTACTGCTGTTCCCTCTGCCGGGGTTTAGCTCTCCTCTCCTCCCAGCCTCTGCCACCTCTTTAGCCTCTCTTCCTCCGTGGTCCACCAGGCTAGTTTTCGGGCAAACTCCGGGTTCGACGCTTCCCCGTCGACTTCTCTCGCTGCCCTCTCCATCGGCTCCTCGTAGGAGATGGGCGGCACCATCTTCAGCTCCATTCTGAAGAAACCCTGCTGCAGCCTAAGGGTGAAGGCCATCATCAGGGTATGCCCTGACATCTCTTGGACCTGGGTCACCTCCTCCTGGAATCGGTCCACGTAGCTCCCCAGGTTCTCGTTCACACCCTGCTTGATGTGGAACAGGGGCTCCGACTCCTTCTTCCTCTTCTTGGAGGTGGTGAACCTCAGCTTGAACCCCTGGCGTAGGTCCTCGAAGCAGTAAATAGAGTTGGTCGGCAACTGGTGAAACCACTCTCTCGCCTTCTCCTTGAGAGTGATGGCGAAGAGTCTGCACTTGAACCCATCCGACATCTGTCGGATCAAGACCACGTCCTCAAACCATTGGATGTGCTGGACCGGGTCTCCCTTCCCAACGAAGTAAGACATCTCTGGCTCCCTGAACCCCTATGGAACCGAGGCAGAAGAAACCAATTCGCTGAAGGGGTTGCCTCCCCCTGCTAGGCAAGCTAGAAGGTCTCGCACCCCTATCTCGCCGAACCTGCCGCCGCTTACCGAGCTCGGGAAGAGCACTCGCCCGGGGAGCTCGCATCCTCTTCCTTCCTCCGCAACTTCCTTACCAGCTCGCCTGCCGGGAACGTCTTCGCCGAGGGCTGGGACTGCGAGTACCAGTGCTGCTGGAGTCGAGTATTCGTCGTGTGCGCCCAGTGCGAACCTGACGAGGCTGAGTACCTCCTGCTTGAATTCCTCGAACATCCCCACCGTGGCGAGAGGGGGGTGGTGAGTCGGACCTGTCTGAGCCTTGCCTTAATCCTCCCATCATCGAGCCTGGTGAATATTTTCTATGCTGACTACACTCCACGCTCACCGCACCAAAATGTTGAAACCGAGAACTCGGTCTCTGTGGAGTTCACCCTTGGGGAAGGGGTGATCGCGCACCTACTTCTCTCCTGCAAGCAAAATGACAAGGAAAAGAAAAGAGGACTGACCCAAGGGCTCGGCGCAGAGGACCCACCACACACTCAGAAGATCTCAGAGCGCTTCCCTTCCTTAGCCAAATGTCGGGCTAAAGAACCTCAGAAAGCGCTAGAAGAATTTGAGACATGTGAGCATGCCTTCTGAGATAACCCTTGGGTCCTATTATAGATTTCTGAAAACTACCTACAAATAGCCAACCTTCGCTGTTCTAAACAGCTATGTGCAACCCAACTGGGTCTGCCAACATCGCAACTTCGGTGTTCTAACTGGCTATGGGCAGGCCAACGGGAGAAAAATGGTAAAAATACCTCACTGATCATTGGGCGAGTAGCCCTCAACAATCTCTGCTCGACAAGGGAGGCGAATGCTCGATGGAGCTGGCACTCTCTGCTTCCGCTTGGCCTTTGGCGAGTACGGGCCCGGCCTGCCCTGCTCGCATGCCGCGAGTTCGTTGAGCGGTCAGAACTCGACGAGCGGCCCGGAGCTTGACGAACGGCCAGAGTTCGACGAAAGGCCCAGAGCTCGACGAACAACCCAAAGCTCGACGAGCAGCTCAGAGCTCGACGAACAGCCCAAAGTTCGGCGAGCGGGGCTTGGCGAGTACAAGCTCGCCTCCCAAAAGCATCTCACACCGCCTGGTCGAGTCGAAGACTGCCGAGTTCTCCCCCATACCGAGCTCGCCCAGGGACTCAGACTGCTCGATTTGGCCGGTCTGGCTCCTGCTGAACCACTCGCCGGATACGGGGTTGTATACCGACGTTCTAGACCCCTTTGTGTTATTTGGGGCCTGTTTGGCTAAGCTGTGGCGGTGTAGGAAACAGTGGTGGGAAACAGTGGTGCAGGAATCAGCTGTTTTGCAATGGTGGAAAAATTTGTGAAACTGTTTGGAAAACTGTATTTGCAGTGTTGTGTGAAATAATGATGCAGAATTAAACAGTAGTAATAATTAAAATCCAAGAAAATTTACGAAAGTTAAAAATAAATAAACAATTTTCTCGACGTTAATTTTATTTAATTATAAAAATAAATATATTAATATTGATGGGGTTCCCAAAAATATGTTCGGATGAACCATAGATTTTTTTCCCGAACTTGTCCGGCTCGATGCTATAATTCCAACGGGCACATTCTCGCACAATTTCAAGTATGTTCAGTATTCCAAACGGACGTCAGGACGCACGTATGCGCACTCTATTCACTAGCGTCTTGAGTGACTCCCGCCTAGAGCGTGCGAAGAGAGAAAACACACGTGAAATGTGCTATCGGGAGACCACTCCCCGACTTGAAGGCTTGCGGTGGTATGGAGGAAGACGCACGTGGAACGTGCCATTGGGAGACCCTTATCTATTTGCACGCTCGGACGCTCGTGGGCTAAGGCGGCCAAATAGCCTGATCTGCCGAAGGCCCCGAACGGACCGCAACAATTATATTAGCGTTTTAATTAATTATCAAAAAATTTAACATGCAAATATAATTTATTTAATACTAATTAATTATGTTATTAATATAAATTTATATAATATAAATTATTTTCAATATATATCTATATAAATTAATATATTATTAAATTTAAAATATAATTTTTTAAAAAAAACAAAAAGGGCTCCAGCGCTGGCTGCCGCGGTCCCCACCCGCGGTAGGTAAATTGGCAGTGGCAGCCTTGCCACCGCCTGTGCCCTTTTTAGTTTGGCGGAGCGGCACAAAAATCGACTGCATGTCGCTGCTGTGCCGCTCCGCCAAACAGACCCTTGATCCACTAGTGTTTTGTGGGCTTGGTTGACACCCAAATAGTAGGTTGATGCCTTTTGCGTGTAAATGGCCCAATAAATCACTCAATCGTATGCCTGCAAACGGTTCTGTTCAGTTTTATGTAACATCGAAACCGAACCGAATAGCCTCGGTTTTTTCACGCCAAAAATCAAAACCGAACCAAATTCGGTTTTTTGCCCGCCAGTTTAATTTTCTACATTTGCTTCAAAGTTGTTTTATGTTTTTTAGGTGCATAACTTCTATCATTAAATTGTAAGAGATTTTTGAACTATAAGAACAACATTTAGATTAATTAGTGTACAAAAAATGTACAAATATTCAAAATGGAGCTTGGTATAACAAAAAAGTTATTAAACTAGTAATATGAGGCACTCCAAAACATTAACTTATTTATAGTTGAAAGCGAAACATTCTACAGAAGTAGCTCATAGTAAATGTCGTTACTTCGGTTCAATTATTTATGCAAATTGAATCGAACCAAAATGAGATCCGTTTTTAGCCTCTTGAAACAGAAATTGAACCGAACCGATCAGTTCAATTTGAAAATCGGTTTGGTTGGATCAGTTCGGTACGGTTCAGTTGGTTTTCGTTCTTTATGCACATCCCTACTCAATCTACCTTCCAGGTCACATGAGCTTTTTCCGACTTAATCGAATACTAGACCCACACATGTGTGTAAATTAACTCATTAGTTCATAGTAGGCTCAATTAACACACAAATTGTGCACCAATACCTTGAATAAGTCAAATCGACCCATTATGTTGCATATTCACCGATTTGATCAACTTGAATTGTGTAAAACTAAAAATTACTCCAATTAGCCTAAATGCACACCAAACTACCCAGCCAAATCAAATTAACGTTGTGAGGTGCTCTTGACTTGTCAACACACCAAAGTGGTTGTATTATGTCCCATTATTAGAAAAGAGACCCTTGAATTATTTAAATTATATTTAAATAATTTATTTAGTTCCTCGATAATTGACATATTATTTAAATAATGGAAAGATATGGAATTGTGACGAATGAACTCCTATCAACTCCAAAATTTTATCAAGACATCCAAAAAATATTTAAAGTATGATGGACAATTAAATATCAATTAAATGCATTTAAATAGATTTATTATTTGAGTAATAAATTATTTAAATAATAAGAAGATTAAAGAAAATAGCTAATGACCTTATTTTTTCCCCAAATTTTTATCCTAGAATCCTAAAAATATACGAAGGAGATATAGTAATTAAAATTTATTATTCAAAATAAAATTGATTTATTTTGATTTTACTCAAGGATTTAAGAACCGGACCAGAGGATGAACCGGTGAGTTCAAAGGTTCAAAGTCCGATTGGTTGGACCGATTGGACCCGGGTTAAACCGTGATGTTAGATAATAACATATTATATAATATTAGTTATAAATTTATAACATATTACATATCATGTAAATATCAAATTGATCTCAAATATCAATAATAATAATATAATTATAATATATATAAAATAGAAATCATACGTAGACATGTAGTAATAAATATTGTAATAAAAATCGAATAATATAAAAAAAAATTTAAAATTTATATTTTTATTTAACCTAAATAATAATATGTAACTAAGTTTTAATTAATTAATAATAATATTTATTTTTAAACTTAATTTAATAATATATATTATTTATATTCTACGTTTATAATTTTTATAAAAATATGTTGTTATTATATATAAATATATATATATATATATATATATATATATATATATATATATATATATATATATAATAATAACAACATATTTTTATAAAAATTATATATAAATATATATATATATATATATATATATTTATATATAATTTTTATAAAAATATGTTGTTATTATTATATATATATATATATATATATATATATATATATATATATATATATATATATATATATATTTTATATATAATTTTTATAAAAATATGTTGTTATTATATATTTTTATAAAAATTATAAACGTAGAATATAAATAATATATATTATTAAATTAAGTTTAAAAATAAATATTGTTATTAATTAATTAAAATTTAATTACATATTATTAAATATATATAATAGTTTTGTTTTCAACAACAAGAAATAGTTGATGGAGTGGTCTTGACAACTTCATTAATAAGATAGGTCTTGCGTTTGAATCCTTGCAGTGCGTTTTTATTTTTATAAAAAAAATCCGAAAATTCTTGTGGTTGGCCCGCCCGGTTGCCAAATAACCGGTCCGATTTCTGGTTAACCGGTCCAACCGTTCGGTTAACCGGTTCCTTGCCGGTTCTTGGTTGAGGCGGTTTACAAGACTAGACCGGACCGCTAGGTGAACCGGTCGGCGGTCCGACCGATTGGACTGGCCGGTCCGATTTTTAAAACCTTCATTTTACTATATTAAAAACTCTAAATTAATAAAAGAAAAATATGAAAAAATATCCAATAATTATGAAATAATTTCAAAAAAATAAGATGGGACTCCAAGAGGCTGTGATAATTTATTTCATTTAGAAACATATTCAATTTAATTTATTAAAATATTTTAAGCCTCATTAAATGAATTGAAACCCTCACATTAAATTGTAATTACTACCCAAACTAAGGATCCTTTTGGCACAGTGGTGGAGGTCGTAAACACATGGGTAAAACCGTCATTCGTTAAGAATCACCTAACAAACTTCCTCCGTTTGAGCATACAAGTGGATTAAGTTCCTTAGATGAGCGTTAACGAATGACAATTTAACCCTCATGTTCATGACCGTCACCACTATGCCAAACGGAGCCTAAGTGACCGATAGGGGGAGTAATTTCCTCCCATACCCAGGGCCTTGAGAAGGCTGAAATGGCAGAAGAGGGCTGGAAGGCGGCGAAACAACCAAGGAGGAGCATTTACTCCTCGTTATACCTGAAAGTGAGGGTAGATCTTATATTTTCTTTTAGGAAGAGTTAATGCGGAAAATTAAAAATTAAATTAAAACACATAACAGAGCATAGCACAAAAGAAACAGAGCAAGCAAACCAGACGACACAAGGAGCTACAGTGGTTCCCTCTCAATAGGTACGTCCACTCTTCTACCACCTTAGTAGGAATCCACTACAGGTTTTTGCTAAGGTGCCCTGCCACCAATGATCTGATTCAGGTAGATCAAACAGACCCTTTAGACTTTTGATCAGGTGTCTAAAAACCAAGCAGGTTGTTGATAAGGTGCCCTGTCACCAACGTTCACTTTTGAAGAGGTGTGAACAAACTCTTTACAGGAGGGGGAAGGAGAGTTAGATTGTCTTCTCTATTGTAAAACAGATTAGAGAAGCATAAGAGACTCTTCAGAACTTATGACAGAATACTGTCACGAGGTTCTGAAGGAGTAAGGCCTGAAGAAGACTAGAGATCTGGATTTAGATGTTCTTCTTCAGCTTCCTTATTTCTTCTTCTTCTTCAGAGAAACTCTGAGTGTATCTTCCTGGAACAGGAGCACTCAGGTTGAGGAAGAGCAGAAGAGATTTCTTCACAGTTGGATAGATATTGCTGTGAGCAGCTGTATCTTTTCTTTCTTGAAGACTGCTGAATGTTGATGGTAGCAGTCTTCTTTCACATTTGTTCTACAGCTTCGTCTGTGTGTTTCTGGTCACTGTCTTCTTCTTGTATGTTTCGTGTGTGTCGTGTGTCTTCTTTCTTCCTCCAAAAGAACTCTTTAAATAGGTGCAGCAGCAACGGCTCTATTAGAGCAAGACTTTTGTCTTCTTCTCAGATCTTGAATCTGGGCTGCAATTAACACAAAAACAAGTCTTGCAGATATATATCCTATAAAAGGGAAAACTACAGCAGCTGCAATAAATAGACTCATAAAGGATGTTTGATAAATCACATCGGAAATAACTCTTTACAGCCAACGGCTATAAAGGACAGCTGCAACAATAAAGTCAGATAATAAGACAAAAGACATTGCCAGAAAGAATTGACTTATGCATAAATATAGAAGCACGTTTGCTTTGAGATATATGCATAAGATCAATTAAATAATCCATAATAAAACATGTCAGGAAATATAGGAAATAAAACAACAAATAAAACGCATATAATATTACATATGCAGACCAGAAGATAGTCGAACGATCCTCGACGATCGTCGACCGACCTACTGAGATCGTCGAGCTATCAGTCAGATAGTCGACCGACTTAAACAAAACAGAAAGCGTCGAACGATCCTTAGAGATCGTCGAACGGCCCACTGAGATAGTCGAGCTATCAGGAAGATAGTCGACCGACTCGGGCAAGACAGAAAACGTCGAACTATCAAGAGATAGTCGACCGGAGCTCGACGATCTAGCAGAACGTCGAGCTGGCAAGAGACAGACGATCGTCGACCGTCTGATCGACGATAGTCGATCGGCGTTCGACGATAGTCGAACCCGAAAAAGACTTAGCAAGAATTTTACTGGAAAAGAGAATACTCAACAAAGAGATTTTGACCATAGATAAATCTTGGGTCAAGATCTAAAAGGAAAGACTTAACTCAAATCCAAACTAGGGTACCAACAATCTCCCCCTATTTGGGTTAAGTCTTTCACAAACTTAAAACTACTAAAAACAAATAAACTAAACTCAAACAACTTAATAGAGATCCTAGCCCAAATCAGAACCAGGGTTCCAACAATCTCCCCCTATTTGGGTGAGGATCCTATTAGCAAAATAATAAAAATTTGCAAAGCATAAAAATATAAAGAAAAGCTTTGTTTGGCTGGCTGCTTGCTGGCATTTGCAATCTCCCCCTATGTTGATGCAGTACATGTGATTTGGACTCAGCTGAGATGACTTTGAATATTGATTGAGTCATCCAGCTAACTCCTGTAGATAGTACCTGCAGAAGGCTATGGTAGAGATTGCTCTCTCCTTGAAAAAGGGTATGTTAGCAGCAAAAATGATATTTTGTCCAGCAAATTTGATTAAGATTCTGGATCTGAAAAACAAAATCAGATATCTTCCTTCCTATAGAATTTCTTTTCATTAGACGAGATTCAAACTCAGCTGACCAATGCAACTAGAGTAGAGGACTCAATCTAAATGAAGTTAGAAAAGGATCTATAAGAAATAGAGTTATCTGACCGAGAATTTCTTTATACAGAAATCTGAATGAAATATTTGAACATAACATCAATCAGATATAATCAGTTATAAGAAAAGAAGATGCTTCCTAATAAATCTGTTCCTAATAATAAAAGGATTTGAAAATATTTAACTATGAGTATAAAACAGATTTATGAAATAGCAAACTGAGATTGAAAGTTTTGTAGAGTTTGGCCCTGTTCTTGATCATCTCTTCATGTTGGAAATTTTGAGTCTGTAATCCTGCAAGACAGAAAACAGATCAAGTGCAAAGGGAACAAGAAGAGATGCAGTTTTTGCTTTTGTGCATGAACAAATGAATGAAGCAAATCTTGAAGAAGAAAAAAAATGAGGGCAGAGAAAATGACAGGGGAATGCAATTTAATGAGCACAGCACTCATTAGGATAATCTGAAAAAGATTTTGAAGAAAATCTTTAAAATCAGAAAGGCACTGTCTGATAATTCCCTTCCTATAGAATCATTTTATCACAAATAAAAACTTCAACACAGTGTGATGATCCACTGGATCAAGTCTGTGTTGAGTTTTAGTGTAGATAATTTTGTGAAAAATCTGTAAGGATGTAGAATTATCTTACTATGCCTCTTTGAGATCTAAGATTCATCAAAAAGGAAAATTTTCAGACCATAAATGTAATGAGGTTTTATTGGTTTATTAAATAAATTTTTCAAAAAATATTTCATGTATGTTTGAAAAATTTGAGAAAACTTTTGAAAAACAAAATCAATGTTGTTGAATTTTCTTAATATTTCTCTTGAAGGTTTAGTTGTATTCAAGTTAGAGATTGATTTAGGATATTTTGAAATGTAGTTAGTATTGGATATCACCTGATATTTTCTAAGTTCTGATTCAGGCTTTTCCTTGTTGTTTGATGCATTTATGGCCTTTAAGCAGAATTCTTTGGCCCTTGCTTCCTCCTCTTCATCTTCAAATGATGAGTCATCATCGGAGACATCCCAGATAACATCTAGGGATGTTAATTCTTCTTCGTCAAATGAGATGATGTGGCTTCCTTCTGATGTGTCATCCACGGGTTCAGAAGCCATTTGGTGAAGGGAATCCCACATCTCCTTAGCTGTTGAACATTCAACAATCTCTTGAAAAATGTCATCAGACAATGACTGAGCTAGGATATTCATTGCTCGGGCATCAGTTAGCCTGGCACTTTTTGTTGTTGTTGCCGATGTTGGAAGACCTGTCAAAATAGAAGAAAATATTTCTTCATCAATATTGTTCATAAATAATTTGATTCTTGCCTTCCAGATGCTAAACTCAGCTAAGTTGCAAGCTGGAGGTCTGGTGCTTGACCATTCTTCATTTTGTGCCATGAAAAACTCTTAAGAAATAAGTATAAGATCTATCTCAGGGATCTTTTGATTCAGGAGTTATCCTGTACAAACAATCAACCTCCCTCTGATACCAATTGAAAGTGAGGGTAGATCTTATATTTTCTTTTAGGAAGAGTTAATGCGGAAAATTAAAAATTAAATTAAAACACATAACAGAGCATAGCACAAAAGAAACAGAGCAAGCAAACCAGACGACACAAGGAGCTACAGTGGTTCCCTCTCAATAGGTACGTCCACTCTTCTACCACCTTGGTAGGAATCCACTACAGGTTTTTGCTAAGGTGCCCTGCCACCAATGATCTGATTCAGGTAGATCAAACAGACCCTTTAGACTTTTGATCAGGTGTCTAAAAACCAAGCAGGTTGTTGATAAGGTGCCCTGTCACCAACGTTCACTTTTGAAGAGGTGTGAACAAACTCTTTACAGGAGGGGGAAGGAGAGTTAGATTGTCTTCTCTATTGTAAAACAGATTAGAGAAGCATAAGAGACTCTTCAGAACTTATGACAGAATACTGTCACGAGGTTCTGAAGGAGTAAGGCCTGAAGAAGACTAGAGATCTGGATTTAGATGTTCTTCTTCAGCTTCCTTATTTCTTCTTCTTCTTCAGAGAAACTCTGAGTGTATCTTCCTGGAACAGGAGCACTCAGGTTGAGGAAGAGCAGAAGAGATTTCTTCACAGTTGGATAGATATTGCTGTGAGCAGCTGTATCTTTTCTTTCTTGAAGACTGCTGAATGTTGATGGTAGCAGTCTTCTTTCACATTTGTTCTACAGCTTCGTCTGTGTGTTTCTGGTCACTGTCTTCTTCTTGTATGTTTCGTGTGTGTCGTGTGTCTTCTTTCTTCCTCCAAAAGAACTCTTTAAATAGGTGCAGCAGCAACGGCTCTATTAGAGCAAGACTTTTGTCTTCTTCTCAGATCTTGAATCTGGGCTGCAATTAACACAAAAACAAGTCTTGCAGATATATATCCTATAAAAGGGAAAACTACAGCAGCTGCAATAAATAGACTCATAAAGGATGTTTGATAAATCACATCGGAAATAACTCTTTACAGCCAACGGCTATAAAGGACAGCTGCAACAATAAAGTCAGATAATAAGACAAAAGACATTGCCAGAAAGAATTGACTTATGCATAAATATAGAAGCACGTTTGCTTTGAGATATATGCATAAGATCAATTAAATAATCCATAATAAAACATGTCAGGAAATATAGGAAATAAAACAACAAATAAAACGCATATAATATTACATATGCAGACCAGAAGATAGTCGAACGATCCTCGACGATCGTCGACCGACCTACTGAGATCGTCGAGCTATCAGTCAGATAGTCGACCGACTTAAACAAAACAGAAAGCGTCGAACGATCCTTAGAGATCGTCGAACGGCCCACTGAGATAGTCGAGCTATCAGGAAGATAGTCGACCGACTCGGGCAAGACAGAAAACGTCGAACTATCAAGAGATAGTCGACCGGAGCTCGACGATCTAGCAGAACGTCGAGCTGGCAAGAGACAGACGATCGTCGACCGTCTGATCGACGATAGTCGATCGGCGTTCGACGATAGTCGAACCCGAAAAAGACTTAGCCAGAATTTTACTGGAAAAGAGAATACTCAACAAAGAGATTTTGACCATAGATAAATCTTGGGTCAAGATCTAAAAGGAAAGACTTAACTCAAATCCAAACTAGGGTACCAACAATCTCCCCCTATTTGGGTTAAGTCTTTCACAAACTTAAAACTACTAAAAACAAATAAACTAAACTCAAACAACTTAATAGAGATCCTAGCCCAAATCAGAACCAGGGTTCCAACAATACCCCCTCCACACTATTTAAAAGCCTCAAGGATTTGAGATAGAGTTTTCCCTACCCTTTTGCTCCCCTAACCAGTCAGAAACTGAGCTCCGTCGATCTTCCGACTAACTCTTTTCCTCAACTTCGGCGAACTCCACTACCCATGACCGCCTATTGATCCCCTCGCATAAACGACACACATATAATTTTCTCTGACTCCTCCCTTCCTTTAGATCTATTTCTTGTTGACCCAGCCGACTCCGATTATCGGAGACGACGATCTCAGCTTTGGAAGCTTCGAACCATCCCCACGATCTTCACCATCTTTGCAGTTTCGGCCTTGCATGGGGCGTGTGAAGGGGAGCAAGAGTCTCCACGACCCTCCCTCAAGGCCCTTGAGGCGGAGAGACCTATCAAAGATGCTTTGGCGGCCTCTTCATTCCACTCAAAAATATATATCCAAATTAATTAAATTTTTGGTTTGCATTTTTCGCCCTCCACCGGCGGCGACTGACCGCCGACAGTCATACAATTGGAGCTCCCTCCCCGGGCGCTCCTACCAGAGGAGGTTGCCTGAGTTAGCTCTCCACCGACGGTGGTAGAGAGGACCCGCAATATGAGATCACGGTGGCTGCATACATGCAATCATCGTGGTTCTGGTTTTCATTTTCATGATCGTTGGCGGCCGCCGGCGATGGTAGGCCACCGGTTGGCGCTCTGCCGGAGCACCCATGCCGGGCACACCCGCTGATGGTGGTGGACGGAGCAATGGTGGATCCGGCTGGCCACGGGATTGCCGCATGGCTTGGATCAGCGGTGGCGTACATCCACCGCCCGATTCGGCTGAGATTACAACCCTGTCCAATTTCATCGACGGGTTGAGCCAATGACTGGCCCCAAAGGGATCCCGTGCACTGATTGTTTGACCTGCTCTAGCTCGGCTTGATCTTTAACGTTTGATCTGCGTCAAGATCCGTGCTTAGATATGTTACTTGGGCAGAAAATCTACCAATTTTTGAAATTTTCTTGTTGTTAAAATTGATTTTTAAATACCTTTGAAGCCGATCTGAAAAATTTCGGTGAGACATTACTTTGTAGAACTTTTTTTATACTACAACTTTCATGTTATAAGTTTTCTGATTTGGATCCCTTAGCTAATTTATCTTTATATACGAAAAGTATATTTAATCATTCTAGAAATCCAAATCTCTACTTGGTTTTGAAACTGATATTCTTGGTAAATTTCAGTCCCTGTTTTGGAGACTTAGAGGCCAAATCAAAACATGCATGTTAAAGACACTATTAGAGATTAATATTTTATCTACAACTTTCATGTTTTATATTTCCTGATCAGGAGCCTCTAAGTAATTTAATTTTAGCTCCAATCATGACAAAAAATCAGTCTTGCTATTTTTGATCAAAATCTTTTATTCTTAGTAAACTTCAATCTCTATTTGGAAGCCCATAGATGCAAAAACAGAACATGCATATTAGAGACACTATTATAGTTTAATGATTCCTCTACAACTTTTATGTTTTGACATTTATGATCTGAGATCTCTGGATAAATTTAATATAACCTTAAATATTCCAAAATAAATTCAGATTAGTTTGTAAACGGCTAAAATTAGTGAACTTCAACCCCTATTTTGGAGACCTTAGGCCCTGATTTAGAGAAAGCATGTGAGACATGATATTGAAGTTTGATATATGTACTACATGTTTCTTGTTTTATATTTTTTGATCAACTGCCTCTAAATAATTTAAATATAACCCTCAACATGGCAAATTAAAATCAAATTCTGGTTTTGATCACAAACAATATTTTGTACAAGTACTTGCATATAGTCATTTCATTCATTAACCAATGTATGGGAATATGGGAGGGTGCATGGATACTGATGTGAGGGGTTCGTCGGCTTCCCCCTATTATACACTATGAGAGAAGTTGTGACGACGAACTCTTTTGTTTGTGGTAGTGAAGATGATCGGGGGCTAGCTACCCCTTCCACATAGATCTGTCTCACACCTGTTTGGTTATGTACCGAGAGGGTCAATCTTCGTACGAGGTTAGGATGTGTTTCCCAACTAGTGTACCTATTTTTATAGAAGTACGAAGGCCTAGGAAGTTAGGGTGTATCCATAACCTAGATGTGGGAGCGACCGACCCACTGTCACCGTCTGGCCACGATGGTGAGGCCTAGGAAGTGACCTCCTTCTCTTAACCGGTCAGTATGTTGACATAGGGGAAAGTGATTGTGGCTCATCATTTGAGTGACAGGGTGGACATGCATACATATACATCATGCCATCTATATACTCATATGTGTTACCTCTTCTCTCACCTTGGTCCAACATGGTATAACCACCATAAGGAGGAGTTATAAAATGACAAAAATTATTTTTTACAGTAGTAGAAATTCTGATTCATTATTGATTATACCGCTCCACTTAGTTGATGATCGTACATATATATTATTTATGTTATTGTGCTAACTCTTCTTGTAGGTTTTCTTCCCGGTACCCGCTAGGGGATTGAGGAGGAGTGTGAGATTTACTTGGTTAGTTTGGCTAACGTACTTTTGTACGTACCATTTTAGGACCCGATGCACCTACCGATGAAGCAGGAGCTGATGAAGAAGCATAGACATAGTCCCGTTGAAGATTTCCATGCGCCAGTCCGGACGGTCTATGAGGATATGAGGGTACTACCTTGAGGAGGGAGAGGATGAGTGATTTCTTTTTGCAGACTCGATATTTTGTCATCATATGATTAGGATGATCATTTTGGACTCTTATTCCCAACAAGGTGCATGTAACATCCCGTCTTCGATAAGGGGTCTAGCCGATTCAATTGAACCTAGGAAGGGGCTTGGACCAGGTTCTAGCAAACCACGACTCGAGCTCAACCGCAAAATGATGATGGGTTAAGGTATAACGAAGTAAAAAAATGAGCGTATGTGCTCTGTATCGACTTCTGTCAGTTGCATTGGTCTCATATAGTCGATATGAGTATAATAGAATGCATTTTGTTTTGATCCCATGTTGTTTGGAGAAAACAACCATTTTGAGTAACATTGCTCGTCACAACGACACCGTGTTAAAATAGTGAGCATATGTTCTCCGAATCGACTTTCGTTAGTTGTATTGGTCTCGTATAGTCGAGACGAGTACAACGGAACTCATCTCATTTGGGTCTGAAGTTGTTTGGATAAAACAACCATTTTGAGTAACGTTGCGCGTCGTAATGACGCTGTGTTATTATATTGAGCAGGCGTGTTTCGAATCGACTTTCATCAGTTGCATTAGTCTCATATAGTTGATATAAGTGCAACATAACTCGTTTTGTTTCGATTAGATTTCGTTTGGAGAAAACAACTATTTTGAGTAACGTTGCACATCGTCATTGTGTCATTTTAAAATATTAAGCAAATGAGCTCTGAACTGAATTCTATCAGTTACATTAGACTAGGATAGTTGATATAAGTGCAACGGAATTTGTTTCACTCATTTTTGACGTCATTTGGTAGAGTAAATAAAAATAAAGCGATACCTCAAGATGTTTAAATGCTTAAATTCAATCCCATCACATCAATGATGACTTGACACTTGATGACTCATATCCATATTGACTTTGACACGCATGGGGACCCACTTAGGGTTGACTTTTTCAAAGCACCTTAAAAGTTGAATTTTAAGATTCCACTCAAGCTACTCATCCTCTACCTCACCCAAACTAAACCACAATCCCCATGTCCACCACTTATTGGTTGATCAACAACATGCACCAATCTCAAGGAAGAGGAGGCTCAGCCATGTGGCAACCAAGCAAGCCAATGGTGATATCTCTCTCTCTCTCCCACTTAGCCCAAGCCAAGAAACACAAATCCAAGAGATGCTTCCTGATTGGCTAACTCATACAAGTACACCCCTTCTCCACTAAGGTACTACCAACTTTCCCTAAAGCCGACTAAGGTTTGCTCAAACCTAACCCTGACTGAGGAAGAAGGAAGATGAGAGGGGAGGGGGAGTGCTCCCAACGGCAAATAAAAGACCCCCCCAAGGTTTTAGTGAGGGGAACCACCTCCGGGAGCTCCTTCCAACCCTTTTCAAAATTAGTCGTCGACTTGGGGTCTTGCAAGTGCCGAAGGAGTCGAGCTCAAGCTCCTTTAGTGCTCTCATCACCCTACCTATTGATTATACCTGGAGGGCTCACTAGAGCCCTCTCGACTCACTGGAGGTCCACTCCCTATTTGACAAGGCACGAAGAACTTCCCTGGGAAGGTTTACGATAGAGGCATTGCAGGAGAACTGAACTCTAGAGGTGCCCATGGATAAATCCCCGCAACTCCTCCTCTCAGGGAACACCTGTAACACCCCGAAACTCAAAAGAGGGACGGGTGATGTTTTAAGCCCAGTCTGAATTTTGGAGCAGGTGTCACGGGCGTGACACGGGCGTGTCACGGGCGTGACACGGGCGTGTCACGGGCGTGACACGGGCGTGACACGGGCGTGACACAGGCGTGTCAGGGGCGTGACACAGGCGTGTTCGGCCACGGGTCATGTGGTCGACGTTTTGACGATCGGAGGTCGCCGAGTTGAGGCACACGGCCTGGGACACGGGCGTGTTCCAGGGCGTGTCACTTTGGGCAGTTTTCTGAGTCAGGCACACGGGCCATGACACGGGCCCTGACACGGGTGTGTCACATGCGACACGGGCGTGTCGGGTGCCGTGTCGCAGGCCGTGTTCTTCTCGGGTTGGGAAAGCTAGCCGATTGCACACGGGGGGGGGGGGCGTGACACGGGTCTCGACACGGGCGTGTCGGAGGCCGTGTCGAATGTCGTGTGCTGGTTTTCGAGTCGGTCGAGACGGCGAATGGGTTACACGGCCAGGCACACGGCCGTGTTGCAACCCGTGTTCGGCCCAGATTTTCTAATTTGAGGCCTAATCGTGGCCGTTCATTTCCCTTGCTTTGGATCCGACGGTGGGGGGCTGCTCCTGGGTGGTTTTAGCCGGGAATTAGGGTGGAATACCCCATTTTCTTTTGGGCATTCTCTCTCTAAGGGTTTAGAGAGAGGGGAGAGCAAGGAAGAGGTTGGAGACCAAGATCCGGCCTCCGGTGGAGCGTCGGAGCTCCGAATCGCGATCCGAGTCCAGATCCGCGGAGGTGACGCCGTTGCGGTGCTTTCCAACCGCATAGTTTTTCATGGCGTCGCGGAAGAACGCAAGAGTAACAATTTCTCATCCTTGGGCATGTGAAGCCCTTTTTCCCTTTGCATAGGAAGCCCTCTCTCGCGAGTGAGCGAAGAGTTGGAGCGTTCCTTGGGGTAGATATGTAAAGTCCCCCTTGTATAGAGTCCGTATGCAAAAACAGATATAGGCATTGTGTGTGAAGCCTATCCGGACAAGTAAAGCCGGGTCGGTGATGTTGCATTGCATATGAACTGGGGAAAACTCCGGGTGTTTGGGTGTTTTTCGGGTTTTCTACGTGGTAGATTGCAACAGGGAGCCTTGGAGATTAACTCCAAGGTGCACCCGAAAAACTGGGCAAAAGCGAGTTTTGCCAACACGATGGCCGGGGAGCCAACGTGAACATAACCGGGTTATGTGATTGTTGTGGCGGAAACGGGACTCGGTGAGTCTTGAACTGCGCATATGGCTTAAATTGCCGTTGCTATATGAGCACGGGTCAGGCAGAACCGTACCCGATCTATGTCGTTCGGTGGGACCGTTGGCATGGATGAGAAGTCTTCGGCGGTCTATGGCTTAAATTGTCGTGACCAAGGCCAAGAAGACAAAATGCTCATATGGTTGGCCGTCCAAGGGGCGGTGGTGGAACGGGAACGTCTATGGCTTGAATTGACGTGACGTAGGCCGGTTCACCGTGAATGTGCCCTATGTGCACGAGGTGTGTGGCCGTGCGAGCCTACGCCTGTGATGATGTGTGTTTACACTAATAAATTGCCTATACTAATAAAGTGCAGGGAAAGAGCATCGCCGCCCCGATTTTGGGGGCGGGATCGTTATAATTTGGTCAGCATAGCTGACCGTTGCTTTTGTTTGCCATTGGGCGGTGGTTTGTGCTTGCAGGTGCTGCGGAGCCGAGCGGAAAATAGCGGGCTAAAGCCCAAGTTGCTGAGCCGGCCTCGAAGGCCTAATTTTGAGTGTTTCACTGTGACCATGTGTGGCCGGCCTGCGAGCCGATGTATGAAAACACTTTTATGTCAATCAAACTTTGTAAGGCCTTAAGGACATTTCTATTTTCTGTGTATTGGAACATTCCTGCGGGTGTTACTGTAGTGGACATTCATACTTTTGGCAGGGTTTTTAATGGTGCAGCTTAACTTTAATGCTTCCGCTAGGTGTTGTGTAGGGCGTGCAATTGGTTGAAGGGTTTCAACGCGTAACCAACCGGTCTGTCCGTAGTATATGGCGCCGGGCCCCGACCGCACCTACTGTTATATGCTATGTGACAGATAGGGGTGTTACAAATTGGTATCAGACTACTGGTTTCGGTCAAACTTAAATGAATTCGTGGGCGAATTCACTTTAAGGGGTGGCGAGCACATGTGTGCGTCATCGTTATAACATGAAAAGAACCCATGAATGTCCACCTAGGAATGAAAATACACATGTTTGAGGAACCTGCGTGTTCCTATAATTGCTGTTTGCAATAATTTTTGGACGCTTATCGGTGTTTTGCACGATTATAGGTGACCAGAACTGGTGTTGGGCCGTCAGAACGGCCAGGTTCTGAGGCAAGCAGTGCGCCAAGTGAAGCGCCTGCAACACCTCCGTCTGCCGAGACCATTAGGTTGGTGGCAGAAGCTGTCATGGCGATGATTAATACGCAACCTGCAAGACAGGTGCAGCATCCTGCTCCTGCGGAGGAGCAAGTGCCGCTCCAAGCGGCGGAGCCTAGAAGGGTTGAGCAGGTGGCGGTGGAGCCGGAGTTACCTCGGAGAGCAACTGAAAGAAAGTTGAAGCATGTGATGGGCTTCCACCCACCGGTGTTCTCGGGAACGGGAACCCCGACCCAGGCTGAAGATTGGCTCTCAAGAGTCAATAGGGTGATGACAGCTACTGAAACGGAAGAGTGGCAGAAGACCACATTAGCGATGTTCCTTTTGGATGGGGACGAGAGGTTATGGTGGGAAGGCCTAGAGCTACACCAGTTGAGGGGAAGGCCGTTGGCCTAAGTTCCTATGGCGGAGTTTGCAAGATTGTTCATGGCTCGATACCTCCCCTCAGCGCAGAGGATCGTATTGGAGAACGAGTTCCAAAAGTTGGTGCAAGGAGATAGCACTGTAGACGAGTACCTCCACGAGTTTACTCGGTTGGGGAGATATGCTAGCGCTACCTTTGCCGACGAGGAGCGAAAGACTAACCGCTTCTATGAAGGGTAAAGAGATGAGCTGATGTTGCTACTGTCAGGGCCCATGGCGCAGGGTTTCCTAACCTTGGTCAACTCGGCCCGGTCCTTGGAGAAGGACATGAGAAATGTGCAAGCTAAGAAGGAATCTAGTGGGAAGAAATCAGAGTTCAAGGCGCCGACTACGTCGAAGTCGGGCTATCGAAGATTCTACAAGAAGGCTAGGACGTCAGGTCCAGCTTCTTCTACAGGTGCCTCGGGGGCAACTACCAATCGAACCCCGGGCGCTTGTTTCACGTGTGGAAAGACGGGGCACTTTGCCCGTGATTGCTGGAGCGGACGCCCAAAGTCCGAGAGAAAACAAGGAGCTACTTACGAAGAGAAGGGCAAGGCGGTGGAGTCAACCACGTCCCACTATGCTCCGACTCAGCCTAGAGTCTACAACTTGGGGAAGCAGGAGGCCATTAAACAAGCGGATGTGGTGACAGGTACGAGTTAATTTATAGCAAGTTAACTTAGATACTGTTGTTTATTGCTTGTTAGCCTAATATGGTTTGCATAGGCTTTGTTTTGATTAGCGATAGTCCGACACGGGCACTGTTCGATACGAGAGCTTCACACTCCTTCTTGTCCTAAAATTTTATATCGCGCATCGGAGTTCCTTCTTCGATGGCGAAGGACAAGTTGGATGTGCTGCTACCGAATGGGTGCTCGATGCGTGCAGACAGAGCGTGCGCCGTAAAGGTTCACATAGGGAGCCAAGAGTTCGACTTACTAGCGCCATTGCTGCCACTAGTAGAGTTCGACGTTATCTTTGGGATGGATTGGCTTTCGGAGCAGAAGGCTTGGATTGATAGCGACCGGAAGGAGGTCAAGCTGGGTGTTGGGCGGGGGACAACATTCGAGGGACTCAAGGGGTCGAGCAAGACGCTGATGTCTGCTCTTCAGGTGGTAAAGGCAGTTCGTGCTGGTGCAGAGCTGTTCTTCGCAATAGTGGGGGCTGTGGAGCCAAAGTCCACGTTGGATAGCATCCCCGTGGTTTGTGAATACCCCGATGTGTTCCCGGATAGTCTTCCCGGAGCCCCACCGCAGCAGGAGATTGATTTCACCATCGAGCTCATACCGGGGGCCAAACCGGTGTCACGTGCTCCGTATAGGTTAGCGCCTAAGGAGATGGCAGAGTTGAAAGTTCAGCTAGAGGAGCTGATGGAGCAAGGTTATGTGCGTCCAAGCTCGTCGCCTTGGAGCGCACTGGTCCTCTTCGTTAAGAAGAAGGACGGGAGTATGCGGTTGTGTATCGACTACAGAGAGTTGAACAAGCTGACCGAGAAGAACAAGTACCCGATCCCGAGGATTGATGATCTCTTTGATCTGTTAGTCGGATCGTCGGTATATTCTAAGTTGGACTTGAAGTCGGGGTACTATCAGTTGAGGATAAGGGAATGTGATATCCCGAAGACGGCGTTCAGCACAAGGTATGGGCATTTCGAGTTCACGGTCATGCCGTTTGGACTGACGAATGCACCATCAGTATTTATGGACTTGATGAACAGGACGTTCTGAGATTTCCTGGATCGCTTTGTGATCGTCTTTATTGAAGATATATTGGTGTACTCGCAGTGCGAAGAAGATCACTTCAAGCACTTGCATCTGGTGTTAGAGACTTTGAGGAGGAATGAGTTGTATGAGAAATTCTCCAAATGCGAGTTCTGGCTACCCTCAGTAGCATTCCTTGGTCACATTGTCAGTGGGGAAGGTATAGCGGTGGATCCGGTGAAGATCGTTGCGTTACGGGAGTGGCCTGCGTTGTCTTCTGTCGCGGAAGTCCGTAGTTTTCTCGGGCTTGCCGGATATTACAGGCGCTTCGTAGAGAACTTCTCGCGGATAGAAGATCATGATCCAGTCTCTACTCGTAGAGCAGAGCGGACATATTGATGCTCTTCCCTTTATTTTTGTATTGCCTATAATAATGGTTAACTAGCCGCCACTCGTAGAGCAGATCATGCAGATCGATGTTTTTCCTTTTATTTCTATATTGCCTATAATAATGATGAATTGGCTGCCACCCATAAAGAAGAGCGGACAGATTGATGTTCTGTCCTTTATTTTTGGATTGCCTATAATAATGCCTAATTAACCTCCACTCATATAGCAGAGTGGACAAATTAATGTTTTAGCCTTTATTCATATATTGCCTATAATAATACCGAACTACTCCCCACTCGTAGAGCATAGCGAGTAGATTGATGTTCTAGACTTTATTTCTATATCGCCTATAATATTGCCAAATAGTCTACCACTCATAGAGCAGAGCAAACTGATCGATGTTCTGATATTTAGTTTTGTATTGCCTATAATAATGCTGAACTGGCCTCCACTCGTAGAGCAGAGTGGACAGATTGATATTCTGACCTTTATTTCTATATTTCTTATAATAATGCAGAATTGGTCGCAACCCATGTAGTAGAGTGGACAGATTCATGTTCTGGCCTTTAATTTTATAATAATGCTTAACTGGACACCACTTGTAGAGCAGAGAAGACAGATCAATGTTCTATCTTTTATTTATTTATTACCTATAATATTGTCGAATTGGCCGTCACTTGTGGAGTAGAGCGGATAGATAAATGCTCTGACCATTATTACTATAATAATGCTAAACTGGTCCCAACTTGTAGAGAAGAGCAGATGGATCAATGTTCTGAGCTTTAATTCTATATTGCCTATAATAATGTCGAATTGGCTGCCACTCGTGGAGTGGAGCGGACAGATCGATGTTTAGGTTTTTATTTCAATATTGCCTCAATTGGTACCAAATTGGTCACCACTTGTGGAGCAGAGCGGACAGATCGATGTATCATCTTTTATTTTATTATTGCCTATATTAGTGCTGAACTGGTTGCCACTCTTAGAGCAGACCAGACAAATAAATGTTTTTGCTTTTATTTAAGTATTGCTTAAACAATGTCAAACTGGTCGCCACTCTTAGAGCATAATGGATAGTTCGATGATGGGCTTTTGGTCCTGCCTATATTTGCAAGATGACAAGGAGATAGAACATTTCTCTGGGCCCGATCCTGAATGATGTCGAACTGATCGCCACTCTTGTTAGTAGAGCATAACAGACAATTCAATGTTTTGCATTTTTCAGTTTGTTTACAATTAGAGTTGATTCGGAGATAGAGCATTCCTTCACGATTAACCTTAAATATTCCTAAATTGGTCGTCACTCTTATCAGTAGAGTAGAGCAAACAAGTTTGGAGATAAGTTTCTTTATTTGATTTCACTCATAATTTATAATTGATCTGATGGCGAGACCTTCATTTGAGGTCAACCCTAACTAGTGTGAGACTCAATTGACCATCTAGATAAGATGAGTGTACGGTTGAGTTCAACTCCTTGGCTACTTGTCAAGTTGTTTAAAATTCGAGATTGATAAGTGGACGAATTCAAGCAAAAGATATGCTTTCATGTACAAAGATCTTGGGTGAGTGTTAATTTTTATAGTTATTATTGTGATCAAATTGATGTTGTAACCCAAGAGGCCATGACACACGTTAAGTTGAGCTAGGGACTGAGGCTTAGCAGAGTCATATAGCTATGACTATGGTTTAAGAGTTTGATGAGTAGGATAAGGCTACAACATTTGACTCAATCTCTAGTTATCTTGACATTGGTTTGTTAAACTTACGAATGTTTCTATTTGAACGATCTAATTTTTATTGCTTCATATTCTATAATATATTTGCATTTGATAGAAATTATAGTGTTATAATGGGAGATGTTCCACATGGATCTAAACGGTGCCTTTAGAAAATGTGTCTTTGAGATATTTTTCCTATGTGAATAAGTTGTGCCTCTGAGATATAATTCCTACGAGAATTAATTATGTCTACGAGATTGTTGGGAATAGTGCTCACAATATTCATGATTTGAAGAAGTCCTCACAATATAGATGATCACATTTATATTTGATGTATGTGTATTCGTGTTGTGATGAGATAGGTATATATTAGTACAAGCACAACATAGGGCTACACTTAGTGTCATCATACATATTCTTGCCAATATAATCCCTTATATATTGTACAAAACATTATGTCGACCTAAATTCTAGACAATGTTGGACTTGATACACATCTTGAAGAAGATCGGGAACTATAATCTAAAAAATATGGTCAAAAGAAGGAATTCAAATAAAGAAGCAAAAGGTTGCTATGTTAGAATTCGACTAGATGGTTTGTTCGAATATCCATTGATTCGACTAGATGGTCTGGTTGAATATTCAGAGGAGTCGACAGTTATCTGGAAGAAAATAAAAATTGATTAAGTATAAATTCGACTAATATGTAGTAGAATGGAAAGAGGATGTAGTCGAAAGCGCATATGATTCAAGAAGATATCTGCCTGTGCAAAATGTGCTTAAGTAAGAAATTGACAGGACGTCTAGTCAAACTGGTAAATATTCCGGCTGAATATGTTGAAGCATAAAGACAAATGACGTAGAGAACTTTAGAAAGAAACTGTAACAGACTAAGTATAAATTCAAGCAGAGTTCAAGTTAATGCATCAAGACGATTCGGGGTGAAGAACTTAGTATGATAATAGTAGTGAAAATTTGTTTGAATCACGAACAATCATGCAGAAGTATCATGTTGATTTTGCTGAATATCCTTGAAGATTACAACTATTGAGTTCAATGAAGAAAGTATTGCGCTAAGTCCAGATTTAACTGAAAGAAGAAGCTATTACAAGAAGATTCGAGTTGAAGGTTTGTGAAGAAGCATATTCAACTGGCTGAAACAAAATTTGACTAGATATGCCTTAATTCAATTTAAGAAGAGTAGTTTGACTGAACAAGCTCAATTCGACTTGATAAGAGGAATTCGACTGGATAAGAAGATTTCGACTTGATAAGAGGAATTTGAATTGACAAGAGGAATTTGACCTGATAAGAGGTATTCGATTTAATAGAGCATGTCAAGTCGAGTCATAAAGGAAGAAATTCAAATCGCGTACTGATTTGTTGTTTCCTCATTAATGCCACCGTGAAAATGTTCAATCAGACATGTCCTTCAAGGATCTAGATCTCTCACAAACTGGACTGAGGATCCAACTGTTATATTAAGTTCTTTCTTTTAAATATGGATACGATGATTTTGTAAACCTTAATCGACTGATCATAAAATAAGAAACCATGTACAGAAGAAAAAGAAACTTTTGACTGTCAACTGTTGATATTTTTCTAAAAGCTTAAGTATTGGAGAAGATGAATATTTTATTATCCAAGAAGTTCTGTCATTTCAAAGTTGTTGTATAGTACACGCTAAATCTTTCAATAGCAAGGAGAAGGATCTTCAACAAAAGCACGACAGTTCATATTTAAGAACATATTTCAAATCTGAAGGAAGATCCTAGTAGAAGCATTCAACAACAGCTTCAAGAAGACTCTAGGGAATTCAAGTATTATCCTTGAGTCTAAAGAAAGTTTATCTATAAAACTTATTCAATTGTAGGATCTCATTCAGATCTGAGCAATAAGATCCCTTGTGGATCTGAGTTGTAGGGTCCTATGTTGCCTGAGCTGTAGGGTTCTGGATTAAACCCGAGATAGGATTCCTTGCGGGGAATCCGAGTTGTAGGGTCAGTAGCGGCCTGAGATAGAAAGCCAACTTGTGCTTATGAGGTAGGATTCCTGCCGGGAATCTAAATTGTAGGAGACGTGGTATTTGAGGTAGGAGTTTGGCTCTGAGTTGTAGGATCTACGGATCTAAGATTGGAGGAGGTTGTTGAAGATATCACACTACTAGATAGGTGGAGGGGGTGATAAGTAAAATTTGTGTGGAGATAGTTTAAATTGAAAATTAAGTTTGATTTGTAAATTAGGCATTTGTGTGTTCTATCTCTTTTTATTTATATACTGTGAATAAGGAAAGCATACCTATCGCGTAATAGTATGTTATTTAAAAATATCAAGGTCGTATTTTTCCACGGATCTGTGTCGAGTACTCTACTTTAAGGACTGGAATTATTATTTTATTGAAAAGAGTTGATGATTTTTAAAAGTGAAAATAACAGTAATAATTAGAGTTTTTAAGATAGATGAGGTAGAGAGCCCTCGATTTTGACTTACTTTGGAAAATAATTTTTAAACAAGAAAAACTCTACTTTTTCTATTAATAAAAATACTTGACAGTGGAGGTTTCATAAATATGAGTGCACCTCTATCGAGGACACATCCACTTGAGATTACGTACTTTTACTAAACTTTTGTATTGAATCAAAAATACCTTAAAAACGCTTTACGTGGTGAATCCCGCTATTGACCTCCTACTGCGATTCGAAGGTTCAACCCGGGAGGCTTACGTTTATCTCTTTCAAGAGTGAGGTGCAGTTTCTCTTTACCTGAGAATGATCAATTAATTCCTGATAAATCTTAAGTTTTTAATTTAGAAAATAGGGTTTTTAAAATGCAGAATTAATAGCCTTTTCAAAGCTCATCTCAATCGAGTGCTAAAAAGTTCTTAGCCTCTCATCGGGATGAGGTGGTAGTAGAAAAGTAAAAGACATATACAGGTGTAGAAATAATATCCGTCCCAAATATCTCAGTTGATGCTAAAAAGTTCTTAGCCTCTCAATCGGGATAAGAGTGACAGTAAGAAATTGAAAAGACTTATAAAAGTGCAGAAATAATATCCGTCCCGACCATCTTAATCAAGGGCTAAAAAGTTCTTAGTCTCTCATCCGGAATGAGGGTGGTAGTAGAAAACAAAAGAAAAAAAAAAGAAAGTACTTACGCACACAACCTTTCTCAACAAAAATGAAAACTAAGTTATAAGAAATAGGAGTTTGAAAAATTATTGAAAAATGAAATTTTATTACATAAAAAAGTGTTACACACTAGGAAACCCAAACTAAGGTTAAGAAAATATGACTCAAAAACTACTCATAAACACTATATAGAACTCTACCAGTTTTTCTCTAACCATCGGCCATGGCCATCCATTTATAAAGAAAAAAATAAGTGCTTTTGAAAAAGTGCTTTTGGAAAAGCTGGCAAACAGCTTTTGGAAAAGCTGAAAATCGGCTTATGGAAAAGCTGGGCACTAACTGGCTGATGGAGAGGAAGACACATGGCGGCTGATTTTGAGCTTGCAGCTGATTTGGCTGGCTGGATAAGGGCGGCTGATTTTGAGCTGGCAGGATAAGGGTTGCGGATAAGGGAGGGTGGCACGTAGCAAGTTGGGTAGCGAGTTGGCGGGTGGCTGATAGCAGGTTGGATAGCGGGTTGGTGGGTCGAGTTGGCAGGCTGAGATTAAATTGGCGCAAAACTGCTGTAGCCTGGATTCAAACCCGCGACCTTATGAAACTCACCAAAGCTCCCACTCCACTAGGCCAGTTTGTCTTGGATGTTAATTCCAGAATATATTAAATATAATATATATGATACAGATTTATCATACTATAATTCTTACAATATTATACTTTTTAAAATATAATTAAAAACATTCTTAAAATATTACTTTATATAAAATATTATACATTTGTAATAGAAATTTTTTATTAAAAGATAATATACATAATATTACTTATATAATAATACTTAAATATTAATATTACTATTTAGTAGAATAATTATAATAACACTTAAAAATAATACTTAACATATGATACCATTTATTATAATTTATAAGTAGATTGTAATTTATTTATATACATTTTATTTGTTCTATTAACTCTTTTTATTTACATTATTATTATAAGTTTTATTTTTATATTATTATTATTGTAAGTCTATATAGATTATTAGATCATATATATATTTTTAAAATAACATGACGGTTCTGCTCCGATCAGACCGTCCAAACCGGTCGGACCGTGAACCTTGTCGCCAAACATAATATAGTAGACTAAAGTGGCGGTGAAAAACAAACTAATTGGAGAATAAAACTAAAAACGAACCATATATTTATCGTGTGCTTGTGGTGTGTGTGATTGTTTCTGCGCCTTTGTTTTAAATTCCATAAATAACTTTAAAAGGGTTGATCACCTATTCACCCCCCTTTGGGAGTTTAGTGACATCCCACGACTTACAAGTGATATCAGAGAGATGTTATTTAAAATTAACCTGACAACTTGAACAGATCTTCCAGTAGGATATAAGCCTAACCACCAAGACTACTTATCAAACCTTAAGGGAACAAGTCATACAGAGATGTCAATCAGTAGCAAGAAATTCTTGACTTGTTGGAAGGAAAGAAAAAGGATGTTCTTAGAACCTTCAAATCCAAGGAAGACGTCTGAAGAAATGCTCCCCAGTGGTCCTTATTCTATAAACCTGAAAATAAGAGAACCTCTATCAACTTTAGATAGTGAATCCAAAGGAGATTGTCTGGGACTCATTGTTGCAACTACTATTGAGTAGCAGGATAACTCACATCCTTCTCAGGTATGCATAAAAGCTAAACTATCTAACTCAAGATGAGATTAAAAAATATGCACATCATCAGAATGTGAAAGTGACACTAATCTTGATAGTGACACTGACACTATTGATCAATTTAATGACATTCTAGGAGAACTAAAAGAAAGCAAACAATTAGTTAAGGCTCAAGCGGAGAAAATCATTTCTCTTAAGCTTGCTGAATTGAATCTTCTTAAGAAAACAAGAGAGTTGACTCAAGAAAGAGAGGAAATCAATAAGCCTAAATAAATATCAACAACTCAATACATCACATTAAGCAAGAAAAATATAACAATCAAAGATCTTGAAAGTATGCTTCTCAAGGAAAGAAAGCTAGTTGCAAATTTCTTAAAGTCACACCTTGTCCTTCCCATCATAGATACATTTTCTGCAACATATAAAAGTGGTGTAGGATATTCTAAGGAAGTTCATAGTGTACAATCTTTAAAAAACTCAATAATTTTCAAAACGGGTGCATTGCCAACCAATTCCTATGACCTTGACCTTACCCATGGCCACTTACCCAAAGATTGTTCCAGCAGTAAAACAATTGAGTCTCAATATCCAAAGATTAGTGTGGGCATTGAATAGAGTGCCTCTAAAAATCAAAGGAAGGGTTAAGGACACTTAGGAAATGGCTTAGCTGCAACAAAAAGTAAAAATAATAATAATAAGGCAATAATTCAAAGATCTGCTGCCAAGAGAACCCAAGTAAGTGTGTTGCCTCATTTCTTTCAAACGTACAGTCACATCGATGACAATAGACAAGTAAAAAAACTCTAAATATTGCTCCTCTGGTCATCTACACACTCATTTTACTTCTAAAGCGGACCAAAGAAGGAGGTACAATAGTTATGATTGATGGTGCTGTTGTAAGGTAGGGTACTTTGTCGTATACTATTGGTTTAATCTAACAGTGCCTAGGGAAAGTTACAAGAAATGGATTAACAACTTTTTATCAATGCACTTTACATTTAGAGCTAACCTAAATCAAGGAATCAAAACTGTTTGGGTACCTAAGGAAACATAATTTGTTTTGCAGGGGTGTCTAAAGACCATTGAAAATCCAATCTAGTATTTGAACAGTAGATGTTACAGGCATATGACCAGCATAAGAAGTCTTCTCAAGGAGTTTATCGCTATTGAAAATGAACCTAAGGTCATTTTTGGTGGATCTGACAGACGAATAACAAGGACCATGGTATGATCATAAATGGAATAGTCTCCTTGACAATAGTAGCTTATATGGAAGGGTTGCAACACAACCTTGTAAGCATAAGACAACTCCATAACATGGGCTTTGTTGTTGTTTTCCACAAGGATAAGTGTCTGATTAAGAGATCTATTGACTCTGAAACTATATTAACAGACACTAGGAGTGAAAACATATATTGTTTAAATTTCCTATGGTTAGACTCCTCATCTTTATGTTTGGTGGCAAATGATAGAACATCCGCTTGTGTCCAGCGGCACATGAGGTCGGCCAATATTAATTATAAGATTATAAATAAATTTCTTACAAAAAATCTAGTAAGAGATGGACCAAGGCAGAAATGCATTAAGGAGGACTCGTGTAATGTATGCCAAATTGGCAAGCAAATAAGAGGCTCCTTTAAGGGCATTAATTCCAAAGACTCCACAAGATGCTTGTATCTGTTGCACATGGACCTGTTTGGTCCTATGCCAATTCCAAGCTTAGGAGGCAAGTTATACACCTTTGTGGTTATTCATGATTTCTCTAGGTTTGCATGAGTGTTCTAGCTGAAAATAAAGTTAGATACCTTGGACATTTTCAAGTCATTTGTGTTGGGTCCATTGATCATAATGTACCTGATTTGAAAAAGGCCTACAGATCAATGGTATACACATGATTGTATCTTATATATGTTCAAGTTCATTATATGCAGGTATCTACTATTCATTGAATAGACAGGTTGTCAGGGTCACAATGATAGTTGGGCTCAAGACAGAATGCTTGAAAAACAGAAATTAGGCTAAGTCCAGAAGCGTTGAGTGAAAACACTTCACTCAATGCTAGAAGTCTAAAGACGTTGACAGAAGTTTAAGCAGTCAAAGACTCAGTGTTGCTGGACTTAAATTTGGCTAAGTCCAGAAGCGTTGAGTGAAGGAAGTTCACTAAATGCCTACTCAAAAGAAAATATGCCTAAGTACAAAAGCGTTAAGTGATGAAGGGTCACTTAACGCCTCATCATTAATTCAATAGAGTCAATAAGTTTTGAGTAAATGAGCTTCACTCAACGCCTTTAACCAAAAGAATTCTGCCAAGTCTAAAAGCGTTGAGTGATGAAGGCTCACTCAACGCCTTATTAGTTAAGCTGTCTAAGTAAGATGCGTTGAGTGATGAAGGTTCACTAAACGCCTCAGGAAGCAGATTTTCTACCAAGTGTTTTTGCGCTGAGTTACTTGACTGCACTTAACGCCTGTGCAGTTTGATTGAAAATTGCCAAGTATACAGGAACTATGTCATGTTGACATCATCCATAATTCAAATATTGCAGGACTTGTGCTCTAGAAGACAAATGACACTGAATGCCTTCTATACAATAATTAAAGTTAAAGGTACTTTACAGTTTCCCATTTCGGCTGGCTCATATAGAGAATAGAGTCGTTGGTCGATGGGAAAAAAGTACTTTTATAGAGAAATTAAAAAGAAGAGCTTTTTCACGATAGTCATCTTCTCCATCAAGTAAGTAAATCTTTTACACTCAAATTTACAGAATTTCTCAGTAACACAGAAAGAAGCTGGCTGTTTGAAGAAATCAAGAACTGAAACATATAAGTCTTCTACAATAAGAACAAAAATTATTTTTCTATAAGAGGAGGAGCAGAGCATTCATAAGTTGTTATTTATCTTCAAGGCCACTTCATACAATGTTGTTACATAAATAGCTTGAAGAAATAGAGCTCTGAAGTTGTCTTCTCAGCACAAGTAGAAATACTCTGAAGATCAATAATCTTGTTGCTCGAAAGAAGATAGGACATGGTTTTCTCTTTTCTAGAAGGAAGCTCAGAGAAATATTTCTCTAGAGTCAATCATCATCAAACCTTTACAAAATCTATAAGATCATCAGTTGATTTGAGTTGTAAGCCTGTATTATAAAGGCTAAGTGTAGGATATTTGTCTCTGAGGTAGGATCCTCGTTAGGATCTGATGTAGGGCTTGTGCTTGAGGTAGGATCTCTGTGTAGATCTGAGGTAGGAGATTTGATATCTCTGAGTGTAGGATTGTCTAGCATGAGGTAGAAGTTATTATACTCTGAGTTGTAGGAGTGTGTTTCACTCTGAGGTGTAGGATCCTATGAGATTTGAGGTGTAAGCTCAAGGAGCTGAGATAAAGGAGGAGTTAGCCGAATTTAGCTCACTGCTAGATAGGTGAAGGGGAAAAGTGGATGTACTCTAGATAGGGGAACCACTATAAATTCTGGTGTGTTGTTCTGTTTCTTGAAAGCTAACATTATAATCTAACTCACAACTCAACCAAACTCAAAAGTTGCTCAAAAAGACTTGAAAACCTATTCACCTCCCCCCCCCCTCTAGGTGTGTAGCTACTCTTGAACAAAGACTTCCAAGTGGTATCAGAGGGAGGTTATTCAAAAAGGACTTAACAGTATGAACAGATCTCTAAGAGTAGCTAAATATTATCTCCATGTGTTCAGGTTAGAACCACAAGGAGTTGAGCTCCATAAAACTTCCTATTTGTGAGAAAGAGAACTTTAGGATTTGGAAAGAAAGGGTGAGGCTATTTATGGAAGCCTCAGACCCAAGGATATTCATAATAGTTCAATAGAGACCTTTCATTCTCATGAAGGTCTGTATCATAGATGCCAATGTCCAGACTCCAAAGAAGTATACTGAGATGACCAAGTATGAAGTCTTTCTGGCAACCATGAATAAAACGGCTCAAAACATCATTGTCAGTGCCATAGATGATTCTACATTCCAGAACTTGGTCCACTGCAGTACATTAAAAGAGATGTGGGGTTCTCTTATAATATATATGGAAGGGATAGAGGAGGTGAGGGATGACATGAAATACCTCCTGAATCAGTAATATGAGGCCTTTAAGCAAGGAAAAAAAGATTCCATAGCTGACTGCTATGAAAAGTTTTTCATGATAGTGAACAGCCTGATCACTTATGTTAGACAGTTCACAAACTATGAGCTAAATGACAAGTTTTCGAGATCTCTAAACAAGGAATGAGATATCAAGATCTGTGGCATTAAAGAGGTTGGTAACTTGGCTAACACAATGCCTCAAAACCTATATGGGATGTTGTTGTCACATGAGATGCAGCTGACCTCCAGAAGGGCAGAAGAAGATGCTGCCAGAACTCTCAACAAAGAGAATGGTATGGCCTTCAGAACTGAATCCACAAGGAGCAGGGAAAAGACACCTTCTCCATTAAGGAGAGCTGTAGAGTTTGAGATTTCATATCCCAAATCCTCAAACAATGAACTATCTAATGGAGAACTGACATTGTTCTCCAAATAGTTTAAGAAAAAGCTAAGCAGGAGGAGATAGTGGAAGAACAAGAGCTCGTCAAGCTCCACTTCAAGAAAGCGTTATTCCGTCAAGCTCCCTAAGACCCCTCTAGGGAAAGGTATGAATCTAAGCAGAAAAAATATATTAAAACTAGTGTTGTTTGCTACCGTTGCAACAGAAGGGGACAAGTCATTGCTGACTGTCCAATCAAGAGGAAGGGGCACAAAATGTCTGAAGACAAAAAGCATTACAAGTACAAGAAGGCTGAAAGGTGTTTCTTGGCCAAGAAGAAAATCAGCCTATCAGATAGTGATTTGACTCTTTAGAATCAGAGGAAGAAGAGGCCTACATTGGTCTCATTTCTATGGAAGTAGAGGCTGATCATCCAGTTGTCTCAACTGGCATAAGAGCTCCAATGTCCTCTATTGACAGTGACTTTGAAGTGGATGATGAGTTCAGTCTCATGGCCCTAACTGAAGACAATCAGGACAATTCTGTTCCTGATGAGGTACACTCTCTCTAACTCTCCCTCTATCTATGAGAGTGGCTCAGACTTTGAAGCATTGACTTCTTCCAGTGAGGATGATGGATCAAAATCTGATAATGATGTTAATCAATTGATTGACAAGTATGATGTTATTCTGGAGGCCCTAAAGAAAAGCAAAAGTCTTGTCAAGAGACAAGCTAAGGAGATTGCCTCTCTTCGGCAAGATGCTTACTATAGTTTGAGTCAGCACCTTTGCTAGCCCAGATGGGGAGGGAAGTCAGCTTGCTGAAGACAATCTCAGTTATCCAAATTGACACAATTAGCCAGAAGAACAAGATCATCAAGGATCTTGAATAGAAGCTCCTTAAGGAGAGGAAGCTTGTGGATGAATTTTCTAAGACCAAAACAGTTTTGCAACTGATTGACTCATTTACCTCTCAAAAGGATAAGAAAAGTTTGGGGTTCAAGTGGAATTCTAGAGATGAGCATTCCCAATGGAAATTCAAGGCTCCTATTGTGCCTCAGACCACGTTTAAGAAGGTAATCCTCCCTTCTAACATATATGACCATGACAGTATGTATGTTCACTAAAAGAATGGAAATTCTTCTTGTAAGAATATAAGTGTATCTTATAATGGAAGGAGAAAGGGCATGAGATTGGGTGCACTAAAGGCTCCCCATGAGGACATCCAAATGGCCCATTATGGACCATTTATGTTTGGAGCTCCAGCCCCCACTCTCAAGGATAAGGCTGTGGCCTATTCTCAAATTCCCTTAGTAAAAACCTTGAATAAGGGTAAGTCAGTCAGTAAGTCTCACTTGGATGTCTCTGATGTTATCAACATCATGTCAACTACAAAGAAGACACTTATTGGTGTAACCCAGAGTAAACCATGTACACCTACTGCCAGACTCACCTTCAGTCAAATTCTTGCTGAAAGAAACAAAAAGAAGGTTGATGCTCTCCCCTCTGAACTAAAAAAAAGCTTGTTTACTCCAAAAGTTGTTCAGAAGAGGAGATATAATATTCATGAGTTTTGGTGTTGTGGCAAAGTGGGTCACTTTGCCATAGACTATTGGTATAACCCAAGTGTGCCAAGGGCAAATGTGAGTCTTCCTATCAGTGATGTTGTAAGTAGACATAGTCATTTTCAAGCTAACATGAATCAAGGACCCAAACCTTTTGGGTTCCTAAGGTGAACTAATCTCTGATTATAGGATAGTCCAAGTACACATACAATGCCAATATGGTACTTGAACAGTGGATGTTCCAGACATATGACTGGAACAAGGAGCCATCTTAAGGATTATACTCCAATGAGGAATGGACCTAAAGTCATCTTTGGAGGTTCAGACAGAGGAGTTACCAAGGGCTATTGTACAACCCCATATTCATTGGGTGAGACCAAAACTCCCCAAGGACCCGGGTTGGTCTAGCTTTGGGCTAGCTAGCTTTGGGTTTAAGTGAGACCAAATAAGAAGTCGGGTGGTATGGTTCTCGCCGGGAGTAGGTGGGAAGGCTCTCGCCCAGGGGTCAAGTAGTGCTAGTTCATTGAGCTCAATTGGTCGAGTTGAGAATGTACACAAATTCATCGGGTCAATCCTTCGACTTTAAGTTATTTTCGTCGAGCAGATTCCGGGTTTAGGCCATAGCAGAACCATTGCGGACTGGAAGGCTCCCGCCCTGGGTGGGCGAAAGGGCTCACGCCTCTCGTTGGAGGAAGCCTATTCGGACCTTGGTGTTGAGTGATGTTCCCCCGCTCAATGCCCCTTCAGTCTTTTGGTTTTCGCTCGGGGAGACAGGAAGGCTCGCGCTCAGAGCAAGCAGGGTTCCCGCAGAGCTCAGCAAGAAGAGCTTTCGCCAAATTGGACCCAGACCTAAAATTACCTAAATACCCCTGCGTCTATATTTGGTTCCTTAGAATAGCGGAGTTTGGCTATTGACAGACCAGCCCAGGGGCATTTTAGTAATTTTAGGGCAGCCAAATTACGCTTTTTGCAGACCAGATATTGGAAACCTATAAATAGACTCATGGAATTCTTCAGAAGGCAGGCTTTTCATAATTTCTAAAATCTTTGGTGCTTTCTGAGATATTCCAGACTCAACAATTGGCTTTGGAGGGGAAGCGCTCTAAAAGCTTCCGGGTTAGAGGAGGGACCTTCCAGCTGAGGCTAAGGGTCAGTTTTAGGTTCTTTGTTGCTAGTCAGAGGTCAAGGTTTGGGAGAAGTAGGTACTAGCTACACCCTAAGGTCCGAACTCTCGTTGAGGCTATTTTTGGCTTCAACATTTCTCGTGCGGTGAGCGTGGACCGTAGCCGGTACAAGAAAATTTCAAGCCGAGTCTCATGGCTGAGAATGAATGAAAAGGAGCTGGTTCAGGAGGTGCCCCTCCCCAGGAAGTGGGGTGACGTTGGGGATGTTGGAGGACTTCAGGTGGGAAGTCCTGTAGACCATCCACCTAGCCTTCTCGGCAAGGAGTGAGTGGGCCACGCCTCAAGTCCCGATGGTTTCCATTTCATCTCTGGGCGAGAATGCTTCCGGGCACCGTACCGGGAAGGAGGTTCCGGCAGAGGGCGTCGAGAGGGATCTCTCCGGGCGGGAGCTATTCCCCGGACAGACCAGCGCCGACATGGCCAATGAGACAAGGCGGCGGGAGGAGCCCTCTCGACAGGCTGTGGGCGGGAGCCCTTTTAGTGAGCTTATCATCTCGGTTCCTGCTCCAGATGGGTTCTGGGAGCCAGACATGTCATACTACACAGGAAGGGATGACCCCACACAGCATGTGCAGTGGCTCAAAGATGCCGTCTCCATCAGGCAAATGTCGGACGACTTCAAGTGTAGGCTCTTTGCCATCACGTTGAAGGAGAAGGCCAAGAACTGGTTCCACCAGTTGCCGACAAATTCCATCTACAGTTTTGAGGATCTGCGGCGCGGGTTCTTGCTGAGGTTCTCGACGTCGAAGAAGAGGAAGAAGGGGGAGGAGTTCCTTTTTGCGATCAAGCAGAAGCCGAAGGAAACACTGGGACGCTATGTTGATAGGTTCCAGGAGGAGATTCTGCAAGTTCAGGAGATGCCAGGGTATACGGTGATGCTTGCCTTAACCTTGGGTTTGAGGCCCAACTTTTTTAGCAAGGAGTTGAAATGAGTTCCCACCCCTCTCCTTTGAGGAGTTGATGGAGAGGGCGGCGAAGGAGATCGAGATTGAGGCATCCAATCCGGCGTTCGTCAATAAGTTGGCCAAGTTGGCGGAGGAGGATGCGAAAGAGCCAGGAGATGGGAGGCAGAGAGAGCAGAGGGAGTAGAGGGAGGAGAGGAGAAGGGAAGAGCCCAGATGTCAGGGGCATCAGGGGCAGCCCTAAGGGTGGGGGCGCAGGGAGCCAAACAATCGGTTGGGTTGGAGGCCCCAAGAAGGTCACCATTAGGGTCAGGGGGCAGGATGGCAAGGTGGAGACAACTTCCGCGAGCAGAGGAGGTTCAACCAGCCGGCCTGGAGGCAGGGGTAGAGGGCCCCCTCCTGCCGCAGCAGGAGTCCATGGATATCGTGAGGGAAAGAGGAGGAAGGAGAGGAGCTTGGGGAGGAGCAAGAAGGAAAGATGGTCGGGTGGAGTTGCCCTTTTGTGACTTACACCAGGAGGGGGGTCATGCAACAACCACCTGCCCAGAGTTCTTCAAGATGAGGGGGCCCGGGGGTAATTAAAGCAGCAGCCGCCTGCAAGGATTGAGGAGGTTCAGTCGGGAAGAGGAGAGGATAGATGCAAAGACCGGGCAGATGTGGGGGCCCGAGGAGGGATCGGGGTGATCCATGGGGGAGTGGGGATCGAAGCCACCCGTAAGGGGAGCTTCCAGACCATGTATCGAAGGAGAGTCGCCTCGACCTCCCAGACGCCCCCTAGAAGGAGGAGAGGATCACCTTCTCGTCGAAGGATATGCCATACTATGAAGACCCGTTCTACGACGCCTTAGTGATCCAGACGGCGGTAGAAAATTTCACGGTCTCAAGGATTCTGGTGGACAACAGCAGATTCGTGAATGTAATATTCAAGAAAGCCTTTGACGAGATGAAGGTGGAGGCTCGGAGGGTTCTAGCCTTGGATGGACCGTTGTTTGGGTTCTCGGGGGAGCGGAAGGAAGTGGAAGGGGGTAGGGCTGCATGTTATGTTGGGGGGGGGGGTATCGAGTAACTATCGGTTCGTCATCGTTGACGCTCCGAGCAGCTATAACGCAATCTTTGGGCGGCCTCTTATCAGCGCCTTCCGTTGCGTCCCCTCCTCGTTTCATCAGTGCTTAAAGTTCAGCAATGGAGGAGTGCAGGTCAAGATCAGGGAGGATCCAAAGGTGGCGAGGCAGTTCTACGTGACTGCCATCAATACCAACTCTGGATGGCGGAGGCAGAGGAGCTGGAGAAGGAGATGGCGAGTGAAGAAGAAGCTGTGGAGGAGGGAGAGATGAGCCTATGTGAGGCTTGAGAGATCTGAGCAGCTGTATCCGAAGGCTCTAGAGCAAGGGGTAGAGGGAGAATCTAGGAGTTATACCCAGAGGGGTGAAGAAGTGGAGTGGTCCGGGGAAGGCCAGTTGGAGGCGATGGAGTTTGAGAGGGTAGAAGGTGAGGAGGAGTTGGGAGGGAAGAGGAGGAGAGAGCCGGCAGGGAGCAATCCCGGCTGGAGCCGGCAGAAGAGGTCATGGAGATGGTGGTCATCAACAGGGCAGGGAAGGCGGAGAAGATAAGGGGGAGGTCCCAGAGAGGCAAGGAGGGTGGAGTGTGGCGGCGGAGTGGGGGGGGTGTATATATGCAGGAGCATGCTGCCCAGAAGAGGCCAGGATCCCAAGGATCAATCCAGAAGATGCAAGGATGCGAGTGCATCAAAAAGAATTTTGACATCTTTGCCTGGAGTGTGGCGGACATAACGTGCATCGATGCGTATGTAGCTTGTCACCGCCTAAACCTGGATCCCAAGAGGCGTCCAATTCGCCAGAAGATGAGGGTCATCGCAACCAAGCTGAAGGATCCCATCCGTGAGGAGGTTGAGAAGCTTCTCGATATAGGGTTCATCTCGGAGATCCATTACCTAGGCTGGGTCTCCAATGTGGTAATGGTAAAGAAGGGTGGTGGAAAGTGGCGCATGTGTGTATACTTCTCTTTATTGAATAAATCGTGCCCTAAGGATTACTAAACCCTGCCTCAGATCGACGCGCTGGTTGATTCAGCCGTCGGTTTTTCTATTATGAGTTTTTTGGATGTTTTTTCAGGTTATCACAAGATCCGTATGCATCCCCCCGACGTCAATGATGTCTCCTTCATCACAAGGGAGGGGTGCTTCAGCTACAAGATGATGCCCTTCAGGCTAAAGAACGCGGGGGCTACGTACCAGCGAATGATGGATCGGGTGTTTAAGAATCAGAGGGGTAGGAACCTGGAGGTCTATGTAGATGACCTCATGGTAAAGAGCAGGGATGTGGGTTCGCACCTACTTGACTTAGAGGAGACGTTTGCAACCCTGCGTAAGTTCAAGATGAGGCTAAACCCCCAGAAGTGTGTCTTCAGGGCAGGCCGAGGCAAGTTCCTCGGGCACCTTCTATCCCCGGAGTGGGTCGAGCCTAACCCGGATAAGGTGAAGGTCATTGTAGAGTTAGAATCGCCTCGCAATGCCAAGGAGGTTCAGTGCTTGACAGGTAAGCTGGCCAGGTTGAGTCGTTTTCTCTCCAGTGCCGGGGAGAAGTTCTCGTCTTTTTTCAGAGCGCTGCAGGGGAACAAGAAATTTGAGTGGGCAGAGGAATGTGAGGAGGCTTTCCGGGCCCTGAAGGCTCAACTATCCCAAGCGCCACTCCTACAGAGACCGAAGGAAGGGGAGAATCTAGCCTTGTACCTTGGGGAAGGAGCGGAGGCGGTGAGCTCCGTTTTGGTAAGGGAAGATGGGAGGAAATAGTTGCCCATCTACTATGTCAGTAGGATCTTGAAGAAGGCTTAGTTACACTATTCCATCCTAGAGAAGTTGTCCTTTTCTCTGATCGTGTCGGCCAGGAAGCTCAGGCCATATTTCCAAGCTCATTCAATCAAGGTGGTGACCGACCACCCGCTGCGCAAGATCTTTGAAGGGTTGGTACACTCGGGGAAGTTGGCCAAGTGGTCCATTGAGCTTAGCGAGTTCGATGTCTCCTTCATGCCAAGGCTCTCCATCAAGGTATAGATGGTGGCAGACTTCTTGACTGGCTACGTCATAGAGATGGAAGGGGAGGAAGCACTGGAAAGGGAAGCGTGAAAGATTTTCGTGGATGGAGCCTCAAGGAAGCACTCCGTGGGGGGAGGGGTAGTGTTGGTAAGCCCTCCGGGGGTCACCATAGAGCAAGCACTGACGTTACGCTTCCCCATCATAAACAACCAACCAAGCGGAGTATGAGGCTGTCATAGTCGGGTTGCGATTGGCTAAGGAGCTCGGGGTTCACGACATAGAAGTACTCACAGATTCACTGGTGGTGGTGTCACAGATCAGGGGAGAATACGAAGCTCGAGAACCCACCCTCAAGAAGTATTTGTCAAAGGTGAGGGTGATCATTGGAGGGTTCCGAGTGTTCTCAATTTTGCACGTCCCCAAAGAAGAGAATGGAGCAGCGGACCGACTGGCCAAGTTTGTACCCCGGTGGGGACCTTGACCGAGCTATTTCATCCAGCGATCGAGGAGGGGGAGCTGATGGAAGTGGATCGACGACCCTCGTGGGTGGATCCCTTCGTGACCTTCCTCACTAAAGACAGCCTCCCCGAGGTGGTCAAGGAAGCCAAGGGCTTTCGGCAAAAGGTGGATCATTACCTAATGCATGAAGGAGGGTTACATCGAAAGATACTACCAGGACTTCTGGCGCGATGTGTGGCGGAGGAAGAGAGCCCAAGGATTTTGGAGGAAGTGCACTTCAGAGAATGTGGTAGCGATTCGGGGGGGTAGATCATTGGAAGCAAGGGTGGTCAGGCAGGGATACTTATGGCCCACCCTGAGGAAGGATGCGGCAAAGTTTGCAAAGAGGTGTCAGAAGTGCCAGCTTTACGCCCCCCTCCAACTCTTGCCCGCTCAAAGGCTCTGAAGGATCACGGCTCCATGGCCCTTCACAATTTGGGGTATGGATTTGGTCGGGCCATTTCCTCCAGCCAGTGAGCAAAGAAGGTTCCTATTAGTTATGATCGACTACTTTTCAAAATGGCTGGAAGTCAAGGCATTGGCCAAGGTAACCTCCTAGGTCATCAGAAACTTTGTGTGGGGAGAGATCATCTACAGGCACGAGTTGCCTTAGGCTATTATCATGGACAATGGGCCATAGTTCGCAAGCGAGGAGTTCATCAACTTCTGCGCTCAGTTGGGTATCGACCTCAGGTTTGCCTCCGTCCACCACCCTAGGAGCAACAGCCAGGTGGAGGCGGCAAACAAGATAATAGTGAACCTACTTAAAAAGAAGGTGGAGAACTTGAGGGGGAGTTGGGTAGAGCAACTTCCCTTAGTGTTGTGGGCCCTGCGGACGACCCCAAACACGGCCACTGGAGAGACCCCTTCAAACTCTCACATGGTTGTGAGGCGGTCTTGCCTGTGGAGTTTGAAGTTCAATCCCCTCGAGTTGTGTATGCCAGCAAAGGAGACGAGCCATAGAGGGAAGAGAATGAAGGGGAGATGCAGCTCTCACTGGACATGATCTAGGAGCTCCATGACGTGTCCGCCGTCAGTCAAGAGGAGATTAAACAAAGGATGGACAAATACTTCGACAAACATGTCAGGATAAAGCAGTTCAAGGAGGGGGACCTGGTCATGAAGAAGGTCGATGCCGCCGGAATGTCGGCAGCCGTGGGTAAGCTCAATCCCAATTGGGAAGGGACCTACATTATAGAAAGGGCCCTAGGGTAAGGGGGTTACCACGTCCAGAATGTGGAAGGGGTATCCATGAGTCACGCATGGAGTGACGATGACCTTAAGCATTTCTACCCTTAGCATGGGTAAGATTGTATGTTTTATTTTGATAGTTGTTCTAAAGATTGTTTTTTCACAGGTTATGGAGTGTTTGTGATTTCGGACGACACCGAGTAGACCCGCTATCCAGGCTCCCATTAAGCTAGCAGGGTTGTAGGCTCGCTCGGTGGCCGAAGAAGTAATTGAAGAAATTAGCAAGACCCTGAGAGGATCCCGCTACTCAGGATCTCATCAGCTGGCAGGGCTGGAAGGCACACTCGTCCCCGGGTAGACCTGCTATCCAGGCTCTCACTAGCTGGCAGGTCCGTAGGCTCGCCTGGGGGGGTAAGGGAATACCCTGAGAGCATCCCGCTGCTAAGGCTCTCATCAGCTGGTAGGGCTGGAAGATGCACTCGGCCCCGAGTAGACCCGCTGCTAGGCTCTCACTAGCTGGCATGGTCGTAGCTTTCTTGGGGGGAAAAGAAAAGGGAGAGAAATTAGCAAGACCCCGAGAGGATCCCGCTGCTCAGGATCTCATCAACTGGCAGGGCTGGAAGGCGCACTCGGCCCCAGGTAGACCCGCTGTCCAGGCTCTCACTAGCTGGCAGGTTTGTAGGCTCGCCTGGGTTATAAGGGAATACCCTGAGAGAATCCCGCTGCTCATACTCTCATCAGCTGGCAGGGCTAGAAGGCGCACTTGGCCCCGAGTAGACCCGCTGCCAGGCTCTCACTAGCTGGCAGGGTCGTAGGCTCGCTTGGGGAAAAGGAAAGGGAGAGAAATTAGCAAGACCCCGAGAGGATCCCATTGCTCAGGCTCTCATTAGTTGGCAGGGCCGTAGGCTTGCTTGGGGGGGGGGGGTTAAGGAAAAGGGGATGTTTTAAGAGATTCCAGGTCGACCTGATTACCAGGCTCACACCAAGCAGACAGGACTATTGAGATCATGATGGAGTCACAAAGCTCTTGATAATAAGTTTCCAAACAGCTAACACCAAGTCCTAAGTAAGGATGGGACAACCCAGAACCCACTTGGTCGGGCTCTTGCCATAGCCCTCCCGCCTGGAATCCCGACAGGTCCCTCTTGGTAGGGCTCCCAGTACGTCCCCTTTCAACAGGACTTTCGGCATGTCTCTCTCGGCAGAATCTACTTAGTCAATTTTCTAAACGGACGGAGGACATCACCTAAGAGCCTAGGTGTCACGCAAAGGCAGAGACTCACACACAGGTAATAAAGCGCGAGAGACAAAAAAGAATGAAAAACAGTAAACATTCCAACAAAAAGATAGGTCTTTTTATATAAATATAAGAATAGTTACATTGGCATGGGGGGTCTCGCCCCTTACATAAGTTTCACAAAAAGAAAAGTCACAGGGAAAAGACAAAATGGTGAAGGCCGTCAGGCGGAGCTGCTGGTCCCGCTTGAGGATCCACTTGAGCTTCCATCGGAGCTACCGCTAGGGGCCTCGCCGGAAGAACCGCCACCAGATCTATGGCCAGACTCATCATCCAGGCCAAGCTCTGGCGCACCTTTCTCCGGGGCTTCTCCATCTCCGGTTGGCTTGGGAACTGGTTCGAACAGCAAGGGGAGGACCCCACGCGCAGTGAGGATCTCACCACCTTCATTCAGAAGGCTCGTTTCTCGCAGTACCTAGATCACCATCGTGCATGCTCCCTTTGCATTCTCCTGCATCATCACCTCAATCTTGTATTCCGAGAAGTGATGGCTATTAAGCCTCTCGTCCAGGGTGGGCTAGGCTGGCGCCTTGGCTCCTTGCGCAACCGTGAGCTCAGTCTTCAGCAGCCAGTTCTCACACTCAAGGTTGGCCACCTTCGTGCGCAAAAATTGGGCCTGGGCGGAATCCTGCGTGGATTTTTTGGTCAGGAGTTGCTTAGGATTACTGAAAGACAAAGGACCTTTGAAATTTTACACACCTCGGCCATCGGGCGCATGGCGAGAAGCTGCTGGGAAGCCGCCAGTTCAGCCTTTAAGGTGACCGTTTCGGCAACGACAGCTTCCCTCGATTTGATCGCATCGATGAGGTTGTGCTCTAGGGTGATCCCGTGGCACACAGTCTTGTGCGCGAGCACGAGCGCCTCCATCTGGGCTCTGGCGGTGTCATAGGCGAGATATCTGGTGACCTCCTTATCGAAGGCGCAAGCATCCTCTCAGTTGTACAACCCAAATCCTAGCGCGAAGGCCTCGTCGGAGACCGCCTCTCACCCCGCCCAGTTGGGGAGAACAGAGGAGATTGCGACCTTGTTGGCTTCCAGGTCCCACTGAATCAAGGGGTGGCCTGCTGCGTCAAGGAACTTCCCGCCGATGCTGAAATTCCGATGCCCCTTAGGCACTTGTTTGTCGGGGATCTCGGCAGGGGTCTCTGTAACTTCCCCTGCAGTATTCACCTCACCCGCACCAGGAAGGATCTCGGCAGGGGTCTCGGCAGCTGCTCCCGTGGCATTCGCTTCACCCGCAGCGGGAAGGATCTCGGCCGGGGTCCCGGCAACAGACTTGCCCTTATCCGCCGCGCTTGACTTTTTCTTTAGAAGAGCAGGGGGAAGGGAGTGAGGTTTCCGTTTCCGGCTGCTTGGCGCGGATGAGGAGCCAGGCTCCTTTCAGCAGGCCTGTGCGGCAGATTTGGAGAGAGCCAGGGTGTTGGCGAAATCCCTGGACTCATCAAAGGGCTGACGGAGGGGAATTTCCCGTTCACTTGTGAAATCTTTAGTGTTTAAAACTCTTGATCAACGGAGGAGGATAACAAGCAGAGGGAGAAATGGTACCTTCGTCCGGAGGGATAGGCTGGAAAGAGCTTAGGTCTCGCCGAAGGAATTGGACATCGAATGTCTTCGACCTAAAGAACTCGGCAAGGGCTCCCTTTCGCCCCCCAAGGCCGGGAGGCTTGTAGGTGGCATCGTCGTATTGAATGGGCGCGAGAGGGATGTTGTCGAAAGGTCCGGAGACGAACACGAATCTCTCCGCCCAGTGATGATGTTTGTTGGCGAGACCCACCATCATCACCGACTGCCCAGAAAGGAAGACTGAACCTCCCTTGGCCCAGAAATTGAACAGCTTCCGAAAGATGGGCAGGCAGAACTCAATCTTTTCTGCCCGCATGTAGTAGGCGAAAGACACCAAGAGAGCAATGGAGTTAGGGTTGAGTTGGGCCGGTACTACCCCATAGTATCGCAGAGCCTGACGTACTTCAGTCCAGAGGGGTAGGCGGAACCCTACCTCAAAATGTTCTAAGGGGATGACAAGCTCCCCCTTCGGTATTAGGTTGACCTTGTCATCGTTAGCGGGTTTCGCACGACGAACCCCGGCGGGATGAAGTTCTTGGTTATCGCGAGGAATTCCGCCCGCGAGAGCCGGCAAGGAGGGAAGTCGTGATCCAGGAAGGTTTCACGCACTTGGTGCGGCCTTCGCTCTCTCCAGGCATTTTGAAGATCGGGAGGAAATAGAGAGAAAGGTCTAAGTTGGTGAGAGGCTAGGAGTTGCAGAGATCCGCGCGAGCAGAGTGTAGAAGTAGACGAAGGCGCGGAATCAGATAAGAAATAAATGCGGTGGGAGGACTTACCTATTTATAGAATGAAAATCAATCTTTAGAGATTTTCGAGATGGCAAGAATGCGGTTAGCAAATTCGGATACTTTGGACTCTTCATTTTCCACCCAGCCAACGTCCCTCGCATCTGCAAATGGAAAGAGCCTCGGGGAAGAGCCTCGGCGAGGAAAAAATGGCATATAAACATGAAAGGAGAAAAGTGGTTCGGGAGCCAGGCTCTCGGCAAGATAAACAAAGTGAAAAATTACACAAACCAAAAAGAAGCATAAATATACATAGGGCATCTCGCGAGGCGAGAGCCTTGAAAAAATAATTATTGTCTCAACAATTGGTGGGGGTAAAGGCGGGAAGGGTATGTCAAGAGGTTGGGGAGGGGGAACACGAGATCCTGCTTGGTTTAATATTGCTCCCAGCGCCATCGACCCCAACCTTGTCTTCCCGATCTTGGTGGCACCCGCAGGTAATGATAAGCGGTAAGGGTGGTGAGTCCCTGGTCTGCCAAGCGCAGCTGATCTCGCACTCGTGAAATGTGCCGAGCAGGAGATGTCTCTTCACACTCTACCTAACACTCTTGTTCGCCGAGCAGGTTGGTGTAGTCCCTCTCGATCACTGACATTCTCCGTTCGACCGACTTTTCGAGGTTTGTCAACGCCAGCGAGTCGGCTTGGCGCATCGCGATAAGCTTCGTCAAGATTTTAGTTATACACTTTCGTCGGGTTCTACCGCTCCCTTTGGAATCAAGATATTCCTCCATATCACTAGGATAGGGCAGGGGTGATTCCGTGTCCTCCTCTTCATCTTCTCCCCCCTCTTCATTCGCTTCCTCTTCTTCATTCGTTTCTTTCTCTTCGTTTGCTTCCGCCCTTGTAGCTGCCGAATCTAGAAAGAGAGAGAGAGAGAGAATGGGGTCAAAGTCAAATAGGAGGGAAAAGACTAGGCAAGGGGCACTCACCTATAGTGGGTGAGGGGCACTCGACAGATGATCGGCGAGAAGGACCAGGCAACCTTTCCGCACTTTTTGCGCTTTTACCAAAAAGAAGGTGAATTGGCTTACCCCGTCTTGGACGATGCCTCATGTGCTCAAGGGGATTGCTCACGACCAACTGGAGGGAGGCTGTTTCCCCTTCCGCTGAAGGCCGAGACCCTGGCGCGGGAGCGTCTAGAGCGGCTGTGATCCTCCCGGGCGAGAAGGGATGGTCAACTGCGTCGTTTACGAGATCATTAAGCACTGAAGTTTGGGAGCTTTGGTGGGTAAGTCTCGGGCCATCGGCGGCGGAGTCTGTAGAGAAATGAGTCAGCAGGAAAAAAGCAAGTCACGTGTGATGAATTAGCAGGAGAAATTACTGGGTTGGATTTGGGTAGTCGGGGGGATGGCCTCCGAGACCAGTGGCGGATTCTCGCTCTGGGGTTGCATCGGCCCAGTGTCTGTCGGAGGGTTCTCGGCAGCAGTTCCCGAGATCTGTTGACAAGAAGGAAAAAGCATTAGAAATAGCAAATCAGGATTACTCCCAAAAGGTGAGGCGAGAAGGGTACCCCCAGAGAGGAAAGATGGTCCCCGACACAATCGAGAGTCGGGGAAGGAGAGGCTAAAGCTTCCTTTGAGTGGTCTCGCCTAACCGATTTGGCTTTCCTCTTCTTTGGCCGAGGTGGAGTGTTGACCGGCTTCTCGCGCATGATCCAGGGGGCCACCCCGACGCAGTTTGCATGGGCTCGCTCCTGATATGCGGCGAGACGAGCTTGGAGTTCTTTCGAAAGCGGTTTCTCATTCCTCTTGGCATACATCTTGATGAACTCGCGGGAGCTAAAGTGCAAGATGACGGCAACAACGGTGGCCTGTGAATTGCCCTGGCGACATATTTATATTGGGCCAGGGTAGGGCCCACCCAAGATTCCTTTCCAGGTCACCAGGAGTCCAGCGAATATCCGGGGTTGGATGTGTCTTTCCGAGCTCAAGGCTAGCTCGCAAAGAGCAGGGATCATGTACAACCCCATATTCGCTAGGTGGGACAAAGATGCCCCAAGGACCCGGGATGGGCTAGCTTTGGGTTTAAGTGAGACTAAATAAGAAGCCAGGTGGTAGGGATCTTGCTGGGAGTAGTCGGTAAGGCTCTTGCTCAGGGGTCAAGTAGCGCCAGTTCGTCGAGCTCAATTGGTCGAGCTGAGAAAGTACAAAAATTTGTCGGGCCAAGCCTTCGACTTTAAGTTATTTTCGTCGAGCAGATTTCGGGTTTCGGCCATAGCAGAACCATTGCGGGCGGGAAGGCTCCCGCCCTAGGTGGGCGAAAGGGTTCGCGTCTCTCATTGGAGGAAGCCTATTCGGCCCTCGGTGTTGAGTGATGTTCCCCCACTCAACGCCCCTTTAGTCTTTTGGTTCCCGCTCGGGGTAGACGGGAAGGCTCGCACTCAGAGCGAGCAGGGTTCCCGCAGAGCTTAGCAAGAAGAGCTTCCTCAAGATGGGACCTAGACCTGAAATTACCTAAATACCCCTAGTTCTGCATTTGGCTCCTTAGAACAACGGAGTTTGGCTATTGGCAGACCATACCAGGGCCATTTTAGTAATTTTAGGGCAGCCAAAGTACGCTTTTTTTAGACCAGATATTGGAAACCTATAAATAGACCCATGGAGTTCTTTAGAAGGCAGGCTTTTCATAATTTCTAAAATCTTTGGTGCTTTCTGAGATATTCCAGGCCCAACAATTGGCTTTGGAGGGGAAGCGCTCTAAAAGTTATCGGGTTAGAGGAGGAACCTCGCAATTGAGGCTAAGGGTCAGTTCTAGGTTCTTTGTTGCTAGTCAGAGATCAAGGTATGGGATAAGTAGGTACTAGCTATACCCCAAGGTCCAAACTCTCGTTGAGGCCATTTTTGGCTTCAACAGCTATGATATGATCACCAATGGCATAGTCTCCATTACAAAGGTAGCTTATGCAAAAGGATTGCAACAAAATCTGATTAGCATAAGCCAACTATGTGATATTGGCTATATCATTGTCTTCCACAAGGATGAGTATCTGATCAAAAGGTCAGTGACCAAGAGGTCATTCTGACAGGCACTAGGAGTGGAAACATTTATTTTTTAAATTTCTTATGTTCAAGTTCAGACTCATCAGTGTGTCTTGTTGCAAATGAGAAAGTCTCTTATTATGTGCAATGACACAAGATACTTGCTCATTTGAATTACATGACAATTAGCAAGCTCTTCAATAAAGGGCTACTCCGAAATAGACCCAATCTTAGATGCACCAAAGAGGGCATTTGTTATGCATACCAAAAGGGAAAACAAACAAAGGCCTCCTTTAAGCGTATTAGGGCCAAGGATTCTGAAAGGTGTTTATACCTCTTGCAAGTGGACTTGTTTGGTCTTATGCCAGTTCATAGTATAGGTGGGAAAGTCTTTACACTTGTGATAGTTGATGACTATTCCATATTTGCTTGGCCTTTCTTTCTTAAGAAAAATTCTGAAACCCTTGACATCTGTATGACGTTAATTAAGCAAGTTCAGAATGAAAAGGGCAGTTCTGTGGTCAAAATTAGAAGTGACCATGGTACTGAATTTCAATCTGAAGGCATGACAAAGTTCTGTGGAGAGCAAGGCATTCTTCAGGAGTTTTCTTCTCCAAGAACACCCCAGCAAAATGGGATTGTTGAGAGGAAGAATAGGACTCTCATAGAGGCTGGCAGGACATTACTCAGTGACACTTCTCTCCCAGAATACTTCTGGGCTGAGGTAGTAAACACTGCTTGTCATGTCCAGAATAGAGCATCTATCAACGAATATCACAAGAAGACTCCCTTTGAGATTATGAAGACAGAAAACCAAATCTTTCCTCTCTCAGGATCTTTGGAAGGAAGTGCTTTGTGCTCAATAATGGGAAGTCCTACTTTACTAAGTTTGCTGCCAAATCTTATGAGGGAACTTTTGTTGGGTATAACAACCACAACAAAGCCTATTGAGTCTATTGGAACCCTATTACTGATTTGGGCTAGGATCACTATTAATGTTTAGGATGATTAGTGAAAGTCCACCTAGTGCCAACTACCTTCACCTATGGGGGGGAATAGGTGTCTTGCAGCGATTTTAGCGGAATTAAAATTCTACCTGCACAAGTAAATAAAACAACACAACACAAACAGACACAAGCAGTTATAGTGGTTCCCCGATTTGGGTACGTCCACTTTCCCCCTTAGACCTATCTCCCAACAAGGGACAACTCAGTCACTTCACCAACAGGATTGAAATCCAATCCTCACACTAATGGAAGGAACCCTTCCAAACGAAGGAGTCACCACTCCTCCACCACGGGTTGCACCCAACCCTGACAACGAGGAACCTACGTTCCTTTACAACAAAAATAAAATGGAATGTATAAAATATACAAACTACTTATGGAGTGCTAGGTGTCCCTCTTCGTTCGATGACGCATTATTGACAAAGACGAAGAGTCCACGACCTTAGCTCTCAATTACAATGAATCTCCACGAAACCGGCGGCAACAAGAAGAGCGGCGACTTGACGTTCGGGATCGGCGGCTGCAAGAAGTGTGGCGGCTGAGCTTTAGAGATCCAACCTTCGTAGCTATGCTAGCAAGGTCTACCAACGGTCTTCCTTGGATCAATCGTCTCGATCGATTCGGAAATGGAAGGTATTCCCGATCTATAAACCAAGAGACAAAGGATCTCAAGAAGGACACGTGAGACGCGTTGCTTGGCAAAGCTTCTATCGCTGGAAGATCAGGAGGTATCCACGATCAACGGCGGCGACTAACTTCCCGAGCGGCGATGACGGCGGCGGAAGAGAAATCCGCGATCTAGGTCACGTCGGCGGCTCGGTTTTCTTTCTTGTGTATTCGTGCTGTAATGATCGAAATACAACAGTATTTATACTGTAGGTCATACATTATGACCGTTGTGGGCCCCACCAGTAGAAATCCTAAGTCCAGTTCAAAACAGCGCCTGAATATTTGGACCGGTCCAGCGAGCAGAAGAAATTCGCCTAAGGCAAATTCGGCGAGAATCATTGATGATTCTCGACGAATCGGCGAGAATCACTTATGATTCTCGCCGAATTCTCCTTAGCAGAATTATGGCTGAAGATCTTGCCATCCAGAGAAAATCGGCGAGAATCATCATTCATTCACGACGAATCGGCGAGAATGCAAAGTCATTCTCGATGTTTCGGCGAGAATCAACTAGAGATTCTCGACGATTCTGCCTTAAGCATAAATCAAGACGGCGTTGAGACAGCCGGCATCAATCGGCAAGAATCAGCGAGTGATTCTCGACGATTCGGCGAGATTCTCGTCGAATCGGCGAGAATCACTTAGTGATTCTCGATGATTTCTACTTAGACGATTTTTGTCTTTCTTCCCGCGAGTTGCTTTAACCCATCCTTGCTCCTTGTCTGCTCTTGATCTTTCTCATCCCTGTACTTGAAAGTAAGTACACTCCAATAGAGAGAGTACACGTAGGCCAACACATTGATCTGCTCAACGAGGGATTACGTTGTGCATACCCGTGTATATTGACCCACTGCACCCTGACATTGGTGTGTGCTTATCGTGGAATAACTGCAAGCACAACTTGAAGACAAATGATCAAATACAATGTCAATTCACCTTAGCTGGTCCAGGGGCTTCTTCAAATCAGGTACATTGTGGATATAATACCCAACAATCTCCCCCTATTTGAAGAAGCCTAAACCCTACAAGCTAAGGTGAATATAACAGATGGAAGAAAAACATAAACTGAATAATCAGTTGAGAAAGAATTTCCATACCATTATCTTTAGATCATTTGGAGCATACTTTGCGAGAGCACCTTAGCCCTTAGCACCTTAGCCGAGAGGGCAATCTCCCCCTTTTTGGCTTCTACAAATCTGGGACTTTAGTACTTGCCACAATGCTCGCCCTCAGTTCTATCATTTGTTCTTACACTTGAGTTTCTTGCGGATGCTCCCCCTTGATCCAAGAGCCGGTAGCCTCTGTATTCTTCATTCCTCAAGGTTTAGCATACCCAGTTCAGTTTTGAAGAGACTGAACTTGGCTTCGTCTAGGGGCTTTGTAAAAATATCTGCAATCTGTTTATCCGTGGGGACATAGCAGAGAGAGATGTCCTTGTTTTCCACATGCTCCCGAATGAAGTGGTAGCACACTTCAATATGCTTCGTCCTGCTGTGCGACACGAGATTATTCGCAATAGCTATAGCACTTGAGGAGTCGCAGTACATTGGTACTTCTTTGAACTGAAGGTCATAGTCTGCTAGCTGATTTCTGATCCATAGAAGTTGTGCGCAACAGCTGCCTGCTGAGATGTACTTAGATTCAGCTGTGGAGGTTGCAACACAATTCTGCTTCTTACTATACCATGATATAAGCCTTCTTCCGAGGAATTGACACATCCCGGAAGTGCTTTTCCGATCATCCCTGCTTCCTGCAAAACCAGCATCTGAAAAGCCTATTAGCTCGACATCATTATTTCTCGGGTACCACAAGCCAAGATTAGGTGTACCCTTAAGGTATCTAAGAATTCGCTTTGCAGCAACATAGTGAGATTCCTTAGTGTTCACCTGATATCTGGCACAAACGCATGTGGAGAACATAATATCCGGTCTACTTGCAGTAAGGTATAGCAGGGATCCAATAATGCTTCTGTATTTGGTTTCATCAAAAGGTTTCCCTTTCTCATCCTTATCGAGACATAGTGGATCCCATTGGAGTCCTCATGGAGGTTGCATTCTCCATTCCGAATTTCTTGAGGAGTTCATTTGTGAACTTCGTCTGAGAAATGAAAATTCCATCCTCAGACTGTTTCACCTGAAGTCCCAAAAAATACTTTAGCTTTCTCATAATGCTCATTTCAAACTTTTCTTGCATAAGTTTAGAAAACTTTTTGCAAAGATTGTTATCCGTTGAGCCGAATATAATGTCATCAACATAGATTTGCACCAGCAATATCTTGCCTTTGACTTCCCTAAGAAACAATCTCTTATCTATTTTTCTTCTAGAGAACTTGTTCTCAAGAAGAAAACTAGACAGAGTCTCATACAAAGCTCGAGGAGCTTGTTTTAAGCCATATAAAGCCTTATTAAGAAAATATACATGATTGGGATAAGTCGGATTAACAAAACCTAGGGGGTTGTGCGACGTATACTTCCTCTTTCAGGTTGCCATTTAAGAATGCAAATTTCACATCCATCTGATAGACAGTGAATCCTTTGTGCGAAGCATAAGCCAGGAACAATCTGATCGCCTCGAGCCTTGCCACTGGTGCAAAGGTCTGGTCGAAGTCAATCCCCTCCTCATGTCTGTAACCTTGAGCCACCAGCCTGGCCTTGTTCTTTATGATGACACCGTGTTCATCCAGTTTGTTTCTGAAGATCCACCCACTTGGTGCCGATCACGTTCTGCCCCTTTGGTCTGGGAACCAGCGTCTAGACGTTGCATCTTTCAAATTGATGCAATTCATCTTGCATGGCCAATATCCATGCTGCATCCTTGTTTGCTTCGTCGAACTTCTTTGGCTCAACCTGTGACAGAAAGCTAAAATGCAGAATCTCGTTAATTGTACCTCGGCGAGTTCTGACACCGTCACGGGGATCTCCGATAATTTGATTTCTGGGATGATCCCTCACGTGACAAAGCTCTAGTAGTCTGGCATTTGGAGCTCTAACATTTTCTGGGGCTCCTTCCTCTTTAGGGAGGACAACTCCATTCTGACCGTCATCATCTCCGATAGGTGTTGTGGTGGTGACTTTGACGTACTTGGGAGTTGCATCTTTAGCGGTCTCATCGAGACTAAGCTGTTCAATTCTTGTACCTGCATCTTCAAGAAGACCACTGGAAGAATTGATGTTAAGCAAGTTTCCTTTATCAAATACCACATTTATGGATTCCTCTACCACTAGGGTTTTCTTATTGAAAACCCTATATGCCCGGCTATGGCTACTATAGCCCATAAATATGCCTTCGAAGCATTTTTCACCAAACTTTGTACGCGGGTACTTCCCGTTATTTAGTTCATAGCATCTGCAGCCAAAGATCCTAAAATAGGACATGGTTGGCTTCCTGCCTTTCAGTAGCTCATAAGGCGTCTTATGATGACTCTTGTTGATCAAGGCCCGAGTTTGTACATGACAAGCCGTATCGACAGCCTCTTCCCAGAAATATTCTGGGAGAGAAGCGTCAGTCAACATTATCGTGCGGGCTTCAATGAGCGTTCTATTTCTCCTCTCCGCAACTCCATTCTGCTGAGGAGTGCACGGGGAGGAAAACTCATGAAAGATACCAAGTTCTTCACAGAACTCTGTCATAGCACCAGACTCGAACTCTGTTCCATGGTCACTTCTGATTTTGACCACCGAGCAGTTAAGTTCGTTCTAAATCTGCCTGACAAAACTGGTGAAGATGTCAAATGTACCAGACTTGCGTTTTAAGAAGAACACCCAAGTAAACTGAGAGTGATCATCAACAATCACTAGCGTATAAGACTTGCCTCCCAAGCTATGAACTTGCATTGGAGCAAACAAGTCCATATGCAGAAGATAAAGACATCTGGAGGAGTCTTTGTGAACGATGCCCTTAAAGGTAGCCCGAGTCTGTTTGCCCTTATGGCATGCAGGACAGGGGCTATCTTTGATGCACTTAATGATGGGAGCATCCCTTACTAAGTTTTTAGAAAACAACATACTAATTATCTTGAAATTAATATGTGACAATCTCTTATGCCATTGTTCACAAAGAGATGCACTGCCTGTTGCTACTAGGCATACGGGGGTAGATGAATCTAAACTAAGAAAATCTAAGCAGAAGATATTTCTGCTCCTAATGCCTGTTAATACCGTCTCTGAAGAGGCACACGATATTATCAGGCATTTATCCTTGCAGAACTTAACGTCATAACCTTTATCACATAACTGACTTACACTGATCAGGTTATGATTTAACCCTTCAACGTAAGCCACATCGGTGATAGAAATTATACCGTTGGAAATCATACCGTAACCCCTGGTGACTCCTCGAACTGATCCCCCAAAGATGACTTTGGGTCCATTCTCGACTGGAGAGTAATCACGCAGCAGGCTTCTTGTCCCGGTCATATGCCAGGAGCATCCACTGTCCAAGTACCATATGGGAGTTTTGGTGGCCTTTGGACATTCCTGTAAAATAGAATTAATTTCCCTTAGGAACCCAATCGAACTTGGGTCCTAGATTCCTCGTTAGCATACTCCCCCTCGGATGGTTAGCCCTACGAGTGGTCTGCCTCGCATTGCCAACATGAGGAGTCTCGTTATTCCTCGGATTAAACCAGCAATCCACGGCAAAGTGACCAACTTTGCCACTGCACCAGCAGTCAAATCTGTTATACTTTCTCCTAGGCACCTGCTTTACCCTTGGAACGGAAGGTTCAGCCGGGGCCTCAGACCTTGAGGTGGAGGCATCATGATGACAACAGTCGCATGATTTCTTCACCTCCTGGTTTCTCAATGTAACAGGCTTGGCCTTGGGTGCCTGCTTCCTATTATGGACGCTAGAGAAGTGGCCATAATCCTCCAATTAAACTTCCTCATAAGGTGCCTTGAAGACACTCTCGCCAAAGTTGCGGTGGAAGGCCCACCCCTCATACCGGCTCTTGGGCTTTTCAACCGAGGGCCGGAAGAAGTGGTCATAGGTTGACTAAAAGTCATGTTCATTGCAGGGAAAGCCAGGCTTCCTGAATACAACAGGGTTGAGTAGGGCCTTTCCCTTTTCTGCAGTAGAGGCCTTCTTAGCAGCCTTATTTCTCCTCTGCTTTTTGTTTCTCCTGGATGATTTACCAGGCACACCCACATGCCCCAAGCCAGCCCCCTTAGCCTGAGCAGAGAAGGTATCAACCAGTGGAAGAACAGTCTTTGGCATAGAGAAGCTTTGGACAATCTTCTTTTCTGCCGTAAGTTGTTCTTTCAACTTATTAATTTCTTCCTGTTTAAGGTCAAGGAGACTTAGAGACTCTGAGTGCTTAGAGATCAGGTCCAGGTGCTCCTGTCGGAGAGAAATCAAGCTAGTGATCTCTTCCCTTAGGGAGACACCCTCGACCTTAAGGAATTTGACTTCCTTTTTCTGAGCCCTCAATCTCTTGCGACATTCCTCGAAGGTGTTGAGCAGAAGCTCATACTTTTCGAGTAGCTCAGCTTCTCGGGCAGATGGGTTGTCCTCGAGATCATCCTCAGGAGACTCATAGTCAGAGTCGGAGATGGGGGTACGAGCTTTTACCTTCCCAGTGAATGGGGGGCATTCTCCTTCAGAGTCAGAGTGACCCACCAGCCCGAAGTAGGCTTCCTCATCATCACTGGAGTTTGAGGAATCAGAATCACTCAGTGTCTTTGACTTTTGGCGATGTAGCTCCTCTCCTTCTTTTTATCTCTAGAGGTTCTGTGCTCTTTTCCTTCCCCTTCTCTCTCTTGCCTTGATGGCAGTCGGCCACGACGTGTCCTGGCTTATTACACCCAAAACAAATGATGTCAGTATGACGATGTTTGTTCGGTTTTGATTCATAGCTGTCAGAAGAATAATTCTTCTTCTGATTTCTGGAGGAGGAGCTGTCTTTCTTTCTTTGATTCCTCATCTTGAGGAACTTCTTGAATTCTCGGGTGATGAGGGAGAAGTCTTCTTCAGACAACTCTGAGCCGGAGGAGCATGCCTCGGAGTCTTCCTCCTCATCCTTTTTCCCCGCACAGGATGAAGCCGCACCCTTGCCCTTCCTGGAGTGAATAACTTTTAGGGCCACAGTCTTTTCCTTGGCTGCGGCCTTCTCTGCTTCTTCTTCAGCTTTCCTCGTGGTCAACTGGAGCTCATAGGACATGAGCTTCCCAAAGAGTATCTGAGGATCAGTTTCAGCTAATCTGCCAAACTCTCGGATGGCGCAGATCTTCGTGTCCCATTCCTTAGTAAGGGACCTAAGGAATTTATCATTAAGTTCACCATCAGTGAACACTCTTCTATATCCCTTGAGAGCATTGACGATCTTGAGGAAGTTCTCGAAGGTAACTCCGATCTCTTCCTTAGGCCCCTGCCTGAAAGCCTCATATTTCTGGTTCAGGACGGATCTCCGATCATCCCTCACTTCATCTGTGCCCTCCATCAGGATAATTAAGCTGTGCCAGATATCCTTGGTTGTCCTGTAATTGCAGAAGTTCTGCATCATGGAGTCATCGACTGCGCTGATTAGTATGTTTTGTGCCTTCTTGTCAAGTCCGACCAGCACCATCTCGTCCTTGTCCATTTCAGAAAGCTTCTTTGGCACCTTTTTGGTAGGATCAATGGTGGAGGCCTTAGTGGGAATATAAGGTCCCTCCTCCACGATCATGAAGAGTCGAGGGTCGACTGCTTCCATGTAAAATCTAATCCTTTCCTTCCAGATAGGAAAGTTTAGCCTGGTGCACACTGGGATCTTGCCTGAGTACTTGAGTCCGTCCATAGTAGATATCTGCCTTCTTCTTGACACTAGTGGCAGGAACTTACTCAAGGTGTTAACCTTATTGCTGAGTAACCTCCCTCTGATACCACTTGAAAGTCCATCTAGTGCCAACTACCTTCACCTATGGGGGGGAATAGGTGTCTTGCAGCGATTTTAGCAGAATTAAAATTCTACCTGCACAAGTAAATAAAACAATACAGCACAAACAGACACAATCAGTTATAGTGGTTCCCCGATTTGGGTACGTCCACTTTCCCCCTTCGACCTATCTCCTAACAAGGGACGACTCGGTCACTTCACCAACCGGATTGAAATCCAATCCTCACACTAACGGAAGGAACCCTTCCAAACGAAGGAGTCACCACTCCTCCACCACGGGTTGCACCCAACCCTGACAACGAGGAACCTACTTTCCTTTACAACAAAAATAAAATGGAATGTATAAAATATACAAACTACTTATGGAGTGCTAGGTGTCCCTCTTCGTTCGATGATGCGTTCTTGACGAAGACGAAGAGTCCACGACCTTAGCTCTCACTTAGAATGAATCTCCACGAAACCAGCGACGGCAAGAAGAGCGTCAGCTTGGCGTTCGGGATCGGCGGCGGCAAGAAGTGCAGCGGCTGAGCTTTACAGATCCAACCTTCGTAGCTATGCTAGCAAGGTCTACCAACGATCTTCCTTGGATCAATCGTCTCGATCGATTTGGAAAGGGAAGGTATTCCCGATCTACAAACCAAGAGACAAAGGATCTCAAGAAGGACACGTGAGACGCGTTGCTTGGCAAAGCTTCTATCTCCGGAAGATCAGGAGGTATCCACGATCAACGACGGCGACTAACTTCCCGAGCGGCGATGGCGGCGGCGGAAGAGAAATCCGCGATCTAGGTCACGTCGGCGGCTCGGTTTTCTTTCTTGTGTATTCGTGCTGTAATGATCGAAATACAACAGTATTTATACTGTAGGTCATACATTATGACCGTTGTGGGCCCCACCAGTAGAAACCCTAAGTCCAGTTCAAAACAGCGCCTGAATATTTGGACCGGTCCAGCGAGCAGAAGAAATTCGCCTAAGGCAAATTCGACGAGAATCATTGATGATTCTCGATGAATCGGCGAGAATCACTTATGATTCTCGCCAAATTCTACTTGGCAGAATTCTGGCTGAAGATCTTGCCATCCGGAGAGAATTGGCGAGAATCATCATTCATTCACGACGAATCGGCGAGAATGCAAAGTCATTCTCGACGATTCAGCGAGAATCAACTAGAGATTCTCGACGATTCTGCCTTAAGCATAAATCAAGATGGTGTTGAGACAGCCGGCATCAATCAGCAAGAATCAGCGAGTGATTCTCAACGATTCGGCGAGAATCACTAGTGATTTTCGTCGAATCGGCGAGAATCACGTAGTGATTCTCGACGATTTCTACTTAGACAATTTTCTTCCTTCTTCCCGCGAGTCGCTTTGACCCATCCTTGCTCCTTGTCTGCTCTTGATCTTTCTCAGCCCTGTACTTGAAAGTAAGTACACTCCAATAGAGAGAGTACACGTAGGCCAACACACTAATCTGCTCAACGAGGGATTACGTTACGCAGACCCGTGTATATTGACCCACTGCACCCTGACATTGGTGTGTACTTATCGTGGAATAACTGCAAGCACAACTTGAAGATAAATGATCAAATACAATGTCAATTCACCTTAGCTGGTCCAGGGGCTTCTTCAAATCAGGTACATTGTGGATACAATACCCAACAATTAGTTTGACCCAATTTGTATAGTCTAGGGTCATAGGTTTATTTCCAGGGTTGCTTCCTTAGAAGATTTCCAGAGAAATGCAGTTCGATGAATGCAGGATTCTGTTCGACGAAAGCTGAGCTCTATTCGACGAACACCGAGCTCAGTTCGATGAACTCAGAATTCTAACTCTAAGTTTAGCTCGATGAACTCTGGGCTCCATTCAACGAACGGTGATCATATCTCAGCAGCTCAGCTCGACGAACTCCAGGCTCCATTCGACGAACTCCAGGCTCAGTTTGACGATCTCCAAGCGTAGTTCGACGATCTCCAAGCACAGTTTGACGAACTATTTGCAGTATTCAGGCAGTTTTATTTACTGAAGTAAGAATGGTTTCAAGGCTTAATTTCAGTCAGTTACACTCTGATATTTAATGCTAAATATTCTTTATGAATATGGCCATTTCAGGCAGCATTAAATATGGATTTATCATAGAGTTTAAATCTTATTAATCTCAAGGGTAGTTACAATTCTCAGAGATGCTTCAGGCATTTCAGAATGGATTTAATTCAAATATTTGAATTCTCCTCAGGCATTCTATATATTCTTTCAGAAGATTACTGCTAAAGAGTCAATAAAACAAATCAACAGATAAATATAGATCAACACATATTCATCAGATTTTCTGTTTCAGTCTCTACAAGTGCAAAGTCTTTATCAGTCAAATACAAGAAGGCCTACACCTTGAAGAAAAGCCTCCCCTCCTGATCTCAAATCTCTACTCAAATCAGGGGGAGATTTTTGTTTCATCATCCACTAAGTCTTCTCAAAGACTCTTGAAAGAGAAGACAACATCAAGTTTTAGTTTACTTCCTAAACTGTGTACAGGGTTATAACTCCCTTCAAAAGTTAACCTCTTGGTTCCTAAGTCACCTGATCAAAAGACTTAAGCTTGGTTTTTGGGCACCTGATCAAAAGCTCAAAGGGTTGTTAGATCTCCCTTAGAAAATAGATCTTCTGATGGCAGAGCACTTGATCAAAAACCTATAGTGGATTCCTACCAGGGTGGTAGAAGAGTAGACGTTCCCAGATTTATTGGGAAACTATTATAAAAATCCTTTTGTCGTTTGTGATTATTTTACTTTCTTTATTTGTGTGCTATGATTTTTCTTTCTATATATATATCACTTACTTTAAATCCGCTATAAAAATAAATTAAAGTTTTAAATATACACTATTCACCCCCCCCCCCCTCTAGTATAAATCATATATATCCCTCACTTTAATTGGTATCAGAGGGTGGTTCTTTGGTTTTACAGACTAGCACCTGAACCTACAGATTGGATAGATCTTATTTTCTCTAGTTTGTTTTTCTTATCAAGGCACAAAATAAAGAGTATTCAAGCACTAGATCTCCTGTGTGCAACCTTAATAAGTTTACATTATGGCAGGCAAGGATTAGGTTATACATGAACTCTATTGATGAAGATATTTACAATTCTATTTTGACAGGTCCACCTCTACCACTAGCAACAACAAGCACCAGTGATGTACCACCACCAGAATGGATAGAAGCCCAGAAGAAAGCAAAAATTATTGATGCTAAGGCTATGAATATTTTAGCCCAAATAATGTCAGATGACTTTTTTCAGAAGGTTTCTAAATACACCTCAGCTAAAGCTATTTAGGACTCCCTCAATGCAATGGTTGTTGGATCAGCTGATGAAAGAAAGGACAAAAGATCTCACTTGATTTCTCAATATGAGAATTTCAAGAAGGGTTAAAGTGAATCAGTTGTAGATATGTACATAAGACCCAGTCTCATCATTAATGGGCTGAAATCTTTGGAGAAAGACATTAAATTGACAGAGGTCAATGATAAAATTCTCATGTGTTTCCCTAGCACATGCGATTCAAGAATCTGGACAATTAGAGAAGCTAGAAGTGTGAATGAAATCACAACAGAGACTTTGTTGGGCAAGCTCAAATCTTATGAGCAGCTCATCAAAACAAGGGAAGCTGAACAAAAGACTCTACCCTCAGTGAAGATGGAAAAGAGCATTGCTTTCCAAGCAACTGAAGAAGAATAAGTTCCACAGAATGAAGATCTTATGGGTCTCCTAGATAAAAGGTTCTACAAGATAGCCAAAGATGACTTCAGGAGAAGATCATCCAAAAACCAAGACAAACCAAGGTATGATAAAACTCCAACTAAAGAAATTGTTTGTTATGATTGCAGGAAACCAGGACACATTCTTCCGGAGTGTCCTAAAAATCTGAAGAAGGAAAAGAAGAAGGAGAAAGACTCTAAGAAGCACTCACACAGATCCTCTTCCAGTAAATACAAAAAGAAGGAGAGAGGCTTTGTTGCTGAAACTTGGAGTGATTCAGACTCTGAATCTTCATCAAGTTCCAGTGAAGATGAAGAAGAGTCAAGAGCTAAAGAAGTCTATTTGATGATAATAAATGCATCATGCAACAATTCTGATAATGAATCTTAGTCTGAAGAAGACCAGGTAATCTCTACATTTGATTTTACTTCAGAATAGTTTAAAATAAATTTTAAATTGCTATGTAAAGATTTGATACAATCTGAGAAGGAGATAAAACTTATCAGAGAGAAATTAATTGAACTAAATAATCTATCTTAAGAAAACCTAAAACTTAAAGAAGAGTTAAAAATTTTTAAGGAACAAGTAGTTTCCTTAGAAAATAAATTATCTGAGGCAAAGTAGTTTGAAGAATCCCTTAATGGGAGAAGCATCAAACTGATAAATATCACAAGCACAGTCAATTCCAGGCTGAATGGCAAACTAGGCTTAGGAGCTTCATCAAGTCAACCTTATCTTTTACAGAAAAATATTTTATCTATACCTATCAAATTCACTTCTGCTAAAGGTAAAGAAAAATTAGAAGATTTAGATAAAACTACAGAGGTTTTACAAAAACCAAATCAAAATAAGAATTTTCATAAAAATTATGTTCAAAATAATTCGTCTTACAAAGCTTGACGAAATAAATACTATTCGTCGAACAGAGAACAACAAACTATAACGCAGGGCTTGAGTATAATTATTCAAATTGTGCTCGACGAAATCAATATGATTCGTCGAACTGCGATCGACGAACGTGGAACACAGAAAATGAACATTATTTTTCTGTTAATGGAGCTCGATGAACTCACTTCCATTCGTCGAACTCAGCCCGACGAACTCAATATAATTCGTCGAACCTAGATTTTCAAAACAGAAATTTTAATTCTTTTCAACAGTATAATCAAACACAAGAATTTATAAATCCTTTTACTCAGTGGATCATCCCTCCTAGAAGATATCATCCACTTGGTTATAAGGATCAACCTTAGTGTTCTTATATTTCAAATAATTATGAAAGAAAAATATGACCCAAGGTAACCTGGGTCAAAAACACCTAATTTGTTTTATACAGGAAAAGAACTATCCTACCACAGAGGATTAGTGGTATTTGGATAGTGGATGCTCAAAACATATAACAGGTAGAAAATAAAATTTAAGTGACTTCAAAGCAAAGCTTGGACCTAAAGTCATTTTTGGAGACTCCAACTGTGGACAGATAGAAGGCTATAGTAATGTCAAGGTTGGAGCAATTACCTTTAGGAAGGTAGCTTATATGAAAGGTCTCAAGCATAACCTTATTTCCATCAGTCAATTATGTGATGAAGGTTATCAAGTATCTTTTAACAAATCATTATGTTTTATTACATCTAGTTTAAACAAAATAGTTTTAACTGAGATTAGACAGGGTAATATTTACTTAATTAATTTTAACTCTACTAAACAGAAATTTGTTTATTTAATCAGATAAGTAAAACTAATGATCTTTGGCATAAAAGATTAGGTCATATAAACCTTATGACTATTGCTAAATTATTTAAGGATAACCTTGTTAGAGGACTACCTTCTGGTTCTTGCAAGAAGGAAGGACTTTGTAGGGCCTGTCAATTAGCCAAGCAAACTAAAAATAGCTTTAAATCTATTTCTAAAAGTGATTCACCTAGAATTTTGTATTTGTTACATATGGACCTTTTTGGACCTATTGCAATACAAAGTTTGGCAGGAAAGTCTTATATTTTAGTGATTATTGATGATTTTACTAGATTCACTTGGGTATTCTTTCTTAGAAATAAGTCAGATAACTTTAAAGTTCTTATAAACTTTCTTAGGAACATCAAGATTGAGTACTCTACTCAGATTGCATTGATCAGAAGTGATCATGACACTGAGTTTTAATCTCTAATGATGAAAGAATTCTATGAGAAGGAAGGTATCAGCCATTATTTTTCTGCTCCTAGAACTCCTCAACAAAATGAGGTAGCTGAAAGGAAAAATAGAACCCTAATTGAATCTGCTGGAACATTACTTGCAGATGCTCACTTGCCCCTATCTTTTTGGGCAGAGGTAGTAAGCACAGCAAATCATGTTCTTAACAAAAATCTAATTCATAAACTAAAGGGTAAGACTCCCTATGAATTACTTAAAAATGAGAAACCTAAAGTAAACTACTTTAAAGTTTTTGGATGTAGATGTTATATACATAATAATGACAAGAAATACTTAAGGAAAATTGAAGCCAAAGCTGCAAAAGAAATATTTCTTGGATATTCTCATGTCAGCAAGGCTTATAGAGTCTTTAATAAATCTACCCTTATGATAGAAGAATCAATACATGTATCTTTTGATGAAACTAATATATTTTACAAGTAGAGAGATACCTCTACCATAGATTCTTTTTAGGTACCAAATCTGTGTGAGAAACTGGATGAATTAATCCTAACACAAGAGGATACATTACATCCTTCTCAACAGATTGTTGATGATGTCAGTGATGAAGAAAATTCAGAAATCTATGCTGATAATATTATGGCTAATGAAATTCTACTAGAGGAATTAGCACCACAAATAGTTAAAGAACCAACTCCACCTACTGATTTTGTCACACTTAGAGATCATCCTAGATCTCAAGTGATTGGATACATATTAGTTGGTGTTCAAACAAGGCATCAATTGAATTAAGATCAGATGCATGCTTGTTTTATTTCTTAGATTGAACCTCAATCCATCAAAGATGCAGAACAAGATCTCCACTGGATCATTGCTATGCAAAAGGAACTCAATTTGTTTGAGAGATGTAGAGTTTGGGACTTAGTTCCAAGACCCAAAGACTATCCAGTCATTGGAACCAAATGGGTCTTTAGGAATAAGTTGGATGCTCAAGGAGTTATTGTAAGAAATAAAGCTAAATTGGTAGCTCGTGGATACTCACAGGAGGAAGGCATAGACTATGATCAGACTTTTGCTCCTGTTGCAAGATAGGAGGCTATCAGAATATTTCTTACATTTGCAGCATTCAAGAAATTCATAGTATATCAGATGGATGTGAAGAGTCTTTTTTTGAATGGAGAACTCAAAAAGGAAGTTTATGTAGAACAACCTACAAGTTTTATCTCTCCAACTCATTCTACTCATGTTTTTAAACTTAACAAAGCCATTTATGGTCTTAAACAATCTCCAAGAGCTTGGTATGAGACCCTTGCTAGTTTTCTTTTAGAAAATAAATTTTGTAGTGGCATGGTAGATAAAACATTGTTTTTTAGACATCATAAATCTAAAATTTTACTAGTTCAAATATATGTTGATGACATAATTTTTGGTTCTACTGATTCCAAACATTGCAAAAGGTTTTCTGATCTAATGCATTCAAAGTTTGAAATGAGTAGCATGGGTGAATTTTAATACTTTCTTGGTTTACAAGTGAAACAAACTCCTGATGGTTTTTTATATCCCAATCTAAATATGCTAAAGAGAAGATTTGAGATGTCAGATGCCTCAGCTATGAAAACACCCATGCCCTCTAATATTGTAATTGATAATGATGAAAAGGGGAAACCTGTTGATCAGAAAATATATAGGACAATCATTGGGTCCCTATTATATTTAACAGCAAGTAGGGCTGACATTATGTTTGCCACCTGTATTTGTGCTAAGTTCCAAGTAAATCCTAAAGAATCTCACCTAATTTTTATAAAAAGAATTTTGAGATATATAAAGGGTTGCCTTAATCTAGGACTCTGGTATCCTATTGAGTCGGGATTTGAATTAATTGGATTCACAGATGCTGACTATGTTGGATGCAGAGTTGACAAAAAAAGCACATCAGGAACTTGTCAGTTTCTTGGTGATAGACTTGTGTCATGGTTTTGCAAGAAACAAATATCTGTGTCCACTTCAACTACTGAAGCTGAATACATTGCAGCTAGTAGTTGTTGTTCATAGATTTTGTGGATTCAAAATCAGTTACAAGATTATGGTTATAACTTAAATAATTCAACTATTTTCAGTGATAATATTAGTGCAATATCAATTGCACAGAATCCAGTCCTTAATAGTACGACTAAATATATAGAAATTAGGCTTCATTTTCTAAGAGATATTATAGACAAAAATAAAATTAATCTTGTTTTTATCTCTACTAATTTTCAAAGAGCTGATATTTTCACTAAACCTTTAGATGAAAAGAAACATATATTCTTCTTAAATCAATTAGGAATGATAAATGGAGAATCATTAATTTTATTTTTTGTTCTGAGATCGACGAATTGTACACCTTTTGTCGAACGAAGATCGACGAACTGTGAACTTTCCGTGAAACATTCGTCGAACGGAGATCGACAAACTTTCCTTGAGAAACTTTCGTCGAACAGAGATCGACGGATTAGTTTCTAGTACTTTTCGTCGAACGAAGCTCGACGAAATGTATTTCTTTTGCAAAACTTTCGTCGAACGGAGATCGATGAAATGTATTTCTTTTGAGAATTTATCATCGAACAAAGTTCGATGTTTTGCTTTTTCGTCAGACAGAGTTCGCTTTTTCGAATTTTGAAAACTTAAAATTAGGTTTTCATCGAACTCTCTCCCGTACATTTCCCATTTCCTGTGCACTTGATCTCTCTGTTTTGCAGAAAAATGGCGATTTCTCAGGCGAATCTCTCTGCGATGAAATTCGATGCCGAATTCGACATCGTTATGGACTCATTCCGCCACTCAGATCAAATCTTCCAAGATATTTTGCAACTATTTTAGGCTCAGCAACTGCATAATTTTATGACCACCAGGATCAAACTCCCCATCACAGAGATTAAAGAATGAGTTTATACAGCAAGGATTCCTGATCTTACAACTATTACTAGATCTATCTCAGGCAATCAGGTTACACTTACCCCAGCAATTTTATCTGAAATTTTTGGATTAGTTTGTGGAGAAGATGACATAGAATTATCTAGTTCAGAAATAGATGTTATGCTTGATAGAATAGGGCATAATCAAGGAAACCCTAACCACTCACTGAAGAAAAATTTTTTATAGAATATAAATTCTTAGCTGATGTAGTTGGAAAGGTAATTTTGGGCAAACACTCTGCCCATGATTATGTGACCAGGCACCAATTCCTTTTTATGTGTGTTCTGGTGGACCAAAAAACTCTTAATTGGGGAACAATATTGTTTGATTCAATTAAAAAGAAGATTAATAAAAAAGATGTTAGTTATGGGAGAATCTTGGGAATTTTTCTCCAAACCAAATGCCCAGAGGTTCTGGTATATCCAATAGTGCATATCAATGCCTCCAAGAGGATTACCTCTGCCATTTTTGGAAAATGGGATAGGGTGATTCAAAAGCCATCCAGGGCTGAATCCTCCAGGGTAGCTTCAGAAATCACAAGGGCTGTTCTAGCCACTCTTCTAACCCCAATAGAGGTTTCTGCTCCTCATATTCTTCTCCTCTACCATCTCCACACCATTCCCCTAGGCAGTTATCTCCACCTTCTCAACTACTTGCTCTGTCTAAAGAAATTCCATCTTTAACTCTACATGATGATTCCCCTCTTCCTCAGGCACCTCTACCACCTAATATATCTGAAGATATTCCATCCACAATCATCCCTACAGATTCACCCATTCATCTATCACCACCTTCATCTCGACTAATTTCATCTCCTCCTCACTTCTCTCTTCTACTTTCATCTCCACCTCAATATCATATATCTCCACCACTATCACCCATCAGGGAAATCATTCATGATGACATTCCCCTTGTCATCAATCCTCCATCTATTCCACAAGCCTTCACTATCTGTCCAACCTGTACAAACATATCTACTCCCTCTTCTTCTACTCCAAATCCAACATTAACATCTGCTCAGAATCCTACTGAGTTTATGTATTTGGATTTTTCATCCATTGCTTCAAATCTCCTTGAATTCATTACTCCCACTCTCAGGAAGCTCATGGATGAAGCCTTGGCTCCACTTGTTGCTTCCATCTCAGATCTTTCTTCCAAGCTAGCCTCTTCCCAAACTGTCCCTTCTTCTGGGGGCCTAGATTCAGTTCTCTTTGGATCTAGGCAGGGGGAGATACTTCATGAAGAAGTTCCAGTTGCAAAAGCAGTCTCAGCCAGAGCAGCAGCAGTAGTAGTCTTTGATGTTATTCAGGATACAGAGATGATCAGTTCAGTTGAAGAAGCAGCAGTCTTTGATATTATTAAGGATACAGAGATGATCAGTTCAGGTAAAGAAGCAGCAGCAGTCTTTGATGTTATTCAGGATACAGAGATGATCAGTTCAGTTCAAGAAGCAGCAGCAGCAGTCTTTGATGTTATTCAGGATACATGGATGATCAGTTCAGTTGAAGAAGCAGCAGAAGATGCAGTACCAGAAGCAGTTACTGTTGCTGATGTGTTTATCCATCCCACAATCATTTTGTAGTCTTTATTATCAGTTTTTGATATTCTGCATAGTTCTATTGATAGTTTACCAGTTTTGGAAGAAAATCTTTCTAAAGCAGTAGTTTGATATACTGCTCCTGTTGATACCATTACTCTAGAACAGCTTAGATCTAGTTTCAAAGCTATTTCTACCTGTATTATTCTAGTTTCTCAACCTACAATAACTATTGATAATATAGTAGATGTTTTAGGGCAAGTTTCTTCCCCTCCTACTTTTGTATGGGATGAAACTCCAATGCCAAATCTTGATGATTTTCATAATGAAGATATGGAAAAAGAAGATGATAGTATATATATCCAAGTTGATACAAATGATGTACATACACAGCCAAAGGATCAGATTGTTGATAATACAGATTTATTTAAACAGATAGATGATTTATACGGTCAGCTTGCAGAGGAATCTGATGATGATGCAGAGTCAGATGATTCAGAAGACTCTGGATCTAAGAAAAGAAAATTAAAGAAAATGGCTGCAGTTAAGGTCGCTCCTCAACCTTCATTAACTGCAGACATTACATACTATATTCTGCATGGGATACCTCTAACTCCAGATCTTCCAAAATGGTTGAGGTACTCCAAAAATGAGCAGAAAAATAGGAAGAAGATGAGGAGATATCATTCTCCACCTCAAAAGTCTTGGAGAGGACCTCCTCCAACAGCAGGGTCAGCTGGTAGTGTTTCCTCTTCTCAAAAGTCTTCTTCTCATCATCATTATAGACCTTCTCAGGGCAGATAGGATAAACCTTCAAGATCTGATTCTCACAGTAGCCAGTAACAGAATACAAATCAAAGCAGCCAGCAACAGCAGTCAAGCCAAGAAAGGCCACCTTCTCCTGTATATGATCCAGAACTAGACCCAGTATTTAGAATGACAAGGTTCAATGAGTTAGTTGCTCTATCTCAAATTAAGAAATCCAGGTCAGAAGGCAAGGACTCTTCTCAATTCACAACCATGTCCTCCTACAGGCATCAGGAATTAGAAAGGTATTAGAAGAAAAGTTTATTCAATGTTGATGAGTACATGAGTCTGCATCCAGAGGCAGTAGTTGACAGAACCACCTCTCTGAAGATTATTGGTTCTCAATACCTAACAATGAGTAAGAGGGAAGCTGAAGATCCCAACAGAAAGCTGATTTTCAATAAATCATCTTCAGATTCTCCATCAGCAGCTCCTTAAAAAGACTCTTAATTTTGATTATTAGTTTTAAACTTTGTTGATGATTATGTACTCTCAAAGCACTTTCTTTATATCATCTGAATATTTTATAATTCTGTCAAATTAATTTTGCTTTGTGTTTGTCTATTTTTGATAGTATCCTCACCCAAATAGGGGGAGATTGTTGGAACCCTATTACTAATTTGGGATAGGATCACTATTATTATTTAGGATGATTTATTTGACCCAATTTGTATAGTCTAGGGTTATAGGTTTATTTCCAGGGTTGCTTCCTCAGAAGATTTCTAGAGAAATGCAGTTCGACGAATGCAGGATTCTGTTCGACAAAAGCTCAGCTCTTTTCAACGAACGTCGAGCTCAGTTCGACGAACTCAGAATTCTAACTCTTAGTTTAGCTCGACGAACTCTGGGCTCCGTTCGACGAATGCTGATCATATCTCAGCAGCCCTGCTCGACAAACTCCAGGCTCTGTTCAACAAACTCCAGGCTTAGTTCGACGATCTCCAGGCGCAGTTCGACGAACTCTTTGCAGTGTTCATGCAGTTTTATTTACTGAAGGCAGAATTATTTCAAGGCTTAATTTCAGTCAGTTACACTCTGATATTTAATGCTAAATATTCTTAATGAATATAGCCATTTCATGCAACATTAAATTTGGATTTATCACAGAGTTTAAATCTAATTAATCTCCAGGGCAGTTATAATTCTCAGATATGCTTAAGGCATTTCAGAATGGATTTAATTCAAATATTTGAATTCTCCTCAGGCATTCTATATATTCTTTTAGAAGATTGCTGCTAAAGGGTCAATCAAAAAAATCAACAGATCAATATAGATCAACACATATTCATTAGATTTTCTGCTTCAGTCTCTGCAAGTGAAAAGTCTTCATCAGTCAAATAAAAGAAGGTCCGCACCCCTGAAGAAAAGCCTCCCCTCCTGATCTCAAATCTCTACTCAAATCAGGGGATCTTTTTGCTTCATCATCCACTAAGTCTTCTCAGAGACTCTTAAAAGAGAAGACAACATCAAGTTTTAGTTTACTTCCTAAACTGTGTACAGGGTTATAACTCCCTTCAAAAGTTAACCTCTTGGTTCCTAAGTCACCTGATCAAAAGACTTAAGCTTGGTTTTTGGGCACCTGATCAAAAGCTCAAAGGGTTGCTAGATCTCCCTTAGAAAATAGATCTTCTAGTGGCAGGGAACCTGATCAAAAACCTGTAGTGGATTCCTAGCAGGGTGGTAGAAGAGTAGACGTACCCAAATTTATTGGGGAACTACTATAAATTTCCTTGTGTCGTCTGTGATTGCTTTACTTTCTTTATTTGTATGCTGTGATTTTTTTTCTCTATATATATATATCACTTACTTTAAATCCGTTATAAAAATAAATTAAAGTTTTTAATATATACTATTCACCCCCTCTAGTGTAAATCAAATCTATCCCTCACTTTTAGAGTCTACAACTTGAAGAATCAAGTTATAGAAGAGTCTGTCAATGTAGTGTTTGATGAGTCTTCTATGATTAACAGTGAGCTTCCAAGCTCCTCTAGATCTGCATGTGTAGAATTGAAGATGAACAAGCTGACCATCTCTGACACTCCTCCCTCTGTCCAAGAGGAAGATAATAGTGTATTCATTTCTGAAGAAGGTCTAAATGCACATGACATAGATGAAGACCAGCAGGATCAAGAAATTGAAGTTCAAGTTGTTGAAGATAGAATGCCAGCAACTGTCAGGCACTTGAGAGATCATCCTAGAGATCAAATCATAGGAGATACAAGCTAAGGTATTATAATAAGAAGCATAAACCTCAACATTGCTATGTATTCAAGCTTTCTATCTCAAGTTGAACCAAAGAAGTTTGAAGATGTCAATATAGATCCTTTTTGGATTATGGCTATCAAGAAGAACTGAACCAGTTTAAGAGATGTAAGGTTTGGAAGCTGGTTCCCAGACCACATGGACATAATATCATTGGATTCAAGTGGATTTATAGGAATAAACTTGATGAGAATAGTGTTATCATCAAAAAATAAATCGAGATTAGTTGCCAAGGGATATAGATAAGAAGAAGGTATTGACTTTGATCAAAATTTTGCTTCAGTTGCTAGACTTGAGGCAATAAGACTATTCCTTGCATATGTTGCACATAAAGGATTCAAGGTCTACCAAATGAATGTTAAGCCGTCTTTCTTAAATGATGACCTAAAAAAGGAGACCTATGTTGAGCAACCATCAGATTTTGTTAATTCTAACTTTCCTAATTATGTGTTTAAGCTAAGAAAAGCTTTGTATAGGTTGAAATAAGCCCTTAGATCATTCTATGAAATTCTTTCTAGTATTTTCATTGAGAACAAATTCTCAAGGAGAAAGATAGATAAGACATTATTTCTTTGGGAAGTCAAGGGTAAGATCATTCTAGTCCAAATTAATGTAGATGACATAATTTTTGGGTCTACTGATGATAGCTTTTCCAAGAAGTTTGCTAAACTTATGCAAGGGAAGTTTGAGATGAGCAGTATGGGTAAACTCAATTACTTCTTAGGCCTCCAAGTTAGACAATCAGAGGATGGTCTATTCATCTATCAGTCTAAGTTCACCAAGAAGCTAATCAAGAAGTTTAGAATGGAGAGTGCCTCTATAATGAAAACTCCTATGGGGTCAAATGTGTTAATAAACAAGGATTAAGACTTGGAAACCTGTTGATGAAACCTTGTATAGAGGCATAATTGGCTCCCTCCTCTACCTAACAGCTAGTAGGCTAGACATTATGTATGCTACAAGTGTTTGTGCTAGATACCAGGCTTGCCCTAAAGAATATCATTATTCTGCTACAAAAAAATTCTGAGATATCTCAAGGGAACTCCTGATCTTGGTCTATGGTACCCTAGGAATAATGATTTTGAACTATTTGGATAATCAGATGCAGATTTTGCAGGTTGTAGAGAAGACACGAAAAGCACATCAGACACCTGTTAATTTCTAGAGAGAAGACTGGTATCTTGGAGAAGAAAGAAGCAAACCAGTGTTGTCATCTCCACTACAGAATCAGAATATATTTCAGTTGGAAGCTACTGTGCATAGCTGCTATGGATTCAACAACAACTCAAAGACTACAATCTCCAACAAAGTAAAACTTCTATGTTTTGTAATTCTTCTAGTGCAATTTCTATTTCTAGGAATCCTGTGTCTCATAGCAGGACTAAACACATAGAGATTAGATATTATTTCGTTAGAGAGCATGTGGAAAGAGAAGAATTTAGTCTTGAGTTTGTCACCACAGACAAACAAGTGGCTGATATGTGCACTAAGCCACTAGATGAAGCCAAGTTCAACACCTTCAAATTTAAGTTGGGCATGTTGAACTTAGCGTAGCTTCATTGTCTTTTCATGCATGTGTGCTCTAGGCAGGATTGACCCTTGCAGGTTATCAAGGAAGATAAGGACTAACTGTACAGGAATCGAGTGCGCTTTGGGGTGTACTTTTATCTCAAGTGCATTAGAAGGATAAAGGAAGGACAAGGACTTGAAATCAGAAGGGCGGAATTTTACCCAAGTAAAATTCGTCGAGTATCGTAAGGGATATTCATCAAATTCATCGAGTATACTCGTTGATACTCGTCAAATTCATCGTGTATACCTGCTGGCACTTGTCAAATTTGTCGTAGTTACGTAGGGTAAAATCTCTGAGACTTGGAAAATCAGTCAAGTAAAAATCGTCGAGTATCATCAAGTATACTCGCCGAGTTTGTCGAGTGTATCTTCCGATACCCTCCGAATCCATCGAGTGTATCTTCCAATACCCGCCGAATTCATCGAATATACATGTCGATACACGTCGAATTCGTCGAGATTCATTGGGTATACTTTTGAGTTTCCGAATTTACTTCTCTAGAATTTTCTAAGTTAGATTCGTCGAATATAGCTTAGCTCATGCGTCAAATGTGTCGAGTGTATCAGCCAATACTTGTCGAATTCGTTGAGTATGTTAGCTGATACTCGTCGAATTCGTCGAGTTTGTCTTTGCTAAGCTTTGAGTTATAATTTCGACTGGACTGAAATTGTCCAAGTGTTTTCGTCGAGATTCATATGTCATGGTATATATATCCATTGGTAATGGAACTTGATTGATATGGTTTAATACGTGGCAAAGGTATTGATCTTATGCTCACAGGTATTGAGGAATGAGTTTATGTGATGTATAAACTTCCGCTATGATATTATGCCTTCCTCTAAGTGCTAAGAATCACTCCGTAATAATGTCTTCCACTAGATAGTTGCTTCTCTACTCTTAACATCATCATCAATGGCATTGGGAAATCGAAGGGAGGTGATAAAGATGGGTATACCTTTGCCCTTCCTTTGATGTCGTGTGTTGGTGGTGGTATGCGATAGGATCCCCTAGAGTACCTATTTTCTTGAACCAAGTGAGGTGTTCTTACATTTTGATCAAAGCATACCTGATCCTTTTGACCAATGGTACTCACAGAAACTTCTCTCGCTCCACCAAGCATTGTAGCTTGGTTTGGGACAAAACCACTACAGCAGAAGCGGTGGTGGACCTTAGTGGTTAATATATATCTGTAAATATGCTCAAATTACTCTCAATTAATTAATTCTTTCAAGTGGAGTTTTAATTTTACAACTTATTATAACTCATATCGACAATACGATCTTCACCATGTTGTCTTCCTTCTTATAAAACATATCTAATGAACCCTACAAATGACCATCTCAAATTTTGAACCTCTGGTTTAGCCTCTTTATTTTATTAGGATTATATCATGTTTTTAAAAAATCCATGAAAAACAAATTTGTTTCAAGGTAAACTAATATGATGGAAATTTGAGAGATTACATTAATAAGTGATTTTTCTCTAATATGGACATAATCAATAATTGTTGTAACACTTGCATTTTAGATATGATCATATCAGGAGTATAGATTCAAGCATGCTTTAAAAATCCCATGATTTGACAAGGCAATTCGTCAAAACCAAATTTGGCATGCGTATATGAAATATAGAAAATACGATACTAACGAGTCTTGTTTTGGTTGTAAAAGGAACAAGTAATGATAATACAATAAAAACTTTGAAGAACTCATCACTGAATTATAAAGCTTGCCTCCTTAGAATGAAGAAGCCTCCTTAGAATGAAGATGCCTCCTTATAACAGAGTTTCCTCCTTTAAACGGAGAAGCCTCCTTGAAACGGAGATGGAGCTGCAGAACTTTACTAATGGGTCTCTTTAATTCTGCTTTTATTCCTGCTCTTATTTCCTGTATTTTACTTATGTACATTACCATTGCAATTTTCTACTATTTTCATTTCCGCGCCTTATTTTGAGTCTTGCTCTGATAAGTAGTTTATTTTTGTTAAGCATTACTTAGGATTAACTTGGAGATGATGTATTCCTCCAAGTCTAACCCTAAACAATGGGCCCCATGATCGCCATGCTCCTTGTCAAGAGTTGAGTGGTACGATCAAGCTACATGTAATACGGTAGCCTGCCCGATATATTTCATGTCAAGTAGGGGAAGCCTTTGCAAACCCGAAAGGTGCTAACTGGTTACTTTATTGAAATTCTTGTAATTACTTGTAGTGAAAAGTAGCGGACCTGTCATGCTCATAGACTGTTCGTATCGGTACGGGAAAGTTGATCATTCTAGGCAATAGGGAGAAGTTGAAAGATCAAGCGCATGCCCAACTGCACCAAAAGCCCGGACTGTTGGAGAGGGCGCTACTTAATTATATATATAAGTAGCAGAGCGCCACGGGTCAAGTGAAGGAACGGCGGACCCAACAATCCCCCCCCCCCCCGGCGTCCAGCACAACCCGTCGGCTCAGAGGTGGGGTTACCACATGGCCCACACGGCTCAGAGGTGGGGTTACCACATGTCCACGGTTCCCTGACCCACCGGACCCACACAGGTAGAAGGGAAAAATCAGGATTTTAATAGCGCCCCCCCGGTCTTGAACCCATAACCTCCCTCTGATACCAATTGAAAGATCAAGCGCATACCCAACTGCACCAAAAGCCCGGACTGTTGGAGAGGGCGCTACTTAATTATATATATAAGTAGCAGAGCGCCACGGGTCAAGTGAAGGAACGCCGGACCCAACAGAAGTGCACCCAGGGAGCATGACCATGTTTTATTCCCTGCTAGATCCCTCTGTTGGTTGGCCTAAAACAAATATTATCGGATGTTGATCACATCCAAAAGTACACCTTATTGTGAGTTGGGACTTGGGTGGTGCGGTACGACCACACCCAGAAGTGGGAGGACTGACCACTATCACTGCCGGCAACATCAGTGAGGCCAGCAGGGTTCGGAACCCTGTTGGAAAAGAAGCGATCAAACTATATTGACATAGGGTACAAACTGGTAAACTATTCTATGTGATTGTTGAGGTGGGTCGGTTAAGCCCGTAGATCGTTCGTACTTGTACGAAAAGGTTGACGGCTCTAGAACTAAGGAGAGTGTGAACCCCTGGAAGCTATTTATTATTTCCCTGCAGGGTCCCTCCACTAGATAGCCAAACTTCATTATCGTCAGATGTTGATCTCATCCAAGAGCATGCCTTGTTGTGTGTTGGGTCTTGAGTAGTACGGTACGACCCCACCCTTAAGTGGTAGAACCTACGGTTATCACTGACAACCACATCGGTAAGGCCCGCATGATTCGCTACCTTGCTGGAAGAGAATTAGTCAAACTATGTCAACATAGGGAGTTGTGACGGGTCATGAGAACTTATAATACATTACATTCATAAGTATCAAATGCAACAAAACATACATATCTGCATATATACCATTAACATATAACCTTCATATGAGAGTTGGTTGTGTTAATAGGTTTACACTGCTCATTCACGATTTATACCTGTTCCATCTAAATATAACTTTTGTATGGGAGTTAGTTATATGTTAATGGATTTGCACTGTGTATATACTTATAAATGTTACTTGTTCCATCAAGATATAAACTTCGATGGGATTTGTTTATATGTTAATGAGTTTGGACTGCATATATACATATAAATATTACTTGTTCCATCAACATATAACCTTCGTATGGGAGTTTGTTATATGTTAATGGGTTTGCACTGCATGTATACTTATAAATGTTACTTGTTCCGTCAATATATAACCTCCGTATAAAAGTTGGTTATATGTTAATGAGTTTACAATGCTTGTATTTCAATTGCAACCTATAACTGTTCCACTAACATATAACATTTGTATGAGAGTTGGTTATATGTTAATGAGTTTATTATGTTTACTTTTAAGTTTCAACTCAATAATTTTGCAAACATTGGAAGAGTTCAGAGTTCTTACTCGTTGTATTAACTAAGTTAGTAATTTATCAGGTATAAAATATTTAAAGTTATTCTTAATAAGTCTCGCTTGGAGAATCCCATAACTCACTCACATTTTTAGAGACAAAAATTTTCTTTGTTTTATTGGATTTGTAAAATCCTATCTTCGATAAGGGAGTCTAGCTAGTTCAACTGAACCCGGGAAGGGGCTTGCACTGGGTCCAAGCACACCACGACCTGATCTCAACCGCAAAATGATGACGGGTTAAGGAGGAGGCACACCTCACACTTCCGAACGACATCGAGCCGGCCCTAATGCTCGCGGTGTCGGAGGAAATGGCCGAAGAACAACAAGAAGGGCATGGTTCCGTCCTTCTGAGAGAAGAAAAGGTGAGGCCGGAGGGCAAGGCTAACCCATGTCATGTCTGGTACCTTGACAACAGGGCTAGCAACCATATGACCGGCAACAAGGCGAAGTTCCGCGAGCTGGACCGAAATATCACCGGAAAAGTAAAGTTCGGTGGTGGCTCAACGATGCAAATCATGGGTAAGGGTTCAATCCTATTTAACGGCAGGAATGGAGATCAGTGGCTGCTCCAGGAGGTATATTATATCCCGAAGCTCCGAAGCAATATCGTGAGCTTCAGACAACTTACGGAGACCAGCCACAAAGTGATCATGGATGAGGATATCCTGCACGTACTCGACAAATGTCATACAAGGATGCTCATGAATGTGAGGCGCACCGTAAATCGTCTTTACAAAATAGAGTTGCATCAAGGGGAGGCGGTGTGTCTCTTGGTTAACCTTGAAGATCCGGAGTGGCTATGGCATGCCAGGCTCGGCCATGTCAACTTCCACGCTTTGAAGCTCCTTACTAACAAATAAATGGCAGTGGGCATACCTACAATCACACACCCGAACCAACTATGTCAAAGGTGCTTGGTGGCGAAGCAGGCGAGGCAAACTTTCCCGAAAAAAATCAAATTACAGAGCAGAGAAACCTCTTCAGTTATTACATGCTGATCTTTGCGGCCCGATTACTCCTTCGAGCCTCGCCGGTAAAAGTTATTTCATGTTAATCGTGGATGATTACTCCAGGTGAATGTGGTTATACGTGATAAAGATGAAGGATCAAGCCTACTCTGCGTTCCAAAGATTCAAATCACAGATCGAGAACACGAGTGAACGGCGCATTAAGACATTGAGGACTAATCGTAGTGGAGAGTTCCTATCCGCTAAATTCAATCGACTTTGCGAGGAAGCCGGGATCAAGCGGCACCTCACCGCGCCATACACGCCACAGTAAAATGGCATGGTGGAACGAAAGAACAGAACGGTGATGGTGATGGAGAGGTCCCTCCTCAAAAGTATGAACATGCCAGGAAAGCTTTGGGAAGAGGCAGTGCGACATGCAGTGTACTTGATAAACCATTTGCCAACAAAGGCATTGAGAGAACGGACTCCGTTCGAGGCCTGGAACGGAAGAAATACACATCTGGCACATCTTCGTGTGTTTGGATGCACATCACACGTAAAGGTGACAACACCACACCTGAAGAAACTCGATGACCGAAGCCAATCGATGGTGTACCTTGGCGTCGAGGACGATTGCAAGGCGCATCGTCTGTTTGATCCACGGCGCGGAAAAATTCATGCAAGCTGGGATGTAAAATTTGAGAAACAAGTGGAGTGGTGCTGGAGAATAGGTGTTGGCGACAAGGACCCTCCTTATTTCTTCATTGAGGAAGAATGCATCAATGAGCCTATAGAGGGCAACTTTGCACCGCCTACAGGAGGTCTTACAGGAGAGTCATCAACTAGAGCTCATGCCTCTAGATTGTCTTCACGGGTCGATAGGTGTCGCTGGGAGGGCCAGCAACCAGGACGTGTGGCACGGGAAGCACGACAACATCCTTTCCATCCCCCACCAGTCCGACGGCATTTACATCCACTAAATCACTGGCAGATGACATTGTCATGCCGCTGACAGAAGGGAGAAGCAGTTTTGATGATGAAGGACATGTTCTTTACAGGCACATCGACGACATCCTTAGAGATGCTCGAAGAGTGCAACTTGACGAGGAGGACATGGAAGAATAGGCCATGCTCTTGGAGACGGGGGAGCCATCTTGCTACCATGAGGCCGCTGGGCAGCAAGTCTGGGAGGACGCCATGGCCAAGGAGATAGAGTCCATTGAGAAGAATGGGACTTGGTTCCTCACGGAGCTACTTCCTGGACATAAGCCAATAGGACTCAAATGGGTCTACAAACTGAAGAAGAACCCAGATGGAGACGTGATCAAGCACAAAGAAAGGCTCATCGTGAAGGGGTATGTATAACGATAAGGAATTGAATTCGAGGAGGTGTTTGCACCGGTGGCCAGACTCGACACCATGCACGTCATTCTCTCCATTGCTTCCAATCGCGGCTGGCAAGTTCACCACCTCGATGTCAAGTCTGCTTTCCTGAATGGGGAGCTCAAGGAAGAAGTTTACGTTGCCCAGCCGGAGGGATTCACAGTAAAGGACAAGGAGCACTTGGTGCTCAAATCGAGCAAGGCACTCTACGGGCTCCAGCAGGCGCCACGGGCCTGGAACATGCGACTCGATAGAAGCTTAGAGGAGCTCGGTCTTGTGATGTGTGCTCAAGAACAGGATGTGTACACAAGAGGATAAGAACGAGCAAGGGTCATTGTCGGTGTATACGTCGATGACCTCATTGTGATAGGAGGAGACACAGGTGCGATCGCGGAGTTCAAATGACAGATGATGTGTGAATTTGATATGAGTGATCTTGGACTGCTGAACTACTATCTCGGGATTGAGGTCAAGGAGAATATGGGATCTCAATCAAACAGGAAGCTTATGCCAAGAAGGTGTTGACTCAACTTGGGATGGATGATTGCAATCCTACCAAGTTTCCTATGGAACCAAGATCATAACTATACAAGGACCCTGATGGACAACCAGTGGATGCAATGGAGTATCGTCGTGTTATTGGTTGCCTCAGGTACCTACTTCACACATGACCAGATCTCTCTTTTGTTGTCGGTGTGTAGAGCAGGTTCTTTGAGAGGCCCGCAATGACGCATCATAAGGCGGTCAAGCAGATCCTCAGGTATATAAAAGAGACTATGGGTTATGCTCTAGTATATACCAGGGGAGGAGATGCTGAGGTGATCACAGGGTACACGGATAGTGATCTGGCAGGCGACAACGATGACAAGAAGAGTACTGGGGGCATGGCGTTATATATCAATGAATGCTTAGTGTCATGGAATTCACAGAAGCAGAAAATAGTTGCCATGTCATCATGTGAAGCCGAGTTCATGGCGGCAACAACAGCGGTATGTCAGGCACTGTAGCTCAGGTGCGTGTTGGGCGAGCTGACCGGGAAGGAGACTAATGCGATAAAGCTATTTGTTGATAATAAGTCCGCAATCGCATTAATGAAGAATCTCGTATTTCATGGACGTAGCAAGCATATTGACATGAGGTTTAACTTCATACGTGAATGGGTCAAGGGAGGGCAGATCGTTGTGGAGTTTGTTCGCACAAATGAGCAACGGGCAGATTCTCTGACGAAGGCATTGACGATAGTAAAACTAGCAACAATGCGACACTTGTTAGGTGTTCGCAACCTTGGGCCACAACTGGATTGAGGGGGAGTATGTTGGAATTAATCATTGATGGCCTCAATTAATGCTCGGCCGTTTCCTTGATGGCATCAATAACATTTCAGCTGTTTCATACAATTAGTAATAGCACTAATTATAGCAATATAAGAGCCCATTAATTTCAGCTGTTTCAAAACGTTTGTAAATCAAATTTATTTGTTTAAGTTTTAACTTGTAATCTGCTGCTATATATATTTGAAAGAGAATAGAGAAGATATCACCTCTAATAGAGTTTTTCCTTTCAATCAAGTTCTTTGTCTTCCTGTTAATTCCTTCATCGTATTGCTGAGCACAACCTTGTTTTGATTTTTTTCCAATATCCTGATTGGCTAACCCAGGAAAGTGAACCCCTTCCCCACTAGGGTACTGCCAGTTGTCCCTGAAGCCAATAATGGTTGGCGCAAACCTAACCCTAATCAAGGAAGAAGGAGGATGAGAGGGGAGGGGGAGTGCTTTCTACTGCCTATAAAAGGGCCCTGAAGGCTTCAGTGAGGGGCACCACCTCCAGGAGATCCTTTTAACCCTATTTGAAATTAGCAGTTGCCCTAGGGTCCTGCCAATGCCGAAGGAGACGAGCTCGTGCTGCTTTAGTGATCATATCACCCTCCCTGTCGACCCCACCTACAGGGCTCTCACTGGAGGTCCACTCCCTACCGGAGAAGGTGCGACCAATTTCCCCGGAGAGGTCTATGGCAGTGGAACCGACTGAGAACGGAACTCCGGCGCTGCTCGTGGATAAATCCCTGCAACTCTTCCTCCCGGGGGACGTCGGAGGCGTTAGGCCATGGGCGGACCTAGGTTCGAACACACCCAGGCACGTACCCGGGTGTGATTTTATGCGATTTTAACCGGGGGGAGAACAAACACGCTCTCATTTTTGCCTAGCCCTATCTCGCCGCTGCCCCGCTGAATCCCGCGTGCCCGTGCCACCATGCCCTAGCCCGTCGCCTGTGCCGTCGTGCCCTAGCTCGCCTCTGCTCCCGCTGCTGTGCATCCCACAACTGACTTGCGTGCCCTAGCCCCAGCCTGCCGCTGATTCGCCTCATCCGCCATTAGGCCATGGGCGGACCTAGGTTCGGACACACCCGGGCACGTGCCCGGGTGTGATTTTACGCGATTTTCACCGGGGGGAGAACAAACTCGCTCTTATTTTTGCCTAGCTCTATCCCGCCACTGCCCCGCTGAATCCCGCGTGCCCGTGTCGCCGTGCCCTAGCCCGTCACCCGTGCCGCTGTGCGCTATCCCGCCTCTTCTCCCATTGCTGCGCATCCCGCAACTGATTTGCGTGCCCTAGCCCCAGCCTGCCGCTGATTCACCGCATCCGAGGGAGAGGAGAGGATCTTTCTGAATTTTTAGAAGAATGTGCTTGGTTCTGAAGGGATTAAGACCATGAATGAAGCCATTGAGCTTGGACCAGTCTGCGTGAATCAAATGATTGTGTGCAACGTTGATAAAGTCGAGATCATATCCCTGAAGGTCGGCAATGGAGCGATGTGGGATTGGGAGTGTAGAGGAGTGGATTCTTACACTATGGAACTAGCTTGTTTTTTAATGGAGTTCACCTCAGTGGAGAATCTATGAAAGGAGCAATTTTTCATGGAGGATTCATGATCGACGATGGAGAGCAATACACCGCTTGATGGGACTCGCTTATGTGTATTTGCGCATGAGCCATTGATTTGTTCTTCGATCCGATTCTACCAACGACACTGCTTTACTATTTTTCATGAATTTTCATTATGTTTGGACAATAATTTTGTAGTGATCGGACACCGAACATAATAATCAATCATCGATATCCATGCAGTGTTATATACACGGGAGAGGGACGTCCTCCAATATGGAGGGTATACAAGCGTCGTGAAAGGCCGCTAGAAACACAACAACAACACTCAAGCTTTTATCCCACTACAGTGGGGTCGTCTATATGATTGCTAGAAACACTTGTGACAGGAAGGATTGAGATTGACATAAGACGTAATAGGATGTTGTGTACTCCTCCTTACCCCTTTCGTAGGTACTAGGCTGCTGAGGTGAAGGAACTGTTTGAAGAAGAGAAAGATGGCTGAGAGTCGATGTCCTCTAGAGTGGAAGGAGTGAGGAGAGGGGGTGGGTGGGTACTAGGCTGCACGACTTGAAGACATCGAGAAGTTCATGGTAACACTTTATGGGTATGATAAGCCCATGTAAGATTTTAATAACCTTCTGAGTAGTTTACTATTTTAAATAATTAAGGTAGTGCAAATTGTGATCGATATATATTACGAGAGTTAACACGAGCAACCTTAACCTCAAGCTGCCCGGCTTTTAATTAGTTCTGCTAATACTTGTTGAAATTGTTGAAGTGAAAGTGGGGGTTGATCAGGCAGACCGCGCGGCCTGGTCGGACAGTCTTACGGACTGGTGGTGCGGCTAGAGTGGTCTGATGTTGCGGCCTAGTGGTGTGTCCTTAAGAGGTAGTTGTGCGGATAGGTTGAATATCTGCGGTCTGGTCGAACTGCGTTGGTGTCCGTGGGGTTTGCTCTTTGCGGGCTGTTTTTGGAGCTCGGGAGATCGGCATTGGCATGTGCCCTTGATCTTCTGATTTGGTGGTGCGGTTAGGAGGTAACCGCGAAGTTCACAGTTAGGCGAACTGGATTGGAGCTGGCGTACTATTGTTCGTGTCCGCGGAGCTCGCGCTAGTTATCAGCTGGTTGACCGGGCAATCTGTGCCTTTGGTTATGGACATTGTTGTTGCGGGCTGGTGCGGTGTCCGCTGGGATGTGGACTGGCTTCTATCCGGCATCCTTGATGACAGGCGGATATGCTGGTGTCCGGCCTTGTCCATGCGGACTGGGCGGACTGCTCTATACTAGCTGTAGGTTGGGGTGGTGTTTCTATCTACTAGGGCGGTGACCACACTCCTCTACGATTTTTTGTCTGTGCAGTTTAAGAAGGTTAACCGGTTTGTTGTTTGCAGGTTGTGCGGCTAGCACTGAGAAGCTAGGTTTTTGGTGCTGACTGCGGTCAGGGATCAGTGGAGCTTGCGGTTATCAATCAGCGGTTTGTGGCAGGTCGCGGTTGCGGCCAGCCGGTCTTCTCTCCTTTAGCTTTTCCAGTTCAATAACTTGTCTGATGGTCTCGCCGGTCTGTTCTTCAGTTATGCAGCGGCTTGTTCGCGGACTCTGGCAGCTAGGCGACTTCTGTGGTCAAGCGGCTTGCAGAGAGCGGACAAAGGTGTTCAATAGAATAATGGGTTGTTCGCAGTCTATGCGGACTTCTTAGTTCAGTTTGGTGCAGTAGAAGCTTGGCGGTCTCGCCGGTCTCTGAGGTAGTTCGCCCGGCTTGTTGTTCTTGCTTTGTTTGTACGCTCTTCCTTTGTACATCGGTGAATCATTTCTCGTCATGTATGTCCTGCCTTGTAGAAGATTATTGATAATACAAGACTTGTTGTTACCTTCTATTGTTTCTGATTATTGAGCTTGGTTTATGGTTAAGTGTTCCTGCGCCTGGTCCCCGTTTTCCGCTTGATCAAGGTGTCATCTTGATAGCTTTGAAAGTTTTACTTGGTATCAGAGCTATCTCTCTGATCATCTTGAGAAATTTTAACATAGTATCAGAGGGAACAGAGGTTTGAACATTGATCAACCATCAGTTGTGTTGGGTGCTTCTAGAAGCTAATAGATCAGTGGTTGTTGCAATGGAAGGTGAGTTAGCAAGAGGTCTTGGTATTGAGCTTTTAACGTCGACTAACTTTAAGAAGTGGAGGTCGTGCATGGAAAGCTATCTTCTGGGTGAGGATCTTTGGGAGGTCATCTGTGGTGACGACAAGCAAGAAGTTACTGTTGCTACTGATGGTGCTGAACAGGTGAGAGCTTGGAGGAAAACAAATGCAAATGCTGAGTTTACTCTGAAGTGGGCTATCTCACCGGAGCTCTTTGATTACATCCTCGAATGTCAATCAGCTGCTGAGATTTGGACTTCCCTTGATGGGTTGTTCAACTGGAAGAATGTAGCGCGACTACAGTTCTTGGAGAATGATTTGGCGAGAGCCACTCAGGGAGACTTGTCAATCTCATCGTTCTTCCTGAAAATAAAGAACCTGTACGCTGAGATATCAGCGCTGGACCCTGATGGGCCTATTTCGGAGGCGAAGCTCAAGAGGTACATCATTCGTGCCTTGCGGAAGGAGTATGTAGCCTTTGTGACCTCTGTTCAAGGATAGGTAACTCAGCCATCATTGCTAGAGCTGGAGAACTTGCTGGCTTTTCAGGAGAGCTTAGCAAGGCATATGGTTGGTATGAATGTCTTTGGAGGAGACAGTGAGGCTCTCTTCTCAGAGAAGAAGAAGATATGGGACAAGAAGAAGAAACATATTGGCGATGGTCCATCAACTTCATATCAGCAAGAAAAGAGTTACTCTTCTAAGCGTGATGGGAAGAAGAAGGAAGGACCAAGGTACTACAGGTGCAATCAGTCGGGTCACTTCAAACGAGACTATAAGGTGAAGCTTCAGCTGGGTCATGCTGCAGGCAAGGAGGAGGCTTGTTCTAGTACTGAGGGAGCTAAATGGGGGAGTGCTTGCATAACGGGCATGTATGTCTGTGCATTGTCCTCCATCAACTACCAAGATGACTGGATTATCGACTCTGGGTATGCTCATCACCATACCGGGGATGATTCAAAGTTCTCTTCGTTGTAGGTTTACTCAGGTAATAATGCTATTATTACTGCTAATGATTCTGTGCATGCAGTCGAGAAGGAGGGAGTTGTGTCTTTGGGTAGTAATAAGGGACCACTCACGTTAAGGAGTGTTTATCACGTACCGTGCATGAAGAAGAACCTCTTCTCTATGACCAATGTGGTAGATGCAGGCTATCACGTTCTGTTCGGCCCAATAGAAGTGAGATTTCTCCGGAACGTATCAGCGATAAAGGCTGATGTTGCTCACATTGGAAGGAGAGTAAAGGACTTGTTTGTTCTATCAACAAGCTCCTATGTTGATCGGATGAGGGCCAATGATAGCGCGGCTATCTGACATGAAAGGCTAGGGCACGTAGGGATGGACAAGCTGAAAGCTATGGAGGTGAGGAGCCTTGTGAAAGGCTTATCTAAGTTGTCATCCTACGGTGATGGTCATGTTTGTGTTGGATGTGAATATGGAAAGTCACATAGCCTTCCATTTGACAAGTCACAAATCAGGTCTAAAGCAACATTGGAGTGTGTTCATGGTGATCTGATGGAACCAACCATTACTGCCAATCATGGAGGGAGCGGGTATATGCTCTTATTGATTGATGACTATACGAGGTACACGTGAGTGTACTTCGTGAAGGAGAAGTCAGATGCTTTCCGGTTGTTTGTGGAGTTCAAGGAGTTGGTGGAGGGCCGGCTTAGCCTGCGGATCAAGAAGTTGAGAATGGACAACAGAGGTGAGTTCGTTTCAACTGTGTTCTCTAACTTCTACAGGAAGCAAGACATCCAGAGGGAGCTTACTTGTGCACATACTCCACAACAAAATGGAGTAGCGGAGATGAAGATCCGTCATTTGACGGAAACCTACAAATGCTGGCTTCATGCAAAAGGAATTCTGAGGTCCTTTTGGGCGGAAGGAATGGTCTGCGCAACCTATGTCATCAATCAGATGCCTCTGAGTTCGATCAACATGAAGTCTCCTCATGAGCTGATGTTCAAGGAGAAGCCCAGTGTTGAACACCTTCGGGTGTTTGAATCAACCTGCTACGTACATGTCTTGGATACTCTGAGGACCAAGCTTGATGCAAAGGCGAGGAAGCTTGTCTTCGTGGGCTATGATGAGCAGAAGAAGGGATGGAAGTATATGGATCCTGCGATAAAGAAGTTTGTTGTATCAAGAGACGTTGTCTTTGATGAACTGACGTCGTATGGAGGTAGCTCTATTGAGCTGCAGGAGAGCAAGTCTAATGATGGGCAGGTAGAAGCTACTAAGGATCTTCTGGTGGAGCTGCCGATGTCACCCGGAGACCTAGGTGCTTCAAGTTCAGGGGCAGAGGCTTCTGGTTCAGGAAGTAGGGGGAGCGTTGCTCCAAGTTTGCCCGAGAACGGAGTTAGAGCAGAAGGCGCATCAAAGGTGGTCAGTAACGGTCAGGCCCTTTAGAGATCGAAGAGGACCATTAAACCACCAGCTCGTTACAGCGAAGGAAACATGGTGAGCTTTGTCTCTTGTTTCTTCGCAGGCCCCCTGGATGAGCGGGAGCCTTCAAAGTTTGATGACGCCACTAGAGTCAAGGAGTGGGATGACGCTATGGATGAGTAGATGGCAGCCCTCAGAAGGAACGAGACTTGGAACCTTGTGCCTAAGTTCGTTAGCGTTACTCCTGTGGTATGTAAGTAGGTGTACAAACTGAAGAAGAAGGTTGATGGAAGTATCGAAAGATACAAAGCTCGTCTAGTTGCTCGGGGGTTCTCCCAACAGTACGGCGAAGACTATAAAGAGGTGTTTAGTCCAGTTTCCAAGATGACTTCGGTGCGGGTGGTGATCGCATTGGCTGCTTGCAAAGGGTGGAAGATGTGGCAACTTGATGTAAAGAATTTTTTCTTTATCGGGAGATAGATAAAGACATCTTCATGGTTCAACCACCAGGTTACGTATCTAAAGATCATCCAGATTAAGTCTACAAGCTTCGAAAGGCTTTTTATGGGTTGAAACAGGCTCCACGGGCATGTTATGGGAAGATCGCATAATACCTCCAGTTCTGCGGATACTTTGCCTCTGATTCAGATTCTAGCATGTTCATAAAGAAAAAGGGGGAGCTCCATGTCTTGGTCGACATGATCGTCACGGGAAACTCTTAGGAGGAGGTAGCTAGGCTCAGGGCCGAGCTAGCTATTCGGTTTGAGATAAAGGATTTGGGTGAGCTCCACCACTTCCTTGGACTCGAGGTTGAAAGGAAGAAGAGCGGGATACTTTTCTCTCAAAGGGGCTATGATGAGCGGATTGTTCATCGATTCGGCTTGAGGGAGGGAAAGAGTAGCTCTACTCCACTAGATTATGGTCTGAAGCTTCGACGAGATGAGGGGAGGATTCTTCCTGATCCCTTGGTCTTCCGAGCTCTGGTTGGGAGCCTTATTTACCTGACAATTACAATGCCAGAAATTACTTATATTGTAGGCCGAGTTAGTCGTTATATGGCAGAACCAAGGAAACCTCATCTAGTAGCGGCGAGGAATATTCTGAAGTATGTGAAAACTACTTCTGATATGGGACTCCTATATAGGAGGGACACAGGCTTTTCTTTGCATGGCTACACTGATGCTGATTATGGGGGAGACTCAGATGATTGGAAGTCGACGTCTGGCTATGTTTTCAAATGCGAATCAACGGGTATTTCATGGTGCAGTAAAAAGAATGACTCAGTGTCCATCTCTACTACGGAAGCGGAGTACAATTCTTCGGCCTAGGCAGCTCGGGAAGCCATCTGGCTAAGGAGGCTAGTAAAGGATGTCCATGAAGAAGTGCGAGGTCCAACTCTGCTTCGTGATGACAACGAGAGTGCCCTGAAACTTGTTAATAATCAAGTTTGTCATGTGCGGACCAAATATATAGAGATTGAGCACCACTTCATCCAGGAGAAGGTGTTGGAGGGGTCTCTTATGGTTGAGCATGTGCAGAGCGAGGATAGCCTCGCGAATATCTTCATCAAGCCGCTGTCAAAGGGGTCATTTGAACGGTTACAGGGACTGCTGGGTTTGGTCACCACTTCTCACTTCAAGGGGGAGTGTTGAAATTGTTGAAGTGAAAGTGGGGGTTGATCAGGCAGACCGCGCGGCCTGGGCGAACAGTCTTGCGGACTGGTGGTGCGGCCGGAGTGGTCTGATGTTGCGGCCTGGTGGTGTGTCCTTAAGAGATAGCCGTGCAGATAGGTTGAATATCCGCGGTCTTGTCGAACTGCGTTGGTGTCCATTGAGTTCACTCTTTGTGAACTATTATTGGATCTCGGGAGATCGGCATTGGGCTGTGCCTTTGATCTTCTGATTTGGTGGTGCGGTTAGGAGGTAACCGCAGAGTTTGATGTTAGGTGAACTGGATTGGAGCTGGCAAACTATTGTTCGTTTCCGTGGAGCTCGCGCTAGTTATCCGTTGGTTGATAGGGCGGTCTGTGCCTTTGGTCGTGGACATTGTTATTACGGGGCTGGTGCAATATCCGATGGGATGTGGACTGGCTTCTATCCGACCTCCTTGATGGCAGGCGAATAGGCTGGTGTCCAGCCTTGTCCATGCGGACTGGGAGGACTGCTCTAAGCTAGCTGCGGGCTGGGGCGATATTTCTATCTACTAGGGCGATGACCACACTCCTCTCCGTACCTATAAATAGGACCTCGCTGTGATATCATAATTAACTGAATGAACAGTAAGTTGAGCGTGGGTTAATTGATGCGGCCTCAGATTTTCTGTCTGTGCGGTTTGAGAAGGTTAACCGGTTTGCAGTTTGCAGGTTGTGCGACTAGCACTGAGAAGCCAGGTTTTTGGTGCTGACTACGGTCAGGGATCAGTGGAGCTTGCGGTTATCAATTAGCGGTTTGCAGCAGGTCACGGTTGCGGCCAGCCGGTCTTCTCTCCTTCAGCTTTCCCAGTTCAATAACTTGTCCTCCGGTCTCGGCGGTCTATTCTTCAGTTCGGTAGCGACTTGTTCGCGGACTTTGGAAGCTAGACAACTTCTGCGGTCAGGCGGCTTGCAGAGAGCATACGAAGGTGTTCAGCAGAATAACGGGTTGTCCTCAGTCTATGTAGACTCCATAGTTCAGTTCGGTGCAATAGAAGCTTGGCGGTCTCGGTGGTCTCGGCGGTCTCCGAGGAAGTCCGCCCGGCTTGTTGTTCTTGCTTTGCTTGTATGCTCTTCCTTTGTACATCGGCGAATCATGTCTCGACATGTATGTCCTGCCTTGTAAAGAAGATTGTTGATAATACAAGACTTGTTATTGCCTTCTATTGTTTCTGATTATTGAGCTTGGTTTATGGTTGAGTGTTCTTGCGTCTGGTTCCCGTTTTTGGCTTGATCAAGATGTCATCTTGATAGCTTCGAAAGTTTTACTTGGTATCAGAGCTATCTCCCTGATCATCTTGAGAAATTTTTACAATACTTTAGAATTGACCCGAAGATGGTGTCCCTCTGATCTCAATCTTGAATAGTGTTGAACTGGCTGTCACTTGTGGAGTAGAGCGGACAGATCAAACAGATTGGTGACGTCCAATATGTGTCAAAGTTAGCCAAAAACTACTCGGTATAGGTCAATTGTTAGAAAAAAATGATATAATGTTTCCTTTCCTCAGAACTCATGTAGAATAACTGACCAGGAAACTTGCTCTCTTATAGTATCAGCGCAGATGTGAAAAATAGAACTTTCCATTAGAGCTCTTGGTCTCCAACCATGATATTGCCATTATCTCTCAATAGAGTTGCAGCTCAGGTCATCAATTATGGCAACATTGACTGGGCCATCTGCACTGGGATGCAATTCATATTATGAAGAACAAACTGTTAGAAAGAGGTCTACCAGCATTCACGAAACAAGCTACTTTCTGTCCCAACTATTCTAAAGAAAAGGCTCGCAGAATACCCTTTCCAATCCAATCATATAGGACTTCAAAGTACCCTCTAGAATTAATTCATCAAGATCTATGAGGCCCAATAGCAACAAAATCAATAGGAGGTAAGAGCTACTACTTTCTATTAGTTGATGATTTTAGCAAGTATATATGGATATACTTGCTCTCCTATAAATCTGAAGCCTTTCAGATTTTCAAAAACTTTAAAAAAGAGATTGAAAATCAGTTCAATCTTAAGATCAAAAGTTTTAGACCAGATAGAGGAGGAAAATTTACATCCTCTCAGTTTCAAACCTTCTGTCTTGATAATGGAATAAGAAGACAGCTAACAGCTTCATACTCACCTCAACAAAATGGAGTTGTGGAAAGAAGAAATGAACGATAATAGAAATGGCAAGGGCCATGTTACTCCATAAAATTTGCCAAAAGAATTTTGGGGGGAAGTAGTGAATACAACACTACATATCTTAAATAGAGTAACAATCGAGTCTCTGTAATATATTACCCCATATGAGAAGTTATTTCAAAATAAACCCGTTGTACATCATTTAAGAGTATTTGGATGCACAACATATGTCCTACTCCATAAAGGAAGAAATAAGAAGTTGGAAAAAAGAGCACATAATGTATTTTCATTGGTTATAGTGAGCAGTCACATGTTTATCATTTGTTTCAACCAAAAGAACAAAAATGGCTCCTATCCCATGATGTCAAGTTCAATGAAGAAAGTGTGTGGAACTGGACTCAGTTAAGGAAAGAAATGTACCACAAAGAAGGGTGATTGATTCATCTCCTATGTATGAAACCATCCAAACTCCTCCAATAGAGCAGCCTCAATAAGAGGAGGACCCTCCCTATGATTCTGGCTCAGACTCGTCATCGCCCCATAAAAACACAGATTAGAAGAAATATATCAAACAAGTGATATTGCTCTTTCCTGTACTACACCAACCACCTTTGAAGAAGAAAATAAGTTGCAAGAATGGGTATCTGCTATGGCAGAATGATAGTTTTACTTTCAAGACAACCTAAACACCTAGAGGGGGGGTGAATAGGTTCTAATGCTTGTTAACACTTTTTGGCAGAATTCAATTACAGAATTAAAACACACAGCACAGCAGTCACAGAAATTTAACCATCACAGATTGCACACTGTTTTATAGTGGTTCCCCAAGGTCTGGGTACATCCACTTTCCCCCTTCACCTATCTAGCAGTATGCTAGATTCGGCCAAACTTCCTCTTTACTCAGATCCACAGATCCTACAGCTCAGAACCTGAAAAGGTTCCTACAACTCAGGCTCAACAGCCCTACCTCAGCCTTATCACAAAGCCTACAACTTAGAGAAGAACCTTCTCCTACACTCAGGCAAACAGCCCTACCACTCAGAGATCAACTCTCCTACACTCAGCCTTTATAACACAGGCTTACAACTCAGATCTGTATTGACAGATCCTATAGAAATTAGAAAAGAAGTTTTTAATGTCTTGCCTTTGTTGAGAGAGAAAAGAACAAGACAATTCTTGATCAGCTGATGAAATCAACTGAATCTGAGCTTTCTTCAAAGCTTCTTGAATCTGAACTTAGCTGAGTTGATTTCCAAATAGCTTCTTGAGAAACCAATGACGGCTTCCTTCTTCTTCTTCAAGTGGCTAGATCCTTCTCTATCCAACACCTTTGATGATACTTCTGAATTCTTGAAAGAACTCTACTTAGACTGATCCTGAGATCGTCTTCTTAGATATTCTGATGAAGATCTTCTTTAATGCCTTGCACTTTCTTGAAGAGAGGACTTGTCTCTTAACTGATGTGTTGATTAAGAATTAATTTCCTCTTATATATTATTCTTTTCTTCTTCTGAATCTGTCTATTTATAGATCTTCTTCATGGTAACCGGCTGATCCAGTTTCTAACTGACTTCTGACAAGTCTGACAGCTTCAGTTAACCTGCCATAACCCACAGCTGTCAAGTCTTCAAACAGATCTTGTGCCTTAGTTTTGGACAGCAAAGTGTTGAGACAGACTGTTAGAAAATGTCGAGACCAACTGTCTATATGTGTCGACACAAGTGACTTTGGTGTCGACACAGCCTTTGATGATGTCGACTAGTTTGCCTTTAAGTCGACACTACTTCTTCAGAACTTCATCTTGAGAATGAGTCGACACAGAGAATTAGTGTCAACTCAACACTTCATCTTTCTTTAGAAAATAACTTGGTCTTGACTTTGCAGTGTGTCGACACAAGTCCTGTGTGTCGACACAGTTGTTGTAGATTCAGAACTCAGTATGTGTCGACTCTGCCTTCAGGTGTCGACATAGTTGAGGTCGACTATCTTTCTGTGAGTCGACACTGCTTCCCAGTGTCGACACAAATGTGGTCGACTATCTTTCTCTGTGTCAACACAGCTTCCTTCAAGTGTCGACACAATTATTCTGAAGTGTCGACCCAGTTTCTTCAGATGGCGACACATGGACTTAGAATAATTTTCTGTATTCTTTAATACTTCTTCACCTGCACATGTCAACTTAAAACAATATCAAATACACCTTGATATATATCATTAAGCTAAGTTAGGCTTCTTCAAATCAGGTACACATTTTCCAATGTACCCAACAATCTCCCCCTATTTGGAGAAGTCATAACCCTTTTAGTTAATGATGTACACCATTTATAACAAAAATAATATGATGATGTATGACATTACAGGAATATTTTATATAAACAAAATATTAACAATTCATCACAGAGTGAACATGAATATATGATTCCAAACAAATTTTTGTTTATAACTTGATAATGTTTGATTACAGATGTTTACATTGAATGATCAAAACATTACAAAACATTTGAAAGAACTTAGAACTAAGACTGATCAGGCTCTCTTATAACAATTCCTTTGCCAGATTGGATTTGAGCCTTCACAGGAGCTTCAGCAACTTCAGCAGGCTTCTTGCCTTTTAGCTCAGCTTTCTTCTGAGCTTCTTCCTTTAGCCTTTGCCTTTTAAAGTAATGAAAGGGCTTTGGAAAGTACTTGCTCGGCTCCTGAGCATCTGGTGGCAGCCTTCCCTGCTTGGCTTTTCTCCTGAACTGTACTATGACTTCCTGCCTAGCTTCATACTTTTGTCATTCCATTTCATTATACCATTTTCCTCTTTCATGTGCTTGGTCCTTTACAGCCTTCCATGCAGTTAGTATAATATTTCTTGAAGTAGGGCTCCACTGCTCAAAATCTGGCTTAAGTTCAGCCTGCTCTCTAAATCTTTTCTTGGATAGTAGAGCATCTTGCTGTTCTTTCAAGTTGGCATCAGGCTTATCAACTTTTTCAATAACAACCTTGGTAACCTCCTTTGGAGGACAATACATATCCTGAACTTGCTGATTAATCGTATCAAAATCAGGAGGAGGGTAAATGACTTGGGCAATCTCAGGTTGATTGCCTTCAAGTAGACCTGTTTGAATTCCTGACTCAGCCACCATATCATCATCACACAAAGGTGGATATCCCAATGTGGCTCGAATACTATTTGTCACCCATTTGGTGTGCTCTGAGCCAGCATGAACTAACAACCTCTCCCCCTTTATGACTTCTCTGGTAATATGATCTCTTAGATTTCTGAAATCTGATCTGGCCATCTAGATAATTCACACCTTCTTTAAAATATGGTTTCAATTTTTGAAGTTTGTCAGATATTTCCTTCTGAGATGTAGTGATGGAAGATTGAACTGAAGCTATAGCCTCCTTTAGTTTCTGATCAAAAGCTTCCATCTCTTTTGCTTTTGCTTCAGTCATCCCTGCAGTAGCCTTTTTGAACTCTTCAAGAATTTCATGGTGAGATTCAGCCAAATTATCATTCATCCTCAGCTGATTCTCCAAAACATAACCTTGCTTCAAAGCAATATCATCCACTTTAGTGAGGATAGACTGCTGTTGTTTAGCCAAAAATACTACAGCATTACCTCCCTTATGGAAGCAATCTGTCATCTCCTTCTTATTCATATTTACTTCAAATCTAATAGACTTAATATCTTGAGCCAAGTCAAATTGAAGGGATTTATTGCTCTCATCAACATACTTCTTCATTGCTAATCTCTGCTCATCCAACTTAACTTGCAAATCTACCATGAGCTTGTTGTAGTTAAATTCAGATGGAGATTGGTGAGTTGAAGTTTGGAGTGCCTGCTTATAACTTTGGCTCCTTCTCTTGAAGACTATGAGCTTTCTCTTCTTAGCCATTCTGGCTTCTTCAGACTGAGAGTCTGATGAACTTTCTATTTGAACTCTTTCAGGTGGAGTAGGAGGAATATTAGTTTCAGTGACATGTTGCTCAGCCTCAACATTCACAGGCTCCCCCTCAACTACTTGCTCCTCCTCAACTCCTTGTTCCTTCTCAGCTTCTTGCTCTATCTTCATGTCTAGTGTCTTCTCATTGTCTTGCTCCTCCTCTACTCTATCAGTAGCAATTTCAACATTAGGAAATAACTCATTTAGAGTGTATTCCTTCTGAGCTTGAGCAGATGTTGAATCATCCAGATCTGCAATATTCAAATCTTTTGATAAATCAATTTGTTCTTTCTCCTGCACTGTTTTAGACATCTGCTCCCCCTGCACTTGTTCAGTATTTGGAATATCCTGGGCAGGTGAATACACTTGCTCCCCTGCACCTGTGCAGGAATAGAAATATTAGTAATGTCCTTGGCAGGAAAATACACTTGCTCTCCCTGTACCTGTACCTGGTCAGGAGTAGATACATTCTGGACAGGAGAGTGAGCTTGCTCCCCCTGCATCTGTGCAGGAATGGTTGCTTTCTGAACTTGAGTAGACTTAGGTTGATCTTCAACTTGCTTTCTTACTTGCTCTTCTGGATGCTGGGTAGTGCCTAGATCATGTGCAGGGATCTCTCAGGGGTGTCCTGCCTGTTCTCATCAGGCACATCTTTAGACAACACCCTATCCCACCTTGAAAATAATCTTATATCCATTTTCCTCATGTGATTAATCTTTGTCACAGGCAGTTGTTGCATAACCTCAGGGATCACCCCAGTCAGGTATAAACTCACAATTCTAGCCAGATTTGGCTTCTTGATTCCTTCCTTGATCTTATCAAATACTACAGCTGACCAGTCAGTTGGAATTGTAAACACAATTCTGGTCATTAGGCTGAACATATAGGCTGAAATCCTATCATGTCCACCTAGTTTGCACAAAATTACCTTCCCAACTACTTCTGACAGAAACTTGCCCTGTTGATTCATGCCCTTCCTGTTGATAGCTGCTCCAATCTTCAGGGTTGGATCCAATCCACACCATTGGAGAGCCTCCCTGGTCTTAGAGGCTGGAACCTCTTCTTCATTCTCAATGTTTGATAATTGAAGTATTTTTCTTAAATTTATTGGTGTCAGTTTCACCTTCGTCCCATGAACAGTGGATTTTATCTTGAGACCAGCTGAATCCACTAATGCAGAGGTAAAGAATTCAATCACCTCCTTCTTCCAGATCTTTGATGGTTCAGAAACTAGAAATTCTAATCCAGATTCAGAAATTAGAGTGACAACCCTTTGAACATCTGTCGGGGCATCCGCAAAGGCATTGCGCACCAACTCATATCCTTCGTTGGCATTATCTGCAACCTTTGGCGCCATTAATCAGACGAAAAATCTTGAGAGAGAAGAGAGAGATTGTCGACACAGGGTTTCAGTCTCCAAAACCTTGTAAGCGTGTCGACAAAATAAGTTCTTGACCTATTTATACCTTCTAGGGAAAGAAGATCAAAAGTCGGGCAAAAACAATCTATATGTGTCGACACAGATGGAGTGTGTCGACACAAACTTCTATTGTCTTGACAGCAAGTCTGTCTACTATGTGTCGACACCAATTGTGGATATGTCGACACCTGAGAGACATAGTAGAACATTAGAAATTCTGTGTCGACTCTTAGGATAAGTGTCGACACAAAATCTGTAAGTGACGACACCACTATTCTGGTGAAGTCGACACTACATTCCTGGATGAGTCGACTATTTGATTCTTAAGTGTCGACACAAATTCTCTGTGTCGACACATATTCTCTGACTAGTCGACATGACTTCACTGAGTCGACACATTATCACTGAATGTGTCGACACTATTTTACTTAACCAATTTCTGTTTTTGTCAATACCACTTGATAATCTAATATCACTTGTAAGTTTGTTGATAAACTAATCAATGGTCAACATGCCTAATTCAATTTTAAATTTATTGAATTTTGTTTCATCCAGTGGCTTAGTAAATACATCTGCTATTTGATAATCTGTTTTAACAAATTCCAATGAGATGTCTTCTCTTTCTACATGCTCTCTAAGAAAATGGTATTTAATTTCTATATGCTTAGTTCTACTGCGAGAAACAGGATTATTAGCAATAGAAATAGCACTTTTAGAATCACACAATAAAGGTGTTCTACTTACTTGAATACCATAGTCTTTCAACTGATGTTGTATCCACAATAGCTGTGCACAGCAGCTGCCAGCAGCAACATATTCTGACTCAACTATGGATATTGCCACACTGGTCTGCTTCTTACTACTCCATGATATCAATCTTCCTCCCAAGAATTGACAAGTACTTGTTGTACTCTTTCTATCCTCTCTACAGCCTGCAAAGTCTGCATCTGAATAACTTGTTAGTAGAAAATCTCTATTCCTAGGGTACCAAAGGCCTAGATTAGGTGTGCCCTTAAGATATCTCAGAATCCTTTTGACTGCAGTATAATGAGATTCTTTAGGGCAGGCTTGGTACCTAGCACAGACACATGTAGCATACATAATTCTGGTCTACTAGCAGTGAGATATAGTAGAGAGCCAACTATTCCTCTATACAAAGATTCATCAACAGGTTTACCTGCATCATCTTTACATATAGGCATACTTGTTCCCATAGGAGTTCTCATAGTGGAGGATGACTCCATACCATACTTCTTAATTAATTCTTTGGTGAACTTAGACTGGGATATGGATAGGCCATCATCAGTCTATCTTACTTGGAGTCTCAAGAAGAACTTAAGTTCCCCCATACTGCTCATCTCAAACTTCCCTTGCATAAGTTTGGCAAACTTTTTACAAAGGTTGTTTTCAGTAGATCCAAAGATTATGTCATCAACATAGATCTGAACTAAGATGATCTTACCTTTGGATTCCCTAAGGAATAGAGTTTTGTCTATTTTTCCTCTTGAGAATTTATTCTCAATAAGGAAAGTAGACAGGGTTTCATACCAAGCCCTTGGGGCTTGCTTTAACCCATACAAAGCTTTCCTAAGCTTATAGACATAATCAGGTTTAAGAGGATCTACAAAACCTGATGGCTGCTCTACATAGACTTCCTCTTTTAAATCACCATTCAGGAATGCTGATTTCACATCCATCTAGTACACTCTGAAGTCTTGATAGGCTGCATAGGCAAGGAATATTCTGATTGCCTCCATCCTTGCTATTGGGGCAAAGGTTTGATCAAAGTCAATCCCTTCTTCCTGTCTGTATCCTTTTGCAACTAATCTTGCTTTATTCTTCACTATTATTCCACTCTTATCCAATTTGTTCCTATAAATCCACTTTGTGCCAATTATGTTGTGGCCTCTTGGTTTAGGAACAAGCTCCCAGACATTGCACCTTCTGAATTGATTCAGCTCCTCTTGCATAGCTTCAATCCAGTGCTGGTCTTGGATGGCTTCTTCAAACTTCTTAGGCTCCATTTGAGACAGGAAACTTGAATGCAGGTCTGTGCTTTGATTTCTGCTTCTAGTCTACACTCCCTGTCTTGGATCACCTATAATCTGATCAGCTGGATGATCTATTAAATGTCTTGTAGCTGGAGGAAGATTCCTTTCTGGTTGAACATCTCCAACTCCTTCTTCATGCTGAACCTCTTGGTTTTCATCAGCTTCTATTGAGTCTTGTACTCCCCCTGGACAATAGCCTTCATTTTCCAATGCTCCATCTTCCTTTGATGCTTCAGTAATGGAGAGCTTGTCAATTCTTTTTCTTATACCTGTTGAATCATTTGATCTACAAGATAACTCACAGTTGATTAATCTTGTTTCATCAAACACAACATGTACAGATTCTTCAACAACGTGAGTAGTCAAGTTGTAGATTCTATAGGCCTTACTATTTATGTTGTACCTAACAAATATCCCATCTTGCGATTTGGCAGGAAACTTAGTTAGGTATGACTTGCCATTGTTAAGTATATAGCATTTACAACCAAAGATCCTGAAGTAGGATAGATTTGGTTTTCTACCTTTCATAATCTCATAGGGAGTCTTTTTGTGGTTCTTGGTGATAGAAGCCCTATTGATCACATGACATGCAGTGTTAACTGCCTCAGCCCAAAAATATTCTGGGAGAGAGGTGTCACTTAATAGAGTTCTGCCAGCTTCAATTAATGTTCTATTCTTTCTTTCAGCAATGTCATTTTGCTGTGGTGTTCTAGGTGAGGAGAACTCTTGGAAAATCCCAAAGTCTTCACATAATTTTGTCATGCTTTAAGATTAAAACTCAGTACCATGGTCACTTCTGATTTTGACCACTGTACTATTCAGTTCATTCTGAATTTGCTTTACAAAACTAAGTAATACACTTGGGGTTTCTGATTTCTATCTCAGAAAGAACATCCATGTAAATCTAGAATAGTCATCTACCACCACAAAAGTATAGACTTTCCTACCTAGACTATGAACTGGCATAGGACCAAAAAGATCCATATGTAAGAGTTATAGGCACCTCACAGAATCCTTGTTTTCAAGGCTTTGAAAGGAGGATTTTGTCTGCTTGCCCTTTTGACAAGCTGAGCATATTTCTTCCTTTATACACTTAACTTGAGGACCATTCCTCACTAACTCTTTGCTAAAGAGTTGGTCAGTTGTCTTGTAGTTAAGATGAGCCAATCTCTTGTGCCACTTGACACAATGAGAAGCATTATCATCAGCTACAAGACAGATGGAAGAAGCCTTGTTCTCACATACAAAATTAAGACAATAGGCATTTCTCTTCCTATACCCAGTCAATATGATCTTTTGATCACTTGACCTTTTGATATGACATCCATCCTTAACAAATGAAATGTCATATCCTAAATCACTCAGCTGGCTTATGCTTATTAGATTGTGTTTCAAACCTTTTACATAAGCCACTTGGGTAATAGTAATTAGGTTAGTAGAAATGTTACCAAACCCTTTGATGATTCCTTTTTCAGATCCACCAAAGATCACTTTAGGTCCATCTTTGACAGATGTATACTCCTTCAGCAGCCCCTTTGTTCCAGTCATGTTCCTGGAACAACCACTGTCCAAGTACCATATAGGGGCATGACCACTTGGACTTTCCTGCAACACAGATTTACTTACCCTTAGATCCCAAGTAAGTCTTGGGTCCTTGGTTCAGGTTAGCATTAACAAAGCTACCATTATCTCTTCTAACAGGTAGACTATTGTTCTTTCTAACACTTGTGTTATGTCAGCAGTCTAATGCAAAATGGCCTCTCTTGCCACAGCACAACATTCAAACTTATTGTATCTAGATTTAGATACACCCTTGACAGAAGAATTTCTGTCCATTGCTGGTGCTGCAGCAGCTTCACCCACTGATTTCTTATAACCATTGGGTTTATGAACATGGATAGGCCTGTTGGCATTTACACCCTTGTTTATCAGAACATTAGTCTTAAAATGACCATGAATATCTTCATGATCATATTGGTTAGAAGGCACTTGCACCTTTCTAAACTTAATAGGGACAGAAAGGTTCAGTGGCTTGACAGGAGCTTTGTCTTTCCTCTTGAATTGGGCTGCCCTGGGGTTACCTTTGAATCCTAATCCTGCCTTACCCTTTTGAGTCACAAATTCATCTATCAAGGGTAAGATAGACTTTGTCTTAGAGTAACTAGCCACTAACTCTTTTTCAATTCTTAGTCTGGCCTCCAGACTCTTCACTTGATCATTGGTATAATTGATTGTGCCCATCTGAATAATAGTTATATTCTTTAGTTTGGCAATTTCATTTAACTTCTGATCAATTACTTTTTCAAACTCAGTTGCAGCTACCTTTAGATCAGCAATTTCCTGAGCCTGAGATTTAACCAGGTTCTTGCTTTTCTTAAGGGCCTGCAACAAGTCCCCATACTTATCTATCAATTGATAAACATCTCCTTCAGATTCAGATGCATCTACATCACTTGATGCAGATGTAGCTGATTCTGCACTTGTACTACAAACAGATTTTATTGAAGGACATAGTACCTTACTAGGACCAGACTGATTCTGGCACATGTCTTCTTCTAATCCTGCCATCAGTCTCATGCACTGACGATCTTCTTGTTCATAGATGGAGTCTAGCAATTGCATGAACTCCTCTTCTTCAGTAGCAGCATACAGTCCAATATATGCTTCAGCTTCAGATTCTGATTCTGAAGTTGATTGATCTGTTAGGCTCTTTTCCTTCTTTGCAACAAAGGATTTTTCCTTTTTGCCCTTTTGATAAGTCTTCTTCTTGTCTGATGACTCCTTTCTCTTATCAGGACAGTCAGCCACTACATGTCCAGGCCTACTACAATAATAGCAGACAATCTTTGAAGTAGTGGCCTTGTTGGGCTTTGTTCTATTCTTCTCTTTCCTTGATGACTTTTTCTTCTGATAATAGTCATCAACTTGTTGTGATGAGGAGGGCCTAGACTTCCACTGCTTCTTCTTTAAGAATCTCTAGAATTGCCTTGTAAATGCAGCAAAATCTGCATCTGACTCACAGCTTTCTGAACCCTGATTATCTGAATTTTCAGAACTAACTTCTGCAACTTCCTTTGGAGGAGATGATGATATCCTCCTATTCTTTCTAGTGGCTTCTGCCTTGAAGGCCACTGTCTTCTCTCTATGCTCTCCTTTTGAATTCTTTTCCTCCTCCTTCCTCACCATAAGTTGCATTTCATAGGATAGCAACTTTCCAAACAAGGTTGGAGGAGAAATCTCTGCCAGTTTAGCCACTTCTCTTATGGCACAGATCTTTGTGTCCCAATCCTTTGTCAAGGATCTTAAGAATTTGTCATTCAGTTCATAGGTACTGAAGACTCTTCCATAGGACATTAACTCATTCACAATTCTATAGAATTTCTTATAGCATTCAGTTATGCTATCAGTTTTTCCTTGTCTAAAACTTTCATATTCCTGGTTGAGCATAGACTTCCTATCCTGTCTTACTTCTTCAGATCCCTCTATGTAGACAATCAAGGTGTCCCACATTTCTTTGGAGGTCTTGTAGTGAATCAGATTCTGAAATGTAGAATCATCTATGGCACTCACAATAATATTCTGAGCTCTCTTATCCATGGTAGCCAAAATGATTTCATCCTTGGTCATTTCAGAATAACTCTTTGGAGTTTGAATATTAGCATCAAGAACTGATACCTTTATTAGAATGAAGGGTCCTTCCTGAACTGTGATGTATATCCTTGGGTCAGATGCTTCCATGAACAATCTGACTCTTTCTTTCCAAATTCCAAAGATTTCCTTCTTGCAGATGGGTAACTTCATTAACCCTAACTCCTTGTGATTTTCTCCAGAACCCATCTTCTTGAATCTTGATTCTGCCTTTCAGATCTACCTCAGACTGTTAAGTCCTTTTTGAGTAACCTCCCTCTGATACCACTTGATAATTTTACTTTCAAGACAACCTAAACACCTAGAGGGGGGTGAATAGGTTCTAATGCTTGTTAACACTTTTTGGCAGAATTCAATTACAGAATTAAAACACACAGCACAGCAGTCACAGATATTTAACCATCACAGATTGCACACTGTTTTATAGTGGTTCCCCAAGGTCTGGGTACATCCACTTTCCCCCTTCACCTATCTAGCAGTATGCTAGATTCGGCCAAACTTCCTCTTTACTCAGATCCACAGATCCTACAGCTCAGAACCTGAAAAGGTTCCTACAACTCAGGCTCAACAGCCCTACCTCAGCCTTATCATAAAGCCTACAACTCAGAGAAGAACCTTCTCCTACACTCAGGCAAACAGCCCTACCACTCAGAGATCAACTCTCCTACACTCAGCCTTTATAACACAGGCTTACAACTCAGATCTGTATTGACAGATCCTACAGAAATTAGAAAAGAAGTTTTTAATGTCTTGCCTTTGTTGAGAGAGAAAAGAACAAGACAATTCTTGATCAGCTGATGAAATCAACTGAATCTGAGCTTTCTTCAAAGCTTCTTGAATCTGAACTTAGCTGAGTTGATTTCCAAACAGCTTCTTGAGAAATCAATGACGGCTTCCTTCTTCTTCTTCAAGTGGCTGGATCCCTCTCTATCCAACACCTTTGATGATACTTCTGAATTCTTGAAAGAACTCTACTTAGACTGATCCTGAGATCATCTTCTTAGATCTTCTGATGAAGATCTTCTTTAATGCCTTGCACTTTCTTGAAGAGAGGACTTGTCTCTTAACTGATGTGTTGATTAAGAATTAATTTCCTCTTGTATATTATTCTTTTCTTCTTCTGAATCTGTCTATTTATAGATCTTCTTCATGGTAACCGGCTAATCCGGTTTCTAACTGACTTCTGACAAGTCTGACAGCCTCAGTTAACCTGCCATAACCCACAGCTGTCAAGTCTTCAAACAGATCATGTGCCTTAGTTTTGGACAGCAAAGTGTTGAGACGGACTGTCAGAAAGTGTCGAGACCAACTGTCTATATGTGTCGACACAAGTGACTTTGGTGTCGACACAGCCTTTGATGATGTCGACTAATTTGCCTTTAAGTCGACACTGCTTCTTCAGAACTTCATCTTGAGAATGAGTCGACACAGAGAATTAGTGTCGACTCAACACTTCATCTTTCTTCAGAAAATAACTTGGTCTTGACTTTGCAGTGTGTCGACACAAGTCCTGTGTGTCGACACAGTTGTTGTAGATTCAGAACTCAGTATGTGTCGACTCTGCCTTCAGGTGTCGACATAGTTGAGATCGACTATCTTTCTATGAGTTGACACTGCTTCCCAGTGTCGACACAAATGTGGTCGACTATCTTTTTCTGTGTCGACACAGCTTCCTTCAAGTGTCGACACAATTATTCTGAAGTGTCGACCTAGTTTCTTCAGATGGCGACACATGGACTTAGAATAATTTCCTGTATTCTTTAATACTTCTTCACCTGCACATGTCAACTTAAAACAACATCAAATACACCTTGATGTATATTATTAAGCTAAGTTAGGCTTCTTCAAATCAGGTACACATTTTTCAATGTACCCAACACAGAAGAAATGAGTATGATAACAAAAAATGATACATGAAGTCTGGTCGACAAACCACCTGGACATAATACAGTGGGTCTAAAGTGGATTTTTAAGATCAAAAATAATGAAAATGGGACTATAGCAAAGCATAAAGCCCGCCTAGTGGCCAAAGGGTATACACAAATGACAGAAAGAGACTATGAAGAGACCTATGCTTCAATAGTTAGTATGAATACAAAAACATATGCAAGTGACGTAAATAGGGAGTCAAAAGCAAAGGTCTACAAATTGCAGAGAGCTCTGTATGGACTGAAACAGGCTCCAAGAGCCTGGAATACAAACATTGATGCCTATCTACATAAGAACGGATTTCAAAAATGTCAAAGTGAGTCCACTCTCTATTCCAAAATAAATCAATACACATTCCTCTTAATTAGTCTCTATGTAGATGATCTTCTAATAACAGCTAATTCTCCTCAACAGATACTGAAATTTCAAGAAGAAATGGAATAAATGTATGTGTTGATCAATCTAGGTTTGAAGAAATATTTCCTTGGCATTTATGTAACACAACAGCCAAGTTAGATATTTCTATCCCAAACCAAATATGCAAGTGACATATTAAAGAAGTGCAACATGAGTGATTGTAACCTCTCTATCATGCATGCCTATGGGATAAGGGGAGAAGCTCTCCAAAGTCGGGTTTGATGACAAAACATAAGAAGGATTGTACATATCTATAGTAGGATCGTTGATTTATCTGTGTAATACTCACCCGGATATAGAGAATGTCGTTAACATCGTATCCAGATTTGTTAGCTGCCCTTCTAAAACACATTTTACAGCAGTAAAACGCATTCTACGATATATCCATGGGACGAAAAATCATGGTCTACTATACAACCACAATCATAACTTCAAACTTCATGGTTACTGCGGTGTAGACTGAGGAGGAGATGAAGATGACAGGAAAAGTACCAGTGGGTATGTATTCTTGTCAGGGCACAGTTCAGTTACCTAGAGTTCCCAAAAGCAACAATCGGGTGCTCTCTCAACTGTTGAGGCCGAATACATGGCCCTCGGCGCTGCAGGATGTGAAGTCATCTGCCTTAGAGAAATGATGCAAGAATTTTCAGGAAAAGAAGAAGAGGAAGCAACCGAAATATACTGTGACAACACATCTGCAATCGCCCTTTCAAAAAATCCTCTTACCCAACACAAATCAAAGCATATTGATTTACGCTTCCACTTTATCAGAGTGAAATTTGAGAAAGGATCATCGAAGTGATATACTGCAAAGGAGAAGATCAACTGTCCGACCTGCTAACAAAACCCTTGCCTAGGGCAAGGTTCCTGAAACTAAAAACGAAGCGAATCATAAACCGTAGTTCAGCTTAAGGAAGGATGTAAAACAAAATAAGGTGACTTGATTTTTTGGGTAAGGGCAAATGTTAATATTTGTACTTCTTTAATGACACTTGTCTATGTTGTTGAGTCAAACTTGATGACTCTTGCTATTTGTCCAAGCCTATAAAAGGCCCTCTCTAATAAATATCTAAGTTAAGAAATATCAAAAAATAAAATCTTTAGCTTCCTCGTGCTCTGTTATTCTTTCAGCCCCATTTGATAACATCCTAACCTTCAAAACTCGTGGATCAATGCCATGGCGGCGGCTGTTAGAAAAAAGACGGTGGAAATATAACGACATGAGTGATATATGATGTATCCATGTGACACTTGACACGTGAAAAGATTAGATTAGAGGATCATTAGTTTAAATGACAATAATTTTCTTATAAATAGGGAGTCATGTAATAGCTTAAGGCTCCGTTTGGCACGGTGGTGGGCACGAATATGGGGGTTAAATTTTCATTTGTTAACGCCCACCTAAAGAACTTCATCCACTTCTATGTTCAAACGGGTGATACTTGTTAGGTGATCCTTAACGAATGTTAATTTAACCCATGCGTTCATCACCGCCACCACCATGCCAAACGGAGCCTTACTTAGTAGGCCTGCACAAAAGGCCCGATCGGGCCGGCCCGGACTGGGCCTGATCGGACCCGGGCTTTTGCAAACCGGGCCGAGCCCGGGCCCTGCATTTATCGGGCTCGGGCTTTGACCCCGGGAAGGGGCCCGAGCCGGCCCCTGGGCCGGCCCGAGCCATTATTTTAAAAAAAAAAAATTAAAACATGAAATAAAAAATTTTTATTAATATTGAAATTTATAAAATTAAAATTACACTTTTACAAAAAAAATTTATGAAAAAACTGGAATTTATTATTTTTAATAATAATAACAAAAAAATTACAGTTTTACACATTAAGGTTATTCATCTCCTCTTTAATTTCGTCCGAGCTCTCCTCCAATGCTGAAATGTGTTGTTTCCTCCTAGTAGCATCCAAATAGTCCTTGTAGCAGATGCATAGTTCCAGTGATTCTTCATTTAGTCGGCCCCTTCGCTTGTTCAAAATCCTGTCACTAAGAGAAAAAGCGGAGTCCGAAGCTACTGTACTAACTTGAATTGTTAGTAAATCACGGGCCATACAGGCCAAAATAGGATAGGTATTAGCTTTATCTTTCCACCATTTTAAGATATCGAAATTTTCGATCTCTTCCGCAGTCATAAAATCACGAAATTGTGTTTTCGTATACAATTCTAATTCGTTTAAACTACTCGACGTGCGTGTTTTTTTTCCTGAAGCTAATTCTAAAATTTTATTTGTAAAAATAATCTTTTGTCCTAGGTTGCGTTATTTCTTCTCGGGGTCGTGAGCGATATAATATATCGTAATAATTAAAACATTCGGTAAAAATATAATTAAATTTAATAGTACCAACGTCATCAACGTTATCGAAACTTAAATTTATGTCTTAGTTAACATTAATTGCATCGATCAAATTTTCTACGCCGTCTACAGAGAATAACGGGTTTAAAGCGGCGACACATGAAAATGCAAGAGGTATTTCTTTATAATATTTTAAAAAAAATTCTTCTATTATTTCAATTAAAGAAAGTCATCCGGAGTGTTGCTTAAAATAGTTAAGTTTTTGTGCGATATTTATAAAGTTTTCAACTACTAACGTGCTAGTTGGATAATACACATCAGATAAAAAAACGGTCACCCTATAAAAACATTTTAATAAATTCATATAATGTAATAATACGTCCCAATCGTTATCAGTTAAGTCATGATTATTTATTACAGTGTAATATTCCATAAGAAGTGTTTTTTGTTGAAACGCTCTTTTTAACATTTTATATGTTGAGTTCCATCTTACAGGCATATCAAATTGAGGTTTCAAATATTTTTGACCTTGTGCGATCACAAATTTTTGAAAATATTGACTTCGTTGTTTGGTACAATACATAAATCTAAGCATAGTCCGAATTTTTTCAACATATGGTTCCATAGCTTCTAAACTATCTTGTATCACTAAATTAAAAACGTGGCATACACATCGAGTGTGAAAAAATGCACCGTTGAGCATTGGTTTTAATTCCCGTTTTAACCAATCTACTGTGGTGTTGTTATTACCAGCGTTATCAAAATAGATACTCATTATTTTATCTTTTATTTTAAATTCACGAAAATATTTAATAATTACCGAATATATAGTCTTACCGGTATGCGGAAATTCAAAATCTTCAAAACAGATTACACACTTAGTTAACTCCAATGAAACGGGATCGATCCAATGAGTCGTGATACAAATATAAGATAATCCTACATTTACGCTACTACTCCAAATGTCGCTCGTTAAACTCACACGTCCCTCAAAAGTTTCAAAAAAATTTATTAAATCTAGTTTTGCATCAAAATATAATTCAAGTGCGTCGTGTCTAATAGTGGATCTACTTGCCTGTTGATATTTGGGCTGAAGTCCTTCGTGTATGTACTACGTCGTCTCATCGTTGTCGTAGTGGCTAAATGGAAACCCACGTCTGATGAAGTTTTTCACTTGTAGGTCTCGCTATCTTGCTTGATCGTCGTACGTCCAAATTTGTCTTGATGCTGATATTTGTCCCTAACTGGACTCGGGAGCTTGCTTCGCATAACACGACTTTAAGTGACGCGCTAGTGTTGAGTTGCTGGTAAGAGTAAGCAACTTTGAGCATAGCTTGCACCGCGCTTTGAATTCTCTCCGACTTTAACCTTGTCGAAATGCTCCCAGACGGACGCCCTCCGATTATGATCCACCACTTTGGCCGTGCTTTGAGTCGACGAAGTCGGCGTTGAGGAGGACGATGCCATGCAGCGAGAGAGAGAGTAAGAGAGGGAGAGAGTAAGTGAGAGAGAGAAAGTGAGAGAGAGAGAGTAAGTGAGAGGGAGAGAGTAAGTGAGAGAGTAAGTGAGAGAGTGAGAGTAAGTGAGAGAGAGAGAGGGGGTCAGGTAGGGGGGGTTATAAATTTTTTTTTTTAAATAATATAAAATATATTATATAAAAAAATTTATTTTTTTTAATTGGCCTAGGGCCTAGGCTGTTTCCTAGGCCCTAGGCAAGCAGCTGCTGCTGCTTCCAACGGCTGGATTTTCCGACGGCTCTTAGAGTCGTTGAATTTTCCAATGGCTCTTAGAGCCGTTGAAAGGGGAAGGGTCGGGCCGGCTTGTGGGTCTGGGCCGGGCTTCGTTTGGGCCCGGGCCAGGGCCGGCCCGATTTTTGGGCTTTGCCCGGCCTGGGCCGGGCTAGCCCCCAAAATCAGGGCCCTGTAAGGGCCCTGAGCCCGGCCTCGGCCCGGACCGGTCTTTTTTCGGGCCAGGCCGATTCGGGCTTTCGCCGGGCCGGGCTCGGGCCCTCCCATTGGGCCCGGCCCTTTTGAACACGACTAAGCCTTAGTATGAAAAAAGGTTAATAAAGATTTTAGTTCAGGTTTCTGCTCAGTTCAGACCTCCATTTACGTTGTGACAGGCAACTTCTGCAGCCAGCAAGTCAGTGGGATTGGGATGAAGATCGTCTTCAGCAAGCAGAAGTTGCAAGCATGGCTTTTCCCTCCCTCGATCTACGAAGGCATTTCTATTCAACATCATTAAATAAGAGTTTGTCGGTCAAAGGAGATGGAGAGACAGATCAGGATCCTCTCCTTGCCCGGTTCACACAAACTAGAGGGGATCCACTTCTCGGCCCTGATCTCACCTCTCAAATCGGACGGCGGATAAAAACTCAATTCCACTCATGGCTGACGTGGAGATTGGACCCCGCGAGTGGAGTTGAGTTTTTATCCGCCGTCCGATTTGGGAGGCGGGATCAGGACCGTGAACTGGACCCTTCCATTTTGCTTGAACTGGAGAGGATCCTGATCCGACAAAGACGAAGATAAAGAAGCACTCATCTCCAGTTTTCCCTGCTCCCAAGAGCTATGTGATTTCGTGAACTGAGGTGTTTTTTCTGGATGTCATTATATTTAGGCTCCGTTTGGAGGGACTTATTTTCACCGGTCAGGCGGTTACGACCGCATGAACGACCGGTGAAAATAAGCCCCCCCCAGCTTTAGTAAAATGATTTTTTTTTTGTTTTTTTTGAGGTGTGAATAGCCTAATGGAGACTACTAATAATATTGCTTATAATTTATTAGCCGGTTTGCCCAAAAAGAAGGAAAATATCAAAATAATTATGAAAACAAAAAGAAAATAGCTTTATAACAATATATATAGACACTACTAATATTTAGTCGTGCACGAAAAGACCCCGGTCCCGGTCCGGGACCGGTCCTGGGCAGGACCGGTCTTTTGGGGCACCGGTCCCGGACCGGTCCTGCCCAAACCGGTCCCGGTCCGGGACCGGTTTTCCCTCTGAAAACCGGGACCGGCTGGGACCGGAAAAACCGGTCCTAACCGGTCCCAGACCGGGACCGGTTTTTAAATAAAATTTATTTTTAAAAAAAAATTTTAATTTAATTTATATGTTTTAATATTAATTAAAAAAAACAAAAAAAACTTGTAGAAAGAGAGTGAAAGAGAGAGGGAGGGGGTTTTTATAGATTTTTAAAAAAAAACAAAAAGTTTAAAAATATAAAAATATATTATTAAATATTATTTTATAATATTATTAATAATATATATTAATATATAATATATTATATAAAAATATAAAATAAATTAAAAAAAAAGAGTCAAACGGCTCTTTAGAAAGAGCCGTTTGGCTCTTGTTATGAGAGCCTAACGGCTCTCATTTAATGAGAGCCGCGTTGGCTCTCATTAAATGAGAGCCGTTAGGCTCTCATAACCGGTTCCGACCGGTCCCGGAACCGGTCCCGGACCGGGACCGGTAAAAGACCGGTCTTAGACCGGTCTTTTACCGGTCCCGGTCCGGGACCGGTTTTGGTCCCTAAAACGGGGACCGTCCGGGACCTGTGGACCGGTCCGGGACCGGACCGGTCCTATCCGGGACCGGTCTCTGACCGGTCCCGACCGGTCCGATCCGTACCGGTCTTTTTGTGCACCCCTACTAATATTGGAGTAATAAGTAATAATACTGCGTGTCTCCAAAAAATAACAAAAAATCTCAACTCACCTGAACATAAAACAGCGCCGACTGATCCGTGTTCTCCCCCTCCACATCCCTCCAATATACGAGTCCCCATTCCATCTCCTCCCTGTCTCCGGCGACCAAAACCTCCTCCATCTCCGCATCTGCCGTCGCCTGAACCAGCCTCACGCCGGCATCATTAAACCGCACCTCCCACTCGCAGCCAACCGCCCCACTTCGCCGGAGCCTTCCGGCGAGCATGGGCTCCTCCGCCAGTGCTGCGCTAAGCGTTTCTCTTATGTACGCCGACGTCGTGAGCGCCGAACCCACCTTTCCAGGAGCTGATCGGTAGAATAGAATCAGCCGGAAGTGAGCCCCAAGGGTTTCCTGTGGCAGATTTTCGCCGACGGTGATGCGCCGGGAGAGTTTCGGCGGCGTAACTTTTGCCGGCGTGACGGACTGAAATGCAATAACAGTTGTTGAGATGGTCATTGTTGCCTTGTTGGTAGCGATGGCGGGTGTGGATGAGCGGGGCGAGTCTTTAAGATTTGGAGAGGAAAAGCTACTGTGTGTTAGGACAAAACTATGACATATTTACGGCTCTTGAATATTTATAATTCTTAAATATATATTTGTAATCTCGCGGAATATTTGTAACATTTATTAAAAAATTTAAAATTAAAATTTTTTATCATTTTTTCCTCTTACTAATTGATAAAATGAATTATTTTAAAATATGTAAACATATCATTCAAACAAAATCTAAATTTTATCATTCAAAGAAAATCAAAATGACATTTTGGATTGTCATGAGTCAAGGAGGCGTTGGATGGGCTCCAACGGTGCTTCTGAGTGCTCTTGGCGATGGCGACAGGGTCGATTTGAGAGTCGCTCGCATGGAATCAGGATTTTTAGGGCAGCGAAGGAGCGTTGTTTTGGAGGCTGAGGGGGAATGCAATTAGACGATTGTTTTAGATTAGAATTTCTTTATATTTTTAAATTATGGATCTACAAATATTAGCGTTTTTTTTTATTGTCAATTCATCTCCAACAAGTATTTATGTGTCAAACCTGCTCCAACGTTCATTTATATGCCAAACCTACTCCAACGTTCATTTATGTGCTAAACCTACTCCAACGTCTATTTATGTGTCAAATTTGTCCATATATATATAAACTATAATATATATGGGGGCGCGAGCGGCGGGTGCGACGTCGAGCTGCTGGATTGGGTCGAAGCGGGCTTCACCCGCTTCTATGCGGCCGAAGGCCGCCCGGAGCATCAAGCACGGGCGAATTAAAACCACCGGGCGCGCTAGGTGCGGCTCGTGATTCTACCTCCGGGCGCGCAAGGAATTTATAAGGGCGAATTCCTGCAATTATTAATTTCCTGCAGGAAGGTTGCAACCTCGGAAAAGCAGGTTGCAACTTCCTTTTTACTGCCTTGTCTCTATTATTAATTCTGAACAGTTTTTTTTGGTTTTTTTTTGGTTTTTCATTATATAATATAAAATGAAAAACCAAAAGCCCTAATTAAACACCCCCCGATTCTCTCCCCCTGTAACCGTGCGACTCTCCCTCTCTCACTCTCTCTCTCTCTCTCGTTGTCTCTCACGGAGGAGAGTGCCGCTGCCGTTGCTTGGAGGAAGGGCCGCCGCCGCTGTGTGAAGCCGCCGCCGCCGCCGCCGCTGTGTGGAGACGTCGCCGCCGCCGTCGTGTGAAGACGTTGCCGTCGCCGCTGTCCAGATTTTGTTGCCGGCCGGTTTTGTTGCCGGACTCGTTCGTGGCTTGGAGGTTGAAGGCGAAGTTGGAAGGGGCTTTGTTTAGCCGTCCTCCTTCGTGGTTTGGTGAACGTCATTCTTGACGTTGGGACGGATTGTTCAATCCGTCCGGGTAACGACTCCTCAACTTGTTCTTGTATTTCTCTTTTGTCAAACTAGTGATTGTGTGTTTGGAAGAGAAGTGGTGTAGATCCTTTGTGGATCGCGTTTGTGGTGGAGGAGTGGAGATCCTGTGTGGATCGGTGGAGGGAAAGCCTGTAATCCTTGCGTGTGTTTTTCACACACATCTTTAGTGGAGGCTTTCCGGGTTGGACTCCGATCGTCCCGTGGTTTTTCGCCCAAGTTGGGTTTTCCACGTAAAAATTCTCTGTGTGCTTTATTATTTTTCTGCATTATTTTTGTGGGATTGCGCTTGCTCGAATTGCAACAGGTGTCCTGGTCGGGATTGCACGCTCTCATTCCCAACAAGTGGTATCAGAGCCAGGTTGATTCAGTGACAGAGCCGTTTCAGTGACAGGGCAGTTACCGGGCTGACCTTTTGGGGTTTCAGGACGAGTCGATCGGGATCTCGGGTGTGCATTTGGGTGCGGTAGTTTACGACCGTTGGTCCTCTGGCTATCCTCTTCAGGTGCATACTTTGAGATATTCGACTCAAAGAACTGTGGTCGGTCCGGCCAGTTGGCAGAGCAAGATGGAGTCTACATCAGGTTCTGGGTCTGAGCAGATGGTGAAGCTGAATGGTGCCAACTATCACCAGTGGCACCTACTGATGGAGGATTTGATTTATGTGAAGGGTTGGCATGCCCCTATCTTTGAGGAGATGCCAAAGGATACGGATGAAGCAAAATGGAAGGTAGAGCATAGGAAGCTGTGTGGGTTCATCAGACGGTTCGTGGAGCCGAACGTCTACAACCATGTGGCTAGCATCAATGATGCAAAGGATCTGTGGAAGACTCTCGAGACGTTGTATGCCAAGAGCACGGGCATCAACAAGCTGTACTTACTAAAGAAGCTTGGAGAGTTCAGATACCGGGAGGGCTCACCTATTTTGGATCATGTCAACGAGTTTCAGGGGATCATTGATCGTTTGACTGCCATGAAGGTGACATTTGAAGATGAGGTGAATGCATTGTGGCTACTCAAGTCACTTCCAGACTCGTGGGAGATGGTCAGAGTTTCTCTGATCAATTCTTCCCCCCAGGGGATTGTGTCCATGGAGATCGCCAAGAGTGGGATCTTGAATGAGGAGGTGAGACGAAAGTCTCAAGGGATTTCGGGCTCTTCTTCACGAGCCGATGTTCTCTTTACTGAGTCCAGGGGGAGAGGAAGGAGTAAGAGCCGAGGAAGGAAGGAGGACAGGAGTCAGAGTAGGGGCAAGTCGAAGACACGCTATCAGAACGTGGAATGCCACTACTGCCACAAGAAGGGTCACATCAAGAAGTTTTGTTATACTTTGAAGAACGATCAGAAGAAGAAGGGGATTGCCACTGAGGGCAAGGAAGAGGGTCACACGGCAGCTACTGTTTCGACTGAGGAGGACGACGTCATTATTGTTGGCGACGACGTCACAGCTGCACTTTCGTGTGACGACCGGTGCTGGATCGTTGACTCTGGAGCTTCTGCGCATGTCTCCCACAATAGGGAGTTATTTGCCACTTACATCACTCATGACTGTGGGGTGTTGAGGATGGGCAATGGAGATACGTCCAAGGTTCTTGGGCGTGGAGACATGCATTTGAAGACGAGCACTGGAGCCCTACTTATTCTGAGGGATGTTAGACATGTGCCAGACATTCGCTTCAATTTGATATCCGTTGGCAGGCTGGGAGACGAAGGACACCTGAGTGTCTTTGGAGGAGACTTCTGGAAGCTGATCAGGGGTTCACTTGTGATGGCCAGAGGTTACAGAGACTCTGGTTTGTACTACATGGAGGGGAGGCCTGAAGCTGCTCAGGCCAACTCCGTCAGGGATGAGGCATCCACTTCCTTATGGCACAGGAGGCTGGCACACATTAGCCAGAAGGGATTGGGATGCCTGGCGAAGAAGAAGCTGATTAGTGTCATTTCTGATGTTCACTTGGAGAGGTGCGACCACTGTATGGCTGGGAAGCAGAACAGGGTATCATTCCACAGCCACACGTCCACCAGGAGAACAGAGCCTTTGGAGCTAGTTCATACTGATGTCTGCGGACCACTGAAGGTCCAGACTAGAGGAGGAGCATCATACTTCGTCACTTTCATTGACGACCATTCGAGGAAGCTTTGGGTCTATGCCATCAAGACCAAAGATCAGGTACTCGATACTTTCAGGAGATTCCACGCTGAGGTGGAGAGACAGTCTGGGAAGAAGCTAAGGTGTATCAGGTCTGACAACGGGGGAGAGTACATTGGTCCCTTTGACGAGTACTGCAGGGACCATGGCATCAGACATGAGAAGACCCCGCCGAAGACGCCGCAGCTGAATGGCGTAGCTGAGAGGATGAATCGGACACTGATGGAGAGGATTCGATGCATGCTATCTGAGTCGAAGCTGCCAGGGATGTTCTGGGGCGAGGCTCTTCTTACTGCAGCGCATGTCATCAACCTCTCGCCGAGTTCAGCTTTGCAGGAGGATGTCCCAGATAGGGTCTGGTATGGGAAAGACCCCTCTTACAGTCACTTGCGGGTATTTGGCTGCAAAGCCTTTGTGCACGTCCCTAGGGACGAGAGATCGAAGTTGGATTCGAAGACCCGGCAGTGTATTTTCTTGGGGTACGGCTACAGTGGAGAGTTTGGGTACAGGTTCTTTGATCCAGTTGAGAAGAAGCTTGTACGTAGTCGTGATGCTGTTTTCAGTGAGGATCAGACCGTTGGTGATTCTGAGGAGACTGGTGATTTTGAGGTTGACTCTCGTACTGCTGCAGAGTCGCCTACAATTGGAGTTGATGATATTGAGGAGGCTGCTAAGCCTGAGCCAGCACAGGGTACTGATACCCTTCCAGATCATGATATCACCACTGATGGTGAACCGGTAGTTGCTGAGGATATTGCTGATGATGTACCTGCACCGGCCCTAGAGCCGGCCCTACGGAGGTCTGATCGAGTCAGGCACCAACCCGCTAGATATTCTACATCAGAGTTCATTTTGCTGACTGATGCGGGGGAGCCTGAGAGTTATGACGAGGCTGTGGAGAGCACGGAGAAGCGTCTGTGGACAGATGCCATGCAGGAGGAGATGCAGTCGCTACAGAAGAACCGGACTTATGATCTGGTGAGGTTGCCTAAGGGCAAGAAGGCCTTGAAGAATCGGTGGATCTTCAGGGTGAAGCAGGGAGACTCATCCACACCTCCTAGATATAAGGCGAGGTTGGTGGTGAAGGGTTTTGGATAACGACAGGGTATTGATTTCGATGAGATCTTCTCACCTGTGGTGAAGATGTCATCTATTCGTGTTGTCCTTGGACTTGCTGCGAGACTAGATTTGGAGGTTGAGCAGATGGACGTCAAGACCGCCTTTTCTGCATGGCGATCTAGACGAGGAGCTTTATATGGAGCAACCTGAGGGCTTTAGTGTCAGAGGAAAGGAAGGTCTGGTGTGCCGCTTGCAGAAGAGTTTATATGGCCTAAAGCAGGCCCCGCGGCAATGGTATAGAAAGTTTGACTCCTTCATGGGGGAGATCGACTTCAGGAGGACCACCCTTGACCACTGCGTGTTTGTCAAGCAGTATGCTCCAGAGGACTTTATCATTTTGCTTCTGTACGTGGACGATATGTTGATCGTCGGAAGGAACACTGCGCGCATTGCTGAGTTGAAGCGCCAGTTGAGTTCCACCTTTGAGATGAAGGATCTGGGCGCTGCGAGGACAATTCTGGGTATGCACATTCGCAGAGACAGGGGAGCCAGATTGCTTTGGTTATCACAGGAGCGGTACATCCGCAAGGTGCTGCAGAGATTTGATATGGATCAGGCGAAGAAGGTGAGCGTGCCGCTTGCAGCTCACTTCAGGCTTACCGCTGATCAGTGCCCCAGCACACCCGAGGAGATAGAGGCTATGCAGAAGGTCCCGTATGCTTCTGCAGTGGGGAGCCTCATGTATGCGATGGTGTGTACTCGTCCAGACATTGCGCATGCTGTTGGGACTGTCAGTAGATTTCTCTCCAATCCTGGGAGAGAGCATTGGAGCGCAGTGAAGTGGATTCTGAGATACCTACAGGGGACGTCCGACATGACGCTGAGATTTGGAGACAGTGAGCCGGAGCTGTTGGGCTACACTGATGCGGACATGGCTGGAGATGTGGACTCCAGGAGGTCGACGTCTGGTTACTTGATTCTGTTTGCAGGGGGAGCCGTCTCGTGGGCATCGAGACTTCAGAAGTGCGTTGCACTGTCCACCACGGAGGCTGAGTTCATTGCGGTTACTGAGGCTGGGAAGGAGTTACTTTGGATGAAGAGGTTCATCAAAGAACTTGGTTTCACTCAGGACCGATACACCCTCTTGTGTGACAGTCAGAGCGCTATTCACCTGGGGAAGAACCCCACGTTTCACTCGAGGTCGAAGCACATCGACACGCGGTATCATTGGATACGCGATGTCCTGGAGCAGAAGGAGCTTGATCTTCTGAAGGTGCACACTGATGATAACGGGGCAGACATGCTGACCAAGGTCGTGCCAAGGGGGAAGTTCGAGCATTGCGTTAGAATCGCCGGGATGGCGGTTTCTTCCGCCTCGATGTGAAGGGGGAGATTTGTTGGGAGTGGTTCCCATCCGAGTCGGTAAAAACCACCGGGCGCGCTAGGTGCGGCTCGTGATTCTACCTCCGGGCGCGCAAGGAATTTATAAGGGCGAATTCCTGCAATTATTAATTTCCTGCAGGAAGGTTGCAACCTCGGAAAAGCAGGTTGCAACTTCCTTTTTACTGCTTTGTCTCTATTATTAATTCTGAACAGTTTTTTTTGGTTTTTTTTGGTTTTTCATTATATAATATAAAATGAAAAACCAAAAGCCCTAATTAAACACCCCCCGATTCTCTCCCCCTGTAACCGTGCGACTCTCCCTCTCTCACTCTCTCTCTCTCTCTCGTTGTCTCTCACGGAGGAGAGTGCCGCTGCCGTTGCTTGGAGGAAGGGCCGCCGCCCGCTGTGTGAAGCCGCCGCCGCCGCCGCCGCTGTGTGGAGACGTCGCCGCCGCCGTCGTGTGAAGACGTTGCCGTCGCCGCTGTCCAGATTTTGTTGCCGGCCGGTTTTGTTGCCGGACTCGTTCGTGGCTTGGAGGTTGAAGGCGAAGTTGGAAGGGGCTTTGTTTAGCCGTCCTCCTTCGTGGTTTGGTGAACGTCATTCTTGACGTTGGGACGGATTGTTCAATCCGTCCGGGTAACGACTCCTCAACTTGTTCTTGTATTTCTCTTTTGTCAAACTAGTGATTGTGTGTTTGGAAGAGAAGTGGTGTAGATCCTTTGTGGATCGCGTTTGTGGTGGAGGAGTGGAGATCCTGTGTGGATCGGTGGAGGGAAAGCCTGTAATCCTTGCGTGTGTTTTTCACACACATCTTTAGTGGAGGCTTTCCGGGTTGGACTCCGATCGTCCCGTGGTTTTTCGCCCAAGTTGGGTTTTCCACGTAAAAATTCTCTGTGTGCTTTATTATTTTTCTGCATTATTTTTGTGGGATTGCGCTTGCTCGAATTGCAACAGGTGTCCTGGTCGGGATTGCACGCTCTCATTCCCAACACCCGGAGCATCAAGCACGGGCGAAGCCCGCCTGGATGCGTCCGAAGACCGCCCGAGAGCATCGAGCACGGGCATAGCCCGTGCGAAGATGCTCGTGTGTGTGTGTGTATATATATATATATATATATATATATATATATATATTAAACATTAATTTATTATATTAAATATTTTATTATATCAACCAATTAATTATGTTAAACGTTAATATAACTTATTAATAAGAAAGTTTTAATTATCTAAATATTTAATTGGTTATTAATAACGATAGTTTATATATATATATACAAGTGATAGTCACGGGTCTTCGGCCCTGGGGGCATTCGGCGGGGTGCGACATTCGGCGGGGTGCGATATTCGCCGGGATGAGACATTCACTGGTGGTGCGACATTTGTCGTGGGCGGCGACATTTGTCCAGAGCGGCAACATTTGTCGTGAACAGTATCCGCCCCTATGGTCTTGCGCGACAGTACCCGATCGACGACGGCGGGCTCCGCTTGCTCCCGACAGGCTCCGCTCGCTCCCGGCGGGCTCCGCCCGACCCACAACATATACATATGAGTACTCAAAATGACCGTAAAAAATATAAATCAAGAATACAATTTTTTTTTTGTAAAGCAAATTATATTTTAAGGTTAAAACATTAATTTTTCTCTTGTCATTAGAATAAGTTTAGGGAATCTAATGTTTTTATTTTTTGTATTTTAATATTGTATAGTTGTGTAATTACCTAAAAGGATATTATCTTTATAATATACTAATATAAAGTTTGGTATAATTGTGTAATTATGAATACAACTATAAGGGAAATATATATAGTTTCACCAAAGAGTAGTTTTTGTATATTAGTAGATATATATATATATATATATATATATATATATATATATATATATATATATATATATATATATATATATATATATATATATATATATATATATATATATATATATATAGATATAGATATATATATATATGTATATATACAAGTGACAGGCACGGGCCTTCAGCCCTGGGGGCATTCGGCGGAAGTGTGACAATCGGCGGGGTCCGACATTCAGTGGGGTGCGACATTCGGCGGGATGCGACATTCGTCGGTGGTGCGACATTTGTCGTGGGGACGACATTTGTCGTGGACGACGACATTTGTCGTGGGCGGCGACATTTGTCGTGGACAGTACCCGCCCGCAACATATACATATGAGTACTCAAAATGACCGTAAAAAATATAAATCAAGAATATAATTTTTATTTTGTAAAACAAATTATATTTTAACGTTAAACATTAATCTTTCTTTTGTCATTTCTAGTTATAGGCCATAGGTTTAAGATACCTAGTATTTTTTTTTGTATTTAAATATTGTAAAGTTGTGTAATTACCTAAAAGGATATTGAGTTTATAATATAGTAATATAAAGTGTGGTATAATTGTGTAATTATGTATACAACTATAAGGGCAATATAGGGACATCAGACAATGTTTCACCAAAGAGTAGGTTTCGCATATTAGTATATATATATATATATATATATATATATATATATATATATATATATATATATATATGTGTGTGTGTGTGTGTGTGTGTGTGTGATATTAACGGGTTACTAAAGCTGCACAAAACGCAATCAGAGTGTAATACGAAAAATACATCTAGTAAAATGTATTTTTAGAAAAGTAATCAACATTAAAGTTGTAGATCTCGACGAGATCTACAACTTTCATGTTGAACACTTTTCCTAAAAATACATTTTACTAGGTGTATCTCTACTATTATGCAAAAACTAATCTTTGGTGAAACATTGCAAATATCCCTATATTGCCATTATAGTTGTATTCATAATTACATAAATATACATAACTTTATATTAATATATTATAAAGTCAATATCCTTTTAGATAATTACACAACTTTGCAATATTTAAATACAAAAAATAAAAATACTAGGTATCCTAAACCTATGGCCTATAGCTAAAAATGACAAAAGAAAGATTAATGTTTTAACGTTAAAATATAATTTGTTTTACAAAATAAAAATTATATTTTTGATTTATAATTTTTTACGGTCATTTTGAGTACTCATATGTATATGTTGCGGGTGGTACTGTCCACGACAAATGTCGCCGCCCACGACAAATGTCAACGCCCACGATAAATATCGTCGCCCACGACAAATATCGTCCCCACGACAAATGTCATCCCCACGACAAATGTCGCACCACCGACGAATGTCGCATCCCGCCGAATGTCGCACCCCGCCGAATGTCGGACCCCGCCGATTGTCGCACCCCCTCCGAATGCCCCCAGGGCCGAAGGCCTGTGCCTGTCACTTGTTTTACTATATGTATATATATATAAGTATATATATATACGAGCATCTTCGCACGGGCTACGCCCGTGCTCGATGCTCTCGGGCGGCCTTCGGCCGCATCAGGCGGGCTTCGCCCGCCTGCGCACGGGCTTCGCCCGTGCTTGATGCTCCGGGCGGCCTTCAGAGGCCACACGAAGATACAAAATAATTCCACGCAATTCACCGGCTCGGCGCACCAATTCACCGACTCGGCACAACAATTCACTGGTTCGGCGCCGCAACCAGCACTCGCCGCCCAGCGGCGCGTACAAAACACACGCATTTAATTTATTCAGGCGCGAGTGACAGGTACATATAGTTGTTGTTTGATTTTGCATATGCGCTCTGGGGGCTGCGAGTGACGGGTACGGGGCCGAGCTCGTGAATTACGTGGAAGAGGGCGAAACCCGCTTCTATGCGGCCTACGACCGCCCGAAGCATCAAGCATGGGTGAAGTCCGTTCGCTGGCGGGTGAAGCCCGCCTGGATGTGGCCGAGGGCCCCGCCCGAGAGCATCGAGTGTCGTGGAGGGGGCGAGTTTGGGCAGAGGTACCGATGCAGCTGGGGTACTGTCGATGCGACCCCCACATCTCCGCCGCTCCCCTCGTCCTCATTTTCCCACAATAGCTCTGCTCTGCCTCGGTTTATATAAAAAACTAAAAAATTAACACGCGACCGCTGCCGGCTTGCAACTTCCGCTGGCTTTCACACTTACGTGTCTCAGATCACTGCTCGGCCTCGCCATCTCTCTCACCTCAGTCTTGTCCGGTGCCCACATTAAAAGGGCGACAAAACGTGACCGACGACAATGACAATTCAAGGAAATAGCCACAATACAATGAAAATTACCCTTATTCAATAAAAGAAATTTCATGCAATTTGAGCTGCTACAATTCAAAAAGAACAACATTTTCTCTCTATTGTTACACTGCAGCTAAGGGAAGACTGAAGAGAGATAAAATATATAAGCAGAGAGAATGATTCTTTCACAACAACTTGCATTGCAGCTTCTTCGACTACATTCAAAATTCAAACTTCATCGTCGTGCTTCTGCCTTTCCTCCTCCGCCGTGCTTCTGCCGTGGTTCCCCGCCCGCGAGCTTTCAGCCATAGCTGCTGTTGCGCTTCCCCCGCAAGCTTCTGCGCGATCGCGGTAAACCCACTCCGGCGACCCACACCTCTCCGGCGAGCCCCACTTCTCCGCCGCTCCCCTCCTCCCCCTTCTTCCACAATAGCTCTGCTTTGCCCTCTGTCGCCTCTCCCCGGTCTCCCCTGACACTCTCCCGGTGTCTCTCAATATATAATAATGTGTAAGCGGCGATGAACAACGACAAATTGTTGAAGCAGTGCTCTCTGTCTATATAGTATATATATATTAATGTTTAAGCAGTGATATCTGTCAAATTGGACGAAAATAATTTTTAAGCGGTGATCTCTGTCAAATTGGCCGGAACAGATACCTACCCTACATCACATACCTCATGGATTTCCAATGCAGGCACTTGGCTTAGAATATTTCCTAGGTTTTGTGAACCTCTTAACCTACCATACATCACATACCTCATGGATTTCCAATGCAGGCACTTGACTTAGAATGAAATTTAATAAAAACACTACATTTCAAACATTAACCATCAATGAATTTTAGTAGCACGCTTGTTAAATCAATGATGAGAATGAAGAATGATGGTGAAATATGACGAATAAATCAAACAAAACATGTGTCAGGGTAGGGAATATCATAGAGAGCAGGTGAAGAAAACTGCCATTTTTTAAAAGCTGAACTTGTAAGTGAGTACGTTGAGATAAATAATATAGATAGGTGTAAAAGATTGAACCTGAAATTTCATCTGGATTGGGGCCTGATCCAAATATTTTATCTATCATTGTAGAAATAAATTTAACTTCAGCCGTCATTCTTGCTTCAGTTTGTCCCGAAAATTCTCCTATGTTGAAAGTTAAAAATTCTCCTATGTTTTGGAGCCATTTGCACCAAATTCCCGCCACCAGTTTCTTTGGCATATTCATTGAAAGCTGAATTTGCAAAAAAAAAAACAAAGAGCAATATAAGTGGTCAACAAAGTAATGCTTAATAACCACAATATGATGACTGTGCAGTGGCGGATCCAAAAAATTAATAATGGGGGTGCATAAATTGATAATGGGGTGCACAATTTTTTTTAATGCGTTGCTGAGTTCTAAAAATTTTAACATGAGGGGTCGGACATTACCTTCCTTCAAAAAAAATTTGAACATTTCCATCTTATAGGAGCTATTTCTCCCTCATCTGGCCACCGTTTTTGACGTATAAGTAGTCAAAATTCATTGCCTCGACGAGAGGAATCCAAATACACCAACCATTTTGAAAAATAATGGGGGTGCATGTGTCCCTCGGGCCCCCCTCTGAATCCGCCCCTGTGACTGTGGATAGTTGCAGTCATACTCACCACATGTAGTAGAATGGAGAACTGTTTCTTCATGAGTTAAAGCAATTTCACACATGCAGTATGCTCAACTTCCAACAAACGTATTTTTTTATTGCACAATTTTTTGTTCAATTTCTGAAAAAATAGCAGTAGTAGATATTCATCTCATTCTAGATATTATAGACACAAATCTAGGAGAAATAATTAATTTATCCAATACACACACATGTAATCATTTTCAATCTTCAGAATGAATGCAACATAACCATTGCGTCTTGTTTAAAAATAAAAAAATACTAACCCCAAATTTGACAGTCGCAAGGTGAGTGGCATTATGAAAATCTACCTAAAGCCTCAAGTAATATAATAGACCTGCACCAATAAGATAGTTCGTAATTATTAAAGTGTTTTGAATCAAGTTTCTCTGTTTTGCAATATATACACAAAGAACACCAAATTATGAGCATTTTAATGGAGGCAAAGGCATTTGTAGAGAAATGAAATCAAGCCTTAGTATGTCACACCTTTAATTAACTGATAGTAGCATTTGCAGGGATGTCGATGAAGAGTTATGGAACCTTAAAGGATTTGAATCCAGTTTTAGTATTACCTTATATCTGAAATTCCTAAATCTAAAGCAGAGAACAAAATAAAAAAAAATCAGTTCATATTGCCTTAAATCAGAAATTAATTGATCTAAAATGAAATCAGAAATCCTAGATGTAGTTTTAGTATTACCTTAGATCTGAAATTCCAAAATCTAAAGCAGAGAACAAAATCAAAAATCAGTTCATATTGCCTTAAATCAGAAATTAATTGATCTAAAATGAAATCAGAAATCCTAGATCTAAATCCAAAACGAAAACGTAATCAGAAATCCAAAACGAAATCAAACATTCGTAGATCTAAATTGAAAACGGAATCAAAATTTCTGGGTGTTAGAATGAAATCAACAATGAAATCAAACACGATAAATAGAAAATGAAATCGTTGAGGAAATCATAACTGGAAAGTAGATAACTGAAGTAAAACCTAAATGTCCGGTGTAAATCCCTAGTTCTAAATCAAAACTAAAATTGGCAATTCATAGATCTAATTCGAAAACAAAATCCAAAATCTTGTACTGATGTTGCTGGTGTCGGCGTGGGATGTCCCAGGACTCGGCGCTTCAGAGATCGGGAAGAAGAAGCGAGTAGGCGGTCGTTGATGTCGTCGGCAAACGAATGAACGAAGACACTTCTCCCAGAGAGCTTCTCCGGTGAAGGTGCAACGACGGAGAAGAGATGGCTTTCGGCGAGGAGGGACTGCGGGAGGAGGATTGATCGGCAGAAGGGTAAACTCGGGACTGATTGAGGAGCAAGATAAAGAGGATTAAGGGTTGCCTGGCGACGGAAGAAGACAGCGGCGAGAGGACACGCGGAGGGCAGGTGGCATCAAGCAGCAGGCCAGTTCAGCGGCGAAGCGAAGAGCGGTGAAGATTTTTTTTCGGATGCGGATTGAAGAGGTGAAAGAGCCGGGGTTGTTTCCGAGATTTCACCGTTGTGACGGAGAGAACGGAAAGAAGCAGGCGGCGGTGGCGTTTTCGCGAGTTCAGGGGCGTGACGGAGACGGACGGGAACGGCTGCACGGAGAGAGGCGACGGAAAAACGAAACATCCTTATTAATATAGATATATATATATATACATAAATATATATATATATATATATATATATATATATATATATATATATATATATATATATTATGTATATATATGTATATATATATATTTATGTATATATATGTATATATATATTTATGTATATATATGTATATATATATATTTATGTATATATATGTATATATATATATTTATGTATATATATGTATATATATATTTATGTATATATATATATATATATTTATGTCTATATATATATATATATATATATATATATATATATATATATATATATATATATATGTATATATATATATATCTTTCACTATTATAAGGGAAAAGTTATTTTTGGTGAAACATTCAAAAATATCAATTATGTTCTTGTTTTTTTGTTGAGCTCTTACACCTACTATGTTAGGTTGTCAATAGGCATGTCAGCGGTCTATTCAACCAATCAAATTTATTAAAATCAAAATTAATAGTTTTAGGTCAAAACGTATATTATTTTACAAAATAAAAATGTAATATTTATGTTTATTTTTTTACGGTCATTTTAAGTACTCATTTGTATATGTTGCGGGCGTAGTCTGCCTTGATGCTGCTGCAACTTGCCTTGATGCGGGCGCAACCCGCAACGATCCGTCAGGGGTGAGTGGAGCCCGTCGTCGTCGGCCGGGTACTGTCGCGCATGACCGTAGGGGCGGAGGCCCGTGTCGGGCATTCACGTGTGTGTATATATATATATATATATATATATATATATATATATATATATATATATATCCCCAAGCACAATCTGCAACAGTATATGTACTCAGCTACAGTATAAGTACTCAGCTAGAAAAAAGCATAATATGGGTAGGAAAAGCTGATTTTACAATTGGGCCCATGATATACCACACAGTTTTGGATGTGTAATTTTAAAATAATTTTTTTCCTCCACCTTTATTTTTTTTGTGTTGTTGAGGATCACCGAGTTTTCCCTTGATTCGGAGAATCAAACCGTCTTAGCGCGGAGATGTACTAGGCGCACAAAAAGTCAATGAAAACAACATCAATAACAAGAGCCTTTTTTATCGTGGAAAACTTTTAAAAGATAAAAAGCCACATGGCTGAAACTGTGTCGGGCAAAAATCCATAATATAGTTTGAGGTTACAAGCAGTGGAAATCTGCTCGGAGGGTGACAGACCTCCTCTCTGTTACAAGCTTTAAGTACAAAAAGAGCATAAAATAATCTAAATATACTCACAGATCTTCATTTGAAGACAAACAACTCCGCAGACTAGAGAGAGCTTGGCCTGTCACCAACTTAAAGCTTTGAGTATTCCAGAGAGCTTGAATTAAAGAGGGAGCGGGTGTTTGGCCTCCTACGGTTCATCTCAGGAAAACTTAGGGGAAACCCCATCAAATGCCCCCAATTTTTTGCACGTCATGACCCATGATGTTATGAACACGAAAATTTTACTTTCGCTTGCGAAGACTTGGAGCTGTATGATTATGGGTCTGCGTCATGAGCGATTATTCTCCAGCAGTTTTAAAATTTAGGAAACATTTTGAAGCAGATATTTGCTGTTATGAGGGGGTGAATATTTCCTGCCCCTTTTACGGGATATCTGATTGAGAAATGATTGTCCATGTTGACTCTTTAAGTGGAGCCGATTTTGGCAGAATATATTCCAAGTCTTCATGAGACCTTTCTGTTGGGTACATTGTAAACTGTGTAAAGGATTTGGAAAAATCCTTTTCAGCTCAATGATATACACATATTTGTATTTGATGAATGTTTAGTTCTTGTGTGCAGGCAAATAAAGCTAAGTACAAAAGCGTGGAGACACTAGCTAGACTAGTGTCGACACTTTTGTCAAAGATGCGCTGAGTCAAAGAGAAAGCTGTGTTGACACTCAGGACTAGTGTCGACACTCTTAAACTAGGAGTGCTAAGTCAAAGAGAAAGTTGTGTCAACACTATGATACAAGGAAGCAATTATATCGACACACAGGACTTGTGTCGACACATTCTATAACAGTAGTGTCGAGACAAGGTGAAGGCCGTGTCGACGCATTCAGAAGTATGTCGACATCACTACAAGAGTAGTGTCGACACCCAGGACTGGTGTCGACACATCCAACAGTCAAGTTTCAACACTTCAAGCAGAATTGTTTCCTGAGTACAGAAATCTAGCCAGAGGTACTGACAACTGTCAGAACTTTCAGATGTCAGTTATTAACCGAATCAGCCGGTTACTCTTGACATAGCCTATTTAAAGGGATCAACTCTTCAGAAAAGTAAGTTAGAAAAATTTGGTGAAGCCAGATCTAAGAAGTAATCTGCTAGAATTCAGAAGGTGGAGAGAAGCCTGATCAAGAATCTTCTTTAACATTCTCCAGCCTAGATCTACCCTAATTTCAACTTCAAGAAGCTTTGAAAAGCTAAGAAAGGTCAGATCGAATCAACTACAACAAGGATCAAGGGTAGCTTACTTATCAAGTTCAGTTCAAGAACCAGTCACCCGTTTCTCTCTTACTGGGTGACTAATTCTAAATCTTTCCATCATTAATCTTGTAAGATCTACTTGTAGATCTGAGTGTAGGGGAATTAATTTCTCTAATTTATAAGTCTGTGTTATAAAGGATGAGGTAGGGCAGGAGTTTCCTGAGGTAGGAGAAGTGGGAATTTCTTTGAGGTGTAGGATCTTGGTGATCTTAGTGGTAAGACTGGTATAGTCTAAATTGTAGGAGCCAGCTGGGCTCGGAGCTGTAAGATCTGAGGATCTGAGTAAATAAAAGAAGGAGTTTGGCCGAATCTAGTTCATTGCTAGATATGCAAAAAGGGAAGTGGATGTATCCATCAATTTGGGAACCACTATAAATCTTGTATACTGTGCTGTGATTGTTGTGCTGTGTTTGATGTGCTGTGATGATCTTTAATTGTTGTTTAGTTTTCCTGTTTCATCAGCCTGGGGTAATAAAGATAGAGAAGTAATTTTCATTATATAAAAGTAGCCTAGAATCAAATTGGACCTATTCCCCCCTCTAGGTCACTCTATCCTAAAACAAACATTTATAATTGGTATCAGAGGGAAGGTTCACTGAAGAGGCATAATAGCCTAGTGAGAATCCAAAGGATTATAGATAAATATATATCATGACTTAGAGGGAAAATAATTCCATCAAGCTCCCAGTCTACTCCGAAGAGAATTTTGGAATTTGGAAGGAAAGAGTCAGATTATTCATGGAGGCAGCAGATCCAAGAATATACATCACAATGGTTTAAGGACCTTTCATTCTCATGAAAGTTTAAGTTCTTGATGCAAACATCAAGACACCAAAGACCTACGTGGAGATGGATAAGGATGAGATAATTCTTGCCTCTATGGATAAGAGGGCACATAACATAATAGTCAGTGCAATAGATGATTCCACTTTTCAGAATCTGATTCATTGCGAGACAGCACAAGAAATATGACAGTCACTGATTGTCTACATGGAAGGAAATGATGAGGTCAGAGATGATAGGAAATCTCTGCTAAACCAACAATATGAACCCTTCAGACAGGATAAGAAACACTCAGTGGCTGATTATTTTGAAAAATTCTTCAGAATTATAAATAACCTGAGAACTTTTGGCAGGAAATTTAGTAACTATGAACTTAATGACAAGTTTTTGAAGTCCCTGAACAAGGAATGAGACATCAAGATTTGTGTCATAAGAGAAATGAGGAACTTAGCCAACATAGACCCCCAGGCTCTATTTGGCAAGCTATTGTCCCATGAGTTACACCTCAATCTCAAGAAGTCTGAAGAAGAATCAGCAAGAGCACACAGTAGAGAAAAGACCTTGGCCCTAAAGGCTGAGTCATCAAGGAAAGTCAGAGAGAAGTCAACACTCTTAGAAAGTCTGGAAATAGGTTCTGAATGTTCAGAATCATCCTCATCAGATGGAGACCTGACTGAGGAGGAACTGTCTCTCTTCTCTAGACAGTTTAAGAAGGTGTTGAGGAGAAGAAAGCAAGGCAGTTGGAAGAGTCCAGCTGGTGACTCTTCTCTCAAGAAGACCAATCATCCAGATAAGCCCATGAAAAAGAAATCTGGGTACAGGTATGGTTCTTCACAGAACAAATATATTAAGACTAATATTGTGTATTATTGTTGCAATAAGAAAGGGCATGTCATAGCTGATTGCCCAACAAAAAGAAAGGAGAAAAAGTCAGAAAACTGGAAGGATGGATAACACAAGAAGGCTGACAAAAGCCTCTTGGCAAATAGAAAGTCTACACTATTTGACAGTGAATCTGATTCATCAGATTAGAAGAGGAGGATCTCATGGGCCTGATGGCTATTGAGGAGACCCAATCAGGAGAAGGAGATCAGGATTGTTCAGATCCTGCTAAGGTAAAATCAATCTCTCATAGTTTAGCCTCAGATTCTTTTTCTGCATCAGAAAATGAATCATGTTCACACTCCTCTAATAATAGATATGAGAAGTTACTAAAGGCCTTAATTGCAATCAAACAGCATGCTAAGGATCAGACCAGAGAATTAGAATCTCTGAGGGGAGTATCTTTTCAGCTAGAAAGGGCCAACATAAAGTTGGACCTACACAAATTGAAGCTTATAGAACTAACTAATAAGATAAATAGCAAGATAGAGGTAATAGTAGAACAAGTCAAGACTGTCAAGATACTGGAAGCAAAGCTCACCCAAGAAAGACAGCTTCTGACTTAATTCTCAAAACCCAAGTCAGTGCTACCTATCATAAACACCTTCTCTGCACCATTTAGAAGTGGAGTAGGGTATGTCAAGAACAACAAGTTCAAAAAGAAATCTGTATCTAAGGGTAAAGCCCCAATGAGTCTATTTAAGCAACCCTCCAAGTATCTGCCTTCTAACAGATGCTTGAGATCATGTGTTCCTGGACACGTGATGTTTGAGTACTCTACCAGCAAGGTCAATAAAGAGCCTTATTGTAAGGGACAGACATCTAATGACAATAAAGGCCAAATACCTCAACAGAGGGTGATCAATCCAAGAAGCCAAGAAATTCTTAGAGCTGGTCCCAGTACACCACACTTAAATCAGAAAGGTAAGGGTTTTAATTTATACCACTATCTTGGAAGTTGGATGACAATTCTGTGTTGCACAAAAGAACAACTTCAAATATGTAACCAAAGAAAAGATACGACCGATTTGAGTGTTGGTGCTGTGGGAAGGTTGGGCATTTTGCCCTAGATTGTTGGTATAATCCAACAACACCTTCATATAAGACTCAAACAGTTTTGTTTAGAAAGTCTGATGTGTTTCACACAGCAAATCCTAACAGGAACCAATGCCCCAAAACTATTTGGGTGCCTAAGGTGAACTAATTCTGTGCTTGTAGGTGGATCCAAGTACCACAGGAAGGCCAATATGTGGAAGGATTGAACTAAAAGTTACACTCCAGTTAGGAATGGACTAAAAGTCATCTTTGGAGGGTCAAAGAAAGGACTCACCAAGGGATATGGTAACATTTCTAATGGCCTAGTTACCATCACAAAAGTGGCTTATGTGGAAGGATTGAACCACAATCTGATAAGTATAAGTCAGCTTTGTGATATAGGTTATGAAATTGTTTTCCATAATGACAAGTGTCTGATAAGGAATTCAAGTGATCAAGAGATCATCTTGTCAGGCACTAGGAGTGAGAACATTTATTTTCTAAATTTCTTAAGTGTAAATGAAAAATCACCTATATGCCTAGTAGCTAGTCAGAAAGACTCATTATGTGTGCAATGACACAAGAGGCTGGCTCACTTAAACTATAAAGCTATGAGCAAGTTATTCTCTATGGACTTAGTTAGAAACAGTCCCCAGCTCAAATGCTTCAAAGAAGGCTTAAGTCCTGCATGTAAAAAATGCAAACAGACAAAAGTCTCCTTTAAGAGCATTTAGTACAAAGATACTGAGAGGTGTCTCTACTTACTTCATATGGATCTATTTGGTCCTATGCAAGTTCTTAGTTTGGGTAGGAAGTCCTATACCTATGTGATTGTGGATGATCACTCTAGGTTTGCTTGGGTATTCTTCCTAAGGAGAAAGTCTGAAACACAAGACATCCTTGCTGATTTTGTCAAACAAGTTCAGAATGAGATGAGATGTTCTGTGGTCAAGCTTAGAAGTGACCATGGTACAGAATTTCAATATGAAAAGATGACAAAATTCTGTAAGGAATTAGGTATCTTTCTTGAGTTCTCCTCTCCAAGAACACCACAACAAAATGAAGTTTTTGAGAGAAAGAATTGAACTCTCATTGAGGCAGCTAGAACAATGCTGAGTTATACATCTCTCCATGAATATTTCTGGGCTGAGGCTGTGAACACAACATGCTATGTTCAAAATAGGGCCTTGATCAACAAGAATCACAACAAAACTCCCTATGAACTAATGAAAGGCAGAAAACCAAATATGTCCTACTTCAAATTTTTTGGTAGTAAGTGCTATGTATTAGACAATGGAAAAACTTATCTAACTAAGTTTTCAGAGAAATCCTATAAAGAAATCTTTGTACAGTATAGTGTACATAACAAAGCATCCATGATCTACAATTTGAAACATCAACTTGTGGAAAAATCTATAAATGTAGTTTTTGATGAAACATCTGTTTTATATAATGAGATTTCTAACAACTCTAGTCTAGGTGATGTAGACTTTAGAATGGAAAAGTTAAAACTAGGTGGCTCACCTGATCTAGAGTTACAAACTAGAGACAATGTAAAAATTCCTATATAAGATACAGTAACTGCCCAGGGGGAGGAAGAGAATCATCCTAATCCTCCTACAGATCTAGGTGATGGTAGGCACCTGCCAGTAGCAGTTAGACACCTTAGAGATCATCCTATTGATCAGAAAATAGGTGATGCCAGATTAGCAGTGACTACTAGGAGTAGACATCACAATGAGATTCTATACTCTAGCTTTCTTTCTCAGATAGAACCAAAAAAGTGTGAAGAAGCTAATTCATACTCTAACTAGATTATTGTTATGCAAGAAGTGCTTAATCAATTTGAGAGATGCAAAGTCTAAAGTCTAGTTCCTAGACCTAGTGATCACAATGTCAAAGGCACTAAGTGGATTTATAGAAATAAACTAGATGAGTATGGGGTTATAGTTAAGAACAAAGCTAGATTAGTGGCTAAAGGATATAGACAAGAGGAAGGGATAGACTTAGACCAAACCTTTGCTCCTGTAGCTAGGCTAGAGGCCATAAGATTGTTTTTAGCTCATGCAACATTCAAAGGTTACAAAGTCTTCCAGATGGATGTAAAGTCAGCATTCCTCAATGGTACACTAAAGAAGGAAGTCTATGTAGAGCAGCCACAAGGTTTTGTTAACCCTAAACTCAACTCTCATGTCTTAAAATTGCATAAGGCTTTGTATGGGTAAAAAGAGACACCTAGAGCCTGATATGAGACCCTGTCTACATTTCTTATAGAGAACAAGTTCTCTAGAGGAAAGATAGACAAGACACTATTTCTAAAGGACATCAAAGGATCAAGCATCCTAGTCTAGATATATGTAGATGACATAATTTTTGGGTCTACTAATGAGAAGCTATGTAGAAAATTTGATAGGCTTATGCAAGGCAAGTTTGAAATGAGCAGCATGGGTGAGCTCAAATTCTTCTTGAGATTCAAAGTTAGACAATCTGAAGATGGTATATCCATCTCTCAGTCTAAGTTCACTGAGGAGTTAATTAAGAAGTATGGTATGGAGAATTCTTCTACCATGAGAACTCCAATGGGTTTTTCTATGTCACTACACAAGGATGAATCTGGGAAACTAGTAGATGTAACCTTGTATAAAGGCATAATTGGATCACTCCTTTACTTAACTGCTAGTAGGCCAGATATTATGTTCTCAATATATGTCTGTGCTAGGTACTAAGCATGCCCCCAAAGAGTCTCATTACACTACTGTAAAGAGAATATTAAGATATCTTAAGGGCACAGTCAATCTTGGGCTTTGGTATCCTAAAGATAGTGATTTTGAACTAACAGGGTACACAGATGCTGATTTTATAGGGTGCAAAGAAGACAGAAAGAGTACTTCTGGAACTTGTTAGTTTCTAGGGAAAAGACTCATAAGTTGGATTAGCAAGACGCAAACCAGTGTTGCAATTTCAACATCAGAATCTGAGTACATATCTGCTGGAAGCTGATGTGCACAGTTAGTATGGATTCAGCATTAACTATTAGACTACAATGTACAACTAAGTAAATCTGTTATGTTTTGTGATTCTACTAGTGCAATTTCCATTTCTAATAATCCTGTTTCACACAGTAGAACTAAACATATAGAAATTAGATATCACTTTCTCAGAGAGAATGTTGAAAACGAAAATATCAGCTTACAGTATATGATGGCGGCAACCCCCAATGTGTTAAAGTTGAAGATGATGACGGTGACGGCGACGGCGTTATCCTACATGTTGAAGATGATGACGGCGATGACGATGGCGTTCTCCTACATGTTGAAGATGATGACGGCGACGGCGACGGCGTTCTCCTACATGATGAAGATGAAGACTACATGATGTGGAGCTATATGAGATGAAGGCTTTTAAACATTATTTAGTTTATTTCTATTCTCATTTTTATTTTCATCATGTAATGTTTAAAACATTTAGTATTGTTTTTATTTTCTTTATGTGGGCTGCATATAGCCAAGGTATGTTGTAAAGCCTATATATAGGCATGGACTTTCATGGTTTTATTTAGAGAATGAAAAATTGAAAACCAAAATTCAAAATTTGAATTTCCCCCTCCTCTCTCTTCCCCTCTTGGAAAATTCATTTCCTCCTCCTCCTCTCCTCCTCTCCAAAATTTCGGCCTCCCCCCTTTCCTTCCCTCCTCCCCCATCTTCTAATCCAAGAGAAGAATCGGCCCAAGCTTGTGGTGAATCTTGTGAAACTTCAACGACGTCGGAAGGCAACGAAGAACTTGGAGTTTCCCTCCAACCGGCACGCTTTCGGTGGATCCGGAACAGAGCGATCCAAAGAGAGTTAAATCGGAATCATCCATTCCGGTTGGGTAACGAACGTCTCCACTCTTGTGTGTTTCTCTCTTAGATCTTTTCTTTGGGCATTTAGCATTTCGTGTGATTTGTGGTTGGTAGAATTTTCGTGGATAATATCTATTAAATTATTGTTATTGTTATTTGATTCCCATTTGAATTCGTGAGGCGTGGCGGCCCTCATTTTATTTCGTTGGGAGAGAACCACCCGTTATCCGAATCATTATTTTTGGTGGTGTCTCTTTTGGTACAACGTACGCTCGATCGAACCGTGTGGGTTCATTTCGCTTGAGAGGATCTTGGCCTATAGCCTTGATATTATCTTAAGGGGCCTAGCGAACCCCCCCGAATCCTATTAAATTAATTGTTGCAACTTGCGTAGTGGCTGTGTTTATTCTTCGTGTGAGCGTAATAGTAATTATAATTAAGCGAGCGTGTGAATCCCTTAGCCGTTACGGTGTCGAAACCCGTGGCCTACATCAATTTGGTATCAGAGCCAGGTTGTGTCAATTTCTTAATTGACACCATCCTATTTAATTTTAGTAGGCCGACACACACGTGCACAAAATTTTTCAAACAATAAAAAAGCAAAAAAAATATTTTTTTGTGGTCTGCCAATAGCATCCTAAATTTTTATTTTTTAGTAAAAATTAAGAAAAAAAATTAATTAATAATCTCCATATTTTTGCCAGCAAGAATATCAAAAAATATATATATATTATTTTGAAATTTTAGCGGGAACAAATCTATCTTTGAAAATTAATCAGGATCAGACTATATTTCTTTGTATTTGTGCACTTACTCCACGTAGTCTATCCCCATTTTCCCGCTAAAAATTAAAACAAAAATGGCCTATGATGTTCACGTTTCCCGAATGAAATCTTTAGGTTCTACCATGAACGTTAGAAAGCCTTTCCATTGTCCGGTAGTGGAAGAGATTAATGGGTTGATTGGCCACCTAAAGGCTAATCAGGTTGTACCGCACTCATCTAGGCATGTTAGAGTTCCAACTCCGACCTATGATGGGCTAGGTGGAACTCAAGAGTTTTTAAGCTGGGTAAAGGCTATGGAGCGCTATTTTGAGAGATATCAGATAGTGGACCCCCAGAGGATCCCCGTCGCGAGACTTCAATTATTTAGTCGAGCCCAGACCTTCTGGCTCAATGAGGAGAGACGTTTTGGGACATCCCTCGAAGAGTCACCTGTCGGTTGGAATATTATGAAGAATTTATTAACGGATGAGTATTACCCTCCCCACTATCGTTCTCAGTCATCTAAAAATGTAAGTGAAACGCCACCTATGATTATGCCTACACCGTACCAGTATGACACCCCGTACTCCCGTGCTAGGACGTCACATAAGTTTACTTCTCCCCGCCAGGGCACTAGACCCCAACTTGATTATGAGAGTGTTCCTATCCTCGTGGGTAGTCAGGCGATCAAGACACGTGAGACTAGTGAAACGACTGGGTTTGGCACTATCGATCATTCTATTCTGACTACGCCCGTAGTCTCCTTAGAGTCGCCCCCTGAGCTGTCAAATCTAGTTATTGACTCCCCTAATGAGTCTGAGGCTGATTCTACGATTGCGCCCATCACCGAGGATAAGGTTATTATCACTGACGAGTGTAGCGACGTTGAGGAGATTGGTTACCCTAGTGACCTTGATGAGGATTTCTCTTATGAGGAATCATCTCCACTCCCCTTCGACGACATTTCGGAGCCATCCATCTTGATCGTAGTGGAGTCTTTTGATGACCCTAATTCGATTGACAATCTGGTTAAATCGGAAGAGTTATCTTACGCTAAGAGCTTACCCAGTCGTGAGTTAGATGATGTTTGGGATGATGATAGTTTGACCTGTGAGAGTATTACTTTGCCCATTACTAGCCACACTAGCGCTTGACTGATCACCCTAGTGTTGAGAGCCCTCTCCAAAATACAAGCCTCGACGTGTTAGAGGCTACGATTACACCTAATGAGAATATCTCTGATTTTCCTGAGGATCTTGTAAGTGAGGATGTTCTAGTTGATTTCTCTAATCACGAATTAATGGATGCCCCAACTGATTTGGAAGACTTACTATATGATCAACATTTATTGTTGGAAGAACTTTCGGATGAGTTGGTAGAGTCCTCCTATGAGGAGTGTTATTCGGAGAGTGAGTTGGGTGATGATGAGCCAGATGAGTTTATCGTGAGGGAAAATCTTTTGTTTGATTTTTCGGTAGAGTTTGATGGCTTGCACCCGGAGGATTTTACTTGGACGATAAATCCATATTTTGACACTGGGTATGACGTAGCCCCTCCTCCGGAATCTATCGATGCGCCCATTCCAGAGATTTCTACTGCTACTGATGTCACAATTTATGAGTTGGAAGAATTTCCATGTGAGAGAGTTATACTTTTGGAGGTCGTTATTGAGGTAGACCCGGATAAGCGTCCCCTTATGCTAACTCCGTGGCGTGAATTTAAATACAATCTTAACTCTTTCTCGTTGTTAGTGCTACCGATAATCCCTCCTGATATGTTGACCCGACCAGCGGATCCTTTGGGTTGTGCGTTTAATTTGCCTGATTTGAGTCAATTAGTTTTACCATCCATGCTGGACCCTCCTTGGGACATGTCGCGTCGTGTGTTATTAGATGTTGTGTTGGGTCATGATGACAGTCTCGTTAATTCTGTACCCTCTCAATTTTCTAAGATTCACCAAATCTCTGAGAGCACGTTAATGACGTGGCCATCTTTTGTGCCATCGGACTGCATGCAGTTAGTACCACCTGATTTCATTCTACTAGTGCCTCCTGATGTAGTTCCGCTAGTGCCACCCTATTACTTTCCGTTTGCACCACCATATTTATTTCCGTTTGTGCCACCTTATGGTTCCGTTACCGCCATTTTTTATCACAAGTCAACATGCACTAGTATTTTCCTCTTTTGTTCTTAATTTACATAAGCACGGTAAGGAAGCGTTAGTCACACACATGTCTTCTTATCAATATATCGCTAACTTACATAAGAGGGTGTCTCCTTATAAGGTTTTTGGTTTACTCTTGGTGCGTCTCATCCCAGAACGGATGCCTTCGGGAACTATAGAAACGTTGGCGATTTGGCGAGTTAGAACTTTTCGGATTTTTAATCAATTAGGAGAAACAACATATCTGTTGAAGTTAACCACTGAATGGGGTAATTCCCCTAGTTTAAATGTTTCCAATTTCACGCATTGTGTTTTTCCACCTTTTGAAATATCTAACTCTACGTTTGGTGCCACTATATTTTCATTTGGGTTGGGGGGTGAGCTTGTTCTTGGAACGTCCTCTCCATCAGTCTCCAACGGAGGTACGTTGACTGTTGATGAAGAAATTTTTCCTCTTTATTTGCCTAATGCTTTTCCCAGTTTCCCCAGGACAATCTTTTTGCTAGACAGGTTCATATTTGATTTTTTGCTCTCCTCTCCAAGCGGTGGTATTCAGCGTTATGTGATACGATGGTGTGCTCGCCCGGTCTCCGATGACCCTTGGATTTCGGACTCGGCGATGGTTCTTTTGGATGATGTTCTTCGGCGCCAGCACCTCCATGCCAACTCATCGGTGATGAGTTATTTTGAGCGGGGGAGGATTGATGGCGGCAACCCCCAACGTGTTAAAGTTGAAGATGATGACGGTGACGACGACGGCGTTATCCTACATGTTGAAGATGATGACGGCGACGACGATGGCGTTCTCCTACATGTTGAAGATGATGATGGCGACGGCGACGGCGTTCTCCTACATGATGAAGATGAAGACTACATGATGTGGAGCTATATGAGATGAAGGCTTTTAAACATTATTTAGTTTATTTATATTCTCATTTTTATTTTCATCATGTAATGTTTAAAACATTTAGTATTGTTTTTATTTTCTTTATGTGGGCTGCATATAGCCAAGGTATGTTGTAAAGCCTATATATAGGCATGGACTTTCATGGTTTTATTTAGAGAATGAAAAATTGAAAACCAAAATTAAAAATTTGAATTTCCCCCTCCTCTCTCTTCCCCTCTTGGAAAATTCATTTCCTCCTCCTCCTCTCCTCCTCTCCAAAATTTCGGCCTCCCCCCTTTCCTTCCCTCCTCCCCCATCTTCTAATCCAAGAGAAGAATCGGCCCAAGCTTGTGGTGAATCTTGTGAAACTTCAACGACGTCAGAAGGCAATGAAGAACTTGGAGTTTCCCTCCAACCGGCACGCTTTCGGTGGATTCGGAACGGAGCGATCCAAAGAGAGTTAAATCGGAATCATCCATTCCGGTTGGGTAACGAACGTCTCCACTCTTGTGTGTTTCTCTCTTAGATCTTTTATTTGGGCATTTAGCATTTCATGTGATTTGTGGTTGATAGAATTTTCGTGGATAATATCTATTAAATTATTGTTATTGTTATTTGATTCCCATTTGAATTCGTGAGGCGTGGCGGCCCTCATTTTATTTCGTTGGGAGAGAACCACCCGTTATCCGAATCATTATTTTTGGTGGTGTCTCTTTTGGTACAACGTACGCTCGATCGAACCGTGTGGGTTCATTTCGCTTGCGAGGATCTTGGCCTATAGCCTTGATATTATCTTAAGGGGCCTAGCGAACCCCCCCGAATCCTATTAAATTAATTGTTGCAACTTGTGTAGTGGCTGTGTTTATTCTTCATGTGAGCGTAATAGTAATTATAATTAAGCGAGCGTGTGAATCCCTTAGCCGTTACGGTGTCGAAACCCGTGGCCTACATCAATATACTCCAACAGAAATACAAGTTGTTGTCATTTTTGCAAAACCCCTAAATGAAAGCAAATTCAATTACTTTAAATTTGAACTAGGTATGTTGGACATTGAGTAAACATTTTCAATTAGTAACAACAAAAGACTATACAACTGATAAAAGATAACTAATCATGTCAACAAATCTAAACAAATAAGAAAGAATTGATATAAGTCAAGAATTTATAGTCAAAACACAAATTTTGTCTAAGTCCAAGAATTGTGTCGAGACACCACAATGTGTGTCGACATTATAGGCAGTATTGTGTCGAGACACCAGAATGAGTGTTGATACAATAGATAGTCATGTGTCGAGACATTAAAAATTAGTGTCGATACATAAGGGTGTTGAGACCCTGACAGATATGTTTGTTGAAACCAGAAATTGGTCTCTGTGGAGTTCGGGGTCCCAAAAGAGGGGTGACTACACACCTACTACACTCGGGGGAACGTCACAGACCAAAGACTTGGGAAACTAGGAACAGACCCTCGGCTCTAGCGTGAAGGTACCACCACACACACATAAGGTCACAAAAGCACTTCCCCTCCCTCACCAATGGCTGAGCTGGGTACCTTTGAGAGCTCTCTCAACTCAACCAAGAAGAAGAAACCAAGGGAGGAGGAAGCCAAAAACTCATCCCTCTAAAGGTACCCAAAGGGATCTATTTATAGTTTTTCCATGCATGGGGGCCAAAATATTACAGGTGCGCCTAAATATCTCGCTACCGTGTGGAGTGAACCCATGCGCTATGTGAGTCAACCCAAAAACGGAGGGTAACAGGGTTAAATCCGGGGGTACGGGAGCCTTAAAGTCAAAGATGACTTTCATAGGCATCAAAGTCGCAGTTCTAATTTTATAATTAACGTCATCCAAGTAAGAAGCAGTAACGGTCTCCAAAATGGTGACATCAATATGTCTCGGACTAAAAAGAACTATCTCGAGTCCTAGTAAGTCATCTAATCGAGTCAAGTGAACCGGAGGGAGAGTCAGCATGGTTGATTCCGGAGGAGGAGCTAAGTCATACTCTCCGTCAAAACACAGATTTAACGTCCAAGAAAATTCCTCCGGGTGCCAGTCATCAAAGTCAAAAGGAAGATCAAACAGTAGATTCGTCCTCACAGAAAACTCAACCAGATCGTCATCACCTAGCTCAATCTCAGATAAACATTCACCATAGGATGACTCTACCAATTCAGCCAAAATGTCTTCCAACCCACTAGATACTTCCTCCAAATCAGAATCAATAACGGTCTCTGAAGTAGGAAAAATTGAACCCAACAAAATTTCTAATCCACATTGGACTTCAGGAAAAGGAGATAACATCAAAGAACTATCTTTCGGGTCCTCAGCGCCACCGTCATCCAAAAGTAACCCTCTTACACAGGGAAAAGCTTCCAAAACAACACAACCTTTGCTAACCAAATCTTCCCATGAAGTAGGTACATCGTCTAAATCAGGATAGAGGATTGGGCAAACCGAATCCCGGGGAGAATCTAATCTAGCTTGAACCTCAAGCAACGACAATAATATCAATAAACTATCTCCCGGGTGTGCATCACTAGGATCATCCCAAGGTGACTCTTCAGATAATGGTGAAAACATCAAATAACTATTGTTCGGATTCACAGCGCTAACATCTTCCAAACATAACCTCTTCGTATAAGGTAAGTCTTCCCAATCAGTTGGAGCATCCTTTAAGTCAAGGTAATCACTAATAATAGGGAAATCCACACTCACAGACTCCTTAGATAACTAAGATATATTCTCAATAGGTGTAATCGTAAGCTCTAACACGACGAGGATCGTAGTTTGGAGAGGGCTCTTAATACTAGGGTGATCAGTCACAACGCTAGTAGGGCTAATAATAGACAACATACTATTCTCACATATCAAAATGTAATCATCCCATACATCGTCTTCTAAATCACTAGGGATTCCCTCACTCTCAGAATCATCAGACTCGTCGGGCACAATCGTATGTGAAGGAATACTCTCGCCTAGCTGGTCATCTTCAGAATCCAGAGTTAATATATCAACATCAGCATCTTCAGGATCAAGAGATACCACATCTACATCAGCGTCCTCATGGGTATCAGTCACTATATCAGGGGGCTTAGACGTCGAGATTAAAGGTGGCATAACCCTAGTAGTAAAATTTTTCGATTCCAAAACATAGGGTCTAGACTGCGTATTTTCCCTAGGAGTGGAATTAGGCACACTAGGCGTAGTCCTATCGTTGTGGGGAAATGATCTAACCTGAGGCATAGGGTAACTCCTATGAATAGCTACGGGTCTAGCTCCACAACGATACTCACTCACAGGCTTGGTGTTAGTAGTGCGGAGATAGGCGGGATCAAATTGATCTGTGAGTAGGCTACGCATTGCCGGCCAAGCATGTTTATAACTACCAACACGACACTCTTTGTTTAGCCAAAACACGCGGGCTCGACCTACTAATCGATCTCGGGCTATGTTAACCTTTTGGTGGTCGTCCCATACGTGACACTTAAAATAATTTTCTAATCCCTTAAGTCAGTCTCTAAAATTTTTGGGATACCCTAAACCGTCATAAGTAGGATAAATGTGGTGTGCCCAAGGGGTGTGTTTAGCCATATCCTTGGCATAGGAGTAGTCTAACCGGGCAACATATACGTCATATGCAATTTTAGTGAGAACCGGAGAGAAGAACTCACCCGGGACGCAATGAACAATTAACCTAATCCTATTTAATTTCCAAAGATGCAATTGTTCCCGCTAATTAATTAAGATAACAAATATATATTTTTTTATTTTCTTGCTGGAAAAAATATGAAGATTATTAAATAATTTTTTTTATTTTTTTGCTGAGAAAATAAAAATATAGACTGCTATTGGTAGACCAAAATTAAAATTTTATAATGATTTAATAAATTTAATGGATTAATAAAAATAAAATATTTTTTTGATTTCTTACTAATAAAATGATGGAGAAATTTCATAAATTTTTCTTTTGAATGTTGAGAAAAACTGAAAATTTTAGGCCGCTATTTGCAGACCAAAAATATAAAATTGATTTATATGTTGTGCAACGAAACGTGCAAAGTGCGTGACAGTGAAATAATAAAAGGGGGAGGGTACCAATTAGAAAATTGACGTGAAACTCCCTCTAATACCAAATTGATGCAGACTTGCACGTTGACACCGAAATATATCTACGGACGCACACAAATATCTCTCTACGAACCAAATTCTACACTCACACACTCGATCTATGCAGCACCACATAATTAATGTTATCAATTTTATACTAGCGTACGGGTAGCCAAACCGATTAGGATCGAACAAGGGTTATAGGCCTTTGTTCTTTCCGGCTAAAGGGACCTACATGGTCCAAACGAGCTGTGTTGTACCAAAAGAGATCTACCTAATAAAATACGATTCGGAAAGGGTAGATCTCTCCCAACAAAATAAAATGAAGGTTCGCCAAACCCTTTCAAAATTAAATCAATCAAGAAAAACAAAAATCGAGCGAAGAAAACCACGATGAATTAAGGCTATCAAAATTCAACGCTAAGGATTTCCACCACAAGAATATCTAGGAAAAAGAAATCACACGAAGGTAGGAAATTTTCGTTACCCAACCGAAATGGATGATTCCGATTATCTCTACGTGGATCACTCTTCAACGTCTCCGCCGGAGTCACGTCGGAAGGAGAGGAAACTTGTTCGCCTTCGTCGCTTCATGCCGGAGTAGAAATCCATAAGGAAGCAACCTTTATTGTCTTGACCGAATTATCTTCAATGGAGGGTGGTGCTCATTTTTTGCAAGTGGTGGTGGTGGTGTGGTTGGCGGCTAAGAAGGAGGATGCTAGGGGAGAGGGGGAGAAGGCCTAGGCTGAAATTTCAAGAGGGGAGAGGAGGAGGAGGAAACGAATTTTCCAAAAGGGGAAGAGAGAGGAGGAGGAGGAATTCAAATTTTGAATTCTTGGTTTTCAATTTTTCATTCTCTAATTATTCCCTCATTACATGGCTATATATAGCCTACACCACTCAATCTCCCTCTATTCAAAATTAAAAATTCAAAATTCAAAATGAAAGTTATGATGGTTATATGCACCCATCATAATACAAGAAATGAAATATTTAAAACAACCTATGATGGTTATAAGCACCCATCATTACATGAATTATTTAAATGCAATAAAAATTAAAATGCTAAAAATAAAATAAAACATGAAAATGACTTAATAATTACTAATAATAATAATTAATTATTATTAATTATTAATATATTGGTTTGCGTTCAGGACGGATATTATGGCGACGCTCCACATGGTCATCCGTAAGCACGTCGTCGCCGTCTTTAAAACGTTGCGGGCCGTCGTCTCCATCACTGAGGATCTGAGTAAAGAAAAGAAGAAGGAGTTTGGACGAATCTAGTTCATTGCTAAATAGGCGTAGGGGGAATGTGGATGTACCCATCAATTAGGGAACTGCTATAAATCTTCTGTACTGTGCCGTGATTACTGTGCTGTGTTTGATGTGCTGTGATGATCTTTAATTGCTGTTTAGTTTTCTTGTTTCATAAGACTGGGTTAATAAAGACAGAAAAGTAATTTTCATTATCTAAAAGTAGCCTAGAATCAAATTGGACCTGTTCACCCCCTCTAGGTCACTCTATCCTAAAACAAACATTTACACTTTCATTATTAGCCTGTTGTAGGCTTTATAACTAAGGGGTTGTATTGTGCTTAAATTCATGCTTTAGTGGAGCCTCAGATGTTTCAGTCTTTGAAGCTTTTCTTGCCGTCATGTTTCCCTCTAAGAAGGTACGCAAATTTCTGTCTTCATTTTTTTGAATAAATTATTTCAAGTTCAAGAAAACACCGGCAATGATGCAAGGTGCGGAGAAAGAGCTAGTGTTGGTGCGGTTCGCAGCAGTGCCCGGGGGCGCACAGTGGTGACACTCCGCAGCATGCGTGGCAGGGCTGCATGACGGGACTGCCTGGTGCATGCCTCGTGGTCCGCGCGACGATGTTGCGTGACTGTACCATGCGGTGGTACCACGCGGTGGTATCGCTCCTACGAAGAAAGTTATCGCGATTTTGAAATTTTGCAGAGTTCTAGTTTTGCAGTTTTCCTAGTTGAACTGACAAGGGTCGTGGGTCTTTTTTGATTCTTTAGATAACACAGCTCGTGTATGACTATTCAGCTCTTCCACGAGTGGTGCGAGGTTTAATACAGTAATGGTGACCGGGTCAAGGTTTAGAGAAACAAGAGGTACTACCGTCACATGGGTACGCTACTCAGATTTGTTAAAAATCCTTGGAAGCTGCCTGAAATTTGGGAGGATCTCCCAAAGCGCTGTCATCGCCTCGAAGGACTGGAGTATTATTTTGCCCAGTTGATGAACTTTTGGGATCCTCGCGAGCTGAAAGCCATTCTTTACAAGAATGGTTCATTTGTTATTGAGAAGAAATTAATTATTGTGGATCTCTCAACAGACGTGAAGCGGAGCTGTGTCGTTCCATTAGAGCATGGTAAGAAGAGGAAACTAGAGTTCTCGCTGAAGAGGGGGGAAGGTAGGTCATCCTTTTCTTCCCCCGAGGCTCTAATTGAAGTCACTGATGACTATCCAGACGAGCCGGTTGTCAATACACTGCCTATTGAGATGGAGGAGTCCCCATAGCTTCCTGCGGACGAGATGGCTCCTCGAGGAGACCCGAAGCTACTGCTAGTGATGGCGATGGGTAAGAGGTGGGAATCCTCTTCTTGCCGAGCCATATTCCTAATGGTATTCCAATTACTTTTATCACTTACTTCTTTGATTTGCTCCTTCTTATTGTCCTAATTTTTCCTTTATTCTTTTGTAGCTGGATGAGGTGCGTGATATTGCGCTGACATTGGACAAAGGCGATGTAATAATAAAGGATTAATTCATTTACCTGCATGCAAGGATGGAAGCGTTAGAGGATTCTTTGTCAGTTGCTAGGAATAAGAAAGAGAAGGTTCTTTCCCTATTAGTCAAGTCAGAGTTTGAGTTGTCTGCTTCTAGGGATAAGGTTGAGATTCTCTGTAGGAAGATGAATATTGCTGGCATGGAAGTTAAGGTGCTTAGCGGGAAGCTGGATGTGGCTGATGCGACCTTGGCTGAGTTGATTTGCATTACTAAGGCAACTGAGGTAGTGATGCCCCAGCTGGAAGTGGAGGTGGAGCAGTTGAAGAGTGTGAAGGCCCAACTTTCCATTACACATGCGGATGATAAAGTTGCATAAGCCTCTGTGGTGGCTAATCATAAGAAGTCACATGAATTCATGGTGGAGCGATCCCGCACTGCGAAGGAGGCCCACTATGAGATGATGATGACTGAGATTGATTCGCTTGTGGAGGACGAGCGTGATGTCACATACCGCCTTGTATTTGGAAAGGGATTTTGGGTTGATCGGAGGTTACCAGAGCGCTATGATATGAGCATGAAGGTTGCCTAGGATGACAATGATGGTGTCGATATTAAGGGATAATAATTTTATCTTCCTTTCATTTGTTTGATTGATTTGCTTCTGCATCGTTTTGTAGGTGCATCTTTGTGCCGTCGTATGCTTTTTATTTTTCATGATGATGTAGCCCATGGGGAGGCGTTTGTTTTGAGCGAAAATCTCTTTTTCATACCTTGTGCCTCTTGTTAGTGATATCGTACGTGTGGGTAGAATATTAGTATTCAACCTCCGTGATTGCAAGGTAGAGCTTCCCTTGAGCATTGGTATTAGAGAAGGGTATGACTGTGAATGTTAGCTCGCTCACAGCTTCAGTGTTTGCTCTGGGTAAAGGTACGGAAGATCCTCGTTTGTCCGTGCCTCGGCATAACCAAGGTTTATCTGGTTTGAGGTGGCGAAGAATATTTGTTTATTCATGCTTGAGGAGGACAGGGGTTCGTCCAGGTAGAGGTGGCAAAAAACCATTGTTTCTTTGCGCCTCAGGAGGACCAGGGTATAACCCCCCTCCCGGAAAACAAGACACGGTCGAGGGAACTTTTATGCTCAGAACAGCCATATTGTGGTAGCATCAGCACACGGGCTAATCTGCACCACAAGTCACATATTCTGCCGGCTAATTTTCGATATCACAAATGCCAATCCAACAAATAGAAGAACACAAAAGTCATGATCCACAAAAGGGGTAAATGTCCAAAACAATACATCATAATAGGTAGCTACATCATCTCCTCTAATATCAGAGTACACAAACTGCCTGAAGGCTACATCATAACGCTCAAAACTCACATCAATCACAGAAGGAAGTGAGGGTATTGTCGTATTAGGCCCTGTCCCCCTGACCTAACTGTCCTCCTACAAGCAGCGCTATCTGTGGGGTGTCCTCCTAAAAAAAGTGGGTGTAGCAACCGTTAGTCATAAAGACTACGTGGCTTCACATACGCTCACTCCTGCAACTCTTAGGCACCACGTGGAGGAAAAGAAAGAGGAGCACAAAATATCAATAATTTATATATATATCAACAGGTGACAAAGAGTATATTGATAAATTTAGCAGTACATGTATATATCAACGCATCAATAGTGAGCAGGTAACAACAGTTGATATCAATATATGAAAGACACATCTATTCTAAGAGCATATCAAATCATAGTACAAAATTTAACTTAACTTATAAAATGCTCATACAAATTTATAAGTTAAGAATTGGGTACATCAAAGTAACTCATCATATAAAAGTTCCCATACAAATTTATATGATGAGGATCTTATGTGGTGCAATGCAATGAAATGAAATGAATGCAATATGATGGCTCACCTATGCTTAAACACACACACACACACACACACACACACACACACTTGTTATGTTGACATAGAACTTAGTTTCCACTTTTCAAGAGGTTGTGATCCTCTCCGGCATCATCCGTCATGGCTAAACATGGATAGTAGAGTGGGCATCTCCACTACTGGGCGGGTATCCACATTATCAAGCCTATGCCTCCATACGCCTCAATGTTATCATCCTCCAATCAGTAGAGCTCCTGCATACACGACACAAAAGAGGTCTTGGGTAGATGTGCTCCAAGAGCCTAGCCCAACTGGCCTAACAACATAGAAGGGGTCTTAAAGAAGTAAACACCAAAGAACCCAGCCAAACCGGCTCAACAGACACAAAAGCAGTCTGAAAGTGAGGGGATAGATCTGTCTTAACTCTAGGGGGGGGGTGAATAGAGTGTTTTAAAAACTTTGATTAGTTTTTATAGCGGAATTAAAATAAGTGATATTAAAGTATATAAAGAGAAATAAAGACAAAATTATCACAACTCAGCAGAACAAGAAATAGAGCAACCAAAATACAGAAGAAAATTATAGTGGTTCCCTAAAACTAGGTACATCCACTCTTCTACCACCCTATTAGGAATCCACTAACAGGTTTTTGATCAGGTGCCCTGCAACCACAGGTTTTTGCTCAGGTGCCCTGTCACCACAAGATCTATTTCAAGGGAGATCTCACAATGCTTTAGACTATTAATCAGGTGCCCCAAAACCAACACAAGTCTTTTGGTAAGATGACTTGACAACCAGGTGATAACTTTTGAAGGGAGTTAAAAACCCTTTTTACAGTGAGATAAAGAAAGTGTTGATGTCTTCTCTTTCTCAAACAACTTGAGAATACAAGTGGATTGCTGTTATCAAAGCTCCCCCTGAGATGTTGAATAGTTCAGTAAAGAAGGAAGCTTTGCTCAGGGTGTAGGCCTTCAACTAGCTTGATGTTTCTTCAGGAAGCTTTTAGATAGATGAATGTTGTTTGTCTCTGAAGAATCCTGAAGCCAGAAATTGAAGAAGACTAATGATCTTTTTGTTATTCTTCTTCTTCAATTTCCTGTAAGCACACTAACAATATTTTGCACACAGAATGTATTCTGTATATATGTTATTCTCTGTATACTTTTCTTCTGTATCACTATATCTCGTGTATATCTTGTTGAGAGGAAGAAGAAACCCCTTTTTATATTCTGTGCAATAATCAGCCTTTGAATTTTGAATAGAATTCTTGAATTACTGCTCAGAATCTAGGGTTTGAAATGGCTAGAAAATGTCTTTAATGTGTTTCCTCAACTGTCCCAGTAAATAAGCAAGTAATTAACTCTGTGAAATCCATAATTAATGCTGCCAAGAAACGGCTATATTCTTGAGAATATAAGAATTAATTATTCAAAGAATTACTGCCTTAGACTAATATAATTAGAATTCAAACTGAGAGAGAAAATAACAAACTGGCTCTTATCAGAATTAGTCAAACTCAAAACAGATTTTGTCGACCTGAACTCCAAGTTCGTCGAGTTGAGAAATATTCTTCGTCAACCTGAGCTAAAAGATAATTGATCTGGAAAGTATCTGTCAATGCTGAGCTCCAAGTTCGTCGACCTGAGATAAACTTTCGTCGACCAGAGAATCTTAGTAGTAGAAGAAAAAACCATCGACCTGAGCTCAGATATCGTCGAGCTCAACTCAGAGTTGAAACTTTGAGTTCGTCGATCTGCGATCGATGATCGTCGAGCTGAGTTCGAAGAACTTCAAACTAATTTTTTGAACTCTCTAAAACTTCATTTCTTCTAAGTCTGAATCTCTGAATTCTTCTGAGGGCTGGATCAAAGATGTCTAACCTAGTCAGACTTACCTATACCTTAGAACTAATAAATTGACCCTAGGCTATACATGGTGGGTCAATAACCTAATAGTGAACCTAGCCCAAATCCAAACTAGGGATCCAACAATCTCCCCCTATTTGGGTGAGGTCACTATGAACAACAAAATGAAAAAATCACAAAGCATAAAAATAATATCTGGCAGAATCATAACATTTTAGCAGATATAAACCACAGTGCCTTATGACAACCATTACATTAAAGATGAGTTCAAAACAAAAAGAATGAGAAAAACTATCAAACTCTTTTAGAGCTTCTTCAGAAATGAGCTTCTCAGCCTGAGGCTGTTCTTGAATTGCTGGCTATGCAGAAATTTCTATAACAATCTGGTTGCTTTCTTCTTCCATGTCTGCAAACATAAGATAATCAAGATCTGGCATGGGGGACTCAACCCACATACGAGTTGGAGGAGAGAAAGCCTTTGGCTCTGAGTCAACTACAGGTTCTATAAAAATGGGAACTGCAAAACTTGCCTTCATTTGCTTCATAACTTTAGGACTTATGGGTGAGGTATAACAAACTATAACCTTGGAATGCTGTTGTTCAGAACTTGGTAAATAATTTATATGCACATAATCAAAAGAATCTAACAAATGAAATAAATCAATTGTGGGATTGATAATACAATCACCAACATTTATAATCTCTGGAATTGCTACTACTGCATCTGTATAGACCATTTCAATATCAACTACTGCTGCTGTAACTACTGGTACTTAACCTGGTGTTGGAACTGCTGCTGCTGCTGGAGGAGCTGTAACTTCTTCACAGAACATCTCCCCATGCCTGGATTTAGAGGGTACTGAAACCAGGCCCCTAGAAGAATAAGGGATAGAGGAGGCAGCAAGTTGGGCAGCTAGGGTTGAGATGGAAGCAGTAAAATGTGCAATTGCCTCTGCGATGAGATTCCTGAGAGTTGGAGTGATAAGCTCCAAGATTGTGGAGGTGGATAAACAATCCAATTGCATAAACTCAGCAGGTGTCTGAGTAGATACAGAAGGATGAAATGGAGGAAGGGGAGGAGTGAAATCTTACATGACTTCATCCTGAGGTGGAGAAGTAAATGGATATGATGGTAAAAGATCAAAAATTGGGGATGACAGAAATGAATGAGGTTGTATGTCATCAAGGTGGGGAGGTAAAGGGGATTGAGGAGGTGGAGACCGAGGTTGGGATGGTGAGGCAGGAGGGGTTTGAGAGGAATTGGATGGAATATCATTTAAATGAGTTTGAAGTGGAGATTGAGGTGGTGGAAGAGGTGAAGTAGGAGGGATTATTGAGGATGGTTGATGTTGTAGAGGAGGTGAAGGAATTCTGATGGAAGGGAGAACTTCTTCTAGAGGCGGGGGAGTGGCTATTACTGCCCTGGTGTCCTCTGAAGTCCCTGAAGAGGAGGACCTGAAGGGCTTAGGAATGGTTTTCTCCCATCTACCAAATAAGGCAGAAGTTAGCCTTTTGGAGGCATTGATGAACATGGTCTGGGAGACCAATAATTCAGGAGCCTTGTTCTGGAGGAAGATGCCCAGAATCCTCCCAAAACAAACTTCCTTCTTAGAATTCTTTTTCTTGATCAATTCAAAGAACAACACACACCAATTAATCGATTTCTTATTAACCAGAGCACACATTATCAGAAACTGGGTCCTGTTAATATAGTCATGGGCTATGTGTTTGCCCAGCAAAACCTTACCAACAACATCTGCCAAGAATTTATACTTAACAGATAAATTCTTTTTTAGTAGCTTATTAGGGTTTCCTTCAGAGTGACCCATTTTAATCAGCATAGAATCATATATAGAACTTTCTATATCAATGCCCTCTTCTCCATTCACAAAACCAAAAACCTCAGATAAAATATCAGGAGTTAGGGTAACCTGTTGTCCTGCGATTGAACCTATCATTGTCTCTTCATCTGGGGAAGAAGAAGTATAGACCCACTCCCTGATATCTGCCGCTGACAGTTTTATCCTTGTGGTCATAAACTTCTTCAGTTGTTGATCTTCAAATAGTTGCAATATGTCCGTAAAGATCTGATTCGAATTACTGAAAGACTCGAAGTTGATGTGGAAACCAGTATCGTATTTCATGCTTGAAAGAGAAATCGCCGGAATCGCCATTGTTTTCCTGCAAAAATGAGAGAGAGAGATCAAGTGCAAGAGAACTAGAAAGCACATGCTAGAGCTCAAAGAAAACCTAGTTTTAAGGTTTTCAGAATATGAAGCGTCAAACTCTGTCCTGCGAAAAAAAATCTTCGTTCTCTGGTCGACGAAAAATTTCATGAAGAAATTATATCATCGATCTCAGTTTGAAGAGGGAAAAATTGTCGTCGTTCTCAGGTCGACGAAAACTTTTCTGAAGCAAGATCGTCGATCTCCGCTCTACGAAAATAACTTCATAAAGAGAGTTCGTCAATCTCAGGTCGACGAAATTTCTCAAGAACAGTTCTCAGATCGTCGATCTCCGTTCGACGAACTGTGATCAATTCTTCGAACTCAGACAAAAATTAAATTAAGCCTTCCCCATTAATCATACCTAACTGATTTAAGAAGAACAAATGTTTCTTCTCATCCAAAGGTTTGGTGAAGATGTCTGCTCTTTGTAAATCAGTTGAGATAAAGACAAGTTTAATTTTATTTTTGTCTACACAATCTCTAATGAAATTATGTCTAATTTCTATATGTTTTGTCCTGCTATGATGTACTAGATTTTGTGCAATGGAAATTGCACTGGTATTATCACAAAATATAGTTGAATTATTTAGATTGTAACCATAATACAGGAGTTGGTTTTGAATCCACAATATTTGTGAACAACAACTGCCAGCTACAATGTATTCATCTTCTGCAGTTGAGGTAGACATAGATGTTTATTTCTTACAAAACCAAGACACAAGTCTATCACCAAGGAACTGACATGTTCCTGATGTGCTTTTCCTGTCAACTCTACATCCAGCAAAGGCAACATCTGAGAATCCAGTTAATTCAAATTCTTAATCAGTTGGATAAAAGAGTCCTAGATTTGGGCAACCCTTTATATATCTCAAAATTCTTTTAAGTAAAATATAGTGAGATTCTTTTGGGTTCACTTGGAACCTAGCACAAAGACATGTAGCAAACATTATGTTTGGCCTACTAGCTGTGAGATACAATAAGGACCCAACACTAGCCCTATATGTTTTCTGATCAACTGGCTTGCCATATTCATTAGAATCAATCACAGTATTGGAAGCCATGAGTGTTTTCTTGGCTTAGGCATCAGTAATCCCAAATCTTTTGACTAATTCCTTAGCATATTTGGATTGGAAGATAAAAATGCCATCAGGGGATTGCTTCATTTGGAGACCAAAGAAGTAAGAAAGCTCACCCATGCTTCTCATTTCAAACTTAGAATGCATCAGTCAGAAAACCTTTTGCATAGTTTGGAATTAGTAGAGCCAAAAATGATGTCATCTACATATATTTGCACTAACAATATGTTATTATTATGATGCCTAGTAAACAAAGTTCTATCTACAATGCCCCTAGTGAACTTATGCTCTAAAACAAAGCTATCTAGGGTCTCATACCAAGGTCTTAGAGCTTGCTTTAAACCATAGAGAGCTTTATGCAATTTGAAAACAAAGGAGGGATGAGTTGGAGAAATAAAACCTAGTGGTTGTTCAACATATACTTCCTATTTGAGTTTACCATTCAAGAAAGCACTCTTGACATCCATTTGGTAGACTTTAATCTTTTTATAGGCTGCATAAGCAAGAAAATTTTTGATAGCCTCAAGCCTTGCAATAGGTACAAAGGTTTGATCATAATCAATTCCTTCTTCCTATCTATAACCTTGATCTACTAGTCTTGCTTTATTCCTTATGATAGCTCCTTGTGCATCCAATTTATTTCTGAATACCCATTTAGTTCCAATGACTTGAAAGTCTTTGGGTCTAGGAACTAAATACCAAACTCTGCATCTCTCAAACTTATTGAGCTCCTCTTGCTCAGCATCTTTTATGGATTGGGGCTCAAGTTGAGATATGAAGCAAGCATGCATCAAATCTTGGTTGAGTTGATGCCTTGTTTGCACACCAACTTATATGTCTCCAATCACTTGAGATACATGGTGATCTTTAAGTATGACAAGATCAGTTGGAGGAGTTGGTTCTGCAACAGCATTGGGAAATAATTCCTCTTGTGGAATTAAATTTGCTATTGAAGGTTCAACAATTATATCACTGATCTCTTCTTCACTATCTTCATCAATATGTGGAGAAGGATATGATTCAGCCTCTTTGGTGAAGCTCAGATCATCCAATTTCTCACACAGTTGGTGTACCTGTAATAAGTTACTGGTTGAAGAATCCTTCTTCTTGTAAAACCTGTTAGCTTCATCAAAAGAAATATGAACAGATTCTTCCATTTTCAAAGTAGATTTATTAAATACCTTATAAGCCTTGCTGACTTGGGAATATCCAAGAAAAATTCTCATTGCAGCTTTGACCTCAAATTTTCTAAGGTGTTTTCTTATTATTATTATGAATATAACATACACAACCAAAGATTCTAAAATAGTCTATTTTAGGTTGCTTCCCTTTTAATAATTTATAGGGAGTCTTGCCCTTAAGTTTATATATTAAACTTCTATTCAGGAAAAGAATTATTGTGCTTACAACCTCTGCCCAAAAGTATAGGGGCATGTGAGCATCTACAAGCAATGTTCCTGCAGCTTCAATAAGGGTTCGATTTTTTCCTTTATGCTACCTCATTTTGTTGAGGAGTTCTAGGAGCAGAGAAGTAATGCCTGATACCTTCCATCTCACAGAATTCTTGCATAGAAAGAGATTTAAACTCAGTTCCATGATCACTTCTGATCAATGCAACTGGAGTAGAAAAATTAATCTTTATGCTCTTAAGAAAATCTATAAGAACTTTAAAGTTATCTGACTTATTTCTCAAAAAGAACACCCAAGTGAACCTAGAGAAGTCATCTACAATAACTAAGGTATAAAATTTCCCTCCCAAGCTCTATACAGCAATGGGTCTAAATAGATCCATGTGTAGCAAATACAGAATCCTGGGTGAATCACTCTTATTAATGATTTAAAGCTATTTTTAGTTTGCTTGCCTAATTGACAAGTCCTACAAAGACTTTCCTTCTTGTAGGGGCAAGAAGGCGATCTTCTAACAAGGTTGTCCCTCGATAGTTTAGCAATATTTTCCAGATTAAGATATCCTAATCTTTTATGTCATAGTTCATTATTGTTACTAATTTGATTAAATAGGCAAATTTCTGACCTAGTAGATTTGAAATTTACTACATAAATATTTTCTTGCCTAAGGCCAGTTAAGACAGTTTTATTATCTATAGAAGTAATAATGCAGGAAATTTGATTAAATGATACCTGATAACCTTCATCACATAATTGGCTTATGGATATCAGGTTATGTTTGGGACCATTTACATATACTACCTTCCTGAAAGTGACAGCTCCAACTTTAACATTCCCATAGCCTTCAGTTTGGCCACAGTTGGAGTCACTAAATATCACCTTTGGACCAAGCTTGTGCTTGTAGTTTGTTAAATTGTCCTTGCTTCCTATCATGTGATTTGAACATCCACTATCTAGGTACCACTGTTCCTCTGTGGTAGGATAGCCTTTTACCTGCACAAAAATAGATTAGGTGTTCTTGACCCAGGTAACCTTGGGTCCCTGATTCTTTTCAAACTTAAAACTAGAAATGAAAGAGCATTCAGGTTGGTTCTTATATCCTAGAGGATGAAATTTTCTAGGTGGAATAATCCATTAGGTAAATGGGTTAATAAATTCTTTTGGTTGATTAAATGTTCTGAGATAATTAGCGTTTCTGTTAATCTGAACTGGGATCGACGAATTCTGATAAGTTCATCGATCTGAGTTCGATGAATAGGGATGAGTTCGTCAAACTCCGCTCAGAGAATGGAAATATTCATTCTCTGTACCCCAATATCATCGATCTTGGCTCGAAGAACCATATTGGTTTCGTCGATCGCTGTTCGAAGAATAATTATAATAGAAATCTGCGTTTAGAGTTCGTTGACTTGAGTTCGACGAACTGTATACATTTCATCGATCTGAGTTTGACGAAATCTATTGAACATTGTTATGATTAAGGTTTCTCTTGTTCTTTCTCTTTTTCTTGGGTTTCTGATTAAATTTAACTTGTTCATTATTATCATCTAGTTTTTCTTTTCCCTTTTCTGATATAAATTTTATGGGGGTTGAGATAATATTTTTCTGAATAAGATGAGGTTTGCTTGATAAAGCACCTAAGCCCAGTTTTCCATTTAGCCTGGCATTAACAGTGCTTGTGATGTTCATCAATTTGATGCTTCTCCCATTAAGGGATTCTTCAAATTTCTTTGCCTTAGTTAATTTAGTTTTTAGTGAAATGATTTGTTCAGTTGCTAGAGCTAATTCATCTTTTAACTTAGTATTTTCAGATAATAGATTATGTTGTTCAATTAGCTTATCTCTGAGAAGTTTGATTTCCTTCTCAGATTTTATTAAGTCATTACATAACAATTTAAATTCAGTTTTGAAATGTTCTGAATTGAAATCAAATGAAGATATTACCTAATCCTTTTCAGATTCAGATTCTTCTTCAAACTGCTCAGCTTCTGACAGATGGCCTGAAGCATTGATGGCCATCAAGCAAACTTCCTTTGCTTTAGCTTCTTCTTAATCTTCATTGGAGCTGGAAGATGAAGATTCTTCTTCTATATCACTCCAAGTTTCAGCAACAAACTCTTTGTACTTACTCTTATGCTTGTTGGAGGAGGGCTTGCTGTAATTCTTTCTAGAGTCCTTGTCTCTTCTTTTCTCCTTCTTCTAATTCTCTGGTCACTCAGGAAGAATTTGTCCAGGTTTTCTGCAACCAAAGTAGACAATTTCCTTAATAGGAGTTTTGTCATATCTTAGTCTGTCATCTTGTCTGGATGACTTCCTTCTGAAATCCTTTTTTGTCATCTTGTGAAATCTTTTGGCCAGTATACCTAGGAGGTCATCATTAGCAGGTGGAGCTTCTGGTCCTTCAGTTGCTTTGAAGGCAATGCTTGGCTCCTTTCTTCCTAAAGAAGAAGTCTTCTAATCAGCTGCCTCTCTTGATTTTATCAGCTGCTCATAAGATTTGATCTTTCCCAGTAATGACTCAGTGGAGATTTCAGTCAACCTTCTGGCCTCCTTGATTGGCCAAATCCTAGAATCCCATGTGCTGGGGAAGCACATAAGGATCTTGTCATTAATCTCTATCAGTGAGATATTCTTGTCCAAATTCTTCAGGTCATTGACAATTGAGCTAAGTTTATTGTACATGTTAGCCACTGACTCAGATTCAACTTTCTGGAAATTCTCATATTGAGAGATGAGATGAGATCTTCTCTCCTTTCTCTCATAAGCTGATCCTACAACCATTTGTTTTAGGGAATCCCAAATGGCTTTTGCTGATGTGCACTCAGTCACTTTCTGGAATATGCCATCTAACATAGTTTGTGCCAGAATGTTCATGGCTTTGGCATCAACAATCTTGGCCTTCTTCTATACATCAGTTCACTTAGGTGGTGGAACTGCATTGTTACTTGTTGATGTTTTTGCAGAAGGTGTGGGGGGACCTATCAAGATAGAATTATAGTTATCTTAATCAATTGAATTCATATATAATCTAATACTTGCCTTCCTGATTACAAACTTATTAATGTTACATACTGGAGGTCTGGTGCTTGAGTATTCCTTACTCTATGCCATGATATAAGAGAGACACTTAAGGTATTAAGATCTATAAAAGGAACTTTTGATTTAGGTATTAGCCTGTAAAACCAAATGAACAACCCTCTGATCCCAATTGAAAGTGAGTGGATCGATCTGTCTTAAATCTAGAGGGGGGGGGGGGTGAATAGAGTGTTTTAAAAACTTTGATTAGTTTTTATAGAGGAATTAAAATAAGTGATATTAAAGTATATAAAGAGAAATAAAAACAAAATTATCACAGCTTAGCAAAACAAGAAATAGAACAACCAGACGATACAAGGAAATTATAGTGGTTCCCCAAAACTGGGTATATCCACTCTTCTATCACCCTGGTAGGAATCCACTAATAGGTTTTTGATAAGGTGTCCTGCCACCACCGGTTTTTGCTCAGGTGCCCTATCACCATAAGATCTATTTCAAGGGAGATCTCACAACCCTTTAGGCTTCTGATCAGGTGCCCAAAAACCAACACAAGTCTTTTGTTAAGGAGACTTGACAACCAGGTGATAACTTTTGAAGGGAGTTAAAAACCCTTTTTATAGTGAGGTAAAGAGAGTGATGGTGTCTTTTCTTTCTCAAACAACTTGAGAAGACAAGTGGATTGCTGCTGTCAAAGCTCCCCCTGAGATGTTGAATAGTTCAGTAAAGAAGGAAGCTTTGCTCAGGGTGTAGGCCTTCAACTAGCTTGATGTTTCTTCAGGAAGCTTTTAGACAGATGAATGTTGTTTGTCTCTGAAGAATCCTGAAGCCAGAAACTGAAGAAGACTAATGATCTTTTTGTTATTGTTCTTCTTCAATTTCCTGTAAGCACACTAGCATTATTTTGCACACAGAATGTATTCTGTATATCTGTTATTCTCTGTATACTTTTCTTCTGTATCACTATATCTCGTGTATATCTTGTTGAGAGGAAGAAGAAAACCCCTTTTATATTCTGTGCAAAAATCATCCTTTGAATTTTAAATAGAATCCTTGAATTACTGCTCAGAATCTGGGGTTGAAACGGCTGGAAAATGTCTTTAATGCGTTTCCTCAACTGTCCCAGTAAATAAGAAAGTAATTAACTCTGTGAAATCCATAATTAATGCTACCAAGAAATGATTATATTCTTCAGAATATAAGCATTAATTATTCAAAGAATTACTGCCTTAGACTAATATAATTAAAATTAAAACTGAGAGAGAAAACAACAAACTGGCTCTGATCAGAATTAGTCGAATTCAGAACAGATTTCATTGACCTGAACTCCAAGTTCATCGAGCTGAGAAATCTACTTTGTCGACCTAAGCTCAGAGATAATTGATCTGGAAAGTATCTATCAATGCCGAGCTCCAAGTTCATCGATCTGAGATAGACTTTCATCGACCAGAGAATCTGAGTAGAAGAAGAAAAAATCATCGATCTGAGCTTGGATATCGTCGAGCTCAGCTCAGAGTTAAAACTCCGAGTTCGTCAATCTGCGGTTGACGATCGTCGAGCTGAGTTCGAAGAACTTCGAACTGATTTTCTGAACTCTCTAAAACTTCATTTCTTCTAAGTCTGAATCTCTGAATTCTTCTGAGGGCTGGATCAAAGATGTCTAACCTAGTCAGACTGACCTTGACCTTAGAACTAATAAATTGACCCTAGGCTATACATGGTGGGTCAAAAGCCTAATAGTGAACCTAACCCAAATCCAAACTAGGGATCCAACACGGTCTTTGGGAAGTAAACACAAAAGAGCCCAGCCCAACCATCCTAGGTCCAACTACCGGCTTCTGTCGGTATGATGACTGGCAAGCCCGTTGACCTACCACATTATTTCTCAACACAAGATCCAACACTGTATGGCCAAACACACACACACATACAAACCTTCTCAACACAGGATCAAACACCGTGTGGCCAAACACACACACACACACACACACACACACACACACACACACACACACACACACACTCACACACACATACGCACATACACATACCAACCTCACACATTCCCATGCTCCCAAGCATCCAATGGCTCCAACTGAGTCCCTTTATATTATATCTTACCAGTTCCCCTCAAGTACACAAGGACTCCACTCTGAGTACCTTTCTACATAACATAGGATGCCCCAATATTTACATCTATCATTATCAGCATTAGATTCAGAATAACAAAACAACATGATCATCAGTAAAATGAAAAACTATTTGATCCCACAACCATAATCTCAATCATCACATATTCAATTCTCTAAGAGAAATAATCATTAAACTCTTAAATGAGATATATCAGGACCAAATTCACTGATATTTCTGCCATAGCTCAAGTCTAGCATTTTGATCATGTCCACAAGCTTTGTCCTCAAAGCAGTACACAAACTATTTGATCATTTTGATCATACGGGATCATGGATTGTGTCATCATTGTTAACACTGGCAGTATATTGATACCGCCTGCAGTATATCCTCTTTAATTTTTCCATCCAAACCTTCTCCATATTATAGATGACTTCGTATGTACAACCCCGTATTCGCTAAGTAGGACCCCCCCCCCCCCCGACGAAGCCAAGGATCCAAAGGATCAAGCTATTTAGAGCAGGCGAGAGGGGTAGGAAGGCATGCACTCGCCCAAAGGTAATGTAGGGTTCCCGTCAGAATAGGCAAAAAGGCTCTCTCCAGAGGTGGCAGATGGCATGCGAATCCCCATTTGCCCGATTGAGGAGCATTGAGGGCGAATGCTCGGCTCACCCCGACATTCACCCCTTCCGGTGAATGGGGCCTTCATGGACCACACGCCTAGTGGTGGGGTCCGGAGGCAAAATTACCTGGATTCCCTTGAGGGTCTGCAAATAGCATTTAAGAACAACGGAGTTATGTTGTTGGCAGACCCAAGTGGTCTGTATTTAGCATTTTTAGAACAGCGGATTACGCTGTTGGCATGCCAAGCTTGGAATTTTATAAATAGACTATGTGGGTACCTTTGGAGAGGATATTCCAGTTCTTTTGGCTTCTTCCTACTTAGGTTCTTTTGGTCTAGCTGCATAAGATCTCCAAGGTGTCCAGCTCAACTTTTGGCTTGGGAGGGGAAGCGCTCTAGAGATCTTCCAGATGTGTGGTGGGACCTCTACGCTGCAACCCAGGTTCAATTTTCTAGTTCCAAGTGACTGGTCAGGATCTCGTGTTCGGGAGAAGTAAGTGTTAGCTACACCCTTGGATCCAAACTCTCGTTGAGGCCAAATTTTGGCTCCAACATTTTTGGTGCGGTGAGTGTAGGTCGTAGCTTATGCAGGAAAATTTTGAGCTAAGCTTCATGGCTAGAGGCAAGGACGAAGGAGCTGGCTCGGGCTTCTCGCAACCCCAGCGAGTGTTCTCACGATCGGGATGCTAGAAGACTTCGAGAGGGAGGTCCTACAGACCATCCACCTGGCATTCATCTCGAGAGGCGAGTTGGATAGGCCTTCAGTTCCAGTTATCGTGGCCCCATCTATGGGCGAGAACACCCCGAGACAGCGACCTGGGAAGGAAGTCCTGATCGAGAGTGGCGAGAGGGATCTCATCGGGTGAGAACTATTCCCAGGGCAGGCGAGTGCTGATAGGATCAGCGAGCCGAGGCCGTGAGATGGACCCACTCGCCAAGTTGGTGGAGGGAGCCCGTTTAGTGAGTTGATTGTCTCGGCCCCAGTCCCAGAGGTGTTCAGAGAGCCAGAGATGGCCTACTACACTGGTAGGGATGACCTGGTGCAACATGTTCAATGGTTTGAAGATGTCATCTCCATCAAGCAGATGTCAGACACCTTCAAGATCGACTTTTCGTCATCACCTTGAAGGAAAAGTCTAGGGAATGGTTTCACCAGCTTCCCGCGAGTTCCATCTACTTCTTTGAGGACCTACGATGCGGGTTCCTATTGAGGTTCTCAATGTCGAAGAAGAGGAAGAAGGGGTCGGAGTTTCTGTTCTCCATCAAGGAGAAGCCGGAGGAGATGCTAGGGAGCTATGTCGACCGGTTCCAGGAAGAGATCCTTCTGGTTCATGAGGTCCCAAGGTATACTTTAATGCTCGCCTTCACCCTGAGTTTGAGGCAAGGGTTCTTCAGCATGGAGATTAAAAGGGTGCCTCCTTTCTTTTGAGGAGTTGATGGAAAGGGCGGCAAAGGAGATAGAAAGTGAGATGGCCAACCCAGAATTCTCCAAGAAGCTAGCCAAGTTGGCCGAGGAGGAGGTGAAGGAGCCAGGAGCAGGAAGACAGTGATAAGAAAGGAGGAGAGAAGATCCCCGAGGCCAGGGGATCTAGGGGAAACAACAAGGTTAGGGGCATCGGGAGCCGAACAACCGGTTGGGATAGAGGGGGAGAGGATTTCAGGGTAGGGAGAATTTCTACGAGGGTCAGGGTTGGTTCAACCCACCTGTGTTGAGGAAGGGGTAGAGGGCCCCCCTCCCACAACAGCATGAAGTGATGGCAATCACTCGGGGGAGGGGAGAAGAAGAGGAGCTAGAGGAGGAGGAAGGAGAGAAGGGGTAGGGTAGCGTTACCCTTTTAAGACTTCCATCAAGAGGAAGGACACGTGATGGCCAACTGCTAAGAGTTCTTGGAGGTGAGAGAGGCTAGAAGGCAAGTTCAGTAGCATCCACCGATGAGGATAGAGGAGGTTCTACCAGGAGGAGAAGAGGATATGTACGAGGATAGGGCCGATGTGGGAGCCCGTGGGGGATCAGAGTGATCCATGGGGGAGTAGGAATTGAAGCCACCCACAAGGGGAGCTTCCAGACCATGTTTAGGAGGAGCGTCGCCTCGACCTCCCAAACTCTCCTGGAAGAGAAGATTACCTTCTCATCGTCGAAGTATCTGCCGGACTACGAGGATCCGTTCTACGACGCTTTGGTGATCCAAACGGCCATCGAGAACTTCACGGTCTCCCGGATCCTAGTTGACAATGGGAGCTCCGTGAATGTGATCTTCAAAGGGGCCTTCGAGGCGATGAAGGTAGAGGCCAGGAGGGTGTTGGCCTGATACGAATCATTTTTCATATTTTTAGGGGAGAGGAAGGAAGTTGCTGGAGGAGTTGGACTTCATGTGATGCTGGGGGGTGTCGAGGAATTCTCGATTCATCATTGTTGATGCTCCGAGCAGCTACAATGCCATCTTTAGGCGCCCCCTCTTCAGCGCCTTCCGCTATGTCCCCTCCTCGTTCCATTAGTGCCTCAATTTCAACAACGGGGGGGGGGGGAGTCAAAGTCTGGATCAGAGGAGACCCGAAGGTGGCGAGACAATGCTACGTGACGACCATCAACACCATAGCCTGGATGGCAGAGGCGAAAGAGTTGGGGAGGGAGTTAGAGGCGCAGAAGGAGTCAAAAGTGAGCGGGGGAGGATCAGCTGAGGAGTTGGAGATGACAAAGGTAGTGGCAGAGAAGAAGAGAGAGGAGAGAATGGTTCGTGCCCCAGAGGTCTGGGGAGTGGAGTTGTTGGAGAGCTGGGCAGAGGCGATGGAAGTTGAACAAGCGGAGGGGGAGGAGGTACTTGAGCAGGGGGAGAAGCTAAGAAGTGAGTGGGAGCAATCCTTGCTGGAGCCGGAATAGGAGGCTGTGGAGATGGAAGTTTTCACCAAGGCCCAGAAGACAAAAAAGGGTGCGGATCAGCGGCGGGCTGAGCCTAGAAGACCGAGAGAGGATATGGGAGTGCATCTAGAAGAACATTGACATCTTCGCTTGGAGTGCGGAGGACATTACAGGCATCAATGCAGATATGGCATGCCACCATTTTAACCTTAACCCCAAGACACGCCCCATCTGCTAGAAGAGGAGGACCATCACCACGAAGCTGGAGGAGCCCATCCGGGAGGAGGTGGAGAAGCTCCTCAAGGTAGGTTTTTTATTAGAGATCCAGTATCTAGGCTACATCTCAAATATTGTAATGGTTAGGAAGTGAGATGGGCGATGGGGAATGTGTGTAGACTTCTCGCTTTTAAATAAATCATGCCCTAAGGATTGCAACCCTCTACCTCGAATCGACACGCTGGTTAACTCAGCCATCAGTTTTTCTATGATGAGTTTTTTAGATGATTTTTCAGGTTATCATAGAATCAGGATGCATCCACCCAACGTCAAGGACGTCTCCTTCATCACAAGGAAAAGGGTGCTTCAACTATACGATGATGCTCCTTCGAGCTAAAAAATGCAGGAGCTACATACCAGTACATGATGGATCAATTCTTCAAAGGTCTGTGGATGATCTCATGGTGAAAAGCAGGGATGTGGACTCCCACTTGCTCAAATTAGAGGAAACGTTCGCTATCTTGCGAAAGTTCAAGATGCGGCTAAACCCCATGAAGTGTGTTTTTGGGGCGAGCAGAGGAATGTTCTTAGGCCATCTCCTCATCTCTACGGCGGTGGAGCCTTACCCAGACAAGGTGAAGGCCATAATGGAGTTGGAGTCACCACGTAACACCAAAGAGGTTCAACGCTTGACGGGGAAGCTCGCCAGGCTGAGTAGGTTTCTCTCTCGGGCAGAGGAGAAGCGCTCACCCTTCTTCAGGGTGCTATGAGGTGTAGAAAATGGACAAAGGAGGTAAATAAACCACAAACTTTTATTGCTCAAAAAGATAAAGATTACAAAGGTATGCCCCCTTATTTATAGAAATAGGGGGAGGAGAGAGAGATTTACAACAAGCGATGTGAGACTAAATACAAGCCGTGCGGCTTATGCGGTTTGACATGACCAAACCGCCAACTATACAAGAAATAAAATAACTAAATACAAAGCCGCAATCTCCCAGAGTCAGCCTCTCGAACTGACCGCCTAATTGCCTGCTGCAAGTTGTCAGACTACAACCACGGTCAAATCTCTGCGGCTTCAAGCAGACCGCTACACTTTGCCAGACCACTGCGGCTTCAAGCAGACCGTTGCGGCTTCAAGCAGACCGCTGCAGCTTCTCTTTGCCAGACTATCAGACCAGATCACAAGACTGCTGGAACAACTAGACCGCTGCGGTTAGAAACCAGGCCGCCTGAACACTCCAAACTTTAACACTCCCCCTCAAGCTGGAGCATATATATCGACCGTGCCTAGCTTGCTACAGATCTCCTCAGATGGAGTAACCGGTTTGGTGAAGAAGTCAGCTAGTTCTCTTTCTGATGTAACAAACAGAGTGCAAACCTGATTCCTCAAAAAATCCTCTCTAATGAAATGTCAATCAACCTCAATATGCTTTGTTCTCTCATGAAATACAGGATTCCTTGAAATATAAATGACAGCTTTATTATAACAGAACATAGGAAGAGGATGGTCAAAGTCTTCTCCCAAGTCAAGCATAAGCGCCCGTAGCCATTTTAACTCGCAGGTAGTTGAGGCTATGCTCCTATATTCTTCTTCAACACTTGACCTTGAATCCACTATCTGCATCTTGCTTTTCCAGCTAACCAGATTTCCTTCTACAAAAGTGAAAAAAACCTGATGTAGACTTTCTATCCTCCTTGTTATCAGCATAGCTGGCATCAGAATATGCTTCAATTTTCAGATGACCATTCTTATGAAAAAATAAGCCCTTTCCTGGAGACCCTTTCACATACTCCAAAATTCTTATGCCAGAGCGTAGATAACACTCTCTAGGACTTTGCATAAACTGAATAACCTTCCTAACTGCATAACAAATATCTTGTTGAGTAACAATCAGATATATTAGTTTGCTTACAAGTCGCCTGTATACAGTGAAATGTGGGAGAAGAGGAGAATCATCAGTCCATCCTTTATCATCACCAACAGCCATTGGGCAACGAGCAGGTTTCATACCAAGAAGACCTGTCTCCTTTAGGAGATCTAGCGCATACTTCCGCTGTGAAAGAACCACTGAGGTCCCCTTTCGTGAAATCTCAATTCCCAGGAAGTACTTGGGTGGTCCCATATCCTTAGTGACAAAGTATTGTCGAAGATGTTGTTTGGCTAAATCAACGCCCTCCTTATCATCACCAGTCAAAAGAATATCATCAACATAGATAGAAAGAACTACAAGACCTTTAGTAGTCTTGTGTATAAATAAAGAATGATCAGCAGAGCTTCGACTGAACCCAATAAGAGAAACAACTTCACTAAACTTTTCAAACCAGGCTCGTGGACTCTGCTTTAAACCATAAATCGCCTTCCGAAGCTTGCACATCTAATACTCCCCCTGAGAAACATACCTAGGAGGTTGCTCCATGTATACCACCTCTTGCAAATCCCCATAAAGGAAGGCATTCTTAACATCCAACTGAGACATTTCCCAGTCTCTATTAACAGCCACAGAGAAGAGAATATGGATAGTGCTGATGCGAGCAACAGGAGAAAAAGTATCGAAGAAATCCACCCCATATGTCTGAGTAAACCCTTTGGCAACAAGCCTGGCCTTATACCGTTCAACAGAGCCATCTGGAATATACTTAACCACAAAGACCCACCGACATCCAACCAAATCAATGCCCAGAGGTGGTGGAACAAGAGTCCAAGTCCCTCTCTCAGTTAACGTGTTCATTTCTTCATCTATAGCAACCTTCCACTGAGGAAGAGCAAGAGCTTCTTGATACGTTTTCGGAATGGCAGTAGAAGAAATAGCATAAGCAAAATGCTTGGCAGTTGGGGAAAGCTGATCATAGGAGACAACCGCACCAATCGGATGCTGAGTACATTGGCAAACACCCTTTCGCAGGGTAATTGGAAGATCGAGGTCACTGCTAACTTGAGGAGGCAATGTACTGGCAGAAGACAGAAGAGGCTCCAGAACAGGCACAGAGTGTTCCAAGGATAACCCATTAGGCTCCCGGGAAAGAGAAGGAGCAATCGGAGGAGATGCGGAAAGAACCAGCTCTGGCGGAGGTGCCGAGAGAATAGACAGGGAAGGAGAAGTATCAACAGGTATGAGAGAAGAAGGAGAGGAGAAATATGGAGTAAATTCAAAGAAGGTAATATTTGCAGAAACATACTGTTTGCGCAGGAGAGGATCAAAATATCGATACCCTTTTTAATTAGGGCAATAACCAAGAAATATGCATTTAATTGATCGGGGAGAAAGTATGTCCCGTCTAGGAGAAGGGACGTGAACAAAAGCAGTACAGCCAAAGGTTTTAAGGGGCAAAGGAAATGGTTCGGCCTCTGGATATAAGACTGAAAAAGGAGTCTTGCCCTGAATAATAGACGAGGGAATACAGTTAATGAGATAGCAAGCAAGAAGAACCGCATGACCCTAATAAGACCGGGGGACATTCATTTGCAAAGAAAGACTGCGAGCAACATCCAGAAGATGATGATTCTTGCGTTCAGCAATGCCATTCTATTGAGAGGTATACAAATAACTTGTTTGATGAATCAAACCCTTGTCCACACAAAACGAAGAGAACTGATGACTGACATATTCTTTGGCATTATCAGTACAAAGAATCTGAATGGGCACACTAAACTATGTGAAGATCTCATGATAAAAAGCAGAGAATACAGAGAACAGTTTAGAACGATCCTTCAAGAGATACAACTAAGTGAATCTGGAGAAATCATCAATAAATGTGACAAAGTACAAGCTTTCGCGACCAACCGAAGCAACCGGAGAAGGGCCCCAGATTTCAAAGTGAACAAGCTCAAAAGGATGTGAAGAACAACGGCCCGTTCGAGCTGGAAAAGAAGAGCGATGATGTTTGCCCAACTCACATGCTTCACAGTTCAAAGGAAAATCATCGAAAGGAAGGTCTGGAAGAAGTTGATGAATGAGGCGAGAAGGAGGATGACCAAGACGACGATACCACAACTGAATTGAGGAAGAAGCAGAAAGAGCAACAACATTATCAAGATAAAGCAGGCTACCACGAGCAGTAGCAGTAGCAATTGTAGCCTTAGAAACAGAATCAGAGAAAGAATAAGTGGTGCCAGTAAAAGTAACTGTGCAACTTAATTGGGTGCAAAGAGCATGAATCGATAGTAAATTTCATGGGAAAGTAGGGACATAAAGAGTGTCCTCTAACAATAAAGATGAAGAGAGATGCACAGTGCCAATACCATGTACAGGCGCATAGGTCCCATCAGTAACAACAACAGGAGATAACCTATTTTTCTCAAGCAAAGAGGAAAACAAACGAGAGTTGTCAGTCATGTGATTAGTAGCACCAGAGTCAATAATCCACTTATCAGAGGAGACTGCAAGAGCACGAGTAGTAGAAGAGAGAAGAGAAGTCATTTGAAAGAAGAAGCCGGAAAGCAGGTAAACTAACTGCTAAGGGAGAAACTAGACGTCACAAACAATGAAGAAGAAAGAGAGACCAAGGAGACCGCCCGGTCAAAGGTACACAAACCAGCAGCTAAAAGAAGCTGCGCCCAAAAAGGGCGGGAAGAGAGTAATAAACCTGAAGAAACCGGACCAAGGAGCAGAAACCATAGCAGGTAAAGAAACGCCAGCAAGAAAAGAAAAAAAGAAGCATGCGGTCAAGGAAAAAACAAGCCGCCCGGTCTCGGTGTCAACACACCAGCAACAAAACAAGAAAAGTTGCGACCCAAGGGCGGAAAAAAACCGCGCAAGAAGAAAGAAGAGACAAAGACCGCTGATTGCGCGAAACTATATCCGCAAACGACAACGGCAAGTGTACCGTATCGGGAGTGGTATAAGTTTTATAAAAACCAAGGTCGTATTAGACTCGGGGTGATCGAGTAATCCTACTTTGAAAATCATTATTATCTTATCAAATAGAATTTGAAGTTTGAGTTGCGAATAACGAAAACTATAAGAGCTTAACAGAATTAAATAAATTGTTTTACAGCTAGTACCTGATCTTGAGTCACTTTGGAATTATAAAATTACAAAATGAAAATAACAATGCGATTCTCTTGTTGAGGAGTGGCTTTGACCGTGGAGGTTCCCGAAGCATGAACACTCTTCTTTCGAAGATTAGGTTCAACTAAGCTTAGGTGTATCGACCAAACTTTCGTTTTCAAATCGCATCGCCTAAGACTTGCTTTAGGTTGTGAACCTCGCTATTGGATTTTACTCCAATCCGGAAGAGTTACGTTGTCCTCTCTCGAGGGTTGCGTTCTACTCTTTTTACCGATGAGTGATCGATTCGCCTTACGAGCTTCTCGGCTAACTAAAGATCGAAAACTGTTATGAAAACTATATAAAATATATAGCCTCAATGAATTGATCAACGGTAAATCGTAAGCGTTCAACAAATTGAGAAATGCAAAACTAAAATCATTGCGAAAATTAACTCATCCTCGGATCATCGCGATCGAGCACTATAGAGAATTAGCCGCTCATCGAGGTGGGGAAATCGATCGCGTAAGTATATGACATCATAAACAAATGAACGAGACAAAGAATAAAATTAAAATACGAACAAAAATTAAATAAGAGAAAATAAAATATTATTGCTATATATATAAAAAAGAGATTACAAGAATTTGAACGATTGCGCGGCTACAAGTGATGACAAAAGACGTACACGATTGTTAAACAAAATAAAGACAAAAAAACAAGGCGACTTGGAGAGCTATCCTGAGACAACTTGATGAGCGATCCCGGGATAAAATTTATCCAACCTTAATCTCAAATTCCTCTGAAATGACTATTCAAATCTTAAATTCAGAATTCTCTCTCAAAAGATGCTCTTATCGGAATGCTCCCCTCTTCCTCCCCAATGAACCATATTTATAGGTTCATACCCATAAATCTGGAATTTATTTGGAGGCATAACTATTGGCGGAGGCTAGCTGGAGCGTTACAGAATCATGGAGGTGATGCATGGGCGGAGGTGTTGGAGGCGTTACTTGAGGTGGCTGTCATGGCAGCATTGAAGAGGCGGGTGTTACTTGTAATAGAAGCATTGAAGAGGCGGGTGTGATCCATGGAGGAGGAACAATACTGATGGCGGAGGCTGAGCTGGCGTTGCATTAAGAGGATTGCTGACGTGGAGGAGGCGGGCTGGATCGATGACGTGGCTGTATGGAGGAGGAGCAGAGGTGGCGGAGCTGCTTCTTCATGGAGGTGGAAATGCTGGCCGGAGCTTGCTGTGAGTGGCTGGAGGTGGCAGCGGCCAAGCTAGGTGGCGGCGTCGAGGAAGTTGGCCTTGCACGGTAGTGGCGCCGAGTTGTATGGAAGAGGAGGTGGAGCTGCTGTTTGGAGGAGCTGGCCGGAGCTTTGCATGGAGAAGGCGGAGGTGGCGGCCGAGCTTGCTGCATGGAGGGATGGTGGCCGAGCTGCAGTTTATATATATATATATATATATATATATATATATATATATATATATATATATATATATATATATATATATATACATTCATATATATATATACATTCATATATATATAAACATTCATATATATATGTATTAATATATATATATATATAAACATTCATATATATATATATACACATACACATATATATATATATATATATATATATATATATATATATATATATATATATATATGGTTGCTTGCATGGGTGAGCTGCTGGTGGCCGGGGCTGCTGTACACAGAGGTGGCAGAGCTTTAATTGTGGTGGCCGAGCTTGGGCCTGGTCACGACAGCGGGATATTGCCTATAAATCTCCTCCAGGCCTGGCGTAATTTTACAAAATGCAAACAAATATAAATTTATGATATAAAATAATATTGTTACGAAAATGTATAAAAACAACGAATGAATGCAATAATCTATTAAAATATCTAAGTAAATATTGGTCCTAAATAATGACTAAACCCTTAGTCATCAAACACCTCCATACTTGAGTTTTGCTCGTCCCGAGCAAACTATTCTAATAATGGTAGGAAATTATAATGCTAGATAGAATCTTAAAAGCTAGAGTAAAATGCGAAGCCTTATGCCGACATGCGTAGACATTTTAGTAGAAAGATGTTCTTGGCATAAATACTAATTTATGGGATAATTAAAATGCATTTCAATTATTTATTATCACTTTTAAGATGATTCGACGGTTAATCTCAAAGTTATGTAATAGGGAGAAAATAGTGTGATCGATGAGATTTAAATTACTAGATGTTGACGCTCGGGGAGACATTCAAAGAAATCCATAGGCTTGCCCGTTGCACCTTCTCCACTACACTTCATACTAAATCAACTCTATGGATCTTTAGGACTTAAATAAGATGTACTTAAGGCTTGGGTTTAAGGAAAAGGTGAACAATGATGAATATGAAATCATATCACTTGAATAAAGAGTTTTGAGCTAAATATTTTTTTCTTATTTTCTTCATAATTGGGATCATTCCAAGCATGAAAACACATACTTAGGCCGCATATCATTATGAGAATTTGCTTTTCATAGTTGGGATCATTCCAAGTATGTGTATGCATACCTAGGCCACAGGTCACTATGAAATTTTAGCTTTTAAAAAAACACATTTTTTCTCTTCATAGTTGGGATCATTCCAAGTATGCGTATGCATACATAGGCCGCATATCACTATGAAAATTTTGCTCTTTTAATAAGCACTCATTTTTTTCAATATTTTAGCTCAAAATTTAAGTGTACAGTTGGGTTGGACTTTTTAGTTTGGTGGCGAAATGGTGGAGGTGTGTCAAATAAAAATATAAGGTTCAAATTTGTCTAAATAATGGTAGTAATTTGGGGTTGGGTGCAAAAGCTCAAACTATCCAAAAAGAGGCCTAAATCATTTCCATAGAGTTTAATTATTCTAAAATACAAACGTTTCAAAGATAGCTAAGGGCAAGTTCTAGACATCAAAAAAGGACACCCTTCCATTCGAGTCGAGTAATAGTTTTCTAACGATCTTCTACACACTCACCTAAACTACTTTTGGATAAAACCGGATTCAAATTAGAAGTAAAATAAATTTTTTATACACAAATTGACAAATCATAAGTTTAGATTTATGCCAAGAATTTAATTCTACACCAATACTACTCAAACACATGCATTTGACTAGAAACACTACACGAGTCAACAATTTTACTCAAAAGTTTCAAAAAAAAAAACTATTCTTGCACAAAAAATTCTTAGTCCACATGAAAAATGAAGTCTACTTGGAACTAACCAACTGAGTAAATTGGGAAAGTTATGGTGAAAACAAATTAAGCCCACTTTATAAATAAGTCTAGAATTTTTTTTACTTATTAAAAAAAAAAACTAAGTTAAAAATTAGAACTAATTTATGCTACCCCTCCATACTTAAAGATAAACATTGTCCCCAATGTTTCAAACTAAGTATGAAGTTTACAAAAATATTTTAAAGTAAAATAAAGCAAAATTAAATATTATAAAGAATCTTCCTTGATTATTTGTCGGGGCAGCCGCTTTATAACATCGATCCAAAACCTGCAAAAGTTGTTAGAAAAGAAAACAAGAAAAAAACAATAGAAATTAAAGGATAACTATGGGGTACCTCCCACAAGCGCTTTGTTTACCGTCGCGTAGCTTGACTAAGTGGCGATTTTAAATATTTGGAAGATTTAGCGATTCAATTTTACCGGTTGAGGGGTCGCCGGGGTGATATAGCTTTAATCGGTGCCCATTAACTTTGAATGAGCCGTTTTCCGGGTGTTCTATTAGCACGGTCCCATATGTCCAAACCTCTTTCACGACACTTCAATTTTCCCGGAAAAAGCCTAAGCCTAGAATTAAAAAGAAGGACTAGGTCTCCCGATGAAAAAGATTTTGGATTTTTAATATTTCTATCGTGGTAAAACTTAGTTCTCTCCTTATAGAATTTATTGTTTTCATAGGCGTTTGCACGCCATTCATCTAACTCATTTAGTTGAAATTTTCTTTGTTCGGAGGTTAAGTTTAAATCTAGATTTAAAAATTTAAGCGCCCAATAAGCACGGTGCTCTAATTCAACCGATAAATGACAAGCTTTTCCGCAAACTAATCGATATGGTGTACAACCGATGGCGGTCTTGTACGCCGTCCGATAAGCCCACAAAGCGTCATCTAATTTGAGCGACCAATCCTTCTTATTAACGGACACCGTTTTTTTCTAATATTCTTTTTAGCTCACGGTTTACCACTTCCACTTGGTCATTTGCTTGTGGATAATATGGGGTGGATAATTTGTGCGTGACACCATACTTAGCTAAAATTTTAGCAAGTTGGCCATTACAAAAATGAGAGCCTCTATCACTAATCAGTGCGCGTGGTGTGCCAAATCTAGAAAATAATTTTTTAAAAAAATTTATGACGACTCTCGTGTCGTTAGTGGGGAAAGCTTGCGCCTCATCCCACCTTGACACGTAGTCAACCGCAACAAGGATGTACTTATTATTATGAGAAGGTGGTAGTGGACCTACAAAATCTAACCCCCATAAATCAAAAATTTCACATTCTAAAAATATATTTTGGGGCATTTCGTCCCGATTAGAAATGTTACCTGACCGTTGGCAACTATCGCATTTACTCACAAAAATGTGAGCGTCTTTGAATAAGGTGGGCCAGTAGAAGCCCGCCTCTAGCACCTTCCTAGCGGTCCGGTTTGCTTGATAATGACCACCGGTTGGTCCTTCATGGCAGTGCCGCAATATTTGGACGCCTTCCTCGTCTGATACACACCTTCTTATCACTTGGTACGCGCAGACGCGAAATAAAAAGAGGTCTTCCCAAAAGTAATTTTTCAAGTCTAAAAAGAATTTCTTCTTTCGTTGACTTGAAAAATCTTTTGGAAGAACCCGTGCCACTAAATAGTTGGCAAGATCCGCGTACCAAGGGGTGGAAGAAGTCATTACCTTATTCATGACGAGGAGGCGCTCTTCAGAGAATTTGTCGTCAATATAGGCCTCCACTAGTGCTCCTGCAGCCGGATTCTCCAATCTTGAGAGGTGTTGGGCCGCCAAGTTCTCCGCTCCCTTTTTGTCTCGAATTTCCAAGTCGAATTCCTGAAGGAGGAGAAATCATCTCAATAGTCCGGGCTTGGCATCCACTTTGTTCAATAAGTATCGGAGCGCGGAATGATCTGAAAAGACAATAACTTTTGAAAGCGTCAAATAAAAACGGAATTTATCAAATGCAAAAACAATCGCTAAAAGTTCTTTCTCCGTCGTTGTATAATTAGCTTGAGCGGACGTAAGTGTTTTGCTTGCGTAATAAATCAGGTGAAAATATTTGTTCACCCGTTGGCCTAAAACAGCCCCTAAAGCAAAATCACTTGCATCACACATTATTTCAAACGGTAAAGACCAATTTGGCGCAATTAAAATCGGCGAGTTTATTAATTCATTCTTTATTTTTTCAAAGGCTTTCAAACATTCATCGTCAAAAATAAACGCAGATTCTTTTTCTAAAGGATGGGTTAAAGGTTTTGTAATTTTTGAAAAATCTCGAATGAATCGCCTATAGAATCCTGCGTGTCCTAGAAAACTCCTAATAGATTTGATATTGGTGGGCGGGGGAAGTTTTTCTATGACTTCGATCTTGGCCCGGTCGACCTCGATCCCTTTACTTGAAACTTTATGTCCGAGGACTAATCCTTCTCGGACCATAAAGTGACACTTTTCCCAATTAAGTGCCAAATTCGTGTCTTCGCAACGTTGAAGAACACGATCAAGATTATTTAAACAACTTTTGAAAGAATCGCCAAAGACTGAAAAATCGTCCATAAAAACATCCATGACGTCCTCTACTAATTCGTTAAAAATTGCCAACATACATCTTTGGAATGTAGCCGGCGCGTTGTAAAGACCAAACGACATCCTCCGATAAGCGAAGGTGCCGAACGGGCAAGTGAACGTGGTTTTCTCTTGATCTTTAGGTGCAATTGGGATTTGAAAGTATCCCGAAAGACCATCAAGAAAACAATAGTGTGAGTGACCGGATAGACGTTCTAAGATTTGGTCAATGAAGGGTAACGGGAAGTGATCCTTACGGGTGACATCATTTAATTTTCTATAATCGATGCATACCCGCCAACCCGTAACGGTACGAGTTGGGATTAACTCATTATTTTCATTGGAAACTACCGTTATCCCGCCCTTCTTAGGCACGACTTGCACCAGGCTAACCCAAGTGCTATCAGAAATTGGGTAAATAATCCCCGCGTCTAATAATTTTATTATTTCGGCCTTAACAACGTCCTTCATATTTGAGTTGAGCCGTCATTGTGGCTGAACGGTGCCGCGAGAATTATTTTCTAATGTGATTTTGTGTGTGCAAAATGAGGGGCTAATTCCTTTAATATCAGAAATTTGCCATGCAATTGCATGACGGTGATTATTTAAAATTTTTGTTAATTCAGAAATTTCTGAATCGTTAAGCGCGGATGAAATAATTACGGGCAATTTTGACTCTTTTTCTAAAAATAAATATTTTAAATGTTCCGGCAATTTTTTTAATTCTAAACTTGGCGGCTCCTCATAAGATGTTTTTACTTTAAAATTATTTGATTTTATTTCTTCAAATTTAAGCGGCCGAGTTATTTCTTTGAAACAAAATAAGTTTGCAATATCCGGATTTTCTAATGAAAGAGAGATAATTTCAGAAAACGACGTTATTTCCTCTTCAAAATTTGTTTTTAAGATAAAACAAGAGTCGTCGTTAGAAAAAGAATTTTTCATGGAAGTGTCGATACTAAAAGTAACTTCTTCATCCCCCACTCGTAGGAGAAGCTTTCCGTTACTTACGTCAATTATTGCCTTAGAGGTTGCAAGGAATGGACGACCGAGTATAAGGGGCACTTCGGCGTCTTCCTCGATGTCTAGAATAACAAAGTCTACTGGGAAAATAAATTTGTCTACTTTAACTAAAACATCCTCTACAACTCCAATCGGGTATTTTATTGACCGGTCCGCTAGTTGGATGCTCATTTTAGTTGGGCTTGGGGTGCCCAAACCAAGCTTTTTAAATAAAGAGAATGACATTAAATTTATACTAGCTCCTAAATCGGTCAAGGCGTGTTTTATTAACAAATTGCCGAATAAACATGGGATGGAAAACCGTCTCAGATCATTAAGTTTTTCCGGCAATTTATTTAATACAACTGCCGAGCATTCTGCGTTTAAAGAAACACGCGAAATATCCTAAAGTTTCTTTTTATTAGAGAGTAATTCTTTGAGGTATTTCGCGTATTTAGGCATATTGGAGATTGCTTCGCAGAATGAGACGTTTATTTGAATTTGTTTTAAAATTTCAATAAATTTTTTGTATTGCTCCTCATTGCGCTCGTTTTTAAATTTTGACGGATAAGACATTGAAGGTTTTAAATTATTACGCGGAGCTAGAGTAGAAGACGGTAAAGTAGAAGAACTAACTTGCGGGGAAGTAAGTTGCGGGGGTGAAGATGAAACATTTACCTCGGGTCCAGCCAAATTTGTAGAAGTTACCTCCGCTCCGCTGCGGAGGGTTATTGCGTTGGCGCTCTCCCTTGGATTTGGCTCGGTGTTGCCTAGAAGAGCTCCTTGTTGGCGTTCGGAGAATAATTTAGCTAGCTGTCCAATTTGATTTTCTAAGTTTTTAATAGAGCTGGTAAGATTCCGGATATTGGACTTGTTGGAGGCTACATACTTAGTGAAGACCTCTTCAAGTGAAGAGGACTTTTGTGATGGCGGTGGTGCAAATCCAGGAGGATTCACTTGTGGTGGTCATTGAGCATTATTGGGGTTGCTCCATGAAAAGTTTAGGTGATTCCGCAAACCCAGATTATAACTATTATTGAACGGAATATTATTATTCGAGTTATACGGAGGACGATAGGAGTTCCCCATATAATCTACTTGCTCTTGAAAATTATTATTAAAATTATTATTATTATTATAAGCCCAATTTGTGGCGGAGGAAGCAGACATCTCCGCCACTTACTTTGTGAGCATTTCTACTTGAAGTGCCAAATTCGGGGTGGCCTCGACTTCAAAGAGTCCGGTCGGCTTGTTAGGACGCGACCGTGGCGCATTCCACTGATAAGCATTCATGGCCATCTCCTCAAAAAGCTCTTGAGCGGCCTCGGGGGTTTTGTTATTAAGAGTACCTCCCGCGGCCGCATCAATCATTTGCCTTGTTTGGAGATTCAAGCCATTGTAGAAAGTTTGAACTTGTTGCCACAGAGGAAGGGCATGATGAGGACATCTCCGTAAAAGTTCCTTGAAGCGCTCCCATGTGTCATAGAGAGACTCCGAGTCTATTTGCGTGAACGAGAGAATGTCCGTACGTAATTTAGCGGATTTTGTCGGAGGAAAATATTTCGTTAAAAATTTCTCCGTCATTTCGGCCCATGTAGTGATGGAACCTCTAGGAAGAGAACCCAACCACTGTTTTGCCTTAGTCCGCAAAGAAAATGGAAATAAACGCAAACGGATTGCGTCATCAGTGACGCCGTTTATTTTAAACGTATCGCAAATTTCCAAAAAATTAAGCAGATGAAAATTTGGATCTTCATCCGGTAAGCCATTGAATACAACCGATTGCTGTACCATCTGAATGATACTCGTTTTAATTTCAAAATTATTATTCGCTACTGCTGGGCGAATAATGCTAGATTGTGTTCCCTCCAAATTCGGTCTCGCATAATAGGACATGGTCCGTAGCGGAGCCGCATTAAGGTTAGGAACTTCCATTATTCTCTCGTTAGTTTCTCCGATTGGCTCTTCGCAAATTATTGGTAGATCATTAAATCGGAGACGTCGCCGAAAGGTGCGCTCGATTTCCGGATCAAAACCAAATTCAAGATTATTTGAAGAGTTTACTCGGGTCATAAACTAAAAAAAAGCGATAAAATTAATAACTATTTCTTTTTCAAATTATCGATCATCTTCATCCCGGCAACGGCGCCAAAAACTTGATAGCGCGAAACTATATCCGAAAACGACAACGGCAAGTATACCGTATCGGGAGTGGTATAAGTTTTATAAAAACCAAGGTGTATTAGACTCGGGGTGATCGAGTAATCCTACTTTGAAAATTGTTATTATTTTATCAAATAAAATTTGAAGTTTGAGTTGCGAATAACGAAAACTATAAGAGCTTAACAGAATTAAATAAATGGTTTTACAGCTAGTACCCGATCTTGAGTCACTTTGGAATTATAAATTACGAAATGAAAATAACAATGCGATTCTCTTGTTGAGGAGTGGCTTTGACCGTGGAGGTTCCCGAAGCATGAACACTCTTCTTTCGAAGATTAGGTTCAACTAAGCTTAGGTGTATCGACCAAACTTTCATTTTCAAATCGCATCGCCTAAGACTTGCTTTAGGTTGTGAACCTCGCTATTGGATTTTACTCCAATCCGGAAGAGTTACGTTGTCCTCTCTCGAGGGTTGCGTTCTACTCTTTTTACCGATGAGTGATCGATTCGGCTTACGAGCTTCTCGGCTAACTAAAGATCGAAAAACTGTTATGAAAACTATATAAAATATATAGCCTCAATGAATTGATCAACGGTAAATCGTTAGCGTTCAATAAATTGAGAAATGCAAAACTAAAATCATTGCGAAAATTAACTCATCCTCGGATCATTGCGATCGAGCACTATAGAGAATTAGCCGCTCATCGAGGTGGGGAAATCGAATGCGTAAGTATATGACATCATAAACAAACGAACGAGACAAAGAATAAAATTAAAATACGAACAAAAATTAAATAAGAGAAAATAAAATATTATTGCTATATATAAAAAAAGAGACTACAAGAATTTGAACGATTGCGCGGCTACAAGTGATGACAAAAGACGTACAAGATTGTTAAACAAAATAAAGACAAAAAAACAAGGCGACTTGGCGAGCTATCCTGAGACAACTTGATGAGCGATCCCGGGATAAAATTTATCAAACCTTAATCTCAAAATTCCTCTCAAATGACTATTCAAATCTGAATTTCAGAATTCTCTCTCAAAAGATGCCCTAATCGGAATGCTCCCCTCTTCCTCCCCAATGAACCATATTTATAGGTTCATACCCATAAATCTGGAATTTGTTTGGAGGCATAACTATTGGAGGACGCTAGCTGGAGCGTTACAGAATCATGGAGGTGATGCATGGGCGGAGGTGTTGGAGGCGTTACTTGAGGTGGCTGTCATGGCAGCATTGAAGAGGCGGGTGTTACTTGTAATGGCAGCATTGAAGAGGCGGGTGTGATACATGGAGGAGGAACAATACTGATGGGGAGGCTGAGCTGGCGTTGCATTAAGAGGATTGCTGACGTGGAGGAGGCGGGCTGGATCGATGACGTGGCTGTTTGGAGAAGGAGCAGAGGTGGCGGAGCTGCTTCTTCACGGAGGTGGAAATGTTGGCCGGAGCTTGCTGTGAGTGGATGGAGGTGGCAGCGGCTAAGCTAGGTGGCGGCGTCGAGGAAGTTGGCCTTGCACGGTAGTGGCGCCGAGTTGTATGGAAGAGGAGGTGGAGCTGCTGTTTGGAGCTGTTGGAGGAGCTGGCCGGAGCTTTGCATGGAGGAGGCGGAGGTGGCAGCCGAGCTTGCTGCATGGAGGGATGGTGGCCGAGCTGCAGTATATATAGATATATATATATATATATATATATATATATATATATATATATATATATACATATATATATATATATATACACATTCATATATATATATAGGGCAATGTTAATAGCACCCCTCTATTGACTAATAGCACCCAAAAAAAGTCAAAATAACACATTGAAATGGCTGCTAATAACAACTTCAGGGGTGCTATTAACATTGCCCTATATATATACATTCATATATATATAAACATTCATGTATATATATAAACATTCATATATATATATACACATACATATATATATATTATATGAATATATATAATATGCGGGCGTACGGATGTACGGGCAAGGGGCAAGGAGGCTCCAAATCGAAAAGTGATCAACATGAAAAGTTGTGGATCTCGATGATCCTAACAACTTTCATGGTGATCACTTTTTGATTTGGAGCCGTCTTGGCCTTCGATTTGGGCCCCGAATTCGGGGGCGGCGAGAGTGCTACAGTAACCCTCTCGCCACCCCCGAATTCGGGGCCCAAATCAAAGGCCAAGACGGCTCCAAATCAAAAAGTGATCAACATGAAAGTTGTTCAGATCGTCGAGATCTACAACTTTCATGTTGATCACTTTTCGATTTGGAGCGTTCTTAACCTCCAAAACCCCTTGCCCGTACGCCCGTACCCTATGTTTGCCCGCACAGTATATCTCCCCATATTATATATATATATATGTATGGTTGCTTGCATGGGTGAGCTACTGGTGGCCGGGGCTGCTATACGCAGAGGTGGCGGAGCTTCAATTGTGGTGGCCGAGCTTGGGTCTGGTCACGACAGCGGGATATTGCCTATAAATCTCTCCCAGACCTGGCGTAATTCTACAAAATGCAAACAAATATAAGTTTATGATATAAAATAATATTGTTACGAAAATGTATAAAAACAACGAATGAATGCAATAATCTATTAAAATATCTAAGTAAATATTGGTCCTAAATAATGACTAAACCCTTAGTCATCAACCGCGCAAACACGACGCAAACTACGAGAATAGAAAGAAAGAAATCGCGCGGTGTAAAAAAGAAAAAACGATCAAGAACAGGTTGTAGAAGGAGACGGAGACCGCACGGTCAAGGTGTCAACACACCAGCGGCAAGGAACAAGCCGCGACCAAAATGCGGACTCACACCAAAGAGGAGACAAGAGACTAGCAAAGAAGCAGCAAGAAGAGAAAAGAGCACGAGGCCACCCGGTCAAGGCGATAAATACACCAGCGGCAAGGAAGAAACCAGTTAGCAAGGGAAGCCGGGCGAACAGAAAAAAGGCCCTGGAGGAAGCAAGTCGCAAGCACAGGGATAAGCAAGGGATGGAAGGGAGAAGAAAGATGTTGCCCAAACCAGATGAAGCCGGTTGAAGAGGCCGCACGATTAGAGCAACAAACCGTGACCTTCTTGAAGCAAAAGATCGGTTTCCTCTGATACCATGTAGAAAATGGACAAAAGAGGTAAGTAAACCGCAAAATTTTATTGCTAAAAAAGATAAAGATTACAAAGGTATGCCCCCTTATTTATAGAAACAGGGGGAGGAAAGAGAGATTTACAACAAGCGATGTGGGGCTAAATACAAGCCGTGCAGCTTATGCGGTTTGACATGACCAAACCGCTAACTATACAAGAAATAAAACAACTAACTACAAAGCCGCAATCTCCTAGAGTCAGCCTCTCTAACTGACCCCTTGATCTCCGGCTGCAAGTTGTCGGACTACAACCACGGTCAGATCTTTGCGTCTTCAAGCAGACCGCTACACTTTGCCAGACCGCTGCGGCTTCAAGCAGACCGCTGCAGCTTTAAGCAGACCACTGCAGCTTCTCTTTGCCAGATCGCCAGACCAGACCCCAAGACTGCTGGAACAACGAGACCGCTGTGGTTAGAAACCAGGCCGCCCGAACACTCTAAACTTTAACATGAGGGCACCAAAAATTTGAGTGGACAAAAGTGTGCGAAGAGGCTTTCCAGGAATTAAATAGTCAGCTCTCCCAAGCCCCACTCCTTCAGGGACCAAAGGAAGGGGAGGACCTGACGTTGTATCTGGGAGTAGGAGCTGAGACTGTGAGCTCCCTCTTTGTTCAGGAGGAGGTAAAGGAGCAGTTTCCCATCTATTATGTTATCAGGATCTTTAAGAAGGCAGAGCTTCGTTATCCTATCCTGGAGTAGCTGGCTTTCTCTTAGGTTATCTCGGTAAGAAAGCTTAGGCTATACTTTCAGGCTCACACGATCAAGGTGGTGATGGACCACCCTCTTCGTAAGATCTTCGAAGGGGCGAAGCACTTGGGACGGTTGGCCAAATGTTCCATTTAACTGAGTGAGTTTGACATCTCTTTTGTACCATGACTCTCAATCAAGGTACAGGCGGTGGCCGAATTATTGGCTGACTATGTAGTCAAGGTAGAGGGCGAGAGGTCGTCGCAGCAGGTTGCCTAGAAAGTGTTGGTCGACGGAGCTTCGAGGAAGCATTCTCTAGGGGGCGGGTAGTGTTAGTAAGTCCTCAGGGGGTCACAATAGAGCAAGCCGTGGTCTTACATTTCCCAGTCACTAACAACTAGACAGATTATGAGGCTGTGATAGAAGGGCTATGCCTGGCGAAAGAGCTGGGGGTGCAAGATGTGGAGGTGTTCTCTGACTCGTTGGTGGTGGCATCACAAATCAAGGGTGAGTATGAGGCAAGGGATTCTACCCTCACAAAGTACTTGACCGAGGTAAAGGGGATCATCGACGGGTTTCGAGCATTTTCCATTCAACATGTTCCCCGGGAGGAGAATGTTGCAACTGATCGGTTGGCCAAGTTCGGACCCAGGGTCAGAGGTACTTTGACAGAACTATTTCACCAGGCAATCGAGGAGGGTGAGTTGATGGAGGTGGATTGGTGCCCCCTCATGGGTAGACCCCTTCATAACTCTCTTAACCACAGGCAAACTCCCGGAGTAGGTTAGGGATGGAAAGCGCTTCAAGCACAAATCAATTCTTTATTTGATGCACGAAGGAGGTTTGCACTAGAAGACAATTTCAGGGCTCTTAGCCTGGTGCATGACGGAAGAGAAGGTTCCAAAGATCCTTGAGGAAGTGCACTCTAGCGAGTGTGACAACCACTCGGGAGGCAGAACCCTCGAGGCAAGGGTGGTCCGACAGGGATACTTCTGGCCATCTTTGAGGAAGGACACATCGGAGTTTGCAAGGAAATGTTGAAAGTGTTAGCTCTTTGCTCCACTCCAACTTTTGCCCGCCCAGAGGCTTATGAGCGTCACAGGGACCTGAACCTTTGCCATCTGGGGGATGGATTTGGTTGGACATTTTCCCCAGGCAAGTGGGCAAAGGAGATTTCTTTTAGTCATGATCAACTACATCTCGAAATGGTTGGAGGTCAAGGCACTGGCCAAAGTGACCTCCTAGGTGATCCGTAATTTTGTATGGGGAGAGATTATATATTGACTCCCATAGGCTCTAGTTACTGACAATGGGCCCCAGTTTGCTAGCGAAGAGTTCATCAACTTCTGCACTCAGCTGGGGATAGACCTTGAGTTTGCTTCTATCCACCACCCTCAGAGCAACGAGCAGGTGGAGGTGACAAACAAGATCATTGTGAATTTGTTGAAGAAGAAGGTGGAGAACCTGAGAGGAAGTTGGGTATAACAGCTCCCCTCGGTGTTATGGGCTCTGAGTACAATCCCCAACATGGCCACCGAAGAGACCCCCTTCAAACTTTCTCACGGCTATGAATTCGTCCTGCCTATGGAGTTCGAGGTCAGGTCGTCGCGAGTAGTTGCTGCCAAGGAAGGAGATGAGTAATGGAGGATAGAAAACAAAGGGGAGCTACGACTCTCACTAGATCTGATAGAGGAACTCCGTGATACGGCCGCCGTCAGGCATGAGGAGATTAAGCGACAAATGGCTAAGTACTTTGACAAGCATGTTAGGATTAAGCATTTCATAGAGGGGGATCTTGTCTTAAAACAGGTGGATGCCGCGGGGAGATCATCAACAGTGGGGAAGCTTCATCCAAGTTGGTAAGGTCCATACATCATTAAGGGAGCACTAAAGTCAGGGGGATATCGCCTCCAGAATGTGGAGGGGGAGACCCTGGGTCATACCTAGAGCGGTGATGATTTGAAGCATTTATACCCTTGAGCCTTGTATTTAACATTCTTTATTTTTTTATTATTAATTATCTTATGCCTCAAGATCTTTGACAAATGAACTGCGTAAGTTAACAAAGATATTAAAAAGTTGACCCCGAGAATATCCCGCTGACCAGGCTCCCATTAGCTGGTAGGGCTGGAAGTCACTCGGTGGTGGTTTCAAAAGTTGACTCTGAGAAGATCCTACTGACCAGGCTCCCATTATCTAGTAGGGCTAGAAGTCACTAGGTGGTGGTTTGAAATATTGATCCTGAGAAGATCCTGCTGACAAGGATCTCATTAGCTGGCAGGGCTAGAATTCACTGGATGGTGGTTTGAAAAGTTGACCCCGAGAAGATCCCACTGACTAGGCTCCCATTAGCTGGCAGGACTGGAAGTCAGTCGGTGGTGGTTTTAAAAGTTGACCCCGAGAAGATCCCGCTGACTAGGCTCCCATTAGCTGGCAGGGCTGGAATTCACTCGGTGGTGGTTTGAAAAGTTGTCCCCGAGAAGATCCTGTTGACCAGGCTCCCATTAGCTGGCCGGACTGGAAGTCACTTGGTGGTGGTTTGAAAGTTGACCCCGAGAAGATCCGCTGACTAGGCTCCCATTAGCTGGTAGGGCTGGAAGTCACTCGGTGGTGGTTTGAAAAATTTACCCCGAGAAGATCCCGCTGACCAAGCTCCCATTAGCTGGTAGGGCTGGAAGTCACTCGGTTGTGATTTGAAAAGTTAACCCCGAGAAGATCCCGCTGACGAGGCTCCCATTAGCTGGCAGGGCTGGAAGTAACTCGGTGGTGGTTGAAATGTTGACCCCGAGAAGATCCTGCTAACTAGGCTCCCATCAGCTGGCAGGGCTGGAAGTCACTCGGTGGTGGGTGAAAATGTCGGTCCCAAGCTGATCCCGCTGTCAGGCTCTTACATAGCTGATAGGTCTGGAGGGCCCCCGATGGACATGGTAAAGCACTTTGGAAGGGGATGGTATAAGAAGAATGACACTTATTCAGAGTATGGTAGGAGGGACCTAGGTGCGCGAGTGGGCTCTGCGCAGCACAAATACCCACTCGGCAAAGACCCACTCGACAAGCTCACTCGGCGGGTTAGCCTCTTGGAGTGAGTAATTGAGGTCATCTCACACCAAACTCAGTCCACGTGGGCAAGGCCATTGCGGTCACCACCTAAGAGCCTAAGGCAAGTGCGAATGCGCATAGCTGAGGTCAAGCTTTCTCTAAAAGCTATCTTTGGGGCGGGAGCGATCCAGTCGCAACCTAGGAACTAAGGGTCGATGACAAGAAAATGCGTGAGAGCATTTGTGAATTGCAAGTAACAAAAAACAAAAAATTAACAATAACAACCATTTCGGCAGAGACAAAAAACATAGAAAATTTATATTTGTATCTCAAAAAGTATTCTTACAAGTGGGGGTTTTGCTCAAAACATGAATGATCTAGAAAAACAAAATACAGTTAAAAAAGAAAAGCAGAAGGTCTTTAGGAGGAGTCGTTGGGCTTCTTGTTAGAGGATCCTTTGCTCCTGCGGATGGGTGAACCAGCATCATTCCCGAGATGGAGATCATCCTCATCCTCTGGCACGTCGATGGGAGTGAATGCCAGGGGAGAATGCTGCGCGCCGTAAGCTTCTCGCCTCCCTCGTTCAGTAATCCGGCCTCACGCAACACCTCCATCATGTGTTTGGCCGCCCCGTGGGCATTCTCCTATATCATCACCTCGATCTCATAGTTGGTGTATTGATACAGTTTACCCTTCTCATCGGGTGGTAACGGGACGAGGAGCTCTTGCAGGTGCATGTTCTCAGCCTTCAACCCCGTGACCTTGCGTTCAAGGCTAGCAACCCACGCCATAGCAGTTCGACATTTGCGGAGTCCTACAAAAAGGATATTAAAAGAGTTGGTATAAAAATAAAACGATAGTGCGAAAAACTCGTGAGGTTTCACTCACCCCTTGTGCTGGGTGGATGGCGAGGAGTGCCTAGGAGGCCTTCAACTTTTCCTTCAAGGAGGTAACCTCTGCCGAGGCAAGATCCCACGACTTTTGAATGTTGCCAAGATTCTGCTCAAGGTTGAGGCTGCGACGCGATGACATATGCGCAAGCTCAAGGGCTCGAAGCTAGGCATGCACAGCCTCTTGCACGAGGGTCTGGGTCGACTCTGCATCAAAAATGCTGCCATCCTCCCGGCTGTATAGCCCGAAGTCAAATACGATGGCGTCTTCGCAGGTGGAATCCTGCTCTATTTAATAGGAGAGGAGCGTTGAAATGGAGGTCCAGTTGGCCATATGGTCCTATTGGAGCAGAGTTTGACCTGCCTCGTCCATATACTTCTCGCTGAGGCCGAAATTCCGGTGCTCTCTCAGCACTGGTCCCGCAGGAGACTTCTTTGTCATAGCGGAGATCTTGGTATCAGTGCTCGTCGTATCCGTCGCAGCCGTAGTCTTGGCGGGGGCTTCAACAACGGTCTTGCCCTTAGCTAGCACTGACGTTTTGGCTTTTTGGAAGATGTTAGGTAAGGAGCATCCGACTTCCGCTTCGGGGCACTCGGCTGAGATGAAGTGCCCGACTCCTCCCTGCAGGCTGCAAACGCAGATTTTGCGAGAGGCAAGCTGTGGGCGAGAGACTCAGTTTCCTCATACGACCGATGGAGGGGACCTCTCGCTCACCTGCGCGGAAAGTAAGGGTAAGCTTTACTTGGCAACCAAGGCAGGGATTTATAAAGATAGAATGGTACCTTCCCCGGTAAGAATGGGCAGGAGGTAGTCAAGGTTCTTGGGCATGCAGGTACTTGATGTCAAAATTCATCGTGCCAAAGAAGGCATGCAGGGCGGTCTCGTGGCCTCCGAGTGCGGGAGGCCAATAAGACGCCTCGTCATACTGAATTGGCGAGAGGGGAACGATGCCAAAGTTTCCTGACACAAGGATGAATTTATGGGGCCAGTAGTAGTTCTTGTTGGCGAGACCACTGGTCTTGATCGTCTAGCCTGAGAAGAAGACGATCCCGCTCTTGGCCCTGAATTTGAACAGTTTTCAGAAGACTGAGAGGTTGAACTCAATTCGCTCCTCGCGTATATAGCAGGAAAATGCTACCAGGATGTCGACGAAATTTGGATTACGCTGAGCGGGAACCACTCCGAAGTACCGAAGGGTCTGGCACACCTCCGACAACGGGGGGAGACGGAATCCCACCTCGAAGTATTCAAGGGGGATGGCGAGATCCCCTTTCGGTAGGAAGTTCATCTTGTCGGAGCTGTCAGGATGGTGCACATCGAACCCCGACGACACGTAATTGGCAATGGCAGAAAGATACTCCATTACGGTCAGCTTGCTGGGGGAAGTCATGATCGATGAAGCCTTGCGCACACCGAGTCCGGCCGTCAGTCTCTCCCGGCATCTTGCGAATGTGTGGGGGAAGTTGGGTTCGCACAGGTGATCCGTGGAAAATACGGCAAGCGCACCGGTCGCACAAGTAATAAAGTTTGGGAATAAATCCCCGAGTGTCGGTCTCTTGAGAAACACAGTAAGGGATGAGTTAATTTCGAGGAGGACTTGAGATTGAAGTCCTTAGGGCGAAGGTAACGAAGGGGGTTTGATGATTGCGGAAAATAAAGTAAAAATCTAACAACTACTCCTATGCAACGCCGCTATGCGATGCTTCGCCAGGCGGGATGGAAGACTAGTCGGGCCGCAATGCACCGAATCGCTAGGCGGATGGGCGAGTAGGCAAGCGTATGAGGTGGTTAGAACGGCGGAATGAGGGTCGTAAGCACCTCTTCGCAACGCACGCCACTAGCAATTGCTAGTGCGGCAAGGGTGGATGGATGGTGGAGTAATAAGGCGCACTTCAAGCAATAATAACAAAATCACACAAATCACATAGACATGAAAAAGTGCAAGATCATTAACTACAATAAGATTTACTTCATCAATACAAAGAGTTAAGCTAAGCTATCAAATACAAGAGGAAGAGGTGTGCGAATCGACCGAATCCGAAGCCTTGTTGAGGGTTCACGGTTGGAATCTCGGGTTGTCAATCCGAGTCCAAGATCGGTCCTCAACTGCGTCCGGGGTAGAGGAGGCTGTCACTCACTCCCAATGGACCCGTCTTCTTCGTTGAAATGACCCGTAGATTGCGGCTCCAGCTCCTCCTAACTTGATGGAGAAAGCTAGGTCAAAACTCCGCTTGAAGCTCTAGGATGAAGGAGGAGGCCGAGAGGATGCTCCGGCGTTGATTTGGCGTTAAAAGCTTGCCCGGAGACCCTCCCTAAGGTGGAGAATGAAGGAGGACGGCGGAAAAACTCGTCGGGGACGAAATACGGCGGAAAGTGTCGAGCGATCCGGAATAGGGCGAAACCTGCGCTATTTATAGAAGACAGAATTAAACAGCGCGCACGATCACTGGCGCACGACCAATGGTCGTGCGCGATATGGTCAGTGATCGTGCGATATGGAGGCAGAAAAGTGGAAAAAGATATCATGACTGCGCACGACCGGCAGCGCACGAGCAGTGATCGTGCGCGGTATAGCTGGTGATCGTGCGATATGCCGGGACAGAACTTTCACAGGAGAGGTCAAGACTGCGCACGACCGATGATCGTGCGCCAAAGAGGTCAATGGTCGTGCCTAGGTAAAAATGCACGACCATTGACTCCTTTGCCAAAAATGGTGAAAGTCCGATGCCGGACGCCCACACGATCCCAGAACCTGCAGGAAAACTGGACGGGATGTCGATCATGGCAGTCACAGACATAAATAATATGCAAGCAAAAAGGGAAATACACACACACACAGAAATAAGCTAATAAAGTGCACAAGACGTGGAAAACCGTAGCGAACCAAAAGAAGTGCAAATGATGCTAAACAGTGTGCAAAGACAAGAAAATAAGCCTAGATGAGTCCGAAAATAGGTATATAAAGAGGACTCATCACACCCCCAGACTTAACCGTTTGCGCGTCCCGAGCAAACACAACCTAAGCAGACGGGGAAAATGAACTAGCTAATAAAGAAATTGCAAAATGGAGTACCATGCGAAGTCGCATGCTCGCGTGCATAAAAATAAAGTAGAGGAAATTCTTAAGTATACAAAATATTTTATATTTTCCACAATGCGTAGCAAAAATTTATTATTACTCAAAAGTGGAATCACGGTGAATCATCCGGTCCTACGCAGGAAGAAAGTAGACAGGCCACTAAGGTGAGCATTGCCGAAGACCGGGGCTCAAGATTACCCCCAAAGGAATCGACCAATGTCGGAAACCATAAGCTTGCCAGTTCGCACTCTCTCCACGGCACTAGTCAACTCAAGCGCAAGTCCGTAGGACTTCGGGTAATAATGGGGCTTGGGTTACGGTGAGGAAAACAAGGATAAACATGAAGGGTATGCACCTAACCCAAATGAGCTAACGTACAAAACTAGTACCCGCTGCCCACAAAATAAACATGGGTGCACCACACCCCCAGACTTATCTTTTACTAAATGGGTGTGTGCACCGCCTACTCCAAATCCAAATCATCTCAAATAAAGATTTTCAATCAAACTTTTTCTTTCTCTTTTTCTTTTCTCTTTTTTTCTCTTTTTCAAATATTTTTCTTTGTCAACTTTTTCTTTTCACAATATACAATTTCAGCAAATAAAACTTGGGCGCGCTTCCACATTTTCACGAATAAAAAATACCACATCACAACCCAACATGAAAATATAAAACACTAAGCTCGACTTGGGTGTGCGACTAGGATCAGCTATGAGGCTTTGGCGAATATAGTGGAGCTGAATCAAAAGGAAGGGTAGGCACAAAGGGGCTAGAATGGGCGATGTTAGGAATGGGTACAAAGCTCAACCGGGCCAAAAGGTGGCCTACATCATGCTCACGCTAGACTAACCATGTACCAATGCTTCAAGAATAGCTTGGGGCAAGTTCTTAGCAACCGAGAAAGATAATCCTTCCTCCCGACTCAAGCAATATGAGTCTAGTGGCGGCTACACACATTCCTACGCTACCGTTTGATTCACACCGGATTCACCAACTTTTGAGTAGAATAAGAAATATGTACGCAAATAGAAAAATATAGAACTATAAGCATACAGAAAAATTAAATCTACACAAATTTCTATACAAAACGAGAGCAGTTGACTAGAAACACAGCTAGGCCAACATTTTACTCCGTCGCACAATCCTAAACTAGCATAGAAATTTTCCAAATCTAACAAAGATACAAGTTCAACTCGCGGCACGGTAACAGCTAAGCACACGCTCATGTGGGTGTAGTGGTGTGCGATGCAATGAACATAAACAAAATAAAATACGAAAAGCTTCTAGTATGCAAAAGAAATGTGCACGTGCAAAAGGTAAACATGCTCTCCCCCAGACTTAAACTAAACAACACATCAAATGATAGAGAAATTAAAATCAGAATGAGCTAAGGGAAGAGGTTACCCAATGCTCAGCTAGTGAGCATACCAGAAGACGCGTGGAAAGTAGCAGCAGGCCCCCCATACGAAGGATCACAACCCCGCCAATGCGTAGTTTCCATGAATACCTGTAGGGGTGAGCTCCGCAAAAACAAAAGAAAAATATACAAAAAGAAATACTAAACTAAGCTAGACATAAAAAAAAAGAAAAATGCAGAAAATGAAAGATAAGCACTGGGGTTATTGTCATCCCAGCACGACTTATTCAGCAAAAGAAAAGTTCTAGCTAATGGGCCTATGAAAAGAAAAGTGCACAGGCAACTGTCCTAATATCTGTGTCGGTAACGGGTACCGATACGGTGATAGAACAGTTACCCCTCTACCTAGATAATAATACCTGCGACACACAGGTAGAGGAAATAGGAAGTAAGATGAGGAGGAGCACTGGTCCTCACTCATCTCACCACAAAACAAATCCTTGCCTAGCAAGGTATCGTCCACCACAAGCTCGTTGGGGGCAAAGGTGTAGGTAGAGGCTTCAACTGCAAAAGGAGTAGGAAACTCCTCATGCAAGCTGAGGCACTCGCCGACAACCTGAGCGCAAGGCTCAATGTCAACCCAACTCACCTGCAGGGAGTCAACCCGCACAGGCGCAGAAGGAGAAGGGGGGTCAAGGAATAAAGGAGAAGAAAAACTAAAAGAAGCGGAAATAGGGAGAGTGATCCCGGAATCACTCTCAGCAGGATCCAAACATAGATCACTGTCGGTGTCATGTGAGTCATGGCGAGGGGAAACTGAGACCACGAGGTCCTCGGTGGTGGTTTGGACCCCCTCATCCAACAAGGAAGTAGAAACCTCCTCGCCGGCAAGGATTTCCTCATCACGCCTCGGTACGTCACGGTGTTCCAAGACATAGTACTCACCATTGATGAGAATAATGTCCTCGTCACACCACGGCGCATCCTCATGTTCCCAATTTCCAAAGGGCACAACATCATCAACCAACTCACTAGAAATGGGAGTAGGTAATTCATGCAAAGAAAGCGGAGGAGCAACATCATCAGAGATAATATGCGCAGGTTCCTCCGGGGGTGAATCAAAAATAGGGGAAGAAGGCACAAGGAGAGAAGGTGCCGCAATGTCGTCGCACTGACTAGTGGAAGGTCTGATGGGTGTATCCACAGCAGTCCCCCATAGACAAGGTGGTACTGCGGATACATCATCAGAATCAGAAGGAGCGGCCATTTGAGAGGTGGATGAGACAATCCGGATATCCGGTTCATCATCCGCCTCCAACTGGCGTTGAAATTCTGCGCAATCTTTCAACACATGGTCGGTGCTATGACAACACAAACACCGTTTACCATTACTCCTCGGTCCAGGTGGGACCGGAGAGGAATATGAAAAAGGTGTAGGCGGAGAAGAGTAGTGACCATAAGACTGGGGTACGGTGTATGAAGTACCATAAGACAACGGTGCTCCATACACTGAACCACGAGAATTATGCTCCCATTCTTCAGTGGAGCACTCATCACTGCTATGCCCATAATCCCCGCACCAATGGCAACGGATATTCGCATAAGAATACATGGTGCAGCAAGAAAGAATTCACCACGAGAGATTTTCTAAGCAGAAATTAAATACTCGCAAGCAAATAAAGAGTGGAACAGCCTGCTATAGCAAAATAAAAACTAGAAAGGGAATAAAATAAAATAAATAAATGAAAACAACAACTAAAAACCAAAACAAAAATAAAACATGAAATATACAAATGGAAAGGGCAACCATCTCAAATCTTCCTCTCCAAAAACTCAAACGACTATGTTCCCCGGCAACGGCATCAAAAACTTGATGCGTGGAAAATACGGCAAGCGCACCGGTCGCACAAGTAATAAAGTTTGGGAATAAATCCCCGAGTGTCGGTCTCTTGAGGATCACAGTAAGGGATGAGTTAATTTCGAGGAGGACTTGAGATTGAAGTCCTTAGGGCAAAGGTAACGAAGGGGGTTTGATGATTACGGAAAATAAAGTAAAAATCTAACAACTACTCCTATGCAACGCCGCTATGCGATGCTTTGCCAGGCGGGATGAAAGACTAGTCGGGCCGCAATGCACCGAATCGCTAGGCGGATGGGCGAGTAGGCAAGCGTATGAGGTGGTTAGAACGGCGGAATGAGGGTCGTAAGCACCTCTTCGCAACGCACGCCACTAGCAATTGCTAGTGCGGCAAGGGTGGATGGATGGTGGAGTAATAAGGCGCACCTCAAGTAATAATAACAAAATCACACAAATCACATAGACATGAAAAAGTGCAAGATCATTAACTACAATAAGATGTACTTCATCAATACAAAGAGTTAAGCTAAGCTATCAAATACAAGAGGAAGAGGTGTGCGAATCGACCGAATCCGAAGCCTTGTTGAGGGTTCACGGTTGGAATCCCGGGTTGTCAATCCGAGTCCAAGATCGGTCCTCAATTGCGTCCGGGGTAGAGGAGGCTGTCACTCACTCCCAATGGACCCGTCTTCTTTGTTGAAATGACCCGTAGATTGCGGCTCCAGCTCCTCCTAACTTGATGGAGAAAGCTAGGTCAAAACTCCGCTTGAAGCTCTAGGATGAAGGAGGAGGCCGAGAGGATGCTCCGGCGTTGATTTGGCATTGAAAGCTTGCCCGGAGACCCTCCCTAAGGTGGAGAATGAAGGAGGACGGCGGAAAAACTCGTCGGGGATGAAATACGGCGGAAAGTGTCGAGCGATCCAGAATAGGGCGAAACCTGCGCTATTTATAGAAGACAGAATTAAACAGCGCGCACGATCACTGGCGCACGACCAATGGTCGTGCGCGATATGGTCAGTGATCGTGCGATATGGAGGCAGAAAAGTGGAAAAAGATATCATGACTGCGCACGACCGGCAGCGCACGAGCAGTGATCGTGTGCGGTATGGCTGGTGATCGTGCGATATGCCGGGACAGAACTTTCACAGGAGAGGTCAAGACTACGCACGACCGATGATCGTGCGCCAAAGAGGTCGATGGTCGTGCGTAGGTAAAAACGCACGACCATTGACTCCTTTGCCAAAAATGGTGAAAGTCCGATGCCGGACGCCCACACGATCCCAGAACCTGCAGGAAAACTGGACGGGATGTCGATCATGGCAGTCACAGACATAAATAATATGCAAGCAAAAAGGGAAATACACACACACACGGAAATAGGCTAATAAAGTGCACAAGACGTGGAAAACCGTAGCGAACCAAAAGAAGTTCAAATGACGCTAAATAGTGTGCAAAGACAAGAAAATAAGCCTAGATGAGTCCGAAAATAGGTATATAAAGAGGACTCATCAACAGGCGCATGGCCTCGAAGTCACGAGTGCGTGAGAGAGTTGTACAAAGACTCAGAGTTGAAAAATAGTAAATGCGGTAGGTGTGGGGCCTATTTATAGAAAAATTTGGCAAAAATGAGGTTTCCTAGGCGCTGGGGGGTGTGGATAGCATTTCTTGACATTTTGACTCCTCATAATCCATTCAGCTCCACCATCGCTCCTCTTACCTGCAAATGGCAAAATACTCCAGGGAAGACCCTTGGTAAATAGAATGCACAACGAGATGGGTATCAAGAAAAGGATATAATGTGGGGGTATAGCATTCGGCAGGGACATCGAACATTGTGCAAGGAGAAAACGTCGCTTAAAATACGAAAGGCCACTCGCCATTCGAGCGCAAACTAAAGTGCTTATTACAAAGCAAAACAGAAGGGGTACAGATAAAAGAAGGGAAAGCGGAAGGATGGGTAAGAGGTAGCGAGAGTCGACGGACTTAGTACTGGATCCATTGCTTCCGGCCCCGACCTTGCTTCCCTGACCTCAGAGGCACTCGCGGATAGTAGTACGTGCTCACGACGGTCAGCTCCTGGTGGACCAAGCAAATTTGTTCCCTCGCTCACATGATGTGCCTTCTGGGAGAGGTTTCTTCACACCCGCCTCCTTGGCGCTTCATCTCCCCAATGAGGTGTGAGTAGTCCCTCTCGAGAGCACTCAGCCGGCGCTTAGTGGCTACTCAAAGTGCGTCCGCGCGATCAGAGGCTTCCCGATGCTCCCAGATGACCTTTTCCAGGACTTCCACCATCCACTCCTTTATTAACTCGGCATCACGATGGTCGCCAAGATAGTCACAAGCTCGCTGGGGGAGGGATGTGGCGATAACTCTTCATCATAGTTAGGGTCGGTCTCCCGGACCCTCGGATAACCTGGAAAGGAGGATCAACCTTTAATAAAATCGGTTTCGAGCGAAAAGGGGAAATGTGTTCTTATTTACCTGTCATAGGGATGGTGCCCTCGCCCAGTCGCTGGCGAGAAGGACCAGGTCTCCCCTTGAAGAGCCTCTCAGGGAAGGATTGGCACAATTTTCCATTTCCCGGACGGATAGGCATTTGTCCCGAGGGATGGATCTCGAATGGTTGCGAGGTATCGGTTGCCTTCTCGGTCAAAGGCTGAGAACCTGATGCGGGATCATGTGGTATCTCGACGGTCGGGGTCTTAGGCGCTTGGCTTTTCAGGCCTGTAGTCCCGAAGGGAGCATCTGCATGTAATAATGTGAGCGGAAGAATATAAACTAAGGAATGTGAGAAGGTAGCAAGTCGATTACCATGAGCGAGTGGGGGTTCGGCCCGAGCAACTTAGAGGACGGTCTACTAGACCAAGTGTTCATTCCCATTAGAGTGTTGAGATGCCTTGGCATTCGCCAGGGGAACCCCAACCCTCCCTTTCCGTCAGTGGATCCTGCGAATGGACCAATTGATCAGCATAACATGCTTTTTTGGGTTATCGATAGGGTGGGGGGTAAGTAAAGTACCTCCAGTAAGAGGGCAAGTTTCTTGCATTGAGGGGTCGGATTCGAAGAGGCAGACTCGTCCTCTGTGAGGTTTCGTCGAACCGTCATGGCCTTTCTAGGCCGATATGGTGAGTCCGCGGGTCTCTTGGATGCGAGCCACTGCTGAGACAGCTGAGAAGCTCAATGCAAAGCGTTGGCAGAAGGGTTGGTCCCAGCAAAACCGCTAAGACAAGAGATAGTGTCAGTTGTGAAGAAGAAACTGCTGAGACAGTTGAGCAGAAACCGCTGAGACAGAAGATAGTCACAGCTGAGAAGAAGAAACTGTTTAGATAGTTGAGAAGGAACCGCTGAGATAGAGCCAGCAAAATTTCTCTAAGTCCAGAAACGTTGAATGAGGCAGGCTCACTCAACGCTTCTAAAGAAGAGCTCAATTTAGAATTCGTCGAACTGAATTCTAAGTTCGTCGAGCTGAGCTCCCCTTTCGTCGAGCTCAAGTTAAAGTTTGAAGATTCTGAGTTCGTTGAGCTCAGTTCAGAATTCATTGAACTGATTTCAGAATTCGTCGAACACAGCTCACCTTTCGTCGAGCTCAAGTTAAAGTTTGAAGATTATGAGTTCATCCAGCTCAGTTCAGATTTCTTCGAACAGATTTCAGAATTCGTCGAACCCAGCTCACCTTTCGTCGAGCTCAAGTTTAAGTCAGAAGATTTTGACTTAGTCGAGATCAGTTCAAAATTCATCGAACTTATTTCAAAATTCGTCGAACCTAGCTCTCCATTTGTCGAGCGCAGACAAAGTATTTCATGTCGTTGCGAGAAAGCTATAGTAGCGCCGAAAGCTACTGTTTGTCCTCTTCTGAGGGAGGTAGCACTGACCATCCTTGGCGGGGCCCACATTCAATTATATCGTTGATTCAAATCAATAGATATAAAAGAAAAAGAAGAAAGGGGGATTAGGGTTAATGAATACAGAAACAAAACACAGAAACGAAAAGAGAGGCGGCTGGACTTCATCTTCTCCGATGAGCTTGAAAGCCAAGTCCAATAGAGTTAGACAGAAAGACAGAGAAAGATAGCTGAAGCTTCTTCCAGTTCAGCAAGTTTGTCCTGTGTAGAAAAAGGTAGCTGATTCATACAATCAGTAAGGAGATATAGCTGTGTGAAGGGCCCTTATCCTTCAATAGCAGATAGATGTTCTTCAGTGCAACAGAGAAGGAGCTAGCAATAGAAGAAGACTAATTCCTTCTATAGTAAGAGAGCTGGATTGATATCTACTCTGTCCAGCAAGGGAGACTCTGAGATTAATCTCAGAATCAAGGTTTTATTTTGTTTCATCTTCGTGATTAACTTCTTGTAGGATTCAGCTTGTTTGAATCTGAGCTGTAGGGCACTTTGTTCCTGAGTTGTAAGTGACTAATTAGTCACTGAGGTAGGTGCCTTGCTGGGGTACTGAGGTAGGATCCAAGTGTGGATCTGAGGTAGGGATGTCCTCCCAGCCTTAGTGTAGGGCCTAGTGCTTGAGGTAGGTGACTATTGAGTCACTGAGCTGTAGATGACAAGTGTGTCACTGAGTTGTAGGCCTTGGAGCTGGCTGAGCTGTAGGTGCCTGGAAGGGTACTGAGGTAGGTACCTAGAAGGGTACTGATTTGTAGGAGTGCTGCAACACTCTAAGAGTAGGTCCTTGTGCCTGAAGTTATACGGCTGAGAAGCCTGAGCTGCAGGCCTTAAAAATAAGGCTGAGGTAGGTGGTTTGTGGACCACTGAGTTGTATGAGCACTGCAGGGCTCTGAGGTAGGAACCTTTGTGGTTCTGAGGTAGGGTTCTGAAGAGAACCTGAGTGTAAGGCTGAGGGCTTGAGGTGTAAGCTCTGAGGAGAATTTTGGTGGAGTTTGTGCCTTGTTTAACATAAGTTAGAAAGGTGGGAGGAAAAGTGGATGTACCTAATTGGGGAACCACTATAAATATCTGTGTGCTGTATTGTATTGCTTGTTCTTATTTTATATTGCAGGTACTAAGGACAAGCTCTAGATCACTTAGAAAAGAAAATAACAAAAATACTTAAGAAAGTTCAAACACCTATTCACCCCCCTCTAGGTGACTAGCTAACCTTGAAGTAATAACTTTCAAGTGGTATCAGAGGGATGTTACTAAAAAAGGATCTAACAATCTGAGTATACCTCCAAGGTTAACTATAAGATATAATTATGGGGTCAAGAATGAACTATAAGGAGCTAAGGGCCATGAAGCTGCCAATCTACAGGAAGGAAGGATTTGGACTCTAGAAGAAAATGGTCAGACTTTTCATGGAAGCATCTGAACCTAGGATCTATGTAACTATAGTGGAAGGTCCTTTTATCCCCACAAAGGCTTCCACCATACATCCAACTCTGAGAGGGCCCAAGGAATATACATAGATGGACAGAGATGAAGTAATTCTGTCCACCATGGACAAAAGGGCAAAAAACATTATGGACATTGCCATTGATGACTCAACCTTCCAAAATCTTGTACACTGCAAGACCTCCAAAGAAATGTGGGACACTCTTGTGGTCTACATGGAAGGGTCTGAGGAAGTTAGAGATGATAGGAAGTTCATGCTCAACCAAGAGTGTGAGGCTTTCAGACAAAGCAAATCTGAAAAAGTAGATGACTGCTTTGAGAGGTTCTTTAGGACAACCAATGATCTAAGAACCTATGGTAGGGTCTTTAACAACTATGAGCTAAATGACAAGTTCCTTAGATCTCTCACTAAAGATTGGGACACCAAGATTTGTGCCATTAGGGAAATGGCTAAGCTGGCAAACACTCCTCCACCAACTCTCTTTGGAAAGCTGCTATCCTATGAAATGCAGCTGTCTGCTAGACTAGAAGAGGAGAAGAGCAGCCAATCCATGTCCAAGAATAAGTCTGTAGCATTCAAGGCAGAAGCCCTAAGAAGGAGCAAAAGAATGAATCCCTCACCACCAAGGAGGGAAGCTGAATCAAGCTCAGAAATATCTGAGTCAAGCTCATCAGACAACCACATGTCTGATAAAGATTTAGCTGCCTTCTCCAGGCAATTTCAGAAGTTCATGAAGAATAAGGACTAGAGGAGTAGGCCATCTTCATCTTCTTATCACAGGAAGCCATCCAAGGATGATAGGTATGTCCCTAAAACTAGTAAATAGATTTCTTCTAATGTCATCTGTTATTGTTATAGCAAGGCTGAACATGTCATTACTGCCTGCCCAGTCAAAAGAAAGGAAGAAGATGAGAAGAAGAAGAAAAAGCATCACCATCACCACAAGGACAAGAAGAAGTACTTTATGGCTAAGAAGGACAGAAGCTGGATAGATTCTTCCTCCTCAGAATATGAAGATGAAGAGGAAGAAGCCTATATAGGGCTGATATCTATTGCTGCAGGTCCGGAAGAAGAAGAGGAATATCCTACTGCCAGGATAGGAATTAGGGCCCCTCTATCACACTCAGACAGTAATAATGACAAGGATGAAGAAGACAGTGGATGCCATGGCTTAATGGCAATGACTGAAGATGAAAGAAGTCAAGAAGATTCAGAACAAAGCAAGGTACAAATTCTCTCCATTTCTATATCTTCCTCTGACTATGAAACCAGTCCAGACACTGGTGCATCTTCATCCTGTGATAAAGATTGCTCAGAATTTGAGACTGATGTCATTCAATTGATTGACAAGTATGCACTGCTCCTAGATTCTCTAAAGAAGAGCAGAATTCTTGCCAACATGCAAGCCAAAGAGATTGAAGTCTTGAAGCCTTATAAAACTCTTTATAACAATAAATCTATGAGTTTTTTAAGAAAAGTCATGAGTTGTCTGAACTCAAGAAAAGTCTTGAGTGTCAAACCAAGCTTCTAGAAGAGAAGAATAATCAGATTAGATATTTGGAACAAAAGTTCTCAGAGAAATTGGGGATTGTGAATAACCCTTCTCAATCACAGGGTCAGTTGCCAAAAGCTACAACCTGCCAAGTCCTTAAGAAGATGGGTATTAATCACATTAATCATCTGAAAGTGAGGATAAGATCTAGCTTACTCTAGAGGGGGGAGGGGGGAGAATAGAGTATATTTAAATAATTTACAATTTAAAACTATAAAGCAGTGGAAGACTTAATTTGCTTATATGTGTAATGTGCTAGCAGAAAAGTAAACACTAAAGCAATAAGAAAACAGAAACATACAGCACACAGCAGAGCAAAAAGCACAGCAAACCAGATGACACAAGGAGCTATAGTGGTTCCCCAACAACCTGGGTACATCCACTCTTCTACCACCCTAGGTAGGAATCCACTGCAGGAATAGTTGATCAGGTGTCCTGGGCACCAATGAGCTTTTGATAAGGTGCTCAAAAACCAAACCTAGATTTTTTGATAAGGTGTCTTGCCATCACTGAGTTTTTACAAGGTCTCAGAAACCAGCCACAAAACTTTTGAAGGGAGTTTTGAGAAACCCTTTTACATGAGAGAAATGAAAAAGAAAATGAGTTGAGTTATTCTCTCTGTCAACAATCTTAGAGAAGACAAGTGGAAGATGTTGTCAAAGCTCCCCCTGAGATCTGTAAGGGTTCAGGAAGATGAGCTTTGCTTAGGGTGATAGGCCTTCAGTGGCTTCAGATCTCCAGCAATAGATGATTTCAGCAGATGCTGAAATGTGTGATGTCTGGAGTCCTTGATGATGAAGCTTTTGAACACTTGATGCTTGAAGGAGTAGAATAACAGATGATCTCCTTCACAGTAATGTTCCTTGTGTTCTTGAAGAATTCTGACTTAGTAATTCTGTAAACTTTTGTCTACTGAGTCTATTCAAGAAGATGAATTCTTGATGAAAAATTTTCTTGTTTTCTCTTCTATATTCTTTTTCAAATCTTGTCAGTTCTCTATATCTTTTTCAAAATGACTCTCTAGGGAGTATATCAGATTCTGACTTCTTGATAGAAGTTAATCTGTCATAAATGACTACCTTAACTGATATCTGCCTCTAGAGGAAAGTCCTTAAGAAACATTCCAATTAGTCTTCCTTGAAACTTGCTCCAAATTGATTGAAACGACTATAAAATCCTTTGCCATAAATGCTGAAAATAATTCTTAACAAATTCCATAACTGTCCTGAATTTGAATCCTAAAATCGTCGATCTTCAGAAAAAATCGTCGATCTGAGCTCAACGATCGTCGAACTGAGCTTAACGATTGGATTTAAACTGGAAACAGAAATCGTCGAACTGAGTTCTACGATCGTCAAACTGAGCTCAAAGACTTGGAAAACAGCTAGAGACAGAACGCCGGTCTTAGCTCGAAGATCATCGAACGGAGTTCGACGACTCGTTGAACTGAGCTCAGAGATCGTCGAATGGAGTTCGACGATTCGTCGACCCGAGCTCGACGAAAATTGTCTTGGTCTTCAGCACTGAATCCTGATCTTTAGAAGGTCTTGAGGGCAGCTTTCAAACCTAAGTACTAACCCTAAGACTCATTATAATTGACCTATCAGACTATACAGCAAGGTCAAAACAAATTTCTAAGCACATAGTGATGCTTACCCAAATTAGTAATAGGGTGTTCCAACAATCTCCCCCTATTTGGGTTAGGATTACTATTTACATGACAAAATATGAAATAACAAGCATACATCAGAATTAAAAAAAATAAAATAGAAACAACAGTGCAGATAATACCTGTTAAGCATTGCAGAACCACAGCAAGAATCATAGATTTAGTCAGAAATAGATATAAGCATCAGCTTACACAAATTACTCATTGCACTTTTTGAAAAGAATTTCTCTGTTGGGATTAAGGGCTTCCTTTTTGGATCTTCTATCATCATCTGCACCTAAGGAGGTTTGAGATTTTGGCCTTGGCACAATAGCCTCTGGGTGCAGCTTCATATAACTTTCTTGATCAAAGAACTTTCTGGAAGAGTATCTTTCCAATTCTTTCTTTCTCTGCTCTGATAGAGTTGTGATATTGGAAGTGTCTCTTCCCTGTTCTCTTGCTTTCTTAATTTGATCCAATGCAGCCAATTCTTTCATTCTAGCAGTCTGGGAGAGTGGATTGTTTTCAGGGTCTTCAAAAGGAACTGAAGGTTTATATCTGTTTATTGTCACTGAATCATCTGGAGGAATTCTTGTAACAACAGTTTCTTTTAGCTTGTAAGGGAAAGGACCAGAGGTTGAGTTAATAGGACCTTGTCCTTCCCTTTGGTATGGATGTTTCCTGGAGTAAACTCTGTAGTCTCTTTGACTTCCTCTATGTTGTCCTCTTCTTGACTGATAACCTCTTTGATAATGTCCTCTTGGTTGATATCTCTGTGAAGATTGGGAGGAGCTATGTTTTCCAACATATCCAGACTGAGAAGCAGATCCTCCACCAGTACCTGTATCTGGAGGAGGAGGAGGAGGATAGAAGTGTGAAGATCCTTTATCATATTTGTCAAGCTTTCTCTTTTTCTTCATTGCTTTGAGCTGGTTCTTAGAATACTGCATCCATGGTTCAGAAATAGGGAAGTCATGAAGAATATAGTAGGGGATATCATTGTCATCTTTAACTTTCTCAGGAGGTACCATCATCATTGCCTTACTTCTAGCTTTCCTCTTCCTTGCAATAGTTGCAGAGGAGTCATCAGAATCATTTGGAATTAGTCACTATCTGAGCTCTGAGGATTGTCATATAACTTATCAATCCTTTTGATGTAATCTTGTTGTTGCTTTGACTTTTCATGAGAGATAATAGCAGCAGCAATAGTAGTGACAGAAGCAGCAGAAATTGAGGCAGTAGGAGCAGCAGATACAGAAACTTCAACAACAGGTTCTTCAATATGAACATCAGACTCATCAGCCTCTGTTATCAGTAAATCAGCAGTAGCACTATAAGAACAAACAATATCAACAACAAAACATCCATAACATCAGCGGAAAGAACTTGTTCCATAGCCTTGATATATGCAGTAATTTGGCTGGGCTCACATCTAGTAACATGCACAATGGCCTTAGTCAGATCTTCAACTTTCTGAGCTGGTAGACAGCTGAAGTGAGGAGAATCAAAACTAATAACGACTTGAAGTCAACTGTTAAAGGTGGAACCAGAGCTGGAACTGGAACTGTCTCTGGAAAGAATTATTCTGAAGCAGCAGGCACTATCGCTTCTTCATATGACATCTCCCCCTGCCTTGATTCAGTCGCAACTGGATCAAGGCACCCCATATAAGGGATTTCCTGTGGAGGGGAAATAGAGGATAGCCTGGTAGATAGCTCCTGGATGGATTTCAGGGGTGGAGCCATGGAGGTCTCCAGCAGGGCTACTAGCCTGGGAGCTAGCATCCCATAAAGCTTGTCTGCTAGGGCAGGAATATCTACTTGCTCAAGTGAGACTTGAGTTGAGGTAGAGGTTATAGAGACAGAGATAGATGGTGAAGGAGCTGTAGAAGTAGTGATAGAAGTGGTTGATGGTAGGATGGATGGTTGAGAGATTGGAATTGTGGAGATGGAAGATATTGGTGTGGAGATGGATGGGGTGAAAGATGGTTGGGCAAGTATGTCATGGAGTAGTTGTTGGTATGAGGAGGATGATGGAGGCTCAAAAGGTGAGGAGGGGAAATCATCCATGTAGGAATCATTCATGAGGTTGAATGATGGAAGGGAAGAGGAAATGTCAATGGATGGATAATAGTGAAGGGGATGGAATTGCTCTTCTGTGGTGGCTGGAGGAGGTGAAGGAGTTGAAAGAGGAGAGGAAATGATGATGGGGGAAGAGAATGAGGTAGTGATGGTGGTTGTGGAAGTGGAGGTAGAAACAATAGGTGGAGAAGGAGGAGATGAGGAAGCAGGCAACTCTTCTAATGGGGCAGTTGCCTGTGGGGGAGTGACTGTATCAGTCCTTGTGCCTGAAGTAGTGATAGCAGCAGGACCTCTGCTTGGCTTGGTAATCTGCCTGTCCCATTTGCCAAAAGGGCACAGGTCAGCCTCTTGGAGGCATTTATGTGCATCCCACTGAACACTAGCAATTCAGGGCACCTGGAGTACAGGAATAGCCCTATGATCCTCCCAAAATTTACAAGACTTTTGTTCACCTTCTTTTTGATCATGTCAAAGAAAATCTCTCCCCAGTTTAAATGTTTCTTATCCACAATTGCTCCCATCAAGCAGAATTGATACCTAGAGATGGTATCATGTGCAGAGTGCTTTGCCATTAGCACTTTCCCCACAACATCAACAAGAAATCTATACTCAATTGATAAATTCTTTTTCAACAATTTGTTAGGATTAGCGGCAGAATGTCCCATTCTATCTAACATAGTTGCAAACTCCTCTCCAGATAGCTCAATAGAATCATTTCTAGTACTTAATTGAAAGACATCAGTCAGGAGAGTAGGTGTTAGGGATACCTGAGTCCCGGCTATAGTACCAACAATTGTATTCTGATCCAGATTGTGCGCTGTATATACCCATTCCTTGATCTCATCGACAACAATTTTCATCCTTGTGGTCATTATCTGCACTAACTGTTGTTCTCTGAATAAGTCTAGAATATCTTTGAAAACCTGGTCACTGCCCTCAAATTAGCCCATGTCTATATAGAAACCTGTGTCGAATTTCATCTTAGCAAGGGCGGCAACAGACACTGCCATTGTATACCTGCAAAAATGAACAAACATGACCAAGTGCAGAAGAGTTTGGAGGGAAAGAAAAAGTTTGCAGAGAGTATGAAAGCGCAAAAGAAGAATGACGACCGAAAAATGATTTTTATATTAGGGTTCGACGCCGACTAGAAAGATCGTTGAACTCCGTTCGATGATTTTGGGATTCTAGGGGAATCTGAAAGGTCTTCAACACCATCGATCTCCGTTCGACGATATTGGAGAGCGTCGAGCTCTGCTCGACGATCGCTGACCAGAAAGAAGATAGCCTAGCGCTATTTGAAAGCGCTGAACTCCGGTCGACGCTTTCGGAAAACGTCGATCTCCATTCGACGATCTTGGGGAAAAATGTCGAGCGCAGTTTTGAGACTAAAAACAGCCTACAGACACTAGAAAAAACAAGTTTTTAGCCTAGTCTTGGTCTATTTTTAGAGTTTTAAAATCTTGGGTTTTATTTTTAACTTCCTCCATCTAACATTCCTAACTGATTTAGGAAGAAGGTATATTTCTTTTCATCTAATGGTTTGGTGAAAATATCTCCCCTTTGAGAATCAGTTGGGATATATTGAATTTCAATTTTATTTTTCTTAACATTGTCTCTTAAGAAGTGATGCCTAATCTCTATATGTTTTGTCCTACTATGGAGGACTGGATTTTGTGCTATAGAAATGGCACTGGTGTTATCACATAAAATTTTTGACCCTTCTAAGTTGTAACCATAGTCTAGGAACTGGTTTTGAATCCACAAAATCTGTGAGCAACAACTGCCTGCTTCCATGTATTCAGCTTCAGCAGTTGAAGTGGACATAGATGTCTGTTTCTTACAGAACCAGGAGACAAGTCTGTCACCAAGAAATTGGCAAGTTCCACTGGTGCTTTTCCTGTCTACTCTACATCCAGCAAAATCAGCATCTGAAAATCCAGTTAATTCAAATCCTGAGTCTTTTGAATACCAGAGACCTAGATTTAGACAACTTTTTACATACCTAAGAATCCTCTTAACTAATGTTAGGTGTGACTCTCTAGGGCTTACTTGGAACCTAGCACATATACATGTAGCAAACATTATATCCGGTCTACTAGCTATAAGGTACAATAGAGAGCCAATCATTGCTCTATATGTTGTCTGATCAACATGTTTTCCATGTTCATCAACATCTACTACAACATTAGTAAGCATAGGTGTTTTCATACAAGATGCTTCAGACATCAAATTTCTTAACCAGTTCTTTTGCATACTTGGTTTGAGAAATAAATATGCCTTCAGCATGTTGTTTGACTTGCAATCCTAGAAAGAAGGAAAGCTCACCCATGCCACTCATTTCAAATTTTGAATGCATTAGTTTAGAGAACTTTTTGCACAAATTTGAATCAGTAGATCCAAAGATAATATCATCTACATAGATTTGTACTAGTAGGGTATGTGACTTATGGGTTCTATTAAAAAGAGTTTGGTCTGCTCTACCCCTTATAAAATCATTTTTTAGAAGAAAGCATGCTAATGTCTCATACCATGCTTTAGGAGCTTGCTTGAGACCATATAATGCGTTATGCAATTTGAAAACATGATCAGGATAAGTTGAAGAGATAAAACCTGGGGGTTGCCTAACATAGACTTCTTCTTTGATGTCTCCATTGAGAAATGCACTCTTCATATCCATTTGGTAGACCTTGAATCCTTTGTGAGCTGCATAAGCTAGGAATATTCTTATGGCCTCTAACCTTGCAACTGCTGCAAAGGTCTGGTCATAGTCTATTCCCTCCTCTTGAGAGTATCCTTGAGTAACTAGCCTTGCCTTATTTCTTACAATAACTCCTTGATCATCCAATTTGTTCCTGAACACCCACTTAGTTCCAACAATGGAGTGATCCTTAGGCCTTGGCACTAGTTCCCAAACTTTATTCCTCTCAAATTGATGTAGTTCCTCTTGTATAGCAATGATCCAGTGTGGATCTTGTTCTGCATCTTGAATGGATTGAGGCTCAACTTCAGATAGAAAGCAAGTGTGCATCAGGTTCTGGTTGACCTACTTTCTGGTTTGCACACTAGCTGAGATGTTTCCAATCACTTGGGAGATTGGATGATCTCTTGTTGTTACTAAATAAATAGGGGGTGTTGATTGTTCACCAACCAGTGTTTTTGTTTCATCTTATGGAACAACAACTGGCTCTTCTAGATGATGAGCTTCATCTTCATCATCACTGCTCTCATCCTTTTGCTGGATAGGTGAATGTACTGAATGCTTCTCTGCAATATGCAACCTGTCCAAATTTTCTGAAAGAGAGTTTACCTGTAAGGGTTCTATGGTAGATGTATTCTTCTCCTTGTAAAACATATTAGTCTCATCAAAAGATACATGAACAGACTCTTCAATTTTAAGAGAAGGTTTATTATAAACCCTATAAGCTTTACTGATCATGGAGTATCCTAGAAACACTCCTTCATTAGCTTTCGCTTGAAATTTTGCTACATACTTCTTGTCATTATTATGAATATTACAAATGCAACCAAAAATCTTGAAATAGTCTACTTTAGGTTTCTTCCCTTTGAGCAATTCATAGGGAGTCTTGCCCTTCAGTTTATGTATCAAACTTCTGTTCAACACATAGTTGGAGGTGTTCACTGCCTCTGCCCAAAAAGATAGAGGGAGGTGAGCATCTGTCAACAATGTTATGGCAGATTCAATAAGGGTTCTATTTTTGCTTTCAGCTACCCCATTTTGTTGAGGAGTTCTAGGAGCTGAGAAAGTATGCCTGATCCCTTCACTCTGACAGAACTCTTGCATAAGAAGAGAATCAAACTCTGTCCCATGATCACTTCTAATCAGGGCAATGAGAGTTTTGAACTCAATCTGTATGCATTTGAGAAAATTTGTCAAACATTTAAAGTTATCAGACTTCTTCCTCAGAAAGAATACCCAAGTGAATCTAGAGAAGTCATCTGCAATCATTAAAGTGTAAGATTTCCCTCCTAAGCTTTGTACTGTAATGGGTCCAAAAAGATCCATGTGTAACAGATACAAAATCCTAGGTGAATCACTCTTATTAAGTGACTTAAAACTATTTTTAGTTTGCTTGCCTAATTGACAAGCCCTGCAGAGTCCTTCCTTCTTATAGGGGCCAGAAGGTAGTCCTCTAACAAGGTTGTCCTTGGATAGCCTAGCAATGTTTCTAAGGTTTATATTTCCTAGTCTCTTATGCCAAAGATCATTTGGTTTGCAAACTGAATTAAATGAACAGATATCTATATTGGTTGAAAGGAAATCTACAAGATAAATGTTACCTTTCCTTTTACCTATTAACACTGTTGTGTTATCCTCTGACTTGATCTTGCATAAGGATTTGTTGAATATCACCTGATAGCCTTCATCACAGAGTTGACTGATGCTGATTAGGTTGTGCTTTAGTCCTTCCACATAAGCCACTTTCTAAAATGTGACTGAGCCAATCTGAACAGCACCATATCCTTTTATTTGACCAAAGTTTGAATCTCCAAAGATCACTTTGTGTCCAAGTTTGGCTTTGAAGGATGTGAGATTGTCCTTGCTTCCTGTCATGTGCTTTGAGCACCCACTATCCAGATACCATTGTTGGGTCATTGCTGGATAGGTCTTCACCTGCACATAAACAGTTTATATGTTTTTGACACAGTTTACCTTGGGCCTAGGTTTATAACCTTTAAACTCTGAAATGAAAGACATCCCTGGCTGACTCTTATATCCTTCAGGATGGTATCTCCTAAGAGGAACTATCCATTCAGTATAAGGGTTGAAGATTTGGGATGTAAGACTTCTAGGATTGATTTTAGATTTACCTCTAAAAGATTGTTCAAAGCTCTGAGCTCCGTTCGACGATCGTCGAGCTGAGTTCGACGATCTTGGGTCAGATCGTCGAGCTCCGTTCGAAGATCGACTATGCCAGAGTTTAGAGTTCAGAAGTCGTCGACCTGAGTTCGACGATAAAGCTTGAGATCACCGAGCTTCGTTCGACGATCGTCGAGCTCTGTTCGACGTTTTCTGTTGAAATTTAATTTTCTTTGGCAAGTCTGTATTCTTCCTAGCCACCTCTACAACTCCCTTTCCTTTAAGAAATAAATTTAATTGGGGTTGTCAATACTATAGGTTGGCTGGATGAAGCACCCAAGCCCAGTGTATTATTGAATCTTGAGTTCACTGTGCTTGTGATGTCCATCAGTCTGATACTTCTCCCATTAAGGGATTCTTCAAACTTCTTTGCCTGGGATAGTTCACTTTTCAGTGAAGCTATCTCCTCCCTACAACATTCTAACTCCTCAGGGAGTTTGAGGTTGTCTGATTTTAGAGTGCTATGTCCAGACAATTGATTTCTGAGAGAGATAATCTCTTTCTCAGACTTTAACAGGTCTAAACAAAGTGCCTTAAATTCAGATCTAAAGTCGTCTGAATCAAAATCAAAGGAATCTATTACCTGGTCTTCTTCAGTTTGAGTTTAAGATTCTGAATCTAATTCTTGTTCTGCATCAAAATTATGTTGGGAGGCATTGATAGCCATCATGCAGAATTCCTTTTCTTCAGCATCATCTTCATCATCACTTGAGCTTGATGAAGCTTCTGATTCTTCTTCAATATCACTCCAGGTTTCTGCTACAAATCCCTTCCTTGTATGTTTATTTTTGCTGGAGGAGGATTTGTTGTAATTGTTCCCCTGGAGTCCTTATCTCTTCTTCTTTCTTTTCTATCCTTTTTGTCCTTGTTCTGGTTTTCTGGATAATCAGGCACAATATGGCCTTGTTTCCTGCATCAAAAACAGATTATTTCTTTATTATTTGACTTGTCATACCTTGGCTTCTCATGCCCTCTGGATGACCTCTTTCTGAAATCTTTCCTGGCCATCTTATAGAATCTTTTGGCCAGTAAGCTCATTAATTCTTCATTTCCTGTGACCTTGTCTTTAGGCAGTTCTTCTGTAGCTTTGAATGCTATTGTCTTCTCCTTCCTGATAGCTGGAGAAGCAACCTTTTGTTCTTCCTCTCTGTTCTTGATGAGCAGCTCATAGGACTTGAGCTTGCCCAACAAGGCTTCAGTAGTAATCTCAGTTAGGCTTCTGGCATCCTTGATAGGCCAGATCCTTGAGTCCCAAGTGCTAGGGAAGCACATTAGGATCTTGTCATTTAGTTCAGTTAGGGAGATCTCCTTGTCCAATGTCTTTAGCTCACTGACTATCAGGCTGAGCCTGTTATACATGTCAGCCACTGATTCAGTTTCTCCCTTTTTGAAGTTCTCATATTGGCTTATGAGATGGGATCTCTTGTCCTTCCTTTCATCAGCAGATCCTGAGACAATTTCAGATAACTTGTCCCATATGTCTTTTGTTGAGTTACATTCAGCCACTTTCTGGAATATTTCATCAGACATAGTCTGAGCAAGGATATTCATAGCCTTTGCATCTACAACTTTCCATTTCTTTATTTCTGCATCTGTTCCTGAGGGAGGTGGAACAGCACTTGTACTTGTGATTACTGGGGGGTCTTGGACACACAATCAAAATAGAATTGTAGATGTCCTCATCAATAGAATTCATGTAAAGCCTAATCCTTGCCTTCCAAAGTGCAAACTTAGAAAGGTTGTACACTGGAGGTATGGTGCTAGCATAATCTTTGTTCCGTGCTATGGTTTTGAAGAAAATAAATATAATACAAAATAATAATAACCCTCTATAAAAGATTGATCTTATCAGAGATCTTTTGGTTCAGGTGTTAGCCTGTTCAACCAATCTGTTAAAGATTCAGTTGTTGAGTAACCAACCTACCTCTGATACCAATTGAAAGTGAGGATAAGATCTAGCTTACTCTAGAGAGGGGGGGGGGGGGTGAATCGAGTATATTAAAATAATTTACAATTTAAAACTGTAAAGCAGTGGAAGACTTGATTTACTTATATGTGTAATGTGCTAGCAGAAAAGTAAACACTAAAGCAGTTAGAAAACAGAAACACACAACACACAGCAGAGCAAAAAGCACACCAAACTAGATGACACAAGGAGCTATAGTGGTTCCCCAACAACCTGGGTATATCCACTCTTCTACCACCCTAGGTAGGAATCCACTGCAGGAATAGTTGATCAGGTGCCCTGGGCACCAATGAGCTTTTGATAAGGTGCTCAAAAACCAAACCTAGATTTTTTGATAAGGTGTCTTGCCACCACTGAGTTTTGACAAGGTCTCAGAAACCAGCCACAAAACTTTTGAAGGGAGTTTTGAGAAACCCTTTTACAGGAGAGAAAGGAAAAAGAAAATGAGTTGAGTTGTTCTTCTCTGTCAACAATCTTGGAGAAGACAAGTGGAAGATGTTGTCAAAGCTCCCCCCTTAGATCTGTAAGGGTTCAGGAAGATGAGCTTTGCTTAGGGTGATAGGCCTTCAGTTGCTTCAGATTTCCAGCAATAGACGATTTCAGCAGATGCTGAAATGTGTGATGTATGGAGTCCTTGATGATGAAGCTTTTGAACACTTGATGCTTGAAGGAGTAGAATAGCAGATGATCTCCTTCACAGTAATGTTCCTTGTGTTCTTGAAGAATTTTGACTCAGTAATTCTGTAAACTTTTGTCTACTGAGTCTATTCCAGAAGATGAAATCTTGATGAAAAATTTTCTTGTTCACTCTTCTGTATTCTTTCTAAAATCTTGTCAGTTCTCTATATCTTTTTCAAAATGACTCTCTAGGGAGTATATCAGATTCTGACTTCTTGATAGCCGTTAATCTGTCATAAATGACTACCGTAACTGATATCTGTTTCTAGAGGAAAGTCCTTAAGAAACATTCCAATTAGTCTTCCTTGAAACTTGCTCCAAATTGATTGAAACGACTACAAAATCCTTTGCCATAAATGCTGAAAATAAGTCTGAATGAATTCTATAACTGTCCTGAATTTGAATCATGAAATCGTCGATCTTAAGAAAAAATCGTCGATCTGAGCTCAACGATCGTCGAACTGATCTCAGCGATTGGATTTAAACTGGAAACAGAAATCGTCGAACTGAGCTCTACGATCGTCGAACTGAGCTCAAACACTTGGAAAACAGCTAGAGACAGAATGTCGATCTGAGCTCAAAGATCATCGAACGGAGTTCGATGACTCGTTGAACTGAGCTCAGAGATCGTCGAATGGAGTTCGACGATTCGTCGACCTGAGCTCGACGAAAATTGTCTTGGTCTTCAGCACTGAATCCTGATCTTTAGAAGGTCTTGAGGGCAGCTTTCAAACCTATGTACTAACCCTAAGACTCATTCTAATTGACCTATCAGACTATACAACAAGATCAAAACAAATTCCTAAGCACATAGCGATCCTTACCTAAATTAGTAATAGGGTGTTCCAACATCATCAATTCAAATCTGAATTCCATAATAAGAAGACAATGTTTCAAAAGGCAAATTTACCTTCAAAAACTGTCAAGTTTGCACCTCCCCATGAGGATCAATCAAATGTGTGCTCTACCAGTGGGGTAAAGACACATGATCTCAGAAGGAGTGATTTTGTCCACTCTAGCCATAAAACTCAGGATAAGCTCTTTAGATTTGGATCCAAATATCCTGTATCTAAAGAGATGAGAGAGACCACTAGATGGCAGGCTCCAAAAATACAATTGGCCCATCCTGGACCAGCTGTATTTAGTTCTTCAGCACCTTCACTCAGGAAGAAGGAAGTAACAACATTAAATGCTCATCCAACAAAATCTGGGGCTGCTCACTTCTCTCATGGACAACAATTCCGTGCTGTCCAGAAGAGAAGATACAACATTCATAAATGTTGGTGCTGTGGAAAAGTGGGCCATTTTGCCATTGATTGTTGGTCTAACCTGAATGTGGCTAGTGGACAGAAAGGTGCTTAGCCCAGACAAAGAGTTGGGCAAAAGTTCTATAAAGCTAACATGAACCTAGGACTCAATAAGTATTGGGTTCCTAAGGTAATGTAAATTTTGTTTTGCAGGACAGTCCAAATACCTGTTTAGATAAGACTTGGTATTTGGACTAAGGATGTTCCAGGCAAATGTCTGGGATAAGTTGATTGCTCAAGGACTATGGTACAAGTGGAGCAAGGAACAAAGGTTGAGGTTGATAAGAGTGTAATCCTCAAAATCTAGAGGCAGCAAGCCTCAAGGTAAGTCTCTCTCTCTCTCTTGTATAAGGACTAAGTTTGCAAAGTCATGAAGTAAGTTAGATGTGCTTAGGATGTACCTAATCAAGCACACTAGTTAAATAATAATGATTCAATTATCCTTCATAATTATCTGCATTGTTAACTTTTGAAGACTTTTATCTCAAGCCCAAATAACATGTAAATAAGTGCATAATAGTGTTGCTAATAAAATTGGCTTATTAGCATGATATGTCTCCATTATACTTAGAATTGATAAAATACTTGTATAATGGTGAGACAAATAGAATATACATCCAGACAGTGAGGGAAGCTACAAATTAATCAGGCATTAAGTGAATAAAAGAAAAGTTGAGAGGTATAATAGAATCACTAAGTGCCCTGTATCTTAACAGGAAGCATAGAGCAAGCCGTAAAACCTAAAAGTACTAACTTAAGTCTAAAAATGTTTAATTGGTTAATCTAATGATAAGGTAATTAAACTTTTTCACTATATATATAAAGGAGACAAGAAATAAAAAGCCACACCACTCTTAAAAACTTTAACCATAGCCGTCGAGACTGAAATCTTCTCAGCGTCTTGCCGCACTGACTCAATGGTGCCAAAGATCTCAAAGGAGGCCCAGGAGGGCTATGAAATTATGAGGAATTGATTCAGTCATGCCTCACCAGAGATTAAGGAAGTGTTAAGGATGATAGAGACCGTAGGTTTGGAGTACACCCTTTCTGAACCCTCCACCATTCTTAGAGAAGAGGTAGTAGAATTCTTCTCCAACATCAAGGTGTCGTCCTCTTAAAAATCACTTAAGTCTAAGATTGAGGACATCAAGATTAAGGTAAACCCTAAGAGACTAGGCAAAGCCCTTCATCTACCCTTCGTCAACCCTAGTGAGGAAGAAGAACCCACCATCATGGATAGAGATAGTTCTCTCAGGTGGTGTAGATACAGTGATGCCAAACCTGGGTCTCTTAAGAGGAAATACTTCAATCAGAGAGGTAAACGGCTAGCAGATATTGTAGGGAAAAGCCTTATCTGCAAACCTAGATCACATGAAACAATCTCCAAGTCAATGTTTGATGTCATGACTAGGATAATCTTCAATAGGAAGACCCCTTGGTCTTCTCTCATCTACCAGAGAATAGTAGACTGTCTACACACTCCAAACATAGGCAGAATTCTTTCCTTATACCTAGTGAACACCTATCCTGATACATTCAAGCAGGAGCAAGGAGTAAAGATTCACTACCTAAAAAGAATGTACATAAAAACTTTGGACATATTCATTAGGATCCTACCAATGAGCCAAACTTCAGCAATAAAGGACTCCTCTAGGGACACAGGGAAGAAACCTGCTGAGGAAGAAAGAACTGCCAGCTCTGAACAAGAGCTTGGAACCTCCTCTCCAGCTGATGTCGGTCTATAGGTTGACTTATCACTCAGTCAATCCTCTGCAAACTTCCATCTATAAGTCAGTGATGTGCATGTTGATAAAATCCATGCCAGTCCAAGGTCAGGACAAGTTTCAAAGAATGCTACTGAAGAAGATGTTGCTGCAGAAAATGAGGCAGATATGGCTGTCAGCTGAAGATATCCCTACTACAAAAAATAACCAAGAGCCTTCTGAGGCATTAGATACCTATCTAAATGGATCAATCCCAGAAAAGGATGCTCAGTCTGAGGGGGAGCATGATTAAATGGATTTGACAACTCAGGATCATGTCATCAACAAAATTGTTGAGTCTGCACCTACTACAGGTAGTAATACTCATACCCTCTTAATTAGTAGTGTTAATACAACTTTTAGCTAAGGAAATTTTTCCTTCTATATGTGCTTTAGTTGAGGGGGAGCCCTTATAGGTCCCTGCTCAGGAAGATGTTCCTCCTCCTATGAACCATCCTTCAACTACCCCAATCTCCAATGAGGAATTACTAAACCAAATCAAAGCACTCATAGATGCTCAGACCACAACCCTCAAGGAGTATGTTGACTAATTAGTTGCCAAGCTAAGGGAGCAACTATTGACTGAAGTCAAGGAAAGTAAAGAAGAATCTTCTCACTTAAACAAACAGGTCACCACCTTATTTGACATGGCTAGAAATGCTGGCATAAAGCTGACCACCCTCATGAAATCCTTGGAAACAAGCCAACAATTCTATATTTTACATAGGATATGTCAAGAATAATTTGAGCATAACTGACGAGGTGATCAGGGGTGCAGCAGGTCATGTAAATCAGCATGTCACCAATGTTGCTTTTCACTCTATGAAGGAGGCATTACTTCTGAAAAATGAGCTGCTTGCTGACAATGAGAGAATATTCCAATCTATGTCAAGAAAAAGTGAAGCCAACACCACCTTACTGCAAAAGAACATCTATGAAGAAGGCAGTAAAGGGGGAGAGTAGCCATGATAAGGCAACAACACTCATTGAAGATCAAGCCTTCAATATAATTAAAGGCACCAGGGTGGCACTGCACCTGCCCCTCCTGGATAAAAAGAGGACAGAGGACCTAGAATTCCCAGCACAAGCTAGAGTTGTACAGGATGCACAACTTGCAGTCAGAAGAAAGAGGGAAGGAACTCAAATGGCTGAAGAGTTCATAGCTAAGAGGAGAGTTGAGAACAGAGATGATCCAGATCATGACCGCTGAGTGATGCCTCTTATACATCATTATCAATGCTTGGGTAAGCCATGGAAAAATCTTAAAGAATATTGATAGTGTATATCCTTCTGAGGAATGAATAAAGCATTTGGAAAGAAATTCCCTAAGGGAAAGAGTATTCAAATAAAATTTGGTAAGGAAGAGCAACCCTATGAAAATGCCTCCCAGATATATTCCAAAGCAATTCCTTTACTTCAAGTGGCAGGAGAACAAAGCTGAAAACTTGAAGAAGACTGCTGATACCAAGGATGCTGATTCAAGTTCATTAAAGAAGAGTTGATATGAGGCTGCAAGACTAAGGTTCTTTAAATATTTGAGCAATGTCTTGTAATGAATATCAACAGTGTAGCAATATCAAATCTTTATCAATGAAATTAATATGGGTTGTATTATTGTGATAAATGTTCTTGCAATTTTCATTTATATATTTGTGATTAATGAAATGTTGTTCTTTCATAGATATCTTATAATCACAAGTTTGCTACTGTTGTTTGGCTAAGTTAATGATTAGGTAGATCTTAATCATAATGTTTACCTTATAAATGATTAATAAAGCTCTTGCTGTTAATCATAGTGTTACATTGTTAATGATTAATATTTCTCCAGTACTATTAGTTATTCAATCAGAGTGTTAAGCTATCTCATCTAGGGGGAGTTACCCTATACTGGGATGGCTTGTTGTCATGATAATGTTTCATCAAGTCTATCATGATATTTTTTGTGTTGATGCACCTTAACATGGATGAATGTTCTGCCTTCTTCAAATAGGGCGAGATTGTTGGGAATTGTGCCATACAATGTTAAAGTTTGAATTCGTCGAACTGATTTTAGAATTCATCGAACCCAGCTCACCTTTGTCGAGCTCAAGTTAAAGTTTGAAGATTATGAGTTCGTCGAGCTCAGTTCAGAATTTGTCGAATAGATTTCAGAATTCATCGAACCCAACTTACCTTTCGTCGAGCTCAAGTTAAAGTCTGAAGATTCTGAGTTAGTCGAGCTCAGTTCAAAATTATTCGAACTGATTTCAAAATTCGTCAAACCCAAATCTCCATTCATCGAGCGCAGACAAAGTATTTCATGTCGTTGCGGGAAAGCTACAGTAGCAGCGAAAGCTACTATTTATCCTCTTCTTAGGGAGGTTGCGCCGACCATCCTTGGCGGGGCCCATATTCAATTGTGCCGTTAATTCAAATCAATAGATATAAAAGTGTTGGTTCCATTGCCCACTATGTCCTGGATTTGAGTGAAGTCAATCTTATCAATGATATACACATGTCTGTAGATGAGTATGATAGGTCAGGTACCCTAAGTGGCTAAGTCAGGTAAACACTTACCTAAGGTGTGGGATGATATAAATCTGTCTATTTCCATAGGCGTTGAGTGAAGGAACATCACTCAATGTCAGATGACTTATAGCCCTGAGTGTAGCCTATACTGTCATAGCCTAAGTTGGAATGAGCTAAAATGTGGCTAAGTCCACAGGCGTTGAGGGAAGTAAACTCACTCAATGGCATGCTACTAATGAGAAAGTTGGCCAAGTGTTTTAGCATTGAGTTATGAAGACACACTCAACGCCATTCAAAAAAAGGCTGTAAGTTGAACAGGTTGAACTAAGTTCACATTTCATTGAGCTCAGCTCATATTTCGTCGAGCTAAGTTCAGAGGTTGAGTTTTGAGTTCGTCAAGATCAGTTCAGAGTTCGTCGAGCTCAACTCACATTTCGTCGAGCTAAGTTCAGAGCTTGAGATTATGAGTTCGTCGAGCTAAGTTAAGAGTTCGTCGAAATGAGTTCAAAGTTCGTCGAGCTCAGATTCACCTTTCGTCGAGCTCAGAAAGACAGTCTATGCCCAGTGCTTATTAAATACAAAAAATTGGCTAAGGCAGAAAGTGTTGAGTGAGGCATGCTCACTCAATGCTCTCAATGCTTAAGTTGCTGAAGAAGCAGAAATTTGGTTAAGGAAAAAAGCGTTGAGTGGAGGTTACTGACTCAACGCTGTCAACACTTAGTGAAAACAGAATTTTGTCTAAAGGGTTTGGCGTTGAGTGATGCTTACTCACTCAATGCCAAGCAGGAGAAAGTTGATAAAGCAAGTTGGCATTGAGTGAAGCCGAATCTCTCAACGCCTAGAAACAAGCTTTATATTTAAGTAGTTTGACGTTGAGTGAAGGTTACTAACTCAACGCAAAGAGACAGTAAAACTGTCTGAGTGGTTTGGTGTTGAGTGATGCTTACTCACTAAATGCCTATTCTCTAATGCTCGATTTTGTCTAAGTCCACAGATGCTGACGTCAACATAATCGACAAGGTCAACAAAGGTCAATTCAGACATGGGGAAGCTACACTACACAATAAAACTTGGCGTGAAGCTACTGTACGTCTTCTTCCGTTAAAGCAACGCACAGCTAGAAGCTGCAGGTGGGGCCCACCGATCTCTAAGAGCCGTTGATCGGCGAATTGCAAAAGGAAGAGATAGGGATAAGATAGATAACTTTTAGGGCATACAATATTCATGAAGGAGAGAAGCCTTCTTCATCTTCTTCGCCATTGCTGCATGTGAAAAGCTTGAAGCTCTCTAGTAAGAAAAGTTCAGTTAGTTGTGCAAGTCTCCATCTGCCACAGCAGATTCAGAATCAGTTCTGAAGAAAGAAAAACCTTCATCCTTTGGCAGGTTCAGTGAGCTGTTTAAAGACTAAAGATCAAAAGATCTTTAGCCTTCAACAACAAGTTCAGAAGTTATCTTCTGAGTTCCTCCTGCAAATCCTTTCCCTACTGTGAGGAGAGTTGGAGCAAAAAGTTTTCTGCTCAAGTGGTTGACACAGAGAAATTTATTTGTGTCAAAGTTAATTAAAATATTTCTTTTTGTAGGATCCTTCTGGATCTAAGCTGTAGGACCTTTGGGTCTGAGGTAGGGCAAATTTGCCTGAGCTGTATGAGAGTGCTACTCTTTGAGGTAGGTGAGTTTTTCTCACTGAGAAGTAGGGCAATTTTGCCTGAACTGTAGGAGAGTCCATCTATCTGAGTTGTAGGAGTAAGCTTGCTCTAAGGTAGGGGTATCCTTCTTAGCCTGAGTGGTAGGGCTTAAGTGCCCGAGGTAGGTGATACTTGTATCACTGAGTGTAGGCCTTTGTGGCTGAGGTGTAAGTCTTAGAGGAGACTGAGAGATCCTGAGGGATCTGAGGAGTAAGTTTCTTGGAGCATTGGTTTGGAGAAGTGCCTTGACTAACAGGAAGTAAGCAAGGTGGGAGGAGAGTGGATGTACCAATAATATTGGGGAACCACTATAAAACACCTGTGTGCTTTTCTGTGTTTGCTTATATTTTCTTAATTGCAGGTGCTAAGGACAAGCTCTAGATCACTCTAAGATGAAAGCTAAAAGAAACAAACAAGTGATTTAAAAAGACTATCAAAAGACCTAAGCAGACCTATTCACAGGTCTGTGAGTAGACTATCAGAGTGGCGCAGCGGAAGCGTGGTTGGCCCATAACCCACAGGTCGACAGATCGAAACCTCCCTCTGATACCATAGTGGATGTACCCATAATTTTGGGGAACCACTATAAAACACCTGTGTGCTTTTCTGTGTTTGCCTTTTTTTTAATTGTAGGTGCTAAGGACAAGCTTTAGATCACTCTAAGCTGAAAGCTAAAAGAAACACACAAGTGATTTAAAAAGACTATCAAAAGACCTAAGCAGACCTATTCACCCCCCTCTAGGTTGCTAGCTACCTTGAAAATAAGATCTTTCAAGTGGTAACAGAGGGAGGTTGCTCAAAAAGGATTTAACAATCTGAGTGATCCTCCAAGGTAGCTGCTGCTAAGTGGTCATGGGCTCAGGAGAGAGCCAGAGAGAGCTGAGTTCCATAAAACTCCCCATTTACAGAAAAGAGTAATTTGGAATATGGAAGGAGAGGGTGAGGCTATTCATGGAAGCCTATGATCCAAGATTTTTTGCAACTATTAGGGAGGGACCTGAAATTCCTATGAAGGTCTCTACTCTGGATGCCAACATCCAAACACTAAATACACTCTCTGAAATGACCAAAGATGAGGTCATACTAGCTGGCCTTGACAAGAGAGCACAAAACATCATTGCTAGTGCTGTAGATGACTCAACCTTCCTGAACTTGGTTCACTGCCAGACCTCTAAGGATATGTGGGACACCCTTGTGGCCTACATGGAGGGTACTGATGAGGTAAGAGATGATAGGAAGTCTCTGCTCAACCAAGATTATGAGGCTTTCAGGCAAATCTTGAAGGAGAACATAACTACCTGTTATGAAAGATTCTTCAGGATCATAAATGAGTTGAAGACATATGGAAGGGTCTTCAATAATTATGAAATTAATGACAAGTTTCTATGATCTCTCACGAGAGACTGGGATACTAAGATCTGTGCCATAAGAGAGATGGCCAAGCTTGCTGACACTCCTCCCCAAATATTGTTTGGGAAGCTGCTCTCCTATGAGATACAGCTGGCTACCTGGAAGAAGTAGGATACCTCCAACAAATCACTGGCCAAAGAAAAGTCCTTGACCTTCAAAGCTGAAAGCACAAGGAAAGGCGAGGAAAGGATTCCTTCTCCACCAAGGAGACCAACTGAGTCAGACAACTCTGACTCAGAGGCATCAGACAACAGCATGTCTGATGAAGATTTTACAGCCTTTTCCAAACAACTCTAGAGGTTAATTAAGAAGAAGCATTGGAAGAAAAGGCCTTCCAATTCCACCCATCACAAAAATAACTAGACCAAGACTGACAGGTATGGTTCTAAACATAATAAATATAACTCCTCTAAAGTAATTTGCTATTATTGCAGCAAGCCTATACATGCGATAGCTGACTGCCTAAAGAAGAGGAAGGAGACTGAGGAGAAGAAGCAACACCAGTACAAAGGAAAGAAGGAAAAGTCCTTCATGGCCAAGAAGGAAAAGAGTTGGACAGACTCATCATCTTCTGAGTCTGAAGAAGAGGAAGCCTATATTGGGCTAGTTTCTGCTACTATTAAAGATGAAGCTATTATAGTAGGAGAAGTCAATCCTCCAGGGAGGATAGGAATTAGAGCCCCTCTGACACTGTCAGACAGTGAGTCAGAGGTGGATGAAGATTTCCATAGCTACATAGGGCCGATGACAATGACAGATGAGGAAGGAAACCAGGATCAGCCTAGTCAGAGCAAGGTACATCTATCACCTAACTCTGCTTATCTGTCTGAGTTTAAGACTAGTCCTTGCTCAGAAGCCTCTTCACCCTGTGGTGAAGAATATTCTGGATCTGAAGGAGATGTCAATCAACTGATTGACAAGTATGAAAAACTTCTGAATACCTTCAAGAAGGTCAAGAAGTTGTCTAAGAAGCAATCTAAAGAGATCTCATCTCTTATGCTTGCAGTTGCCCAGCAGACTGTAATAACAAATCTGATGGACCCGAAAGCTAGGGAAATTAGCCAACTGAAGTCCCTATTGAACATTCAGGTAGCCTCCATCAAGCATAAGAAATATCTCATCAGGGAGCTTGAAGATAAGCTTGAGAAGGAGAAAAGATTAGTGGCTAGCTATTCTAAGCCAAGTACTGTCCTCCCCTTGATAGACTCCTTCTCCTCTCAAAAGGGAAAGAAGGGGTTGGGATTCAAGGGAAGCACAATAGTTGCTCCATCCAAAAGGAAGGGCAAAGCTCCAGTTCCACCTCAGCCTATTTCTTCTAAGCCTCCCATTCTTTTCAGAAAAGTTTTGATACCTTCTAATAGGTATGACCATGAAATCTCTTATGGTCATTGGGAGAGGGGTTGTTTATCTGGAGTGAACAAAGATGTTCACTGTCATGGTGAAAGTTTTGGAAGGGTGTGTGCAGTCAAGGATGCCAATGATAAATTTCAAATGGCCCAATCTTGACCATTTCTCTTTGGTGCTTCTACACCAACTCTCAAGAATGTTGCTGCAGCCATGGCTCAGAATCTGACAAAAAAGGTTTTTACTAAAGGCAAGTCCAAGAATCAGGCTGATCTGGGCATATCTGAAGCCATCAGAAGCATGCTTTCTGAAAAGAAGCTAGTTGCTGCTGGCACTCAGGGCAGACCAAATCAGCCAGCTATAAGACTTACCTTCAGTCAAATTCTGGCCGAAAGAAATCAGAAAAAGGCTGCCACACATCTTCCTCCTATCAAGGTTGCTGCTCATCAAGCTGCAGGGTCTTCACAGAAAAGAAGATATAACATACATGATTGTTGGTGTTGTGGTAAGATAGGGCATTTTTCCATTGACTGCTGGCACAATCCCAATGTGGCCAGAGGTAGGGTCAGTCCACCAGTCAGAAATTCTGCTGGTGGACATGTTCAGTTTCATACTAACATGCACCTAGGACCCAATAAATATTGGAGGTCCTAAGGTTAAGTAATTTGTATATTGCAGGATAGTTCAAGGTGTCATACCCCTATATGGTACTTGGACAGTGGCTATTCCAGGCACATGACTGGAACAAGGAGCAACTTGAAGGAATTTACTCTAGTTAAAGATGGACCCAAAGTCATCTTTGGAGGTTCAGATAGAGGTATAACCAGAGGATATGGTAAGATCACCAATAGCATAGTCAGCATCACCAAGGTGGCTTATGTCGAAGGGTTGCAACACAACCTTATAAGCATAAGCCAGCTTATTAATCTTGGCTATATAATTGTCTTCCACAAGGATGAGTGCCTAATTAGGAGGTCAAGTGACCAAGAGGTTATCTTGATAGGCACTAGGAGTAGAAATGTTTATTTCTTGAACTATCTATGTCTAGACACAGATTCTCCTATCTGTTTAGTGGCAAATGAGAAAGTCTCCTACTGTGTCCAGTGGCACAAGAGACTAGCCCATTTGAATTTCAAGACTATTGGCAAGCTCTTCAATCAAGATCTAGTTAGGAATGGCCCCAATATGAAGTGCTCTAAGAAGGGAATTTGCTTAGCTTGAAAAAAGGGTAAGCAGACAAAAGTCTCCTTCAAGGGTATTGCGACCAAAGACTCTGTGAAGTGCTTATACCTCTTTCACTTGGACCTATTTGGTCCAATGCCGGTTCACAGTCTTGGTAGGAAAGTTTACACCCTTGTGGTAGTTGATGACTATTCCAAGTTTACTTGGGTGTTCTTTCTCAAGAAGAAGGACGAAACCCTTGATGTCTTCACGAGGTTTGTCAAGAGAATCTAGAATGAGCTTGGCTGTTCTGTGGTCAAAATCAGAAGTGACCATGGGACAGAATTCTAGTCTGATAGCATGATAAAGTTCTGTGAAGAGCATGAGATTCATCAAGAATTCTCTTCTCCTAGAACACCCCAGCAAAATGGAATAGTTGAGAGGAAAAATAGGACTCTCATAGAGGTTGGTAGAACACTGTTGAGTGACACATCTCTCCCAGAATATTTTTGGGATGAGGTAGTAAATACTGCATGTCATATCCTCAATAGAGCCTCTATCACCAAAGGCCACAAGAAGACTCCCTATGAGATCTTGAAGGGCAGAAAACCAAATCTGGGCTATCTTAGAATCTTTGGTAGTAAATGCTTTGTGCTGCACAATGGCAAGTCCTATATGACTAAGTTTGCCGTCAAATCCTATGATGGAATATTTGTTGGGTACATCAATCATAGCAAATCCTATAGGATCTACAACTTGAAAAGCCAAGTTGTAGAAGAATCGGTTCATGTAGTCTTTGATGATTCTACCATGATTAACAATGGACCACCTAGTTCCTCTTATAGTATTGCAGGTACAGAATATATGATGGACAAGCTGACCATCAAGGAAGCATCACCAGTCATCCAAGATGATATGGATACTTCAGAAGATCTACCTGACACATTGGGAGTGGATGAAGATCAACAAGAAGATGCCCCTATTGCTAAAAGAAGACTGCCACCTACAGTCAAACATTTGAGCGATCATCCAGCACACCAGATCATTGGTGAGTCAAGTCATGGAGTAATGACAAGGAGCAGAAGTCAGAACACAACCATATATTCAAGCTTTCTATCCCAAGTGGATCCCAAGAAGTTTGAAGAGGCCAACATAGACCAGCATTGGATTGGAGATATGCAGGAGGAACTGAACCAGTTCAAGAGGTGCAGGGTATAAAAGCTAGTTCCCAGACCTCATGGTCATAATGTCATTGGAGTCAAGTGGATCTACAAAACCAAGCTTGATGAAAATGGCATTATAATTAAGAAAAAGGCCAGACTAGTAGCTAATGGGTACATGCAAGAAGAAGGGATTGATTTTGATCAAATCTTTGCCCCTATATTAAGATTGGAGGCCATTAGATTATTTTTTGCATATGCAGCACATAAGGGATTCAAGGTCTACCAAATGGATATGAAGTCAACATTCCTAAATGGTGACTTAAAAGAAGAAGTATATGTTGAGCAGCCTCCAGGTTTTGTAGTTCCTAACACACCTGATTTTATTTATTGACTTAGGAAAGCTCTATATGGGCTGAAGCAAGCCCCTAGAGCATGGTATGAAATAATATCTAGTTTCCTCATTGAGAACAAATTCTCAAGGGGGAAAATAGACAAGAACCTCTTCCTAAGGGAATCTTAGGGTAAGATCATCCTAGTCCAGATCTATTTAGATGACATCATCTTTAGATCTACTAATGACAACCTCTGCAAAAAGTTTACTAAACTCATGTAGAGGAAGTTTGAGATGAGCAGTATGGGTGAACTTAAGTTCTTCTTGGGCCTCCAAGTAAGACAGACTGATGATGACTTGTCCATATCCCAGTCTAAGTTCACTAGGGAATTAATCAAGAAATTTAGCATGGAGAATTCCTCCACCATGAGAACTCCCATGGGGTCAAGTATGCCTGTAGGCAAATATGAAGCAGAGAAACCTGTTGATGAAACTTTGTATAGAGGGATAATGGACTCCCTTCTATATCTGACTGCAAGTAGGTCAGACATCATGTATGCTACATGTGTTTGTGCTAGGTATCAGGCTTGCCCAAAAGAATCTCACTACTCTGCAGCTAAGAGAATCTTGAGGCACCTTAATGGCACTCCAGATCTTGTCCTTTAGTACCCTAGGAATGGGGAGTTTGAACTAACTAGCTATTTAGATGCAGATTTTGCAGGCTGCAAATAGGATAGGAAGAGCACATATAGCACCTGTCAGTTCTTGGGAGGGAGACTGGTATCTTGGAGCAGCAATAAACAAACCAGTGGTAATATAAACTGCAGAGTAAGAGTACATCTCAGCAGGAAGCTGTTGTGCTCAGTTGCTATGGATCCAACACCAGCTTCAAGACTACAACCTCCAGATAAGTAGAACTCATTTATTCTGTGATTCTACTGATGCAATCTCTATTGCTAGGAATCCTGTCTCCCATAACAGGACTAAGAACATTGAGATTAGATATCATTTCATTAGGGAGCATGTGGAATGTGAAGACATCACCCTTGAGTTTATCCCAATAGATAAGCAAGTGACTGTCATCTTCACTAAGCCACTAGATAAAGCCAAGTTTAACACCTTCAAATTTGAGTTGGGTATATTAAACTTAGTATAGCTTTAGTTTCTCCTCATCTGGTTGCAAACTATTTGGCATTATGCAGATAGGATGGTCTTTTAAAGAAATGAAGATTCTCCAATTGAGGGGGAGCAAGTCCAGCACAATTCCAACATTTCACTACTGCCTAATTGAGGGGGAGCAGGTGATAAGATTATCAATTAATCAGGTGCATCCTACCAGCTATTTGCTACAGTCAAAAAGGGGGAGAGGATAAGATGATCAGATGATCAGATAAGCAAGGCAACAACAATTCAGGGGAAGCAGATGACAGATGTAGTAATGTTCCATTCTCCAAGAAGGGAAGTGTGGTAACTATAGATCACATCTCAATTATTTAGTTTTCTTTTATTATGCCTTGTGTTGCATGGTTCTGTATATGTCATTGACTTTGCTTAAGAGTTTTAACTTCCTCAAATAGGGGGAGATTGTTGGGTCCATTGCCCACAATATCCTGGATTTGAGTGAAGTCAATTTTATCAATGATATACACATGTCTGTAGATGACTATGATAGGTCAGGTAGCCTAAGTGTCTAAGTCAGGTAAACACTTACCTAAGGTGTGGGATGATAGAAATCTGTCTAAGTCCACAGGCATTGAGTGAAGGAACATCACTCAGTGCCAGATGACTTATAGCGCTGAGTGTAGCCTATACTGTCATAACCTAAGTTGGAATGAGCTAAAATGTGGCTAAGTCCACATGCATTGAGGGAAGTCAACTCACTCAACGCCATGCTACTAAAGAGAAAGTTGGCCAAGTGTTTTGGCATTCAGTGATGAAGACACACTCAATGCAATTCAGAAAAAAGGCTGTAAGTTGAACTGGTTGAACTAAGTTCACATTTAATCGAGATCAGCTCACATTTCGTCGAGCTAAGTTCAGAGCTTGAGTTTTGAGTTCGTCAAAATCAGTTCAGAGTTCGTCGAGCTCAGCTCATATTTCGTCGAGCTAAGTTCAGAGCTTGAGATTTTGAGTTTGTCGAGCTCAGTTGAGAGTTTGTCGAACTGAGTTCAAAGTTTGTCGAGCTCAGATTCACCTTTCGTCGAGCTCAGAAAGACAGTCTATGCCCAGTGCTTATTAAATACAAAAAATTGGCTAAGGCAGAAAGTGTTGAGTGAGGCATGCTCACTCAATGCTCTCAATGCTTAAGTTGCTGAAGAAGTAGAAATTTGGTTAAGGTAAAAAGCGTTGAGTGGAGGTTACTGACTCAACGCTGTCAACACTTAGTGAAAACAGAATTTTGTCTAAAGGGTTTGGCGTTGAGTGATGCTTACTCACTCAATGCCAAGCAGGAGAAAGCTGATAAAGCAAGTTGGCATTGAGTGAAGCTGAATCTCTCATCGCCTAGAAACAAGCTTTATATTTAAGTAGTTTGACGTTGAGTGAAGGTTACTAACTCAACGCAAAGAGACAGTAAAACTGTCTGAGTGGTTTGGTGTTGAGTGATGCTTACTCACTAAATGCCTATTCTCTAATGCTCGATTTTGTCTAAGTCCACATATGCTAACGTCAACAAAATCGACAAGGTCAACAAAGGTCAATTCAGACACGGGGAAGCTACACTACACGACAAAACTTGGCGTGAAGCTACTGTACGTCTTCTTCCGTTAAAGCAATGCACAGCTAGAAGCTGCAGGTGGGGCCCACCGATCTCTAAGAGCCGTTGATCGGCGAATTGCAAAAGGAAGAGATAGGGCCAAGACAAAGATAACTTTTAGGGCATACAATATTAAAAAAGGAGAGCAACCATCTTCATCTTCTTTTCCATCGCTGCATGTGAAAATCTTGAAGCTCTCCAACATGAAAAGTTTAGTTAGCTGTGCAAGTCTCCATCTGCCACAATAGATTCAGAATCAGTTCTAAAGAAAAAAGAACCTTCATCCTTTGGAAGGTTCAGTGAGCTGTTTGAAGACTCAAGATCAAAAGATCTTTAGCCTTCAACAACAAGTTCAGAAGTTATCTTCTGAGTTCCTCCAACAAATCCTTTCCCTGCTGTGAAGAGAGTTGGAGCATAAAGTTTTTTTGCTCAAGTGGTTGACACAAAGAAATTTCTCTATCTCAAAGTTAATTAAACTATTTCTTTTTGTAGGATCCTTCTTGATCTGAGCTGTAGGGCCTTTGGGTCTGAGGTAGGGAAAATTTGCCTGAGCTGTAGGAGAGTGCTACTCTCTGAGGTTGATGAGTTTTACTCACTGAGAAGTACATCAGTTTTGCCTGAACTGTAGGAGAGTGCATCTCTCTGAGTTGTAGGAGCAATCTTGCTCTGAGGTAGGGTTATCCTCCATAGCCTGAGTGGTTTGGCTTAAGTGCCTGAGGTAGGTGATATTTATATCACTGAGTGTAGGCCTTTGTGGCTGAGTTGTAAGTCTTGGAGGAGACTAAGAGATCCTAAGGGATCTGAGGTGTAAGCTCCTTGGAGCATTGGTTTGGAGAAGTTCCTTGACTAATAGGAAGTTAGCAAGGTGGGAGTAGAGTGGATGCACCAATAATTTTGGGGAACCACTATAAAACACCTGTGTGCTTTTCTGTGTTTGCTTTTATTTTCTTAATTGCAGGTGCTAAGGACAAGCTCTAGATCACTCTAAGCTAAAAACTAAAAGAAATAAACAAGTGATTTAAAAAGACTATCAAAAGACCTAAGCAAACCTATTCACCCCCCTCTAGGCTGCTAGCTACCTTGAAAATAAGATATTTTAAAAAGGAAAGAAGAAAATGGGATTAGGGTTAACGAATATAGAAACAAAAATAAAGGCAGTTGAACTTCATCTTCTCCGACGAGCTTGAAAGCCAAGTCCAGCAGAGCTAGCCAGAAAGATAGAGAAAGATAGCTGATGCTTCTTCTAGTTTAGCAAGTTTGTTCTGTGTAGAACAAGGTAGCTGATTCATCCAATAAGTAAGGAGAGATAGTTGTGTGAAGGGCCGCCAGCCTTCAATAGTAGATTGATGTTCTTCAGTGCAGCAGAGGTGGAGCTAGTTGTAGAAGAAGACCAATTTCTTCTACATCAAGAGAATTGGATTGATATCTGCTCAGTCCAGCAAGGTAGACTCTGAGATTTATCTCAGATTCAAGGTTTTATTTTGTTTCATCTTCATAATTAACTTCCTGTAGGATTCAGCTTGTCTGAATCTGAGCTATAGGGTACTTTGTGCCTGAGTTGTAGGTGAATAATTAGTCACTGAGGTAGGTGCCCTGCTAGGGTACTGAGGTAGGATCCAAGTATGGATCTGAGGTAGGGCTGTCCTCCCAGCTTGATTGTAGGGCCTAGTGCCTGAGGTAAGTGACTATTGAGTCACTGAGCTGTAGATGACAAGTGTGTCACTGAGTTGTAGGCCTTGGAGGAGGCTGAGCTGTAGGTTCCTGGAAGGGCACTGAGGTAGGTACCTGGAAGGGTACTGAGTTATAGGAGTGCTGCAGCACTCTGAGAGTAGGGCCTTATGCCTGAAGTTATAGGGCTGAGAAGTCTGAGCTATAGGCCTTAGAAATATGGCTGAGGTAGGTGGTTTGTGGACCACTGAGCTGTAGGAGCATTGTAGGGCTCTGAGGTAGAAACCTTTGTGGTTTTGAGGTAGGGTTCTGAAGAGAACCTGAGTGTAAGGCTAAGGGCCTGGGGTGTAAGATCTGAGGAGCATTTTGGAGGAGTTTGTGCCTTGTCTAACATAAGTTAGAAAAGTAAGAGGGAAAGTGGATGTACCCAATTAGGGAACCACTATAAATATTTGCGTGTTGTGCTGTATTACTTGTTCTTATTTTATATTGCAGGTACTAAGGACAAGCTCTAGATCACTTAGAAAAGAAAATAACAAAAAACTTAAGAAATTTCAAACACCTATTCACCCCCCTCTGGGTGACTAGCTAACCTTGAAGTAATAACTTTTAGATGAGCAGTGGATAAGCAGAGGATATCATGTTAAGGTCATGACCTAGGATATATATAGATTCATGGAGGGACCCCCTAAAGATTCTCTTCCAGGTAAGCAACCACTTCTTTCCGAGTATAGAATTAGCTCAAAAAGAGAGAGGATTGTGTACAAACCCGTATTCACTTAGTGGGACCCCCTGACAAAGCCAAGGATCCAAGGGATCAAGCAATTCAGAGCAGGAAAGAGGGGAAGGAAGGCCTGCACTTGCCTAAAAGTAATGTAGGGTTCCCGTCAGAATAGACAAAAAGGCACTCGCTAGGGGAGGCGGATGGCACGTGAATCCCCACTCGCCCTATTGAGGAGCATTGAGGGTGAATGCTTGGCTCACCTCGGCATTTGCCCCTTTCGGCAAATGGTGCCTTCATTGGCCACTCGCCTAGTGGTGGGGTCCGGAGGAAAAATTACCTGGATGCCCTTGAGGGTCTACAAATAGCCTTTCAAAAAAGCGGAGTTACGTTGTTGGCCAACCTAAGTGGTCTACATTTAGCTTTTTTAGAATAGCCGAATTATGTTATTGGCATACCAAACTTTGAATTCTATAAATAGACCATGTGGGTACTTTGGAGAGGAGATTCCAGTTCTTTTGTCTTCTTCCTCCTTGGGTTCTTTTTGTTTGGCTGCAAAAGCTCTCCAAGGTGCCCTGCTCAGCTTTTGGCTTGGGAGGGGAAGCGCTCTGGAGATCTTTCCGGTGTGCGGCGGGACCTCTACGCTGCAGCCCTAGGTAAGTTTTCTAGTTCCGAGTGACTGTTCATGAGTTCGAGTTTAGGAGGAGTAAGTGTTAGCTACACCCTTGGGTCCGAAATCTCATTGAGGCCAAATTTTGGCTCCAACATCATCCTCATTTTCGTATGGTGTGGAGCATTCCATAAGTATTCCTGGATTGAAATTTATGGTCATTTGAAGTTCATTTATCAATAATAGTCTTTTTGTTATTTCTAAAATGTACACAGCCTTAGATCATGCCCACGACCGAGGTCTTGTCTCCTTATTCAATCTATACTTATACTTGTATTACTTGTACACTATAAACAAACAAAAGACTAGATCAAATACATCACAATATTTTTTTATTCTCAAAGCAAGAGATGCATAATGCAAGATCCAACAATCTACCCCATTTGATAATAATAAATTCCTGTATGAAAAATTAGGGAATTTAAGAACATTTGTGTTTATAGATATGTGCATTAAAATATATGCACGAATAATAGGTTTAGGCTCACCCTGCAAAAGTGTTCCCTATATATGCACTAAATATCTATTCCACTAGAATTCTCAATTAATTCTCTCCTTTTTGTTATTAACAAAAGTGGGTATGTATGAGTGTATACCTTTTAATATTAATTAGGGACAACTTGTTGGAAGAATAGTCATGATCGAGCAATTGAATAATATATGCACCTACTATGAATACTCCCCTCACATAGAAGCTTTCTATGAAATTTTTTTAATATACCTCCCCTAAATTATTAGATTTATGTAATTTATTCTCCCCTTTTGGTATTATTAAAAGAGGATATTAGGTGAATGTATGCAATAAGAATTAATATGTTTTATGTAAACAAGAAAATAAGATGTAAAAAATTACTCTTTGAGAAAATATGAGCATGATGGAGCATAAAGTAGTAAGCATGAAATTATAAGTAAGCATTCTTAGTTTAAGATACCACTTGTAAAAAAATAGTCATGAAATAGCATAAGTAGTAATCACATTAGAAACTTTAAAGTAAACATTTTCCTTTTAACATACCACATGGTGAGAAAATAATTAATTATGATTAAGCACAAGTTGTAAGCATAAAAAATATAATAAGGACTCTTTAAAATAAACATCTTTTTAGAAACAAGTTCATATAATTGATAAAGAGTTTTAGCTTGATATGAGATGTTTTAGTTAAAGTTCCAAGAGATGCAATTCCATTGAGATATAATTGGAAATAAGATTCGAAAATATCAAAAAGTGATATGAACTACAAAATTCGAAAATATCAAAAAGTGATATGAACTACAAAATAAACTAATTTGCATTTCAAGTAAAACCAAACATTGCAGTTGTCATACTTCGTCATCTAGTGCATTTACTTAAGTAGGTAGAAAATAGTGTAGATGTGTTTAGGGTCCAATTCTCATGAGTAGAAGTTTTATATGAGATAATGATGTGTACAAAAGTGATTTGATAAAGTATACAAATGTATTAATAAAAACACATGATATATATAACAGAATAACACAATATTAAAATACACAAATAAAATTACTTCCATAATATTTCAATGCACATACATACAAAGTATAACTACCGAGTTGCTTCACACACACAATACTCATTAAGACTTATCAGGGAACGAAGTAGTGCTTGGTGGATCACTTTTATTTATTTTTTTAACTTTTTTTTGTATTTTGTGATCCTGTGTATAAATAGAAGTGGTGAATATTTTGTTTGCTACAAGACACTTTATAATCCTCTCCAAGGTTCTCAACCTCACAATGCTCATTAAGACTTATCAGGAGGGTGAGTAGTGCTTGGTGGAGTTTTCCTTGCCATTTATTATTTACCTTTTAGGATTGTGACCAAGGACTCTGAATTCACTTGTTTTGCAAATAATAGCATTTTAATTTTTAAACCACATTTCTCGAATGAATAAGTGCATGAAAAACAAAGAATTGAAATAATCAATTCAATATAGTGTTGGTAATCTATTTATGCATTTTAATTATTATGTTATTTCACTACACAATTATGCAAGTATAAGATTAAAAACGCATGTAGATTATCAAAATAAGTGAGTGTATAAATCATTATCAAACATAAAATATTACTCATATTTAGAGGCAATCTAAACAATTCTACACATATTTTCTTCAATTAATTTCATTGCACACATCACAAAATAAAATTCAAGGCATGACATAATTAAAATAATGTTTTAAGATTATTGAAAATTAAATACAACATTATATTTAATCTTTAATTGATATAATTAATCATTCTTGATAATGACAATGAATAATACACAGCTTTTATAAATTTTTAATTTTAATAAAGATACAAAATAATAAACACACATAAGGAAATAATAAGAAAACATATTTTTGTTCTTTGAAAAATGTTTTGTAATTTGTATTTGATTTTTGATTTTTTTTTAAAATAATTAATTTTTCTAGATAACATAAAAGTCTTTTACGAGCAATAGTACTATTGCCGGTGCTAGCAATAGAAATTCAATAATTTTCTTTAAAAACATGGCTTTTGGTAATTTTTTGTTCTGATTTATCTGTATTCAAGTTTTCTAAGATAAGTGACAGTAAGTACGACAAAAAATTTTTTTTAAAAAATAATAAAAAAGTTGCGGATAAAAGATTTTTGGAATAAGGCGTCGAAAAAGTTTTTTCAAAATACTTATGTTTTTCAAATCATGAATGCCCAAATAATATATAGTATGAAAAATAACACAAGTTGGCATATTCGAACAAAAGATATAATATCCATGACATAAATAATAATAGATTTTATAATAATGTTCATGCTATGATAGTTATGTAGTATGTCCTAGATTAAAAATACCCAAGCTATATGTCTATACCCTAGCTCTATACTAAATGATAGATGGACATGAGGAGCTTCACATATGTCATAGGTTGGGGTGTTAATCTCATATGCATACAAAAGATTATGCTCAGCCTAACACTCTTTCCCTCTAGTGCCTCGCAAGGCCCCACTAGAACCCTCCCTAGTTAAGGACAAGATATGGTTTACAGGTTAGCATCTCTAACGTATATAATCATATGCCCTCGCTAATATGAGATGCATAATGTGGGCGGGTTTGGTATTGCCCTCAATATTCCTGGATTTGAAGAATCATCTCTTACAATGATAAATGCACATTGTCTTTGATGATATATATGTTTAAATCTATGCTGGTCTGTTATGTCTCTATAACTGGTTTAGAGAAGAGGTATTGCAATTGAAGGCATATCGGTCTAATATAAAGATAGTTCTCAGCATTATCATCTTGAACAATTGGTATATCAAGACGTTATCGGTTTGAGCGTTGGATGCATTAAGATTTTTTCGTTTGGAAGATGCAGAAGAAGCAATATTCAACGCTAAGGGTAAAATCATTTTTGAAAGAAGTATTTTCAAAACGATACCGTCTTTACAAGATTTTTATTACCGTTGAGTGCGTGTTTTGAGGGATTTCAAAATTGGCGGTGGCGCATAAAGAGATGTCATATCATTTTATTCTTTCCCATACTCTGAAAGGAAATTTTTTAATTTATCGACCTTAGGAAAATGTCAAGAGTATAGAAGGATAAATTATGGTAATTGAACATTAAGGTTGCATGAATTCACTGAATAATAAAAGTCAAGAAGTGATGCAATCTACAATAGCTAAAGCAAGCTCTTTCTAAAGATTTTTGAAAGAGCAAGGAGTAAATCTACACAACTTCAAGTTAGGTCTTCTTCCTGCTGAAGATGAAGATCGAGAATAACCTTGGATTTTATTTGACTGAAGACTATCTAAATATTCAGGGGCAGCTTCAAGAAGAAGGCTTTCACAACAATGCTATAGAAGATGCACTAGCTTAAGGTTTATTTTTGTTGAGTCTATTTCAGTAAATTTATATAAGCAACAATCATCTGTAGGATCTCTTGATAGATATGAGTTATAGGGCAAAAATTATAACCTAAATGTATGGCTTGTTGGTAGGGCTAAGGTAGGACTTGTTGATAAGTCTTCAGTAGGATCTTGGTGAAGAACCGAGGTAGGAGATCAGCTGGGTCATTGAGTTGTAGGAGTTGGAGAATTCTGAGGTAGGGCTCTTGTCAGCCTGAGGTAGGGTCTAGGTGTAGACCTGAGGAGAGATTCGGAGGAATCTGTTCTGTAAGCTCTTGGAGCTGAGTTTTGGAGGAGGTTGTCGAGTCTAACACACTACTATATAGGTAGTGGGGGAAATTGGGCGTACCCATACATTGGGGAACTACTATGAATATTGTGCGTTGTGATTTGTGTTTGTTTTATTGTGCTTTATCTTGCTTAAATAAAAAAGGGACCAAAACTATCAAGAACACTTATTCACCCCCTCTAGGTGATTTAGACTACCTATAATCTTTCAAGTGGTATTAAAGGGAGGTTTGTCAAAAAGGACATAATTGTCTGACAAAGTTCCTACAACGGTAGTCCATCTATTCACCATGACTTCAAGTGAGAGTCATAAGAAGATGAGCTCCATGAAGCTCTATATATGCAATAAAGAGAACTTCGGTATATGGAAACAAAGAGTCAAGCTGTTTATGGAAGCCTCAGATCCTAGGATATATATTACCATTGAGGAAGGACCTTTCACCCTCATGAAAGTCTCTTCAATAGATGTTAATCTGCAAGTCCCTAAACTGTGTGCTTAAATGACTAAGGATGAGATTGCGCTGGCTATAATGGATAAGAGAGCCAAAAAAATTATAGTTAGTGCAAGTGATGATTCCAACTTCCAAAACTTGATCTACTGCCAGACTGTCAAGGAGATGTGGAATACAATGATCGTGTATATGGAAGGAACTGAGGAAGTAAAGGATTATAAGAAATCCTTATTGAATTAAGAGTATTAGGTCTTTAGGCAAGACAGTAAGGACAACATAGTTGAGTGCTATGAGAAATTTTTCTAGACTGTGAATGAATTTAAGACTTATAAAAAGAGTCTTCACATATTATGAGCTGAATGATACGTTCCTTAGGTTTCTAACTAGAGACTAGGATAATAAATATGTGCAATCAGGGATATGGGCAACCTGACCAATATTCCTCCCCACAAACTTTATGGAAAGCTACTCTTCTATGAGATGTAACTAAATTTAAGAAAGAAAGAGGAGTCTACTGCCAGGTCTCACTAGAAGGAAAATTCTATGATCCTTATGCTTTTTGGCTCAAGGGAAAGTAAGGAGAGAATCCCATCTCCTCCTAGGAAAGTGTCTGAGTCAGAATCTTCTGAGCCCAACACTTTTGATGCTGATATGTCAGATATAGAATTTGATGCCTTCTCCAAGAAACTCAAAAAGATGATGACAAGTAAGAAGCAGTAGAAGAGCAGACCTTCCTCCTCCTCCAACTCTAAGAAGGAATTCAACAAATCTAGGAAAGCCAAGAAGGACCTTAAGGGGGACAGGTATGACTCTAAATATAGTAAATTTGTTTCTTATGATGTTATTTGCTATTACTGTAGTAGACCTGGGCATGTAATTGTTGAATGCCAGTAAAGAGAAAAGAGAAAGGGGCTGCAGGAGAAAAGAAGTCTAAAAAGACTTTCCTTTCAAAGATGGAGAAGACTTAGAGCCAAAGTGACTCAGACTCATCTGAGTTAGAGGAATAAGAAGCCTACATTAGTGTCTTTGCACAAGATGAAGAAGAGGGGGCACCTACTGCAAGAATAGGCATCAAAGATCCCTTATTACACTCAGATAGTGATAGTGAGTAAGAAGAGAGTTGTGGATTGATGGCCATGGGTGTTGAGGATGATCAGGATGACTCTAATCCTGATGAGGTAATAATCTAATTAAATATATCATCCTCTGATTATGACTGTGAGACAGGCCTAGAATCTGAAGCATCCTCTTCATCTGATGATGAGGATGAATCAGATTTTTAGACTGATGCCAATAAATTGATTGAAACCTATGTTGCTCTTTTGGAATCTCTGAAGAAGAGCAAGAAGCTGACCAAGAAGAAAGATGTGGTGATTGCCACCCTTCAACTAGCTCAATCTAAATACCTTGAGTCTGCTACCCAGCTAACTTAAATAAGTAGAGAGATTAGCAAGCTAAAGGGGATAACAAACATCCAATTTAGCACTATCAGTCAGAAGAATAAGATCATTAAGGATATTAAAGAGAAGCTCCTCAAGGAGAGGAAGGTAGTGGCTCAGTTCTCCAAGCCACATACTGTACTGCCATTCATTGATTCCTTCTCAGCCTAAAATAGAGGGGAGTAGGCTTCAATAGAAAAGCAGCAATAGTCGAGAATCAGGGAAAAGGTAAGGTTGTTGTGCCTCAAACCACCTTTTAGAAGGTAATACTTACTTTTAACGGGTATGTCCATGACAACATGTATGGTCACTAGAAGAATTGAAGTTCCTATATTAAGGGCAATAGTACACCACACTGTGGAAGTTGAATGGGCATATTGTTGAGTACTATGAAATCTCCCCATGAAGAAATACAAATGGGTCAGTATGAACCATTTATTTTTGGCACACTAGCCCCAACACATAAGGGAAAAGGAGTTGCATCTTCCTAACCCATTCCCATAAAAAAGCAGGTTGCTAACAAATTAATAAATCAATCTCATAAAGCAATATCGGATGTCATCAACACGATGCCAGCCATAAAAATGACATTTATGGCGGTAAAGCTGATATCATCTTGTAATACCAGTTATCATTTTGCTCATATCCAGCTAATTGATGAAAGGAATAGGAAGAATGCAATGGCCTTCTCTGCTGATCATGGACATTCATATGTACAATCAATTCCCAAGGATGTTCAGAAGAGAAGATACGGTATCTTTTAGTGTTGGTGTTATGGTAAAGTGGATCACTTTGCCATATATTATCGACACAATCCATTTGTGCCTTAGGCAAAGAAGAGCTTTCCTTCCAGAGCCTATCTTAGCAAAAAATTTGTTTTAAATACTGACAAGAACCAAGGGACCCAAGGTGGGTTCCTAAGGTAAAATGAACTTTTTATTGAACTATAGTTCAAGTACCAATCTGAAGGAAATATAGTACTTGGACAATTGATGTTCTAGACACATGATTGTGATAAGAAGTCTTCTTAAGGATTGCACACCTTTGAAGAATGGATCTAAAGTCATATTTGGAGGCTCTGATAGGGGAGTCACAAAAGGCTATGGTATGATATCCAATGGCATAATCACAATTATAAGGGTCGCCTATGTGGAGGGATTGCAACACAACCCTACAAGCATAAGTCAACTTTGTGACTTAGGCTATGTCATTGAGTTCTACATGGATAAGTGTCTGATAAAAAATTCAGCTGACTTAGAGACAATTCTCTCAGGTACTAGGAGTGAGAATGATTATTGTTTATATTTTATATGTATAGATTCTTCCACTCCTGTGTATCTTGTGGCTAATGAGAAAGAATCTCTTTATGTATAGTGGCACAAGAGATTTGCTCACATTGACTACAAGACTCTAAGCAAGTTATTCTCTGAGAATTTAATTAGGAATGGTCCTAACTTTAAATGTGTTAAAAAGTGTCCATGTCATGCATTCCAAATGGGCAAGCAAACTAGGGCCACTTTTAAGAGCATTGTTCCCAAAGACTCTATTAGGTGTCTTTACTTATTATATATGGATCTTTTTGGTCTTTTGCCCATTCAGAGTTTGGGAGGGAAGTTTTATACCTTTGTGATTGTAGATAATCACTCTAGATTTACATAAGCCTTCTCCTTTGAACAAAGTCAGATACCGTGGATATCTTCATGAATTTTGTCAAGTCCATTTAGAATGAAATGGACTGTATTGTGGCCAAAGTATGAAGTGACCATGGTATATAATTTTAATTTGGTGTTATGACAAACTTCTTTCAAGAGCAAGGTATCTCCTAGGAGTTTTCTTTTCCTAGAACTCCACAATAAAATGAAGTGGCTGAGAGAAAGAATAAGACCCTTATAGAGGCTGCTAGGACATTGCTGAGTGACTCCTCACTGCCAGAATATTTTTGGACTGAGGCAGCCAACACAACATATTATTTTCTGAATAAAGCCTCTATCAACAAGGATATAGGAAAACTCCCTATGAACTGCTGAAGGGAAGAAAACCAAATAGTTTCAAATTTTAGAATCTTTGGTTGCAAGTGTTTTGTTTTAAATAATGAAAAATCCCAGCTAAATAAGTTTGCAAAGAAGTGTTGTGAGGGTATTCTTATTGGATATAACTCACATAGTAGAGCCTATAAGGTTTTCAACAAGAAGATCCATGTTATTAAAGAATCCATAAATATTATTTTTGATGAGACTAGCCTGATATATAATGGCTGGTCTAGTACTCCTAACATTACAAGTACTGAACAAATGTTGCAAGAGCTATCCATCCAAGACAAGCCCAGCTCTAGCATGATCTCTCCTCTTGATGACATTTTTTGTGAAAAAGTTCAATCAATTGAAGGAGATTCGGTAGCTGCTGAAGCCGAGGTTATTGCTGGAACAAAATTAGTTACTGAAAGACTGTCTATAACAACTAGGCACCTGAGGGATCATCCCAACACTCTTATCATTGGATATGCCAACCAGGGAGTCACTATAAGGAGCAGGATTCACAATGAAGCTTTCTCCATAAGATTCTTCTCTCAAGTGGAGCCGAAGAAGTTTGAAGAACCTAATCAAGAACCTTACTGGATAAATGCTATGCAAGAGAAGTTACATATAACACCCCAGTTTTTTAGACCTTGGATCTCTGGAAGCTACCACGCGGAGGTAGTAGTTATCGCCCGACGGTCGCCTTGTTTCTTCGGGTGTAGACAGCTCGACAAAAGTCATTTGTCGAGTGCTGAGAAGGATATCGCTCAACGATAGTTAACTACCGCATGGAAATAACTCCAGGGTTGGCATTGAGAGCGTTGAGTGCTAGCGCGCGATGTTAGCTATCTACTGCGCGACGATACCTTGACGCTGAGTGCATTGAGAGGCTGGCGTTGACTGGTGGAGTTGAGTGAGCTACCTTACAGCGTTAGTTCTACGGTCGACGTTAGCGCGACATTATTTTCCTGGCCGAGCGCTCGGGAAACTACCGCTCGTCTGTAGGTAGTTACCGCCCGGCAGTAGCAGGCGGAAGCAGTTCCGTCATTTTTTCTTTTTAGCCATCCAATTTCATTTAGGTTTTGATCCTAAGGCCTAATACTCTCCCTTCAGAGTGCTTTTATAGGTCTAAACGGTTGTTTCCCCTCATTTTCTCATTTGAGAAGTGGGAGTTAGTGTTTTTGAGAAGGAGAGTGGAGGAGTAAGAAGAGAGATTTCTTCCGCCATTGATGGAGCTTCGGAGCCCTGATCGTTGATCCGAGTCCAGATCCATGGAGAGGACTTGGAGGCGCTCGTTTTCATCTATGCAAGGCAAGGTTTCCATGGCTAGGATGAGGAGTCTTAAAGTAACGACACTTCTCCTCTCGGTCTTTAGGATGCGTGCATGACATCCATGTTATTTTTTCTTTCTCTCAAGCATTTAGGCACCGGATCTCTCAAGTGAGAGGGATTCGGGTTGCCATTGTTCAAGAGGAGCCACCGGGTCGATTGAGTCTGTCCCCGACATGATATTGCACTAGAAATCCGCTCTGTTAGTGGATTAGGCATTGTGGGTGAAGCCGCAGTCGCGACCGTTAGTCCGACTCGGTGATTTTGCATAGCGAGCCTTAAGGATTTTGTTAGAAATCCGTTAGCGGTAAAACGCCATTTGTGATGTGGTTTTCCCCGTCTTTCGTGTGAGTACGTGTAACAAGAATCGGACCAGGTGGAAATTAGAGTACATGCTGGGATGCGGGGATGGTACAATACGAATGGTGTATTAGGGTGGTAAAGGCTTGGGATTGTGATGTGCTAAGGTGCAGTTTGTATCTGTGGTCAGCTGGCTAGCCCGTGACGTTGCAAAGTCATGTGTGGAGAGTGTCCCTATGAGACAAGTCCCCTTCTTTGGAACTGATAAGAATGCCAAGCTTTGGACAAGCTAAGACGATACCAGCTGGGTCCTGCTGGGTCTTCTTCGGTGGACTTGGTCCCGATAATGGAGCTTGGCCTGGGTCATCACGAATGGATGGGGTCTAGCAAGGATTATTAGCATCAGTTTGTTTGTGTGGTGGAATCCTAACGTGAGAAGTCAGAGCTTGCAGGCAAGCCTGCGTTTAAGATCCACTAGTGGGTGGGGCCTGAGCAATATTTCTGTGTGGTGGCTTATATGTCGTTTGTGGGGAAATTGGAGTACCCTTGTGTTTGCAGCTTGAATGTCGAAGGGGAAGTTCGAAGTACCCAATTGATGATGTGTTAGAAGCATACGCTTAGGGTGTCTTGGGTGAAGCCCAGGTTTGTATACATGCTACATTATAGGCCCCTTTTATTATATGCTCAACATAGAAACGTGTTTGCTGTATGAGACATCCAAACCTATTTTATAGCTTTACATGTTCATGTTTATTTCATACGAAGTGCTGACCTGCAGGGTGATGGAGTGCCTCGGGGTCCACTAGGGATGGACGGGAGGAGATGTGTTGGTTACACAGTTGAGGTCAGCCTTTACTTGCCCACTTTACAACCAATTTTTATAGGGCAAGGATCGCAAGCAGGAGCAAGCTCGCCGACCCAAAAGGCCTAAGCCTCATGAAGTGTTTCATGTTGTGTAATAACTCTGTTTTGTGGAATGTGATGCTTTATGCACTATATTCTGGCTTGCATGTCGAGGTAGCCTAGGAGTGCTTATGCATGTTGAAATTTATGTTATTGTTTGAGTCTTAGACTCTTAATTGTTGTAAGGCCTTAAGGTCGTATTGATACTCATATGTTAGTGGATAACTTCTAGTCTTATTCTTTTGTTTCCGCTGTGTTTGGTCTGAGTTTTGAGTTGGGTAGTTTATATATCATATTATAATACTTAAGCTATGACGTCCGTATATTGTGGGGCCTCGGCCGGACCCATATTTTACGGTCATTACAGGGGAGGTGTTACATTACACCAGTTCAAAAGATGAAAAGTGTGGAAGTTGGTTCCAAAACTATAAGGACAAAACATCATTGGAATCAAGTGGATCTTCAGGAATAAGCTGGATAAGAATGGTGTGGTTGTGAAGAACAAAGCAAGGCTAGTAGCCAAAGGATACAGGTAAGAAGAGGGCATTGACTTTGACCAGACTTTTGCTCCTATTGCAAGGCTAGAAGCAATAAGGATGTTTCTTGCCTATTTTGCCTTAAAAGGATTCAAGGTATACCAAATGGATGTCAAGTCACCCTTTCTCAATGGCAATCTCAAGGAAGAGGTATATGTAGAGCATCCCTCAGGTTTTGTGCATCCAACTTTACCTAATCATGCTAATTTTCTTAAGAAAGCATTACATGGGATAAAGCAAGCAATAAGGGCTTGGTATGAAACCCTGTCTACCTTCCTCATTCAGAAAAATTTCTCAAGGGGGGTAGATAGATAACATATTATTTCTTAGGGAAATAAGGGGAAAGTGTAACATCCCACAAACAACCAGACATCTAAGAAGTTTTGTTATTACTAGGTCATGGCAAAGCACTAAGAAGACCAAGAGGACCATGAGTACCTAGGCAAATAGATGAAATAACCTTGGTCTGCAAATAACAATTTCTGGTTAACTAGCCTAGGGTTTGGCTTTTGGGTCCCAACTTGACTATTTGACCCCACCATCACACTTCCAATCTTATAAGGAGTCCTTTAGAGCACTAAGAACCCATTGGGGGTCAACCAAGGAGGTAAGGTGACCAAGGTCAACTATAACCCTAGTTAGGTCAAATTGCCCTAATTTGAACCAAATTGATTACACCAAGTCACAAATGGATTTTGGTGGAATTAAGGGACCCATGCACTCCCAATTGGGCCAGTCACATCACCTAGCTTGACTTAGGGTTGAGCCTAATTAATTAGGGTTAATTAAGCCCAAAATGGGGAGAAATGTCAAACCCAACTTCAATCCAATTGGGCTAGGCCCAACTGTGGTGACCCATTATCTACAAGCAAAGGTAAATTACCTAAATTTCCACTCAATTTTCGGAGGGGTGACTAGGAGAGAGAAAGTGAAAGCTTTAATCAAAGGGAGGAGAGAGAAAGAGGAGCATTCATGGCTTTTGAAGGCCATGGGGCACTCAACCCCCCTTTAATGGCCTCATTCATGCCCCTTTGATCAATTAGGAGGAGATGAAAGGGTTTTCTCGGCCTCCAAGGTGTAGAATTTCAGGAGTTTGGAGGTGGCCAAAAACTCAATTCAAGGCCATTAATGGTCATTCATGGCTTGACCCTCCAACTCCCCAATTTGACCCCTTTATCATCTTTAGAAACTCCCAAGCAAAGAAAACGAGCCTTTACATCACTAATTTAGGTGAAGGATTGAGAAATTGGCAAGGAGGAGCTTGGAAGTCATCGGCCATGGCGCACCACCACCACACTCGCAGCCAAGCCCGCCTGTAGGTCTAGCTCTCTTCCCCTTCCTCTATGTTAGATCAATAGATCGCTAGGTGGAGAAATCGGGAGCAATCGAGACCAATTAGTGAGGAGAAGATCGAGAATTTCCGTGAAATTTCTACCACTTAGGTTTGCCAGAAATGGCCTCTCCGACGGCCATGCCGCCATCAGGCGATAGCCACAACCTCAACTGAGGTGGTTGTGGCGGTGGCCAACCAGGGAGGTGGTCGGATGGCCAGGAAATGGCACTAGAAAATCCCTTGGATGAACTAATCTCGATGCTTGGCTAATCGACGATGATGACTAGGAGCCGTTGGATCAGCTTAATCGGTTATGCGCAGGCCGAATAATATTTAATTACAAATCATTTCCTTTTTGTCACATTATTTCATTCTGATGGTTTTATTTATTAAAAATAGTTAGAGGCCTTTTCTGTTAAAGTTCCCAACAGTTAAAGTTAGCCCTTGAGGTCTAGTTTAATACAAAATTTGAATCATTCGATTTGGCTCACTGGAGTTTCTTTAGCACTCATTTTGGTGCAAGTTGTCCAAAGGATAATCAAAAATTAAACTGAGTTCCCCAGTGGCCCATTTAGTAAAATGGTCCAAAAATTTGACCCAAGGCTGGTCTGGACATGTCACATATCATATCCAAAAATCAAATATTTTGTGATGATTTTTCTATAGTTTTTGTAATAATTTAGTAAAGCAGACATGTGATAAATATAGAGTTTATGGACCTTTAATTTCTCCAAATCTCTGGTGGATGACCAGAGGGGTATTTATATGACCATGAAAAAAATCTCAGCCTATTTGGGGTTGATTTGAAGGGGTAACCAAGTGATCAAAGATGGTCACCCAGAGAGAGAAAAGACTAGTTCATTAGAAGTGCACATAGTGGAGTTGTGTGACCTATCCATCAACCAAACAAGGTGAAACCTTGGCCACTGCAATATTATCACATGAAACACCCCTATGAATAATTTTAGGAGTATTTAGGTTTGGAATGTCCTGAAAACCTAGTTCTTACCTTAGGGCTTCCTATTAAGGTTAATGAAGGAAGTATGGTCACTTCTCCAATGATTGGCTTAAAACTTTGTAAATAGCTTTATTGGATGGGAATACACCACAAATAATTTATTTGGAATTTTATAGTTATTTTACCTCTCTAAACACTTAATATTTAAAATGAGAACCTTCCTCTCAAATGAATAGTACATGACAAAAATGTATTGGGAGATCATGAAACTTGGGTAATGGGCTTATACTGATGCTATATATCTCTGTTAATTTTATTATAATTTTTAGTTGAAGAGTTGCAGTACCTCCTTTATAATTTTAGATATTATTCTTTAGAGAAAAAATTGGTTTTAGGACTAATTGAGTACTGAAAAATTATGATCTTTGGCCAGTAAACTTTTAGGTCATCATCTTGTAGGGACATGACACAACCAACTCTCCCAAAAGCTTGGACTGTTTGAGGATGACACTACCACTCCTTTATAGAGCTGGCTACCCTAGGCAGGAACCACGGGGCGGCCAGTTAGGCCAAGGGGACACACCCTTCTATTTGACTAGTGTGGGTCGTAGCGCCTCACGCAGTACCTCCTAACACCGGGGGGCATTACTGGACCCCAACAATCCCCCCCCCCCCAGAAATGACCCCGGGGTTTCGAACCTGTGACCTCCTCTGATACCACTTGTAGGGATATGGCGCATCCAACTCTCCCAAAATCCCGGACTATTTGAGGATGGCGCTACTACTCCTTTATGGAGCTGGCTACCCTAGGCAGGATCCACGGGGCGGCCAGTTAGGCCCAAGGAACACGCCCTTCTGTTCGACTAGTGTGGGCCAAAGCACCTCGCGCCGTACCTCCCAACACTGGGGGCATTGCTGGACCCCAATAATGATGCTTTGTAAATTTTGTTATAATTTTTGGAAGAAATTATGCAGCGGTTCCTTCACAAATTGTCCAAGGTTTATTTTTCTTTAACAAATTAATTATGTGACAAAATGAAATTAGAAGATCATGAAATTTGGTCAGTGACACTTTCTGGTCATTGCATGGTAATTTTATCACAATTTTTGGATAAAAAAACCGTGTACTTTCTTTATTAAATATTATTTCGATCAAAAGAATAATATTGTGATTTATGATAGACATCATTTTAAAAAAATTATGAAATTTATACCTTGTTGTTGTTTAGCCAATATAGTGTTGTGGAAATTTTATTAAGGGCTATGCATATAAAAAACTTGTACCTCATGTTCAAAGTCACTAGTGGCATGATATTAGAAAAAATATTAAAAAGGCTGAATAAATTAGGAAAAATACAAATCTCTGTATTTAAGAACAACATATTATGATAGACCTCTGGAAATTAATCCTAGGGTTTTGGTGAAGTATATGGAGTATCCCCTTTTACATGCTCAACTAGTCCATTTGGTCTGCATATAGCAATTTGGGTTATTTCAGATTAAACTGTAGGTCTCACATGAGTAATAACATAGTGGGTGCACCTAAATTTTGGTGGAGTTTAGATTTGGTCACCCTTAAGTCAAGTGCTAGGTAGCCTGAATACCAAGGAGTCGGAGTCATGCTCGGGGCTGACGACATATCGTCTCTCCCCTAATGTTGTAATTCACTTAGGGTTAGCTCAAATGGAATGTGGCGAGGGGTTTGGCAATAAAATAGATACCAATACAAGTAAGTGCCTTGAGAAAGGGAACTTTGGGCTTCAGCCCATCATAGTTCCTAGTACCCTTGAGGGATTTTCACTAGGTAGGCCCTAGGTAGTCCATGGTTAACCTGAAAACTTAGGAATAAGAAATTAAAAGATTAACTTTTAATAAACTATCATAGCACTTGCTCACTCACCCCATTACTATGGGTGGATAGATTGGTTTGTTCCGCGAGCGGTGGGCTTGGTGTTAAATGGAATGGATGGGTTGGTCAGGTGAGCCGATGACTCGAGAACTCATTATTAGCATGCATGCTTGTACATTAAAGTGGTGGGTTCTCGTTATTGGACTTTCGTTCACACTGACATCGATATCTTGACTCGACAAGTGTAAGTGATCACTTAGCAAAGAAAAGACTGGTGAATTTGCCAGCATCTGTACAAGAGACTCTGTAGTACCTGACTGTGGGTGTACCGAATAGTACACATGGTCTAGGTTAGGTAGTGTGAATACCAACCTAGGAGTGGGAAGGCCAAACCCACTGCCTCCGTTTTCCACTACGAGAGGTACCTGGGAGTTTAGCTAACTCCGAATGGGAGAACTAAAAGTCTGTGCGCATAGAATTGCGTGGGTGTGTTGTACCTGTGTGAAACATATCATTTAACATGCATAACACTTCATGTTATACATAATATTGTATAAAACTTATACCCCTGATGTATACATTATTATGGGATCTTTTATACGTTAGGCCTTGCAAAACGATCCCTTAATTTATAAGTTTGTATGGGCAATCTTATAAATTAAGGTTACTTTCTCTGTGATGATAGTTTACTTCTTTCCCATTACTTCATGTTACTAATTTCATTGTGATGTTCCTTAGTTACAATTTTACTTCATGTTACTACTCTCTTTGTGTCATTTCTTTATTACAAGTTTCATATATACACATAAAAATATTGTGTTAAATATTATCAGCATATGGTAGCTAAGTCCACTATCACCTGCTTTTGTTTACTCTCCACTTCAAATACCTTTCTCTTCATCCTCACCCGTACGATGCCTAGGAGTCGCAGGGGGGGGGGGAGAGGTGGACCAAGACTTAGTCTTTTGACTAACGACCTGATGGGCATAACACTAGGGACTCTAGCTGGGAGACATGGTGCAGATGTAGGGGACCCAACACCTCAAGAGTATGGTGCAGGAGGAGGTGAACCAGCCTAACCCAGGAGTAGGAGCAGTAGCCACATGATCCGTAAGTGATTAGTAGCTTTTCTTCCGTGAGCGTTTTGTAGTGAGGATCTTTTGTACTGGACATGAGCCCTTTTGTGTTGTTATATTTACCTTATGTGGACTTATTTTTATAGTATTGTGATTGTAGACTTGCTTCATTTGTTTGAATACTTCTAATTCTTCTGCGTAATATGGTTGAGAATTTGTCGTCAGATTCGGCTATTTGTAGTGGTGACCTCCTCGCGTTGGTGTCACCACAAAGTGGTGGTTCTTGGCAAAAGACCCAAAAAGGGGTCTTAAAACTGGTATCAAAGCAAACCTCGACCCAAAGAAAAGAAATCCACAAACCTTGGGACACCCCACTCGAGATTAGTTTGAGGACAAACTAAGCAGCGGAAGCTATGGTGTGCCCATATAGGGAATCACATGCAATAGTCCACTCTTAACTAGATTTTAACCAATCACCTTACAAGTAAACTATTGGGTACATTGGAAAATGTGTACCTGATTTGAAGAAGCCTAACTTAGCATAATGATATACATCAAGGTGTATTTGATGTTGTTTAAGTTGAATATGTGCAGGTTAAAAGTATGAAAAATTTCTAAGTCCATGTGTCGACACCAGAAGAAGATGTGTCGACACTTCAGGAAGATTGTGTCGACACTTGAAGAAGGCTCTATCGACACAGAGAAAATGAGTCGACATCAAATGTGTCGACACCGGGAGGCAGTGTCGACACACACAAGATTATAGTCGACATCAACTGTGTCGACACCAGGAGGCTGTGTCGACACACAGAGGCAGAAGTCAAAAACAGCTAAGTCGACACTTAGAGACTGAGTCGACACTTAGCAGAATCAACAATAAGTCTGTGGCTGAAGTAATTGTGTCGACATACAACTATCTGTGTCGATACATTCTCAAAAAGTTGTGTCAAGAAGCTGTGTCGACATCAAGACAAATGTGTCGACATCACAAAGGATTGTGGCGACACTTAATCAAATTGTGTCGACATATTTTAACAATTGTCTCGACACATATTGACAATTTGTCTCGACACTTTCTGGCAGAAACAAAGACTCCTTGGCAGTTTGAAGAATTGACAGCTGTGGGTCTTTACAGGTTAACTGACGTGATTGACACAGACAGAAGTTTGTTAGGAACCAGACCAGCCGGTTACCAGGAATGAAGGCTATAAATAGACGGATAGTGTCTGAAAGAAAAACACACAGAAAACTGAACACTGAATAACAAGTAACAATAAGAAGAAGATCTTTGTAGATCTAAGAAGATATTCTGATTGAACTATTAGAATCTGTCAAAGTAGAATTCAGTCAAGAATTCTGAAGTATCTTCAAGGGACTTGGATAGAGAGAGATCCAGTCAAAAGAAGGCAAGAAGAAAGCTGTCTCAGATTTCAAAAGAAACAGATTCTGAACTTATCTATCAAGAAGATTCAGATTCAAATTGTGAAATCTAAGGAGAAAGCTGCTGATCAGTTTATTTCAAAGAAGATCAACTCAACAAATTTCAGATTCAAGAAGCTTTGAAGAAAGCTAAGTTCCAGTTGATTTTATCCATCTGGTTTATCAAGAAGCTGATCAAGAACACTGTCTTGTTCCACCTCTCTCACCGGGAGCAAGATAAAAATATATTTTACTCAAATCTTGTAGGATCTTTTAATAGATCTGAGTTGTAAGCCTAATTTATAAAGGCTGAGTGTAGGAGAGATAATCTCTGAGTTGTAGGTCTTGAATAAAGACTGAGGTAGGGCTGAATTGCCTGAGTGTAGGAGAGATAATCTCTGAGTTGTAGGTCTTGAATAAAGACTGAGGTAGGGCTGAATTACCTGAGTTGTAGGAGTGTGGTATCACTCTGAGTTGTAGGAATCCATTTTGGATTCTGAGCTATAGGATCTGAGGATCTGAGATAAAGAAAGGAGTTTGGCTGAATCTAGCACACTGCTAGATAGGCGAAGGGGGAAAGTGGATGTACCCAGATCTTGGGGAACCACTATAAATACTTGTTGCAATCTGTGATGTGTAGTTTTAGATTGTGTGATTGTGATTGCTGAAGTAGCTGCAGAACTCATAGAAAATAGTTTTTAATTACTTAATCATTCTGCCTTAAGTTTGAAAAGAAAATAAGAACATATTCACTCCCCCTCTAGGTGTCTAGGTAATCTTGAAAGTAAAACTATCAAGTGGTATCAGAGGGAGGTTACTCAAAGAAAGACTTAACAGTCTGAGTTAGATCTAAAGGCAGAATCAAGAATCAAGAAAATGGGTTCAGGTGAGAATCACAAGGAGTTAGGATCTATGAAGTTACCCATCTGCAGAAAAGAAATCTTTGGAATCTAGAAGGAAAGGGTTAGGCTGTTTATGGAGGCCTCAGACCCAAGAATTTATATCACAGTGAAAGAAGGTCCATACATTCCAATGAAGATTTCTGTATTAGATGCAAATCAGAAAACTCCTAAGGATTTTTCAGAAATGACAAAGGAGGAAATCATCTTAGCCACTATGGACAAGAGAGCTCAAAACATCATAGTAAGTGCAATAGATGATTCCACCTTCCAAAATATGATACATTGCAAGACCTCCAAAGAGATGTGGGACACCTTGATTGTCTATATGGAAGGATCTGAAGAAGTAAGACAAGATAGAAAATCAATGCTCAACCAAGAATATGAGAGCTTCAAACAAGGAAAGTCTGATAGCATAACTGAGTGTTATAAGAAATTCTATAGGATTGTGAATGAACTAATGTCCTATGGAAGAGTCTTCAGTACATATGAGCTGAATGACAAGTTTCTCAGATCTTTAATAAAGGATTGGGATACCAAAATATGTGCCATTAGAGAAGTGGCCAAGTTAGCTGATATTTCTCCTCCAACCTTGTTTGGAAAATTGCTTTCATATGAAATGCAATTGATGGCTAGGAAGGAGGAAGAAAGAATTACAAAAGGTGAGCATAGATTTGTGGCTTTCAAAGTTGAAGCCACTAGAAAGAAAGGGAGGATGTCTTCATCTCCTCTCAAGGAAGCTACAGAAGAAGTAACAGAAAATTCAGATAGTCAGAAATCAGGGAGCAGTGACTCAGATACTGACTTTGCTGCCTTTACAAGACAGTTTCAAAAGTTCTTGAAAAAGAAGCAGTGGAATTCCAGGCCCTCCACATCACATCCAGTAGATGAGTACTATCAGAAGAGAAAATACTCAAGAAATGAGAGAAACAGAACTAAGCCCAGCAAAGCCATAACTTCTAAGATTGTTTGTTATTGCTGCAATAAGACTGGACATATGGTAGCTGAATGTCCAGAAAAGAGAAAGGAGTCAGTAGACAGAAAAAGGACTCAACACAAGGGCAAGAAGGAGAAATCTTTTGTTGCAAAGAAGGATAAGAGTCTTTCAGATCAGTCCTCATCAGAGTCAGAATCTGAAGCAGAAGCATACATAGGATTGTATGCAGCCAATGAAGAAGAGGAATTTCTGCAACTGATGGATTCCATTCATGATCAAGAAGACAAGGAATGCATGGGTCTGATGGCTGAGTTAGAAGATAACCAATGCCAGGATCAGCCTGGTCCTAGTAAGGTACAAAAGGTTTCTAGTTCTTTTGATTTTAGTACTGGTTCAGAGTCAGATTCATCTACATCAAGTGATGTGAATGGATCTGAATCTAAAGGTGATATTCATCAGTTGATGGATGAATATAGGGACTTGTTGCAGGCTCTTAAGAAAAGCAAGAACCTAGTCAAAACTCAGGCTCAGGAAATTATTGATCTTAAGGTGGATGCAACTGAGTTTGAAAAAGTAATGGATCAAAAGTTAAATGAGATTGCCAAACTGAAAAATATAACCTTTATTTAGATGGGCACAATCAAATATAACAATGATCAAATTAAGAGTCTGGAGGCCAGACTAAGAATAGAGAAAGATTTAGTGGCTAGTTACTCTAAGCCAAAATCTGTCTTACCTTTAATAGATGAGTTTGTGGCTCAAAAGGGTAAGGCAGGATTAGGCTTCAAAGGTAACCCTAGGGCTGCCCAATTCAAGAGAAAAGGCAAAGCTCATGTCCAGCCACTGAACCTTTCAGTCCCTATTATGTTTAGAAAGGTGCACTTGCCTTCTAACAAATATGATCATGAACACATTCATGGTCATAAGAAGATTGAGGTTCTAAGTGACAAAGATGTTAAAGCCAATAAGCCAGTCCGTGATAATAAATCCCATCTTCCAAGGAAACCAATGGGTATGGCTGCAGCAGCACCATCACAAGTCAGGAATTTTCCAGACTACAAAACTACTAAGATTGTACCTAGAACTAGGTACAACAAATATGATTGTTGGTGCTGTGGAAAAGTAGGGCATTTTGCCTAAGACTGTTGGCATAACACAAGTGTCAGGAAGAACACCAATCTACCTGTTAGAGGAATTGCTAAAAGATTTGATATGAATGGAGCTAACTGGAACCAAGGACCCAAGACATTCTTGGGCTCTAAGGGAAAGTAATTCTGTATTGCAGGAAAGTCCAAGTTGCCATGCCCCTATATGGTACTTGGACAGTGGATGTTCCAAGCACATGACTGGAACAAAGGGGCTGCTGAAGGAGTACACATCTGTCAAAGATGGACCTAAAGTAATCTTTGGTGGATCTGAAAGAGGAATCATCAAAGGGTTTGGTAACATTTCTTCAAACCAAATTACCATCACCCAAGTGGCTTATGTAAAAGGTTTGAAACATAATCTGATTAGCATAAGTCAGCTGAGTGATCTTGGATATGACATTTCATTTGTTAAGAATGGATGTCATATCAAAAGGTCAAGTGATCAAAAGATCATATTGACTGGGTATAGAAAGAGAAATGTTTATTGTCTTAATTTTGTATGTGAGAATAAGACTTCTCCCATCTGTCTTGTAGCTGATGATAATGCATCTCATTATGTCAAGTGGTACAAGAGGTTGGCTCATCTTAACTACAAGACAATTGGCCAACTCTTCAGCAAAGAGTTAGTGAGGAATGGTCCTCAAGTTAAGTGTATAAAGGAAGGGATATGTTTAGCTTGTCAAAAGGGCAAGCAGACAAAATCCTCCTTTCATAGTCTTGAAAAAAAGGATTTTGTGAGGTGCTTATACCTCTTACATATGGATCTTTTTGGTCCTATGCCAGTTCATAGTCTAGGTAGGAAGGTCTACACTTTTGTGGTTGTAGATGACTATTCTAGATATACATGGGTGTTCTTTCTGAGACAAAAATCAGAAACCCCAAGTGTCTTACTTAGTTTTGTGAAACAAATTCAGAATGAACTAAACAGTACAGTGGTCAAAATCAGAAGTAACCATGGCACTGAATTTCAATCTGAAAGTATGACAAAATTATGTGAAGACTTTGGGATTTTCCAAGAGTTCTCCTCACCTAGAACACCTCAGCAAAATGGTATTGCTGAAAGAAAGAATAGGACATTGATTGAAGCTGGTAGAACTCTATTGAGTGACACCTCTCTTCCAGAATATTTCTGGGCTGAGGCAGTAAACACTGCATGTCATGTGATCAATAGGGCTTCTATCACCAAGTGCCATAAAAAGACTCCCTATGAAATTATGAAAGGTAGAAAACCAAATCTATCCTACTTTAAGATCTTTGGTTGCAAGTGCTATATACTTAACAATGGCAAGTCATATCTAACTAAGTTTGCTGCCAAATCCCAAGATGGGATATTTGTTGGGTACAACATAAATAGTAAGGCCTATAGAGTCTTCAACTTGACTACTCAAGTTGTAGAAAAATCTGTACATGTTGTGTTTGATGAATCAAGATTAATCAACTGTGAGTTTCCTTGTAGTTCATACAGTCCAATAGGTATATGCAAAAGGATGGACAAGCTTTCCATTGCAGAAGCATCAAATGCAGATGAAGCATTGGAAAATGAAGGCTACTGTCCAGGGGGAGTACACGACTCTATAGAAGCTGATGATAACCAAGAAGTACAGCATGATGAAGGAGCTGGAGATGTTCAACATGAAGGAAATCTACCTTCAGCCATAAGACATCTAAAAGATCATCCAGCTAATAAAATAATAGGTGATCCAAGTCAAGGAGTGCAGACTAGAAGCAGAAATCTGAGCACAGTCCTGCACTCAAGTTTCCTATCTCAAATGGAGCCTAAGAAATTTGAAGAAGCCATCCAAGACTAACATTGGATTAATGCTATGCAAGAAGAGCTTAATCAATTCAGAAGGTGCAAAGTCTGGGAGCTTGTTCCTAAACCAAAAGACCACAACATCATTGGAACAAAGTGGATATTTAGGAACAAGTTGGATGAGAGTGGAGTAATTGTAAAGAACAAAGCAAGACTGGTTGCTAAAGGATATAGGCAGGAAGAGGGAATAGATTTTGATCAGACATTTGCCCCAGTATCAAGACTGGAGGCAATCAGGATATTTCTTGCCTATGCTGCATACTAAGGATTCAAGGTATATCAAATGGATGTGAAATCAGCATTTCTGAATGGAAATCTAAAAGAAGAAGTCTATGTGGAACAACCATCAGGTTTTGTAGACTCTCTTAAACCTGATTATGTTTTTAGACTTAGGAAAGCTTTATATGGGTTAAAGCAAGCCCCAAGGGCTTGGTATGACACCCTGTCTACTTTCCTTATTGAGAACAAATTCTCATGAGGCAAAATAGACAAGACTCTATTCCTTAGGGAGTCTAAAGGCAAGATAATCTTAGTCCAAATCTATGTGGATGACATAATTTTTGGGTCTACAGAGAACAACCTTTGCAAGAAGTTTGCCAAACTTATGCAAGGGAAGTTTGAAATGAGTAGAATGAGGGAACTTAAGTTCTTCTTGGGACTCCAAGTAAGACAGACTGATGATGGCTTGTCCATATCCCAGTCTAAGTTCACCAAAGAGTTGATAAAGAAATATGGTATAGAATCTTCCTCTACCATGAAAACTCCTATGGGAACAAATATGCCTATATGTAAAGATGATACAGGTAAGCCTGTAGATGAGTCTTTGTATAGAGGAATAGTTGGTTCTCTATTATACCTCACAGCTAGTAGACTAGATATTATGTATGCTACATGTGTCTATGCTAGGTACCAGGCATGCCCTAAAGAATCTCATTACACTGCTGTTAAAAGAATTTTGCGATATTTAAAGGGCACACCAAATCTAGGCCTTTGGTACCCTAGGAATGGAGATTTTCAACTAATAGGTTATTCAGATGCAGATTTTGCAGGCTGCAGAGAAGATAGAAAAAGTACTACAGGTACATGTCAATTTTTGGGAGGAAGGTTGATATCATGGAGTAGTAAGAAGCAGACTAGTGTGCCAATATCCACAGCTGAGTCTGAGTATGTTGCAGCTGGAAGTTGCTGTGCACAACTATTGTGGATTCAGCATCAACTAAAAGATTATGGTATCCAGGTAAGTAAAACACCTTTATTATGTGATTCTAAAAGTGCTATTTCTATTGCAAATAATCCTGTTTCACATAGTAGGACTAAGTATATAGAAATAAAATACCATTTTCTTAGAGAACATGTAGAAAAAGAAGACATCTCACTAGAATTTGTTAAGATAGATTATCAAATTGCAGATGTATTTACTAAGCCTCTGGATGAAACAAAATTCAATAGATTTAAAATTGAATTAGGCATGCTAACTATAGATTAGTTTAGCAAAATTTGGCTAAGTAAAACTTTGTTGACTCATTCAAGATTTAAGTGTCGACTTAGAGGATTTGTGTCGACAAACTCAGAAAAATGGTGTCGACACAGAGTAGATGTGTCGACACATCTGGGATTTTATGTCGACATAGTCTAGAGCGTCATGTCGACACAACTAGAGTATTGTTGTCGACTTATTCAGAATTTGTGTCGACACATATTGTCTGTGTCGACACAATTTGACTATTTTTGCCCGCCTTTTGATCTTCTTGGCATAGAAGGGTATAAATAGGTCACAGCCGTATTTTGTCAACACGCTCACCAGGGTTTCGAGACAAAAATCTTGTGTGTCGACAATCCTTCTTCTCTCTTTTCTCAAGCTTTCTCAACGATTCAATGACGCCAAAGATCGAAGATTCCATCAATGAGGGATATGAACTGGTTAGGCATGCGTTCGACGATGCAGCTCCAGAGATTAAGATGGCGGTGTCTCTTCTCATAGATAATGGACTTGAATTCCTTGTCTCAGAACCCACCAAGGTCTGAAAGAAGGAAGTTCTTGCATTCTACACCACCGCATCTGTGGATTCTACTGGTATGAAAATCAAATCAACTATTCAGGACACAAGAGTCAAGGTGACTCAGAAGCGATTAACCAGAATCCTTCATCTTCCAAGGATAAACGATGAAGAGGAGGTTTCAGCCTCACAAACAAGGCAAACACTTCAGTGGTGTGGACTGGATCCCACCATGAAGATTGGTGCTGCCTTCAATCGAAAAGGCATGAATAATCAGGGTAAATTCCTTTCTGAAGTTATTGGGAAAGTGGTGCTGTGCAAGACTGGTGGACATGATAGGATCTCTGTCTTCATGTTCAACCTAATGACTAGGATTGTATTTCACATTCCCACCAACTGGTCAGCAGTTATGTTTGAAAAAATCAAGGAGGCAATCAAGAAGCCAAACATGGCTAGAATACTGAGTCTTTACTTAGCTGGAATCATTCCAGAAGTAATGCAATAACTACCAGGCTCCAAGATCAATCATATGAGGAGAATGGATATAAGGTTGTTCTCCAGGTGGGATAGAGTTCTATCCAAAGATATGCCTGAAGAAGACAGGCAGGAGACAGCTGAGAAGTCTCCAGCTCATCATCACACTGAGCTTGGTACTGAAACAATTCAAGTGCAGAAAGAACAGATACATGCACAGGTTCAGAGGGAGCGTAATACTGCACATACAGAAGAAGCAGAAAGGATTGACTTTTTAGAGGAGATAGATACTGCTAGACTAGATGATCTTATAGAGAGAATCAATGTTCCATCACCTCCTCAAACACCAAAGGAATATACAATGGATGATCTCTTCAAAGAGGCTGTAGACACAGCAGATAAAGATGACACCCAAAGGGTTGAGGGGGGGAGCAAGCTAGTGAGGAGAGGGTAACAGGTGAAGGTGAACAGGAGCCACATGTTACTGAAACTGAAATCCCTACCTCACAAAAAGAAAGAGTTCAGATTGAGAGTTCCTCTGATTCCGGGAATGAAGAAATTCAAGAGGCAAAGAAAAGGAAGCTTATGGTCTTCAAGAGAAGAAGCCATAGTTATAAGAAAGCACTTCAAACAACAGCACCCACCTCTTCAGATTTTGATTATGCAAAGTTCTTGGTAACTCTTGAAATGAAAATGGATGAACAAAGAAAGGCTCTAGAGAAATATGTTGATGAAAGTCATAAAAATCTTCAGTTTGATCTGGATCAAGATATAAAGTCTATAAGATTTGAAGTCAATCAACATAAAAGAGAAATGACTAATTGTTTTACAAAAGGGGCACATGCTGTTGTATATCTGGCCAAACAACAAGAAGTAATGAAGAAAGAAATAGATGCTCAATCTATTAATCTAGGATACATTCTTGAAAATCAGAAAAGGCTAAATGACAATCTGACAACTGCCAACACAGATATTCTTGCTCAATTTCAAACAACCATGACTAAATTGACTGAAGCTAGAGCAGCTGAAATGCTAGCATATGATACTAAGTTCAAAACTGCTTTAGACTCAGTACAGACAGCCATAACCTCTTCCCAGAAGGAAAGTACTACAAAACTTAACAAGTTGAAACCCTTCTTCAAAGATGGAATTAATTATCTGGATGGTTAGATCAGGTTTCAGAAGGAAGATCTCAGAGATCATGTAGCAAGAGAAGTCCTAAAGGGGGAGAGGGTACTTATTTATGCTGCCTCAGAACATGCCAAGTGGGTCACTAACAGTGTCAGAGCCACATTGGGATATCCACCCCTTTGTGATGATGATAATATGGCAGAGTCAGGAGTACAGCCACATGGTCTACTTGAAGGCGACTAACCAGAGGTTGCTCAAGTCATATACCCCCCTGCATATTTTGACATGATTCATCAGTAGGTGCAAACTATGTATAGTCCTCCAGAGGAGGTTTCAAATATTATACTTGGAAAAGTAGACATGCCTGAAGCTGCAATCAAGGCTCAGCAAGAGGCTCAACTGTCAAAGAAGAGATTTAGGGAGCAAGCTGAACTAAAACCTGATTTTGAACAGTGGAGCCCTACCTCTAGAAACATCATACTAACTGCCTGGAAAGCTGTAAAAGATCAAGTCCATGAAAGGGGTATGTGGTACAATGAACAAGAATGGTAGAAGCATGAAGCCAGACAGGAGGCTATTGTTCAGCATAGAAGGAAAGCTAAGATGGGAAAGCTACCTCATGATGCTGTGGAGCCTAGAAAATACTTTCCCAAGCCGTATCACTATTTTGAGAGGCAAAGACTGAAGACTGAGGCTCAGGAGAAGGCTAATCTTAAAGGCAAAAAGCCCATGGAAGAAACTGAACCTTCTATGCAGGCACAAGTATAACCAGGAAGAGGGATTGTTATAAAGGAGCCTGATCAGTCTTAGTCTAAGATGTCTTAGTTTTAGTTTAAAAATGTGTAATGTGAAACATCCAGTGTTAAACATTTTGTAAACAATCATTTTGACATAATACACAAAATCTTGCTCTTTAATTAATTTTTGTGTATATCCTTTTATCTCTGTGATGAATCTGTGCAAATGTTTTGATTGTTAATATTTTCTGTAATATTAAGCTTATATACATCATCATCATTTTTTTATTATTATCATAAGTGGTGTATATCATTAGCTAATATGGGTTATGACTTCTCCAAATAGGGGGAGATTGTTGGGTACATTGGAAAATGTGTACCTGATTTGAAGAAGCCTAACTTAGCATAATGATATACATCAAGGTGTATTTGATGTTGTTTAAATTGAATATGTGCAGGTTAAAAGTATGAAAAATTTCTAAGTCCATGTGTCGACACCAGAAGAAGATGTGTCGACACTTCAGGAAGATTGTGTCGACACTTAAAGAAGGCTGTATCCACACAGAGAAAATGAGTCGACATCAAATGTGTCGACACCGGGAGGCAGTGTCGACACACACAAGATTATAGTCGACATCAACTGTGTCGACACCAGGAGGCTGTGTCGACACACAGAGGCAGAAGTCAACAACAGCTAAGTCGACACTTAGAGACTGAGTCGACACTTAGCAGAATCAACAATAAGTCTGTGGCTGAAGTAATTGTGTCGACATACAACTATCTGTGTCGACACATTCTCAAAAAGTTGTGTCAAAAAGCTGTGTCGACATCAAGACAAATGTGTCGACATCACAAAGGATTGTGTCGACACTTAATCAAATTGTGTCGACACATTTTAACAATTGTCTCGATACATATTGACAGTTTGTCTCGACACTTTCTGGCAGAAACAAAGACTCCTTGGCAGTTTGAAGAATTGACAGCTGTGGGTCTTTACAGGTTAACTGACGTGATTGACACAGATAGAAGTTTGTTAGGAACCGGACCAGCCGGTTACCAGGAATGAAGGCTATAAATAGACGGATAGTGTCTGAAAGAAAAACACACGGAAAACTGAACACTGAATAACAAGTAACAATAAGAAGAAGATCTTTGCAGATCTAAGAAGATATTCTGATTGAACTATCAGAATCTGTCAAAGTAGAATTCAGTCAAGAATTCTAAAGTATCTTCAAGGGACTTGGATAGAGAGAGATCCAATCAAAAGAAGGCAAGAAGAAAACTGTATCAGATTTCAAAAGAAACAGATTCTGAACTTATCTGTCAAGAAGATTCAGATTCAAATTCTGAAATCTAAGGAGAAAGCTGCTGATCAGTTTATTTCAAAGAAGATCAACTCAACAAAGTTCAGATTCAAGAAGCTTTGAAGAAAGCTAAGTTCCAGTTGATTTTATCCATCAGGTTTATCAAGAAGCTGATCAAGAACACTGTCTTGTTCCACCTCTCTCACCAGGAGCAAGATAAAAATATATTTTACTCAAATCTTGTAGGATCTTTTAATAGAACTGAGTTGTAAGCCTAATTTATAAAGGCTGAGTGTAGGAGAGATAATCTCTGAGTTATAGGTCTTGAATAAAGACTGAGGTAGGGCTGAATTGCCTGAGTGTAGGAGAGATAATCTCTGAGTTGTAGGTCTTGAATAAAGACTGAGGTAGGGCTTAATTACCTAAGCTGTAGGAGTGTGGTATCACTCTGAGTTGTAGGAATCCATTTTGGATTCTAAGCTGTAGGATCTGAGGATCTGAGATAAAGAAAGGAGTTTGGCTGAATCTAGCACACTGCTAGATAGGCGAAGGGGGAAAGTGGGTGTACCCAGATCTTGGGGAACCACTATAAATACTTGTTGCAATCTGTGATGTGTAGTTCTAGATTGTGTGATTGTGATTGCTGAAGTAGCTGCAGAACTCATAGAAAATAGTCTTTAATTACTTAATCATTCTGCCTTAAGTTTGAAAAGAAAATAAGAACCTATTCACCCCCCCTCTAGGTGTCTAGGTAATCTTGAAAGTAAAACTATCATAAACTTTTCCTCATGAAGCTTTTAACGAACCCTAGCCTTCAAAAGGGAACACCTCAGGCTCAAAATTTCATTCCACCCCCGCTAGTTCCTACTCCATTACAGCAATCAGAGATGGGATAGACATTGACTGCTATCTTGGAGGCTTTTAGGACATAGCAGACTCTTGCTCCTCAACCAAATCCCGGGGCAAATTGGCTGAGTGTCTTCTGAGGCCTTTCCCCTCCGTCATATCTCGGGACGGAGTTAGCAGTATGGATGGAGGAATGGTTTGACATCATCTATAAGATGTTGGCTGGGATACAATGCCTGACTGATATGGCTGTATTCTTAGTAGTTTCATGTTTGGAATCCCACGCAAAGAGGTGTTGTAAGTCTCTTCTAGAAACCACCTATGTAGGATTTGAAGGAACATATATCACATGGGATGAGTTTAGGATAGCATTTTTGGAGCATTTTGTGCCATAGACAGCAAGGGATGAGCTAGAGGACAAATTTCTGTAGTTAAGGCAGGGCAGTAGGTCAGTTTTGGAGTACTACCAGGAGTTTTCTCACTTAGCTCGCTACGCTGATTCATACCAGCTGGATGATGTTGGTTATGCGAAGAGGTTCTACAAGGGCCTCCAGGACGATCTGGGGAAGGCACTCCTTTTTGCTGCAGATGGTAGCCTGGCCCGAATCTTAGAGATTACAAAGAAGTTGGAGGTGGACCAGCTCGTAGTTCGGGGTAGGGGAAAAAGACCAGCAAATGACTCGGTTATTGGTGGCAGGAGGGAACATTAGAAGTATCGATTCGTTAGACAAAGGATAAATGGGGATCAACCCCTCCCGAAGTATAGATAGGAGTAGAGGGATCCGACAGTATTGGCCCCTCAACCATTACAGATGGTGGAGATGCCAAGTCCAGTAGATGGGGCACCTCCCCCACTAGTGTACTATCACTGCCACCAGCCTGGACATATTCAGATTAACCTCCCCAGGAGACAGGCACCAACACCAGCACTGCAGGCTGCCTCACCTGCTCAGCATTTCAGGGGTCGGGGATGTGGTCGAGGATGTGGGTTCCAAGGTGGCAACCGTAGGACGGACAGAGACCAGATGTATGTTCTGGATCTTGATCAACCCTGGGACCTGGATAGGGTTATAACAGGTATACTAGCAATTTAAATTCTCTTCCTTATTTTCCCCTAGACAGTAGAACTAATATTAAACTGGTAGAACTAAGGAAGAAAACTATAAAACTAGCCACCTAAGTTTGTTTAATAACTCAGGAATAGTAACGGTATGTGGAAAGCCTGCTTATACCTTATTCGATACGGGGTCATCACATAACTTTGTCGCGGAGGATTTTATCAAAGACTTGGACTAGGTCCGACACTATATGGGAGTCACCAGGAGGGTGCGTCTTCCCAATGGGACGGAGATCCTATCTACTGCAAAATGCCTTCTAAGGGTGACCATCGATGGCCTAACACTCGAGGCCCCATCGATGATCCTGAAAATGCCAGACTTTGATCTTGTCTTGGGAATGTTATGGATCACCTGGAACCATGAACAGATTGATTGCCTGGCAAGGAAGGTCATGCTGAGATACGACAACACCTATGCGACCTTTGAAAGTACTATCCCAGTCTCCTGCTATCTGCTTTCTTCTATCCAAGCCGTCACGGCCCACCTGCAGGGGACGAGGTTTATCAGGTGTTATTCGAGATTATCAAGGAAAAGAACTCTATCTGCAACATCCCAGTGGTATGAAATTTCGATGATGTTTTCCCAGAGAAGCTCCCAGAGCTGCCATCGCACTGTGAGAAGGACTTTTGGATCCAGCTAGTGTCAGGGGCTAAGCTGGTATCTAGGGCTCTATATCAGATGGCCATAAAGGAGCTAGTTGAATTTCGAAGTCAGCTGCAAGAGCTGGTTGAAGCCGGGCTTATCATACCAAGCTCCTCGCCATGGGGAGCCCGAGTATTGTTTGTAAAGAAGAAGGATGGGACTCTCAGACTATGCATTGACTACAGAGAACTGAACAAGCTGATAGTACGGAAGACGTACCATTTACCAAGAATAGACAAGATATTTGTTCAGCTAAAGGGAGCTCATTGGTTCTCAAAATTAGATTTGAGATCGGGATATTATCATCTACGGATTCAGGAGGAGTACATCCCGAAGACCGCATTTAGTAGTTGATATGTCCTTTATGAGTTCACAGTAATGCCATTCGGGCTCACGAATGCACCCTCTGCATTCATGAGTCAGATGAACCAAGTATTTGAAGCCTACCTCAATATCTTCGTCATTGTATTTATAGATGACATCCTCATATATTCGAGGACGGAGGAGGAGCATGCACGACACTTGGCACTGACACTGGAGAAACTTTGGGAGTACAGCTTATATACGAAGTTCAGTAAATGTCAGTTCTGGTTGAAGGATGTGGCCTTCCTAGGTAACATTATCAGTGGAGCGGGACTAGCTGTGGATCCAACAAAGATCCAAGCAGTGCGAGATTGGCCGCCACTAAAGACGGCATCCGACATACGGAGTTTCCTAGGACTCATCGGATACTACCGGAAGTTCATAGAGGGATTTTCCCAGATTTCCCTCCCACTTACATCTTTGACAAAGAAGGATACGCCATTCATATGGATGCCGCAATGCGAATCTATATTCCAAGATCTGAAGGATTGGCTTACCACGGCTCCCATCCTAGCCCTTTCCTCTGGGAAGGAAGGATTCCAAGTTTACACTGATGCATACTATTAGGGGATGGGTGATGTCCTAATGCAGCACGGACATGTGAACTTATGTTTCTCGCCAGCTGAAGAAGCACGAACAAAACAACCAGATGCATGATCTAGAGATGGGAGAGGTAATCTTCGCTTTAAATATTTGGCAGCATTACCTCTATGGAGTCCATTGTGAAATTTTCTCCGATCACAAAAATCTCAAGTACGTGGACACAAAAAAAGAGTTAAACATGCCACAGAGATGGTGGGTGGAGTTTCTTTCTGATTATCAGTACACTATATACTACCACCCAGGGAAGGCAAATGTAGTAACAGATTCTCTTAGAAGGAGAGCTACCATAGTGGGAGCGGAACCCTAGGTGATGGCCATGGAGTGGTTCAGATGCTGGAGGAAATGCAGATATCCTTGGTGTCCAAGGCGGATCCCAAACTTTATGAGGAGTATTTAGCATCGATGAGCACTACCAGAGAAATACGGGATCGCATTAGGGATGGGAAAAGGTATGAAGCTAAATTGGAGCAAATATTCAGGGCTTTGGAGACAAGCATCGCTGAGGATCACACACCGAAAGATGGCCTACTATGTTTTAGAGGAAGAGTATATATACTCGCAGGAGGCCAGATTCGGGAAGATATTTTGACTGAAGCGCACAATAGTAGGTACACAGTGCACACTGGGATCACAAAGATTACGAACGATTTGAAGAGGACCATGTACTGCATGAGCATGAAGAAGGAGATCACCTACTTCATGACACATTACCAGACTTGCCAACTCATGAAGGCTGAATACAAGAGCCCGACAGGATTGCTGCAGCCACTACTGGTGCTGGAGTGGAAGTTTGATGATATCGCGATGGAATTCATACATGGACTTCCTCATTCCCATGCGGGAAATGACTCGATATGGGTGATTGTTGATAGGCTGACGAAGGTTTCCCGATTTATTCCAGTCAGGAAGGACGCTCCGGTCGGTGTTTTAGTACGGAGATTTGTGGAGCAGTTTGTCCGCTATTATGCCATGCCCAGGACGATCGTATCAGATCAGGATGGACGGTTTACGTCCAAGGAGTGGAGAGCAGTCCATGCTTTCTTGGTCTCCCATTTGACTTTCAACACCACATTCCACCCCCAGACAGATGGGAAAATGGAACGTACCAACCAGACATTGGATTACCTCTTATGCCTATGTATCTTGGATTGCAAGGAGCCATGGGAAAGACTGTTGTCGCTTATTAAATTTTCTTATAACACCAATCATCACTCAAGTATAGGCATGAACCCCTATAAGGCATTGTATGGACGGAGGTGCAGGAATCAAAAATCTTGGATCCAGGATGAGGATCCAAAGGCGCTTTGCTCGGAGTTTGTGGAGGACACGGATGCTTAGGTATGGCTTATTCGAGAAAGGATGTTGGAGGCTCAGAGTAGACAGGCCAAATACTACGATGCATAACATCGTTAGGAAGAGTTTCAAGTTGGAGACTGGGTATTCTTGAAGAAACGACCGATGCATGGAGTCTCACGGGTACACGAGCGAAAGAAGCTCAGTCTTAAATATATAGGGCCCTATTGGATTCTGGAGCAAATCAGCCCCTTGGCCTATAGACTGGAGTTACTGCCCGAGTTTGCGGGCCTACATGATGTCTTCCTTGTCTCTTCCCTTAGGAAGGCACTCCTATGCCCAGAGCAGCAAATTTCCACTATGGATGGCCCAGTAGTTTCTGACTGATCAGTCTGTCTGAAGCTAGTCATGATAGACAATACAGAGGTACGAGTTTTGCGATGAAAGAATGTTCCTCTGGTCATGGTCTTGTGTTCGAATCACGGATAGGAAGAGCACACCTGGGAGCCCCTGGACCTTATGCAGTAGATGAACCCGGAACTCTTCACGATAGGTATAACTTTAACTACCAAAGAATTTCACATTTAGTTATTTTTAGTGCAAACCCTGTAGGCCTAATCTTAATTTTGGGGATGAAATTTTTATTTTTATGTATTGGGATTTTTAACATCCCAAAACAACCAGACCCCTGGGAAGTTTTGTCATGACTAGGTCAAGAAAAAGCCCTAAGAAGAACAAGAGGACCATGAGTACCTAGGCAAATAGATGAAATCACCTTGGTCTGCAAATAGTAATTTCTGGTTACCTAGCCTAGGGTTTGGCTTTTGGGTCCCAACTTGACTATTTGTGTAACGCCCCCGTTTGTCTTATGAAATATAATAGAGGGTCCGGCCGGGGCCCCACGACATATTCAACAAACAAGCGGGAACATCACTAGTGAATATCATCTTACTACTCGTACCCTAACTCAGTGCATGCTAGCAGAATATTTTAAGTTAGCTGAACTCATAACAACACGATTGTCCACCATATATAAATCAACCTTTATATATATCTCAATAGGAATGTTTACAAGTATACACACTACTCTTGGCCTTAAGGCATTACAATTCCTCTTAACAAGTGTGGATTACATACATCGGCTCGCAGGCAGGCCACAAATGAATTACAAACAATTCCATTAGCCTTCATGGGCGAGCTTAGCAGCACAAGCAATGGTCCTCTATATCCATTTCCGCTTTCCATCCCCTGCAAACGGAACAATCCACCAAGCGGTGGCAAACAAGGCAACGGTTAGCATTCAGTTGACCACTTATAACGACCCTACCCCTTACCCGGGGCAGCGGTTCCTTCCTTGCAAGTAGTGCATAACAACATCTATATATCTCAAGCATATATATCTCAAACAAGTGCATACACGAATAACCATATCACACATGCCAGCCTCACTGCCAAACGCATCGTACACTCAGGGCACCTTCTCGGCGTACCATTATCTTGGGTCCACCGCTGCTCTTGAGGCACTTACCTTGACGGTAATGGAGCAATAGTCCCACCAGTGTGCAAACCGGCGACCCTCTCACCCATTCCATTCAGAGTGTTCCACCTCACGACAATCATGAGCATTCTCGAACTGATGAGCCCATTCTGGTCTCCCAATCGATCACACGAGTCCATCCGGGAGGCAGGCCGGAAACTCCCATGATACTTTCAGACGAGCCAACCGCTCTCAATCGTACTAGCATAATACAGGTCCAGGTCCACCGAACACCGTTGCTCATATCGTCATCGCATGACACGGGTCGATTATCCCCCTTTCCTGTTTGGCACGCAGCCTACATTGGAGCACATGCTCTCACCATTACCACACAAGCTTGGGAGCACACACTCACACTGGGTCCACACAAACAGGGAGCACACGCTCACCATCCACACAACACAATAGCCATCATGTCTCCTCAAGACTGGCTCAACAAGCACAGATATCTAGGCAATCACCTCCAGCTATCGTAGCACAATCAATACGCGTTCTATATATGGAGTCTTCTCTAGTTCGCAGTATGGAACATCACCAATCCAGACCAACCTGTCTGGATGGGCTTCACACAGTATGTCTATTCCATACTACTCACTTCCAGATCTATATGCAGACTCAACCGGGGATATCATCTATCAATCCATCGGAATCGCTTAAGCTCTTCCATCTTTTGATGGAGGATTCCATACATATACATGCATGAATAAGGGATTCACCTGCCCAAGGAAGAAAGATCGTTACTTGAGTAATACGCTTTGGTCCCATGTCAAAGAACTAGCCGGATGGAAAGCACAGTAGTAGCCTTGCCTCTGCAGATCCGGTCTCCGCTCACAAGATGGGGCACCTTAGCTCCACCGGTGGCCAGATTCTTCCACCACCTTCTTCCCTTTGCTCTCCCCTTTCTCTTCCTTTAGAAAGAGAATAGAATGGCCCAAATGAGGAATAAATCCTCATCTCCTGTACTTATTCAGCTATAAAATAAGCAGGGCCCTTGGATCTCCAGCAAAGGAAATGACTGGCCTGGATCATCTCTAAAAAATACCCTGACACGTCCGTTTTCGGGTCGACACGCCCGTGTTTGGGTCGACACGCCCGTGTCACGCTCGTGTGTCACACCGCCTTCAGCCACCGCACTTCCCCAACACGACACGTGTGCTAGACACGCCCGTGTCATCAATGACACGGTCGTGTTCCACCGCTCAGCCAACGTTCGCTTTAAGTCGGCAAAACCCACCCAAGAAGGACACAGCTAATTTGACACACTTGTATCATCCACTTGATACCCGTGTCGACCACTCGACGCTCGACACTCGACGACCCGGGAAGGACACGGCCTGGCGACATGCCCGTGTTCACCAATGACAGGCCGTATGTTGGTTCCCTAGTTTTGATTTGGGCCATGTCTTCTCAATTAGGCTTAATTGACCCAAGAATTATCTATGGTCAATGGTTAGACTAAAGGTTAGTCTACCCTTAGGTTAGGTTAGTTGAGATTGGATTGAAATGAAAATTGGTTAAGTAGATTTGTGCTCGACGATAGTCGAATATCGCTCGACGATCTTTGATTGATGATCGGCGATCTCAGAGTTATATGAACTCTGAAGTGGGATTTACGATCTGCTTAGTCAGATCGACGATCGTGTAGCCTTGGTCGACGATTTCTGTGAAGACAGTTTTTCTTCAGGTCGACGATCTGCTTTTTCAGATCGACGATCTTCGATCTCTGGTCGACGCTTTCTGTCTGCTATTATCTATATTCATTTCATTTGATCTTTGTTTTTTTCCTCTTGTTTAAGACATATTTTATTCAAAATGTTCTGCTTAATTTAATGATTATATTCTTTTGCTTATTTGTAATATTCCTTATGAATTAATTAAGAGATTTGGCAGAATAAAGTCGTTTGTTTTATTAGAGGAAATCGTGTTTTTTTCTACAGCTGTAACATAGCCGTTAGGCTTTGTTTCCTGTGCCAATTTATAAAGTCAAATTGATAAGATATTTTTTAATATCCTTTATTCCTTTTTGGGAATGACAGAAAAGTTTTCAGGCGCAGTTTCTTTATTTATTTTATTTTATTATTTGGAAAGTTTTATAGTGTAGGGCTCGAGGTTTTTTCAAAAGAAGAGAAGGTTCTATATTAACAGAGAGTCGGCTGAATACTTATATACAACACATACAAACTCACAGCAGACATAGAACCAAAAAATCAAAAGAGAAAGAAAAGTTCTTCTTCTTCCTGAGTTCATCCTGTCTTCAGGAAAATCAATACTCAGAGTTCAAGCTTTCAAGAAGAAGAACCTCCCAGATTGCTGAACATTCATTGTTGCAAAGTCTCCCAGATTGCAAAAGCTGCTGAAGAAGAACATTCATTCAAAATCTAGAGTCTTCTTCAAGGCTGCATCAGAAAGACATCTCAAGCAATTTGGAGATCTTACACCCTGAAGCAAAGCTTCTTCCTGGACATTCTCTAAGCCAGGGGGAGCTTTGATATATTCAGAGCTATCCACTAGCTTCAATGAACACAAAGAAGACATCTTTAATTCTCTCCTTCAACCTCATGTAAAAGGGTTATTACTCCGTTCAAAAGTAAACTTTTGGTGGCAGGGCACCTGATCAAAAACCTGTGTGTTTGGTTTTTAGGCACCTGATCAAAAGCCTGAAGGGTCTTTAGATCTACCTGAAGCAGATCTATTGGTGGCAGGGCACCTGATCAAAAACTGTAGTGGATTCCTACCAGGGTGGTAGAAGAGTGGATGTACCCAATTGGGGAACCACTATAAATCTCCTGTGTTGTCTGTTGCTTATTTTAATCAATGCTCTGTGGCTGTGATAGTTTTAACTAGGGTGCTAGTTGCTGTGTTAGGATATAAGCTCAACTGAAACTTCAGTTAGCTTCTTCTTTTATTTACTACACTCAGTTAGGCTTTAGATTTAAAGCTTTTACTTTTATATTCCGCAAATAGCTCGAAGAGAAGTGTTTAGAGTCTCCTTCTTTTTAAATACTCTATTCACCCCCCCCCCCCTCTAGAGTAGTAAGTATCTTATCCCCTCACTTTCAATTGCTATCAGAGGGAGGTTGATTGGTTGAACAGGCTAACACCTGAACCATAAGATCTTGTGATAAGATACTTTGATACCATATACACTCACATTAGATTCATGGACCAGTACAAAGATTACTCTAGCACCAGACCTCCAGTATGCAACTTAGCCAAGTTTGGCATCTGGAAGGCAAGAATTAGACTTTACATGAAATCTATTGATGAAGATATTTTTTCTTCTATCTTAACAGGGCCACCAACACCACCTGCTGCAGCTACTGCTACAACATCTGCAAATCTCAGTGCAGTGCCACCTCCTGACTATAATGAAACTTACAAGAAGTCCAAGATAGTTGATGCCAAAGCTATGAATATTCTGGCTTAGACTATGTCTAATGAGACATTCCAGAAAGTGGCTGATTGCACCTCAACAAAAGCCATGTGGGACTCACTGAATCAGATTGTGCTAGTTCAGCTGATGAGAGGAAGGACAGAAGGTCCAACCTCATATCCTAATATGTGAACTTCAAGAAGGAAGAAGCTGAGACAGTAGAAGCTATGCACACAAGGCTCAGCTCCATTATCAATGAACTGAGGATACTTGATAAGGAAATCACACTGACAGAAGTCAATGATAAAATACTGATGTGCTTCCCCAGCACATGGGATCTCAGAATCTGGCCAATCAAGGAGTCCAGAAGTACAACAGAGATTTCAACTGAAGCTCTCCTTGGCAAGCTCAAATCATTTGAGCAAGTACGGAAGACCAGGGAAGATGAAGCTGAAGCCAAAGCATCTACTCCAACAAGGAAAGAGCAAACCCTTGCTCTTAAGGCTGATGATGAGTCCAAAGTGACTCAATCAAATGAAGAACTGATGACACTCTTTGCCAAGAGGTTCTAAAAGATGGGCAGAAAGCACAACAGAAGAAAGTCATCAAAATATGATGACAAGCCAAGGTATGATAAAACCCCATCTAAAGAAATTGTTTATTATGGATGCAGGAAGCCTGGACACATTCTCCTTGAGTGTCCAGAGACAAAGCATAAGGAAAGGAGAAAGGAGAAGGAACATGAGAAGCATTATTCCAAGACATCTTCTCACAAATATAAGAATAAAGAGAAAGGTCTTGTTGCAAAGACCTGGAGTGATACTGAGGAAGACTCCTCTTCCTCCAACTCCAGTGAAGATGATGAAGAAGAGAAGAAAGCTAAGGAGATTTGCCTTATGACAATCAATGCTTGCAACAGTAACTCAGCTGTAGAGATGACTGAAGATGAGGAGGATGAATTATCTGATGAAGACCAGATAATTGCATCTTATGATTTTACCTCTAATGAATTTAAGCATAAATTTAAAACTCTTTGCCTAGATTTACTTAGCTCAGAAAAGGAGATTAAGTTGCTTAGAGATAAACTAGCTAAATCAGAATCTCTATCTAGTGAAAACATTAGGTTAGAATTTGAACTCACTAGATCATTTGAAGAAATTAAATTTCTTAAATTAGAACTAGCTAAAGCTAAGAGGTTAGAAGATTCACTGAATGGCAGAAGCCTTAAGTTTCTAGAAATTACAAGCACTGCCAACACTAGGACAGACAATAATAAGTTAGGCTTAGGTGCCTCCCCTAGTGAACCCCCATTGCTACTTGAATACAATCTTTCTACTCCAGTAAAGTTTGTTTCTGAAAAGGGAATACACAACACTGAGGTCATTCAAAAGGCTAAGAAAACCTTAAATAAGATTAAGAGAGACAAAAGGAAACAGAAATTCTTAGAAATACAAAAATCGTCGAACGCCTATCGACGATCGCTGCACCCATCGTCGAATGACAATCGACGATCTCTGAACTCACCTGCTGGGTATAACTACTTAGCAATGAGTGATCGACGAACTCATCCTGAGTCATCAAACAGAGATTGACGATCGTGGAATCCAGAATCCTTTTCTGTGAACCAAGATCGACGATCTGGGTACCGATCGTCGAACATTGATCGACGATCAGAACTAAATTTCCAGAATCACAACAATGCACACAGAAACAATAAGTTTAATAGCAACCCTAGGTTTGCTAATTGGATTATCCCACCTAGGAGATCTAATCTCTTAGGATATCACCCTCAACCTGCATACTCTTTCATTTCTAGTTTTTCCTATGTGAAGAACAATGGACCCAAGGTTTCCTGGGTCCACAATGTCTAATTTATCTGATTGCAGGTGAAGACCTATCCTATCACTCAGGACAAGTGGTATTTGGATAGTGGATGCTCCAAGCATATGACTGGAAACAAAGAGAACCTTTCAAGCTTCAAAGCTAAGTTGGGACAAAAGGTAGTCTTTGGTGATTCCAGCTGTGGTCAGACTGAAGGATATGGCAAATTCACCATAGGATCAGTGACTTTCAAGAAGGTAGCTTATGTCACAGGACTGAAGCACAATCTCATTTCTGTAAGTAAGCTTTGTGATGCTGGCTACCAGATTTGGTTTTCTAATACTCTGTGCAATATTACTTTGAATAATAAAGTTGTATTAGTAGGCATTAGGCAAGGAAATATTTATCTTGTAGATTTTAAATCCACCTCTTCTGAAGTTTGTTTATTTAATGAGGTGAGTAGTAATAATACTTTGTGGCATAAAAGGCTAGGTCATGTTAACCTTAAGAATATATCTAGGTTATCTAAATACAACCTTGTTAAAGGTTTGCCCTCTTGCCCCTACAAGAAGGAAGGCCTATGCAAGGTTTGTCAGCTAGGCAAGCAAACTAAGAATAGTTTCAAAGCTGTAAATAAAAGTGATTCACCTAGAATCTGTACCTATTGCACTTGGATCTCTTTGGTCCAATAGCTATATAGAGTCTAGGAGGAAAATTATATACCCTTGTAATTATAGATGATTACTCTAGGTTCACTTGGGTATTCTTCTTGAGAACTAAATCTTATAACTTTAAAGTTCTTACAGATTTTCTGCTTTGTATACAGACTGAGTACTCTACTCAAGTTGCCTTGATCAGAAGTGATCATGGTACTGAGTTTGAATATCTTCTTATGCAAGAATTTTGTGAGAAATAAAGTATCAGGCATAGCTTCTTTGCTCCTAGAACTCCTCAACAAAATGGGGTAGTGGAAAGGAAAAACAGAACCCTGATTGAAGCTGCAGGAACATTGTTAGTAGATGCTAATATTCCTTTATCCTTTTGGGCAAAAGCAGTTAGCACAGCTAACTATGTACTAAATAGGAGTCTGAAACATAAACTAAAGGGGAAGACTCCCTATGAATTGCTTAAAGAAAAGAAACCTAAAATAGATTATTTTAGAGTTTTTGGCTGTGTAGTTTACATTCACAACAATAACAAAGACTACATTAGAAAGTTTGAAGCAAAGGCTTCAATGGGAATCTTTCTAGGATATTCCCAAGTAAGCAATACTTATAGGGTATTTAATAAATCCATATTGAAAATTGAAGAGTCAGTACATGTATCTTTTGATGAAACTAAAATGTTTTACAGAGAGAAGGAAACTTCTTATAGTAACTCTTTGCAGGTACCTGACTTGTGCAAAAATTTTGATGAGCTGAAACTCACTAAGGAGATTCAACCTCAACCAACTCTTCAGATGGTTGATTCAGACAGTGATGAAGACCAAGTAGAAGTAATTGCAACTCTACCAACAGCCAATCTAATTCCACCTGAGGAATTGATTCCAACTGCTGTTGAAGATCACATACCACCAACTGATTATGTCACACTTAGAGATCATCCTACATCTCAAGTGATTGGAGACATTTAAACTAGTGTGCAAACTAGACATCAACTAAGTCAAGATGTGATGCTAGCTTATTTTCTTTCACAGATTGAGCCCCTAACCATAAAAGATGTTGAGTAAGATCCTCACTGGATCATTGCTATGCAAGAGGAGCTAAACCAGTTTGAAAGGTGTACAGTTTGAAATTTTGTTCCAAGACCAAAAGGTCAACTGGTTATAGGCACTAAATGGGTGTTTAGAAACAAGTTGGATGCTCAAGGAATTATTATAAGGAATAAAGCAAGGCTTGTAGCACAGGGCTACAGACAGGAAGAAGGCATAGATTATGATCAGACTTTTGCTCTTGTTGCAAGGCTAGAGGCAATAAGGATCTTTCTAGCCTATGCAGCCTACATGAAGTTTAAGGTGTTCCAAATAGATGTAAAGAGTGCATTCCTGAATGGAGAGCTAACGGAAGAGGTATTTGTTGAACAACCCCCTGGTTTTATTTCTTCAACTCATCCCTCACATGTTTTTAAGTTGTAAAAAGCTCTGTATGGACATAAGCAGGCTCCTAGAGCATGGTATGAAACTTTAGCTAATTTTCTATTAGAACATAAGTTTGTTAGAGGCATAGTTGATAGAACCCTTTTTATTAAGCATCATAAGGACAAGATCCTGTTAGTTCAAATTTATGTGGATGATATTATATTTGGTTCCACTTATCCCAAACTATGCAAAAGGTTCTCAGACCTAATGCATTCTAAGTTTCAGATGAGTAGTATGGGTGAGCTGTCTTATTTCCTTAGTCTCCAAGTGAAATAAGATGCTGATGGAATCTTCATCTCCCAATCTAAATATGCCAAGGAATTGGTAAAGAAGTTTGGGATGGCAGATGCTTCTGCAATGCACACTCCTATGGCTACTAATGTAGTTATTGATTCTGATGAAAAGGGAAAGCCTGTTGATCAGAAAAATTATAGGGCCATTTTTGGTTCCCTATTATATCTAACTGCAAGTAGGCCTGATATAATGTTTACCACATGCCTCTGTTCTAGATTTCAGGTCAACCCCAAGGAATCTCACTTGACTCTTCTTAAGAGAATCTTAAGATACTTGAAGGGATTCCCAAATCTAGGACTTTGGTACCCAGCTGAATCAGAATTTGAGTTGATTGGATACTCAGATGCTGACTATGCTGGCTGTAGAGTTGACAGGAAGAGCACCTCAGGGACTTGTCAGTTCCTCGGTGAGAGATTAGTCTCTTGGTGTTGCAAGAAGCGGGCTTCTGTTTCAACTTCAACTACAGAGGTTGAATATATAGCAACTGCTAGTTGCTGTTCACAGATACTGTGGATTCAAAATCAACTCTTGGATTATGGGTACACACACAAAAACACCAAAATTATGTGTGACAGTACCAGTGCTATTTCCATAGCACAAAATCCTGTACACCATTCTAGAACTAAGCACATTGACATTAGACACAATTTTCTTAGAGGCTGTGTTGATAAGAATAAAATAAATCTCCAGTTTATTCTCACAGATCTTTAGAGAAGTGATATATTTACAAAACCTTTAGATGAACAAAAACATCTATTCTTTTTGAATCAACTAGGCATGATGAATGGATCAGACTAAGTGTAAAAATCTGCTAAGTTGTAATCTGTTCTGAGATCATCGAACGGTGTTCGAAGATAGTCGAACAGGTTGAGCGAAATCGTCGACCCTTGGTCTACGACAGCTCTTTGCTTTTAGAGACATAAATCGTCGATCGATGATCGACGACCTTCTTCAAAAATCGACGATCGGCGACTGATTCTCCTGATCTTCATTCAGAGATTGACGACTCTAGTTTATTTCAAAACGATCGTCTATTTAGGTCTGAAGATCGTCGTCGGAGCTCGCCGTTTCGTATTCTGCTTCTAGGACTGTTTCGAGCTTTCGTCCTGCGCTTTCTCCTCTCTCTCTTCTTACGATTCTTCTCGTCGATTCCATGGCAATTTCATCTGCAACTCTGTCCGTGATGAAGTTCGATGCCGGTTTCAGTGTTGATTTCGATTCTTTCAGCGACTGCGAATAAGTTTTCCGAGAGATGCTGCAGTTATGCGATGATCAAGGTCTCAAGAAACTCATGTCTACAAAAATCAAACTCCACCTATCAGAAATAAAGGAATGTGTTTATACATCTTCTTCCAATGACAAAGCAATGACAGGAACCATCAACAGTGTGGAGGTAATTCTTACTCCCGAAATTCTGACTGAAATATTTGAGTTAAAGAATGGATCTGATGAGTATGAGCAAGATACTACTGAGTATGGTAGGATGCTGTTAGGGATGGGACATGCAGAAGGCATTACATCTAAGCTCCTGAAAGTAAATTTAACTGTTGGATTTAAGTTCTTGGCTGACTTGGTTGGAAAAGTTTTGCTTGGAAAGCATTCGGCCCATGACAATATCAACCGGCAACAATTTGCCTTGATGTCAGCGATAGTGAATAAGAAAGCAATAAATTGGGTTAGATTGCTATTTGAACTGCTCAGGAAAAAGAACAACAAGAAAGAGGTGACTCAAGGTAGGCTGATTGGGTTCTTTCTATCCAAGAAAGCTTCCCAGCTATTAGGTTCTGCTCCTACAGCAATTAATGCCATCAAGAGAATTGATCCTTCTATGTTTGTTAAGTGGAAAAGGACTATTCAGAAATCATCAAAGGCTGGGCATGCCCCTACAACATCTGAGGGCACAAGGGCTCCTGAAGCAACTTCCCACCCTAGTGAAGAAGTTCCCGCTTCATCCTCCTTGCCATCCACCTCCATTGAAATTCATTCTTCTCCTATGAACCATCCATCACAATCTGCTTCCCCAACACCAGCTCATCTAACTGAGATACCAAACTTCAACATTGATTCCATGTTCAATCTGCTTACTCCATCTCCTCATCATTCCCCAGCCACTTCAAATCATCAATCACCCACTAATGATCATCCATCTCATCATAATTCCCCAATTGATGAAGCCCTGGTTCAGAAGAACATCAATTCTGATGATTCCCCATCCATCATTCCTCCATCATTTCAAATTACACAAGAATTCATTGCAAATATCCTAGACCTCATTACTCCATCCATCAAAACAATGATAGCTGAAGCCATTGCTCCCCTCACTCTCTCCATCTCATCACTTGCTTCTTGCATTACAGCCCTCTCAGTCCCTTCTTCATCTAGGGGCCTAGGTTTAGTTCCCACTGAACCCAGGCAGGGGGAGATGCTCAATGATGATGATTCAGGCTCTGCTTGGGCTCATCAAGTTGTGCAATCTTCAGCAGCAATAGAGCTAGAAACGTGTTCAGATTCAGTGCCAGATAAAGTCATTCTAGATTCAGTACAGAGGATAGTTGTAGATATAGATGCTCCAGTAGTTCCAGATGAACTGGATGCATTCTTGATTCAGATGATGAGTCTTCTCTCTCATTCTATGGAGACCATTATATCTGTCAGTCCTCCCCTTGTATATTTGATCCCCTTCAGGCCATTGTGTGCTATCAGAGACCAATGAGCCTTCAGATTTTGGACAGTTTTATTATTTCTGAAGCAATAGCTGAAGCAGCTTTTGCTTTCAAATTTTGTCTTGAGGAGATTTCCACTCCTGTAGTTGCCAGACATCTAGAAGGAATTATTGCCTCCTTCTTAGAAGCTAAGTGGAATTCAGTAGAGTCTTCAGATAAAGATGTGTTAGTTGTTGTTCCAGAAGTTGAAGTGCCCTCTACTCTTTGGGATGACTCCCCACGTCCAGATTTGGACTCTCTCTTGGCTCAAGATATAATAGAAGAAGAAAGAGAAAAGGCTCTTCTGAAAGCAAAAGAAAAAGAGGAAGCTATGTTAAATGATATTGATGATCTTTATGCAAAACCTCAGTCCTCACATTCTGAGGATGAGGATGAGGATTCTGATGATTCAGAAGGTAATAAGAAAAAGAAAAGGACTGCTCAAAAGAAAAGGATGGCCATAGCTCCAGCTCCTCCTAATACAGACCATGATATTCCCTACTATATTCTGAAAGGGATTGATCCTAAATCTAAAAATTTTGAGGCTTGGATGTGGTATTCTAAAAATGCTCAGAAAGCAAGGAAGAAGAGCAGGAAGAGCTCTCCTCCTCCCAAGGGAATTCAGAGAGGTCCTCCTCCTCCTCCTCCTCCCTCTACCGGTGCTTCAGGAAATGTTGCTCCCAGATCTTCTGCTCCTTCTACTAGACCAAATCAGTCATACATCTATCAAAGGAAGGGCAGGCAGCCTCCTCCCAGTAGGTCTTATAATCAGGGGGAGTCTAAGCATTCAGACAGTTCAAGAGAGCAAGTAAAGGAAGTTGTATATCAACAACCAACCTTATCTCCTCCTCCAGCTCCTAGGTCTCCTCTCAAAACAAAATTGTCACCTTCAAAGGAAAAACCTGCTCAAGCCAAGCCAGTAGATGTCAATGGAAAAAGAGTTACATACTCTGACAAATCAAGCAAGAAGTATGTTGAGTATGCTCCTCCATCCAGTCTTATGATTCAAGAGCCAAAAGATTCAAATGTCAAGCCATCTCAAGAGCAAACTGAGAGTTTTCTAACTCAATCAGTAAAATTTAAGGCTGTAAATCCATTGAATCCAGCTGATGAAAACACTTATGAAAGTCAAGAGCTTGATCCTAATTTCAAAATGGCTAGACTTCTAGAATTGGTGGGAGCTGCTTAAATCAGGAAAGCTAAAGCTGAAGGTAAAGATATCACAGGACTTTCTACTATATCAAAATACAGAAAGAAGGAATTGGACGGGTTACAAGTCAGTTAAGAACTTTTTGATGCCTCAAAGTATATGGAAAAACATCCTGAAGCTGTTCTACCTAAATATGGAGAACTAAAGATTATTGGAGAGCAGGACTTGAAGTCATCAAAGAAGGATGCATATAATCTATAAGAAAAATCACTATCTCTCCTGCTACTTCTACTCCTCCTTCAGACTCTATTGATAAATGTCTGTGATATTTGTTTTGACTATCTAATTTATTCAAATCTGTTTGATGATATGTCTATTGTTGTTTATTCTTATCTACTTGTATTAGATTTGTTTTTTTTTGGTTGAGTGACATCACCCAAATAAGGGGAGAGTGTTGGTTCCCTAGTTTTGATTTGGGCCATGTCTTCTCAATTAGGCTTAATTGACCCAAGAATTATCTATGGTCAATGGTTAGACAAAAGGTTAGTCTACCCTTAAGTTAGGTTAGTTGAGATTGGATTGAAATGAAAATTGGTTAAGTAGATTTATGCTCGACGATAGTCGAATATCGCTCGACGATCTTCGATTGATGATCGACGATCTCAGAGTTATAAGAACTCTGAAGTGGGATCGACGATCTGCTTATTCAGATCGACGATCGTGTAGCCTTAGTCGACGATTTCTGTGAAGACAGTTTTTCTTCAGGTCGACGATTTGCTTGTTCAGATCGACGATCTTCGATCTCTGGTCGATGCTTTCTGTCTGCTATTATCTATATTCATTTCATTTGATCTTTGTTTTTTTTCCTCTTGTTTAAGACATATTTTATTCAAAATATTCTGCTTAATTTAATGCTTATATTCTTTTGCTTATTTGCAATATTCCTTTTGCATTAATTAAGAGATTTGGCAGAATAAAGTCGTTTGTTTTATTAGAGGAAATCGTGTTTATTTCTATAGCTGTAAAATAGCCGTTAGGCTTTATTTCCTGTGCCAATTTATAAAGTCAAATTGATAGGATATTTTTTAATATCCTTAATTCCTTTTTGGGAATGACAAAAAAGTTTTCAGGCGCAGTTTCTTTATTTATTTTATTTTATTATTTGGAAAGTTTTCTAGTGCAGGGCTCGAGGTTTTTTCAAAAGAAGAGAAGGCTCTATATTATCAGAGAGTCGGCTGAATACATATATACAACACATACAAACTCACAGCAGACATAGAACTAGAAAATCAAAAGAGAAAGAAAAGTTCTTCTTCTTCCTGAGTTCATCCTGTCTTCAGGAAAATCAATACTCAGAGTTCAAGCTTTCGAGAAGAAGAACCACCCAGATTGCTGAACATTCATTGTTGCAAACTCTCCCAGATTGCAAAAGCTGCTGAAGAAGAATATTCATTCAAAATCTAGAGTCTTCTTCAAGGCTGCATCAGAAAGACATCTCAAGCAATTTGGAGATCCTACACCCTGAAGCAAAGCATCTTCTTGGACATTCTCTAAGCCAGGGGGAGCTTTGATATATTCAGAGCTATCCACTAGCTTCTCTGAACAAAGAGAAGACATCTTTAATTCTCTCCTTCAACCTCCTGTAAAAGGGTTATTACTCCCTTCAAAAGTGAACTGTTGGTGGCAGGGCACCTGATCAAAAACCTGTGTGTTTGGTTTTTAGGTACCTGATCAAAAGCCTGAAGGGTCTTTAGATCTACCTGAAGCAGATCTACTGGTGGCAGGGCACCTGATCAAAAACCTGTAGTGGATTCCTACCAGGGTGGTAGAAGAGTGGATGTACCCAATTGGGGAACCACTATAAAGCTCTTGTGTTGTCTGTTTCTTATTTTAATCAATGCTCTGTGGCTGTGATAGTTTTAACTAGGGTGTTTGTTGCTGTGTTAGGATATAAGCTCAACTGAAACTTCAGTTAGCTTCTTCTTTTATTTACTACACTCAGTTAGGCTTTAGGTTTAAAGCTTTTACTTTTATATTCCGCAAATAGCTTGAAGAGAAGTGTTTAGAGTCTCCTTCTTTTTGAATACTCTATTCACCCCCCTCTAGAGTAGTAAGTATATTATCCCCTCACTTTCATCGTATCACTTAACTGACAGGCCCGTGGCCTACCCGTGTACTTTCCTTAAAACATTTCTCGGCACATCCCAAATAGGACACGGCCAAGGGACACGCCCGTATCCCAGGCCGTGTGTACCTGTGCAAGCACCAAAACAGCCTTAAAATGCTACCTCATTTTGGGGTGTTACAACTCTTCCCCCTTAAAAAAATTTCATTCTCGTAATTGATCAAATCTGTAGGAAGCATACATACAAAATAACACACAATTTCATTACTACAACAACGTTCGTTATTACATCAAATGAAACGTCCCAATATAGTTCATGTTCGTCCAAAAATAATATATATATATATATATATATATATACATCAAGGATTTGATGACACCACTTTACTTCCGCACATCTGAGTCCATCATACTCTTACTTATGTCCTCCCGAAGCTGCAGACGATGTACTCGTGGTTCTATCTGCGGCTCTTGCACCTCAAGATTATACATGTGAGGTTGCGCCCGGGATGTAGATGACTCTGCCACTGCCTTACCTATTTTTCTCAATCTTTGAAGGGTCACTCAGACAATTACGGGCTAAATGACCCGGCCGACCACACGTAAAACACGTACGGGTCTCGTGTCGTTCTTGTCCCACCGATGCTCCCGAAGTAACCGTAGAAGGAGCTTGTTCTTCAATCCTGAACATTTTCTTCCCTCGTCTACGAAATTCTGATTGTTCTGGATGCAGCTTTTTGAACTCAGGCTCCCCAACCATGTTCCTCTTGTCCTGCACCCTTGCCATATCTTTCTCTAACGCTCGGTCCGTATCCACCAAATTCTGGAAGCCCTGGTTCACCGAACTCGAGAGCAGCCATCGCAGCTCATCTCACAGTCCCTCGTAGAACCTACTTGTCTTCCGCTCATCATTAGCAAAGGTAGACCCCGCATAGCATCCCAGCCACGTAAACTTATGTAGGTAACTATCCACACTAGTCTCACCCTGTGCTAGCCTTTGAAATTCACGCTCCATCACAATCCTTTGCGACAGTGACAAATATTTTGCCAAAAATAACCTTCAAACTCCTAAATCGAGACCTCTACTAGTCGTCGGCCCTCCAAGTGATGCAATTTAATTTCGTCCCACCAAAGCCGCGCCTCTCCCTCTAGCAGGAAAGTGGCCAAAGTGACTTTCTGTCCCTCGTCTGTCCTGATCGCCGCCAGGATCCGCTTAATTCTTGCCAGCCAATCCTCAGCTTGCGTTGGGGAACCTGCCCCAGAAACGTTGGAGGATTAAAGGTCATGAATCTTTTAAGTTATTGGTCAGCTGCCTGCACATCCACTAGAGCCTCAACCCGCTCTTGCCTCGCTCCAGTCTGAACCGGAATCGTTGCAGGCCTTGCCTGCCCAGTAGGCTGTGCATTTAGTATGGTAAACACCGTCTTAGCAACTAAGCGTACTAACTAGGCAGAGGGAGGAGGTATTGGTACCTCAGCTGGTGCTGCACAATCTTCAGAACTTTGTGGCATCGACCACCCCACACCACTTCGTGTCACCTATAGGTGGACATCATAACATTAACGACTATCACACCGGGAAAACAAGACTAGGAGGAATACGCAGGTTCCTCAAACAGTGTATTTTCATTCCTATTGGACATTCATGAGTTCAGTTCATTAATGATGACAACAGCCGCGTAAACACCACACGGCAATCTTACCCCATAAATGAATTCGTCCACGAATATGTTGGAGAAAAGGGAACACAACACCTCTGATACCAATTTGTAACACCCCCGTTTGTCTTATGAAATATAACAGAGGGTCCGGCCGGGGCCCCACGACATATTCCACAAACACACCGGAACATCACTAGTGAATATCATCTTACTACTCGTACCCTAACTCAGAGCATGCTAGCGGAATATTTTAAGTTAGCTGAACTCATAACAACACGACTATCCACTATATATAAATCAACCTTTATATATATCTCAATAGGAATGTTTACAAGTATACACACTACTCTTGGCCTTAAGGCCTTACAATTCCTCTTAAGAAGTGTGGATTACATACATCGGCTCACAGGCCGGCCACACATGAATTACAAACTGAAAGTATCTAGTGTCGACTAAATCCACCTAGGGGGGGAATAGGTGTCGTGCAGTCTTTTGCGGAATAAAATTTACCTGCACAAATAAACAAACACAGCACAAAAAACACACAAGAACTTATAGTGGTTCCCCGATTTGGGTACGTCCACTTTCCCACTTCGACCTATCTCCCACCAAGGGACGACTCGGTCACTTCTCTAAACGGATTGAAATCCAATCCTCACACTACGGAAGGAACCCTTCCAACAAAAGGAGTCACAACTCCACCACCACGGGTTGCACCCAACCCTTACAACTAGGAATAAAAATTTCTTTACAACAAATCAAAAATTAAATGTATAAGAAAATACAAACAAGGCTTTTGGAGAATCCGATGTCCTTCTTCGTTCGTTGAAGCTTTCTTGGAAGTAACGAAGAATCCACGACCGGAGTTCTCTCTTGGAGAAGATCTTGTGAAGATCGGCGACGGCAAGCAATTGCGGCGACGATACTTTGTAGATCCAAACTTCTTGACAAAGAAAGCAAGGTCTACAAACGATCTCAGTCGGATCAGTTGTCTCAATCGATTCGGAATGAAGAACTAACCTCGTTCAACAAATCGAGAGACAAGAGATCTCAAGAGAGATTCGTGATCCGCTCATCTTGCCTCGGTACTATCGTCGGAAGATCAGAGAACCTCTGAGATCAGCGGCGACTAGCTTGCGAGCGGCGACAGCGATCGGCGATTTTCCGCGATCTGCTAGGGCACAACGTCGGCTTTTTGATTTCGCATGAATAGTTTCTATAGAGGTTCGAAACACGCATGTATATATACCCGATCCAACCCTAAAAGACCGTTGTGGGGCCCACAAGGAAAATCCCTAGCCCCGGCCGAAACAGCGCACGGTCTCTTGGTTCGGTCCAGCGAACAGACGAAAATTGCCTAAGGCAAAATCGGCGAGAATCGTTGGTGATTCCCGTCGAAGTCAGCGGGAATCACTCATGATTCCCGTCAATTCTGCCTTAGCAGAATCCCTGTTTGGAAAACAGTCAACCGAAAGAAATCGGCGGAGAAGGCTAGCTGATACTCGACGAATCGACGAGAATATAGACAGATTCTCATCGAAGTCGGCGGGAATCACTTGCGATTCTCGTCGATTCTGCCTTGGCAGAATTCCTGTTGGATAACTGTCAGCCGGAAGGAAGTCGGCGGGAATGTAGAGTGATTCTCGTCGAATCGGTGGGAATCACTAACGCTTCCCATCGAAGTCGGCGAGAATCACTTAGTGATTCTCGTCGATTTTGACTTAGATGATTTCTCTTCCTTCCTTTGAGGACTTAGTCTTTGACCCATCTTTGCTCCTCTTCTGCTCTTGATCTACCTCGACCCTATACTTGAAAATAAGTACATTCCAATAGAGAGAGCACACATTAGTCAACACACTGATCTACTCAATGAGGGATTACGTTGCGCAGACCCGTGTATATTGACCCACTGCACCCTGACATTGGTGTGTACTTAGCATGGAATAGCTGCAAGCACAACTTGATAGAAAATCATCAAATACATTATCAATTCAACTTAGCTTGTTCAGGGGCTTCTTCAAATCAGGTACATTATGGATACAATACCCAACAATCTCCCCTATTTGAAGAAGCCTAAACCCTACAAGCTAAGGTGAATAGAACAGATGGGAATGAAAATCATAAACTAAAAATTCAGTTGATAGTAAAATTCATTACCATTTTCCTGAGAGAATACTTAACATTGGTAGCCACCTTAGCCTTAGCCGAGAGGGTAATCTCCCCCTTTTCGGCTTCTGCAAATCTGGGACTTCACTTGGAGCACAAAGCTCCCCCTCAATTCTTGCATCCGTGCTCGAGCTTGAGTTCCTTGCTGATGCTCCCCCTTGATCCAAGAGCCTTGAGCCCTTCAGTCTTTAATCTTCATAGTTCAGCATGCTGAGTTCAGTTTTGAAGAGACTGAACTTGGCCTCGTCTAGGGGCTTTGTGAAGATATCTACAACCTGCTTATCCGTGGGGACATAACAGAGAGATATATCTTTGTTTTCCACATGCTCCCAAATGAAGTGGTAGCGCACTTTAATATGCTTCATTCTACTGTATGACACTGGATTGTTCGCAATTGCTATTGCGCTCGAGGAGTCGCAATACATAGGAACTTCTCTGAACTGCAAGTCATAATCTTCAAGTTGATTTCTGATCCATAGAAGTTGTGCGCAATAGCTGCCTACTGAGATGTATTTAGATTCAGCCGTGGAGGTTGCGACACAGTTCTGCTTTTTACTGTTCCATGAAATAAGCCTTCTTCCGAGGAATTGGCACGCCCCAAAAGTGCTTTTCCTATCATCCCTGCTTCCTATAAAGTTAGCATCTGAAAAGCCTATCAGCTCGACATCATTGTTTCTTGGGTACCACAAGCCAAGATTTGGTGTACCCTTAAGGTATCTAAGAATCCGCTTTGCAGCGACAAATGCATATGGAAAACATAATATCTGGTCTACTAGCAGTAAGGTAGAGAAGGGATCCAATTATGCTTCTATATTTGGTTTTATCAAAAGGTTTCCCTTTCTCATCCTTGTCCAGAGACACAATGGATCCCATTGGAGTCCTCATAGAGGTTGTATTCTCCATTCCGAATTTCTTGAGGAGTTCATTTGTGAACTTCGTCTGAGAAATGAAAATTCCATCCTCAGACTGTTTTACTTGAAGTCTTAAGAAATACTTTAGCTCTCCCATGCTGCTCATTTCAAACTTTCCTTGCATAAGTTTATAAAACTTCTTGCAAAGATTGTTGTCCGTTGAGCCGAATATTATGTCATCGACATAGATTTGCACAAGCAGAATCTTGCCTTTGACTTCCCTAAGAAACAATGTCTTATCTATTTTTCCTCTCGAGAACTTCTTCTCAAGAAGAAAACTAGACAGAGTCTCATACCAAGCTCGAGAAGCTTTTTTTAAGCCATATAATGCTTTATTAAGAAAATAAACATGATTAGGAAGTGATGGACAATGAATCCTTTGTGAGAGGTATATGTCAGGAACAATCTGATCGCCTCCAGCCTTGTAACTGGTGCAAAGGTTTGGTCGAAGTCTATCCCCTCCTCCTGTCTGTAACCTTGTGTAACAAGTCTGGCCTTGTTCTTGATGATGACACCATGTTCATCCAGTTTGTTTCTGAAGTTCCACTTGGTGCCGATCACATTCTGTTTCTTTGGTCTGGGAACAAGCTTCCAGACGTTGCATCGTTCAAATTGCTGCAGTTCATCTTGCATGGCCAATATCCATGACGCATCTTTGTTCGCTTCGCCGAACTTCTTTGGCTCAACCTGTGACAGAAAGCTAAGGTGCAAAATCTCGTTAATTGTACCTCTGCGAGTTCTGACACCGTCACGAGGATCTCCTATGATCTGATCTCTAGGATGATCCCTCACGTGTCGGAGCTCTAAGAGTCTGGCATCTGGAGCTCTAACAACTTCTCGGGCTTCTCCTTCGTCTGGGAGATTTTCTCCATCCTGATCGTCATCTTCTCCAGTTGGAGTTGAGGTGGAAACCTTGACGTACTTGGGAGTTGCACCTTTTGTAGTCTCATCGAGACTTAGCTGTTAAAGCCTTGCACCTACATCTTCAAGAATGCCACTGGAAGAATTGTTGTGTAGCAAGCTTCCTTCATCAAATACAACATTAATGGACTCCTCTACCACTAGGGTTTTCTTATTGAAGACCCTATATGCCCGACTATGGCTACTATAGCCCATGAAGATGCCTTCGAAGCATTTTTCTCCGAATTTCGTACGTGGGTACTTCCCATTATTGAGTACATAGCATCTGCAGCCAAAAATCCTTAAATAGGACATGATCGGTTTCCTGCCTTTCAATAGCTCATAAGGCGTCTTACGATGATTCTTGTTGATCAATGCTCGGTTCTGCACATGACATGCCGTATTGACAGCCTCTGCCCAGAAGTACTCTGGAAGAGAAGCGTCATTCAACATTGTCATACATGCTTCAATGAGCGTACTATTTCTCCTCTCCGCAACTCCGTTTTGCTGAGGAGTACGTGGGGAGGAAAACTCATGAAAGATACCAAGTTTTTCAGAGAATTTTGTCATAGCACTAGACTCAAATTCTGTTCAATGGTCACTTCTGATTTTGACCACGGAGCAGTTAAGTTCGTTCTGAATCTGCTTGATAAAAGTAGCGAAGATGTCAAACATATCTGACTTTCGTTTCAAGAAGAACACCCACGTAAACCGAGAGTGATCATCAACAATCACTAGCATATACGATTTGCCTCCTAAGCTATGAACTTTCACTGGACCGAACTGTTGGTACCCTAGTTTGATTTGAGTTTAGTCTTCTCCTTTTGTCCCTTGACCCAAGAAATATCTATGGTCAATGGTTAGTGGTCTAGCTGTAGAGTCCCCGCTTTTCCAGATGAAGAATTTGGTTAAGTAGTTTGTTCGTTCGACTATAGTCGAACGCCGCTCGACTATCGTCGACTAACTGTTCGACGATCGTCTATCAGTTGTTCGACTTTCATTCTGCGAGGATAGTTCGACTATCGGTTGATAGTTCGACTATCTGTGTGCTTTGATAGTTCGACTATCTGCTTGGATAGTTTAACTATCTGATAGCTCGACTATCTGTTTGATAGGTCGACTATCTGCGTTGTTTGATAGCTCGACTATCTGTTGATAGATCGACTATCTGCTTTTTTCTGATAGTTCGACTATCTGCTGATAGGTCGACTATCTGTTTTCCCTTGGTAGTTCGACTATCTTCCTTGATAGTTCAACTATCTGATAGCTCGACTATCTGTTGATAGTTCGACTATCTGTTCTGCGTTGATAGTTCGACTATCTGTTGATAGGTCGACTATCGGTTTTGCTTTGATAGTTCGACTATCTGTTGATAGGTCGACTATCTGATAGCTCGACTATCTTCTGATAGTTCGACTATCTGTTGTGATAGTTCGACTATCTCCTATGATAGTTCGACTATCTGGATCGTTCGACTATCTGCCCGATAGGTCGACGATCTCCGTGCGTCGGTCGACGATCTCCGAAGGTCGTTCGACGTTTTCTGTCTGCCTTTTTATTTTGTATTTATTTATTATATTTAATTAATTAATACATTATCTGGCATGTTATTTCAGTTGTTTTATGATAATATTTCCAGGCAATATCTGCTCCATCCCTTTTGCCTGAGTCAAATCTTTTCAGATAAAGTTGTTTGTCTTATTAGCTGACATTGTATTTTACTTTATCTGCTGTCAGTCCTTTATAGCCGTTAGACTGAAAAGTCTTTCTTCTGCTATAAAGAGTTTGTTTCTGATGTGACTTTATTTAGTACTTTATTATCAGATTGCTTCCTACAGCTTCTTCGAAAGAGGTTTATTCCTTTTATAGAATGTTTTTGCTGCAGAGATTGTTTGTCTTTTTGATAATTGCAGCCTAGGTCTCAAGTTTCAGAAGAAGACAAACAATTCAAATTGAAGAGAGCTGTTGTTTGTTGCTGCTATAAAAGGAATCCTTTGGAGAAGGATTTGAGCTAGCTAACCAGTTATTCATTTAAGCATTCAAGCCTTCATCAAGACCAAGTTCACTGCTCTCAGCAATACTCATTCATCTGAGAAGTGTTAAGCTCTTCTGCTCTTCTTCAACCTGAGTTCTCCTGCTTTCAGGAAGTTCAAACTCAGAGTTCTTTTGAAGAAGAAGAAGAAGAAGACAGCTGCTTGAAGATTTCTAATTTTATTATTTATTATCTTCTTGTAGTTTTTCCTTCAGATCTTTCTGAAGAGTTTTCTGCACTGAAGCAAGACTTCACCTGGACATCTTTGAGCCAGGGGGATCCATGATTTTTTAGAGCTTTCTAGCTCAGTGCAAGTCTTTGTGCTTCTCTAATCTATTATAAAATAGAGAAGACATCTTAACCTTCTTTCCCCCTCCTGTATAGGGTTATTACTCCCTTCAAAAGTATCCCTTGGTGGCAGGGCACCTGATCAAAAACCTGTGTTTTGTTTTTAGACACCTGATCAAAAGTCTAAAGGGTTTCTGGATCTACTTGAAGCAGATCCTGTTGGTGGCAGGGCACCTGATCAAAAACCTGAGTGGATTCCTACCTTGGTGGTAGAAGAGTGGACGTACCCAAGTTGTTTGGGGAACCACTTTAAATTCCTTGTGTCGTCTGGATTGCCTTGTTTAATTCCTGCATTGTGGCTGTGAATAGATATAACTAGGTTTGCTAGTTGCTGATTAGGTTTTCCAAGCCTTAACTGTAATTACAGTCAGCTTGAGTTTGAGCACAACACTTGTGTTAGGCTATAGGGTTAATTTTATATCTATAATCTTTTCATTCCGCATTTCACTCCAAGGGAGTTGGGTAGACCATTAAGTTTTGTCTAGTGCAAAATTTGATAACTCTATTCACCCCCCTCTAGAGTAGTATCTATCCCTTCACTTTCACGAACAAGTCCATATGCAGAAGATAAAGATATCTGGAGGAGTCTTTGTCTACAATGCCCTTAAAGGTAGCCCGAGTCTGTTTGCCCTTCTGGCATGCAGGACAGGGGCTATCTTTCATGCACTTAATAGAAGGGGCATCCCTTACTAAATTCTTGGAAAACAACACATTAATAGTCTTGAAATTAATATGTGCTAATCTCTTGTGCCATTGTTCACAAAGAGATGCACTGCCTTTTGCTACTAGGCACACAGGGGTAGAAGAGTCTAAGCTAAGAAAATCTAAGCAAAAGATATTTCTGCTCCTAATGCCAGTTAATACCGTCTCCGAAGAGGCACACAATATTATCAAGCACTTATCCTTGCAGAACTTAACGTCGTATCCTTTATCACACAACTGGCTTACACTTATCAGGTTATGGGTTAACCCTTCAACATAGGCCATGTCAATGATTGAGAGTACACCGTTGGAAATCATACCATAACCACTGGTGAATCCTCGATCAGATCCTCCAAAGATGACTTTGGGTCCATTTTCGATTGGGGAGTAATCACGCAACAGGCTTCTTGTCCCGGTCATATGCCGGGAACATCCACTGTCTAAGTACCAGATTGGCGTTTTGGTGGCCTTTGGACATACCTGCAAAACAGAATTAGTTTCCCTTAGGAACCCAATCGAACTTGGGTCCTAGATTCCTTGTTAGCATACTCCCCCTCGGGTGGTTAACCCTACGAGTGGTCGGCCTCGCATTGCTAACATGAGGAGTCTCGTTGAATCTTGGATTAAACCAGCAATCCACGGCAAAGTGACCAACTTTGCCACATCACCTATAGTCAAACCTGTTGTACCGCTTCCTAGGCTCCAGCTTCACCCTTAGTATGGTGGGTCCAGCCGGGGCCTTGGATCTTGAGGTGGAGGCATCATGATGACAGCAGTCACATGATTTCTTCACTTCCTGTTCCTTTAGTATAACAGGCTTGGCCTTTGGTGCCTGTTTCCTATTATGGACGCTAGAGAAGTGGCCATAATTCTCCACTTGGATTTCCTCATAAGGTGCCTTGAAGACACTCTCACCGTAGTTTCAGGGGAAGGTCCAACCATCATACCGGCTCTTGGGCTTTTCAACCAAGGGCCGGAAGAAGTGGCCATAGGTTGAATCAAAGTCCTGCTCATTGCAAGGAAAGCCAGGCTTTCTGAATGAAACATGATCGAGTGGGGCCTTTCCCTTTTCTACAGCAGGGGCCTTCTTAGCAGCCTTATTTTTCCTCTGTTTTCTGTTTCTCCTGGATGATTTACCAGGCACACCCACATGCCCTAAGCTAGTCTCTTTAGCCTGAGCAGAAAATTCATCAACCAGAGGAAGAATGGTCTTGGGCATGGAGAAGCTTTTGACAATCTTCCTTTCTGCCGCAAGCAGTTCTTCCAACTTGTTGATTTCTTCCTGTTTTTGGTCAAGGAGACTTAGAGACTCTGAGTGCTCAGAAGTCAGGTCCAGGTGTTCCTGTCGGAGAGAAATCAAACTAGTGATCTCTTCTCTTAGGGACACACCCTCAGCCTTAAGGAATTTGACTTCCTTTTTCTGAGCCCTCAACCTCTTGCGACATTCCTCAAAGGTATTGAGCATAAGCTCATACTTTTCGAGGAGCTCGGCTTCACGGGCAGATGGGCTGTCCTCAAGATCATCATCAGGAGACTCAGAGTCAGAGTCAGAGAGGGGGGTACGATCTTTTACCTTCCTAATAAATGGGGGGCAGTCTCCTTCTGAGTCAGAGCGACCCATTAGCCCGAAGTAGGCTTCCTCATCATCACTGGAGTCTAACAAATCAGATTCACTCAGTGTCTTTGGGTTTTTGGCAATGTAGCTCCTCTCCTTCTTCTTATCTCTAGAGGACTTGTGCTCCTCTCCCTTCCCCTTATCTCTCTTGCTTTGGCAATCAGCAACGACGTGGCCTGGCTTATTGCATCCAATGAAGATGTTGTCAGTAGAACGATGTTTGTTCTGTTTAGATTCATACCTGTCAGAAGAGTAATTCTTCTTCTGATGTCTGGAGAAGGAGCCGACTCTCTTTCTTTGATTCCTAATCTTGAGGAACTTCTTGAACTCTCGAGTGATGAAGGGGAATTCTTCTTTAGATATCTCTGAGCCGGAAGAGCATGGCTCAGAGTCTTCTTCCTCATCCCTTTTCTAAGAGCGGGACGTGGCTGCACCCTTGCCTTTCCTTGAGTGATTGGCTTTCAAGGCTATATTCTTTTCTTTGGCAGCGGCTTTATCGGCTTCTTCTTCAGCTTTTCTGGTGTTCAGCTGAAGCTCATAGGACATAAGCTTTCCAAACAGAATCTGGGGATCAGTTTCTTCCATCTTGCCAAACTCTCTGATGGCGCAGATCTTGGTGTCCCATTCCTTAGTAAGGGATCTAAGGAATTTGTCATTTAGTTCACCATCGGTGAACACTCCGCCATACCCCTTCAGGGCATTGACGATCTTCAGGAAGTTCTCGAATGTCACTCCGATTTCTTCCTTGGGACCTTGCCTGAAGGCCTCATACTTTTTGTTCAGAAGGGATCTTCGATCATCCCTTACTTCATCTATGCCTTCAATCAGGATGATCAGGTAGTGTAAGAAGTCCTTGGCAGTCCTGCAGTTGCTGAAATTCTTCATCATGGAATCATCGGCGGCGCTTACAAGAATGTTCTGAGCTTTCTTGTCTAGTCCGACAAGCACCATCTCATCCTTATCAATTTCAAAAAGCTTCTTCGGCACAATCTTAGTAGGATCAATGTTGGACGCCATAGTGGGGATATAAGGGCCCTCCTCCACTACCATGAAGAGTTGATGGTCGACTCCTTCCATGTAGAACCTGATCCTTTCCTTCTAGATGGGAAAGTTCAGCTTGGTGCACACTAGGATCTTTCCTGAATACTTGAGTCCGTCCATTTCCGAGATCTTCTGTCCTCTTGACACTAGACACAAGATCTTACTCAAGTTGTTAACCTTATTGACGAGTAACCTCCCTCTGATACCACTTGAAAGTATATAGTGTCGACTAAATCCACCTATGGGGGGGGGGAATAAGTTTCGTGCAGTCTTTTGCAGAATAAAAGTTACCTGCACAAATAAATAAACATAGCACAGAAAACACACAAGAAATTATAGTGGTTCCCCGATTTGGGTACGTCCACTTTCCCCCTTCGACCTATCTCCCACCAAGGGACGACTCGGTCACTTCTCCAAACGGATTGAAATCCAATCCTCACACTACGGAAGGAACCCTTCCAACCAAAGGAGTCACAACTCCACCACCACAGGTAGCACCCAACCCTTACAACTAGTAATAAAAATTCCTTTACAAAAAATCAAAAATTGAATGTATAAGAAAATACAAACAAGGCTTTTGGAGAATCCGATGTCCTTCTTCGTTCGTTGAAGCTTTCTTTGAAGTAACAAAGAATCCACGACCGTAGTTCTCTCTTGGAGAGGATCTTGTCAAGATCAGCGGCGACAAGCGATTGTGGCGGTGATACTTTGTAGATCCAAACTTCTTGACGAAGCAAGCAAGGTCTACGAACGATCTCAGTCAGATCAGTCATCTCAATCGATTCGGAATGAAGAACTAACCTCATTCAACGAATCGAGAGACAAGAGATCTCAAGAGAGATGCGTCAGACGCTCGTCTTTCCTCGGTACTGTCTTGGGAAGATCAGAGAACCTCTGAGATCAGCGGCGGCGATAGCGATCGACGATTTTCCGCGATCTGCTAGGGCACGACGTCGGCTTTTTGATTTCGCGTGAATAGTTGCTGTAGAGGTTCGAAATACGCATATATATATATACCCGAGCCAACCCTAAAAGACTGTTGTGGGTCCCACAAGGAATAGCCCTAGCCCCGGCCGAAACAGCGCACGGTCTCTTGGTTCGGTCCAGCGAACAGACGAAAATTGCCGAAGGCAAAATCGGCGAGAATCGTTGGTGATTCCCGTCGAAGTTGGCGGGAATCACTCATGATTCCCGTCGATTCTGCCTTAGCAGAATCCCTGTCTGGAAAATAGTCAGCCGAAAGAAATCGGCGGAAAAGGCTAGGTAATACTCGACGAATCGACGGGAATACAGACAGATTCTCATCGAAGTCGGCAGGAATCACTTGCGATTCTAATCGATTCTGACTTGGCAGAATTCCTGTTGGATAACTTTCAGCTGGAAGGAAGTCGGCGGGAAGGCAGAGTGATTCTCGTCGAATCGGAGGGAATCACTAACGCTTCCCATCGAAGTCGGCGAGAATCACTCAGTGATTCCCGTCGATTTTGACTTAGAAGATTTCTCTTCCTTCCTTTGAGGACTTAGTCTTGGACCCATCTTTGCTCCTCTTCTGCTCTTAATCTACCTCGACCCTGTACTTGAAAATAAGTACACTCCAATAGAGAGAGCACACATGAGTCAACATACTGATCTACTCAACGAGGGATTACGTTGCGCAGACCCGTGTATATTGACCCACTGCACCCTGACATTGGTCTGTACTTAGCATGGAATAGCTGCAAGCACAACTTCATAGAAAATCATCAAATACATTATCAATTCAACTTAGCTTGTTCAGGGGCTTCTTCAAATCAGGTACATTGTGGATACAATACCCAACACAAACAATTCCATTAGCCTTCATTGGCGAGCTTAGCAGCACAAGCAATGGTACGCTATATCCATTTCCGCTCTCTAGCCCCTGTAAACAGAACAATCCACCAAGCGGTGGCAAACAAGGCAACGGTCAGCAGTCAACTGACCACTTATAATGACCCTACCCCTTACCCGGGGCAGCGGTTCCTTACCTGCATGTAGTGCATAACAACATCTATATATCTCAAGCATATATATCTCAAACAAGTGCATACAATCATAACCATATCACACATGCCAGCCTCACTTCCAAACGCGTCTTGCACTCAGGGCACCTTCTCGGCGTACCATTATCCCGGGTCAACCGCCGCTCTTGAGGCGCTTAAATTGACGACAATGGAGTAATAGTACAACCAGCGCGCAGACCGGCGACCCTCTCACCCATTCTGTTCAGAGTGTTCCACCTCACGATAATCATGAGCATTCTCGAACCGACGAGCCCATTCCGGTCTCCCAATCGATAACATGAGTCCATCCGGGATGCAGGCTAGAGACTCCCATCATACTTTCCGATGGGCCAACCACTCTCAATCGTACTAGCATAACACAGGTATTGGTCCACCGAACACCGTTGCTCATATCGTCATCACATGACGCGGGTCGATTATCCCCCTTCCCTGTTTGGTATGCAGCCTACATGGGAGCACATGCTCTCACCATTACCACATAAGCTTGGGAGCACACGCTCACACCAAGTCCACACAAATAGGGAGCACACACTCACAATCCACACAGCACAATAGCCATCATGTCTCCTCAAGACTGGCTCAACAAGCACAAATATCTGGGCAATCACCTCTAGCTATCGTAGGACAATCAATATGTATTCTATACACGGAGTCTTCTCCGGTTCGCAGTATGCAACATCACCAATCCAGACTAACCTGTCCGGATGGGCATCACACAACATGCCTATTCCGTACTACTCACTTCCGGATCTATATGCAGACTCAATCGGGGATATCATCTATAAACCCATTGGAATCGCTTAAGCTCTTCCATCTTTTGATGAAGGATTCCATACACATACATGCATAAATCACTACTAGAAAAATGGCTTTTAGCCACGGTTTCTTTTGCCACGGGGAAAAATCGTGGCTAATAGTGAGTATTAGCCACGGTTTTATTCCGTGTCTAATACTGGACTTTTAGCCACGGTTTGCCTGAACCGTGGCTAAAAGTCCAGTATTAGCCATGGTTTGCCTGAACCGTGGCAAAAGGTCGTGGCATCGTTTAGTCCCACACCGCCAAAACAAAATGAGATTTTTGGGTTTATAAGGAATTTATTTCAATTAGCCTTTGAAATAAATATGGCGGTGGCGGCGGCCGGGCGGCGGCGGCGGCGGCCGGGCGGCGGCGGCAGCGGCTTCCAAGCGGCGGCGGCGGCCGGGCGGCGGCGGCGGCCTGAATTTTTTATGTTATGAGTGGCCTTTTAACCACGCCAATTAAACCGTGGCTAAAAGTCCACTATTAGCCACGGCAATGAACCGTGGCTAAAAGTCCAGTATTAGCCACGATTTTGGACTTTTAGCCACGGTTTGGACTTTTAGCCACGCTCGTATTGTAACATCCCATTTCCAACTAGACCCCTAGGAGTGGTTTTGTCATGACAAAACCCTAGGAAGCCCAAGGAAGAGGCAAGTGGACCTGGTAGTGTGAATAGGGCCACTGTGGTCTGCACTTAACAGATCTCAGAACCTTGACTAAAAGTGATCATGGGACTTCACCAAGACTCCAAGACCCCACCCATACCCTTATAACCCTAGAAAGAGGTCAATGGGTCACTAAGGACCCATGGAGAGCAGTCAAAAGACCAAAGTTGACCAAAGTCAACTATAACCCTAGCTAGGTCAAGTTGACCTAGACAAGGGTCCATTTCAGTCTATCAGCCAAATATACTCCACCCAAACTTCCATAACCCTAGTGAGAGGTCAATGGGTGACTAAGGACCCATGGAAAGCAGTCAATAGGGCTAAGTTGACCAAAGTCAAATATAGCCCTAATTAGGTCAAATTGACCTATACAAGGGTCAATTGCAGTCCCTTAGCCCAATAGACACCACCCCTACCCTCATAAGCCTAGTGAGAGGCCAATAGGTCACCAAGGACCCATTGGGACCAATCAAAGGGGCTAGTTTGACCAAAGTCAACCCTTAACCTAAAATGGTCAAAATGCCCTAGTTAAGGGCCAAGTGACCTTCAAGGGCCAATTCAACCCCACCTTGACCCTAGGGGAGGCTAATGGGTCACCAAGGACCTATTAAGGAAACCTCAAGGATCAAATTGACCTAGGTGGGCCCTAGTCCCACTTTGGGTCAAGTTAGCCCAAATGGGCTAACTCAAGCTCAAGCCTATTTCATTAGGGCTAACCTTGACCCAAGTGGCCAAATGGATTGGTGGGCTGACATGTGACATGTAGGAGCCTAAATTTCAGGCTTGATGACAAGGAGAGAGAAAGTCATCCATGGAGGAGAGAGAAAGAGAAGGAAGAGAAGGAAGGAGGACTTTGTGCTCCTCCTTCCCCCTCCCCAACCTCCCCATTCAATTCAGAAGAACAAGGGGAGTGTAGCAGCCATCCTTGACTGGTTAAAGCAAGCTCCACCTCCCCCTACCTACCAAGCCGCCAAGCTTGACTTTGGCCAAAAATGGCCAAAGTGTTTTCAGCCACCTAACACCTCCCCTCACCTCTTTAAAAGCTCCATTGGACTCCAAGGAGTAATCCCCACCATTTTCCTGAAGAAACCGAGCCCTATCCTGCCTTTTTGAGCAAGCCGACCACCACCGGCCACCACCATGCCAATCCGACGATCAGCCCGGCTACAGCCGCCACCACAGGTCCTCCTCCACTCCTTGCCTCCTGGGTAGATCGTAGGAATCATTAGGGCTAAGGTTGGAGCTCAATTGAGCCCAATCGGGTTTTGAAACTCATGGAATTTCCGTGAAATTTCCGCTTGCTGGGATCGCCGGAACAGTGCTTCCCGGCGGCCTAGCCGCCGTCTGGAGATAGCCCCGACCACCACGAAGGTGTCGGCGGCGGTGGCAGGCCGGGGAGGTGGCCGGAGCGCTGGCGGTAGCCGCTGGAAATCGGCCCAGGCAGGATTAATCCTGGCCGTCTGCCAGAGGAAGACGATAACCGGATGCCGTCCAGGGCTGCGCCAAGATTCGTGCAGATGTATATTAAACTATAGCTTTGATATTTAAATCATTTCATATCTGTCACAGATTTTGTATTATTTTGTTTTAAATATTAAAAATACCTAGAGGCTTTTTCAGAGAAAGTAGTCAACACCAAATATGTAGCCCTATGAGTCTACTATCTGGCAAAATTGGTTTGAACCAATTTGGGTGACTGGTCTGACCAGGGCACTCATTTTGGTGGGGTCTATACAAATGTTTAGGCAGTCATTAAATTAGTAGCCCACACTTTATCCTTGGTCCAAATAAGCTGAAATTTTGTCAGGGACTCACCCTACCCTATACCTAGACCCTGCCCAAAAATGGGAATTTTTGGAAATAATTTTCTTATAGTTTTGCAAATAATTTAATTATGCTAGGGTAAATTAAATTAGGGGTCAAATAAAGTCCAAATTCAACCAAATGTTGGTGGGATGGTTATGAGGTCAATATAGACCTCTGGTTAAAATTTCATTAAGTTTGGAGTTGATTTAAATAGGATTCAAGCAAACCCTAGCCTTGCCCTAAGAAGGGTATTTTGGTCCAAATTGTAATTTTAGCTTTTAGTGTCCAATTCACCTCAACAGAGGTTCAAATTTTGTACACTAGTTTGGGATGACAAGATACACCTCCCAAAGGAAATTTGGGGGCAGTGGAGTTGGTTTGGCCCAAGATCTTAGGTCAAACCCTAAGGAAGGGCTTTTGTACCTTGTGAAGGGCATATGGCCAAATCACCTTGTATGACTATGAAATTTTGTAGAGATAGAGTTTAGGTAACTATAACCCTCTGGTAAAATTATTAGGGCATTTTGGAAGGTTTAGGACCCTAAAATCCCTAACCCTAGTTTAGGGCACAAACATTCTAGGGTTGAAATGGGCTAGCTAAACACCTCAAACTAAGATGAAATTTTGGTAGATTGTTCTTAAGGACATTATGAGCCTCTGGTAATTTAATAGGGAATTTTGGGTCAATAATTATAGCACTTCATTTGTAACCCAAGAAATGTTTAAATTAAGTAAATAATTTATTATGCTACTTCTGATAATTGAGAGGTCCTGAAATTTTGGCAGAGGTTGTTTGGAAGCATAAAGAGTTTATATAAATTTTATAAGAATTCTTGGACAAGTATATGAGGTAGTGAGTTCACAAGATTGTCTTTTGATGGAATTATTCAAAAATTCATTTAAGCCTATTTACTAATAAATAAATTATGAAATTTGGCCCAAACCATGTATATGCCATTAGATTCATAATTGAAATGTCCCTGAATTTTTGGAAGCAATACATTATTTTATATTTATTAAATGAATTTCCAAGGACTTAAATGAATATTTGATTTAAAGATAAAGCTTTACTGAAAAGAAATATATATTTTGGAAGATAAGTTATATCATTATTCTGAGTAACATATAAAATTTGTAAAATGATTCCTTGAATGAAAGTAGTACTTCATGTTCATTTTTGGAAATTTTAGACATTAAAATAATTAAATGAATTATCAAATAAGTAAGAAAAATTTTGGAACTCTGGATTTAGAACTTAAAGTCATAATGAACCTCCATTAATTATTATAGGGGTGTAGGATGATTATTTTATATACATCCCATTTTACATGAAGATTGACTTGGTGGTCTGCATTTAGCAATTTTGGATCTAGTTTGTTTAAATCATTTTGAGCAATTTACTTACTGTATAATTATGAAATTTGGCCAATGACGTTTTTAGGTCTGTATCTACTTTAGAAAATTAATTAAGAATTTTTGGATGAATATTTATTGCACTTACTTCATTAATAAAAGGAAAAAGGATATATTTTCAAAAATTGATTAGTGTCACTTGAATACTTGAAAAATTGTTATATCTTGGATTTATTGTTAAATGGTTATTTAGAATTTATCATGAATTTATGAAGCTTTATACCTCTCTGAAAAGTGCACTTCATGCTCAATGGGTAGCCCTTAGAAGCTTTACGGGAATTTAAATAAATATCAGAATAATTGGAAAAACGATAATCTTTTGGATTTAGTCCATTTGCATCATGATAAGTCTCCAGTAAATAATTCAGGGTATTCGGATGATTATTTAGAATACCCCCTATCTGGTTCAACGTATCGTCTGAGTTGGTGTGCATATAGCAAAATTGCTAAATTGGAATAAGACAAGGTCGGGGATAGTTATTGGAGTTAGACCCTTTTGTTGTGGATGATTTCCCAATAGAAAGAAAAGAAGAGTAGTGAGAGTGGGTTGGCTAGTGTTAGGTGGTGCGCATGATCGACGAAAAATCGTCTTTCTCGTAGTAATTAGGAAGAGTCAAAACTTCGTAAGCATACAGTAAATAGTAAACTTAGGGTTTCACACTTTCCCACCCAGTGTCCCGGGAGATAGTATGGGTTACTTGGGCAATAAGCCCAGTAGTTGTGATGGTGGTCTGGCGAGCTTTAGCTCGGTTGTAGATTACGACGGACGGGATTGTCCGGTGAGCTTTGGCTCGGTAGTAGATTATGACGGACGGGATTGTCCGGGGAGCTTTAGCTCGGTTGTAGATTATGACGGACGGGATTGTCCGGGGAACTTTAGCTTGGTTGTAGATTATGATGGACGGGAATTGTCCGGTGAGCTTCGGCTTGGTTGGTTGGTTGACTCATAACTATTGTATGTGCATAAAAGGTTTTAAGGTGGTGGGTCTTCTATATTGGGGAGTTCGATGCACCGACACCAATATGGTTGGCTCGGCAAGTGTGGTTAGCACTTTGCCAACAGAAGTCCGGTGCGCCAGCCGGCAAGAGTACGCAGACGTCCGCTTAGTGCACCAAGCGTTGAGGCGTACGATAGGTCTGACCGGTAGTGCTTTACTGGTTTAGAGGTGGGCGAGGCCCAACCCACCGCTTCCGTCTGCCACTACGGAGGTATCCTGGGAGGTAACGGCTCCGAAAGGGGGAACTAAAAGGTCTGTGTACACAGAGTCGAGTGGGTGAGTTGCACTTGCATGTTTACATCATAGCATAATTGTATTTCATAGCATAACCATTGCATAAAACCCGACACCTAATGTATAAGCGGTATGGGACGCTCTATACATTAGGCCTTGCAAAACGACCCCTTGGCCTATAAGTTCGTGTGAGCGTGCTTATAAGTCAAGGTTCTCTTTCAATATTATAAGCCTGCTAATAGAAACGACACTCTATCGTATAAATCGGTATGGGACTTTTTATACGATAGGAGACCTGTAAAAGATCCCTTAGCTTATGTGTACCCACATAAGTTAAGGTTACTTATTTAATTTTGTATAATTATTATCACCCTTAACATTGTTAGTTTAGTTCCGCTGCCATCTGGAATTTGACTATTCTTCACCTTCATGTCCTTCCCTTTCCTTCTCCCCGCTCGGTGCCTAGGAGCCATGGGGAAGGGGTGGGGGACGATAGGACTTAGTCTTTTAGACTAACGGTTTTCGAACCACATTATCTAGGGGACCACAGAGCCCAGCATGGAGGAGCAGCCCCGGAGGTCGGCACGCTTGGAGATCGGACAGTCTAGCACTGGAGTCCAGACAGCAGGGACAGTGAGTCCCGAACTATAGTAGTTGTATTAGTTTGCTTCCGCGATGAGAGAATTGTAGTGAGGATTTGATGTACCGGGCATAAGCCCGAGATTTTATTATATGTATTATCTGTGGACACTCCCTTCGTGGAGTTTATTTCTATATATGTGATTTCTGTGGACTTGCATCTCTTCCTATGCTACAGTTATGATCGAGATTGGCCGGCATGCGTCGGCGTCTTGTAGTGACAACCTTCCCGAGTGCGAAGGTATCACCGCAAGGCGGCGACTCTGGGCCTAAGACCCCGGTGTCGAAAAAAGGGGGGGGGTCTTACACGTATTGCCCATGCCCATTTTCCGTGGGCAGACCGTGGCTAAAAGTCTTTAGCCACGGTTTTGGACTTTTAGCCACGGCAATCTGCCGTGGCTAAAAGTCAGTTTTCTAGTAGTGAATATGGGATTCACCTGCCAAAGGAAGAAAGATCGTTATCTGAGTAATACACTTTGGTCCCATGATGAAGAACTGGCCGGATGGAAAGCACCATAGTAGCCTTGCCTCCGCAGATCCGGTCTCCGCTCGCAAGATGGGGCACCCTAGCACCACTAGTGGTCGGATTCCTCCACCATCTTCTTCCCTATTCTCTTCCCTCTCTCTTCCTTTTGAAAGAGAATAGAATGGCCCAAATGAGGAATAAATCCTCATCTCCCGTATTTATTCAGCTAGGAAATAGGCAGGGCCCTTGGATCTCCAGCAAAGGAAATGACTGGCCTGGATAATCTCTGAAAAAAACCCTGACATACCCGTGTTCAGGTCGACACGCCCGTGTTTGGGTCGACACGCCCATGTCACACTCGTGTGTCACACCTCCTTAAGCCACCGCACTTCCCCAGCACGACACGTGTGCTTGACATGCCCATGTCATCAATGACACAGCCGTGTTCCACCGCTCAGCCAACATTTTATTTAAGCCAGCGAAACCCGAGAAGGACACAACTAATCTGATACGCCCGTGTCATCCACTTGATACCCGTGTCTACCACTCGACGCTCGACGCTCGACGACCCGGGAAGGACACGGCCTGGCGACACGCCCGTGTTCACCAATGATACGCCCGTGTAACTTACCTGACACGCTCGTGGCCTACCCGTATACTTTCCTTAAAACATTTCTCGGCACATCCCGAGCATGACACGGCCAAGGGACACGCCCGTGTCCCAGGCCGCGTGCACCTGTGCAAGCACCAAAACAGCCTTAAAATGCTACCTCGTTTTGGGGTGTTACAATTTGGCCCCACCATCACACTTCTAATCTTATAAGGTGTCCTTTAAAGCACTAATAACCCATTGGCTTTAACCAAAGAGGTAAAGTTGACCAAGGTCAACTCTAACCTTAGTTAGGTCAAATTGCCCTAATTTGACCCAAATTGATTACACCAAGTCACAAATGGACTTGGGTGGTATCAAGGGACCCAAGAACTCCCAATTGGGTCAGTCACATCACCTAGCATGACCTAGGGTTGAGCCTAAATAACTTGGGTTAATTAAGCCCAAAATGGGGAGAAATGTCAAACCCAACTTCAATCCAATTGTGCTAGGCCCAATTATGGTGACCCATTAGCTACAAACAAAGGTAAATTACCTAAAATGACACTCAATTTCTGAAGGGAGTGACTAGGAGAGAGAAAGTGAGCTTTAACCAAAGGGAGGAGAGAGAAAGAGGAGCATTCATGGCTTTTGAAGGCCATGGGGCATTCAACCCCCCTTTAATGGCCTCATATATGCCCCTTTGATCAATTAGGAGGAGATGGAAGGGTTTTCTCGGCCTCCTAGGTGGAGAATTTCAGGAGGTAGAGGTGGCTGAAAACTCAATTCAAGGTTGTTGGTACCCTAGTTTGGATTTGAGTTAAGTCTTCTCAATTAGTTTCTTGACCCAAGATTTATCTATGGTTAAAGGATAGATTTAGGTTAGATCCGATCAGTTGTGTAGAGTTGTTGTTTATCCAGATTGAAAATCTGGTTAAGTGTTTTTTAGTTCGACTATGGTCGAACGGCGCTCGACTATAGTCTATCAGTTGATCGACTATCGTCTATCAGCAGATAGACTATCTCTAAGTTAGTTCTTCTTTGTTAGCTCGACGATCTGTGGTCTCAGCATCATCGATCGTCGAGCCCTGCTCGACTTCTTTTGTCCAGACAGATTTCTTGTAGGTCGACTATCTGTTCTTGTAGGTCGAATATTCTTTCTTGTAGGTCGACTATCTGTTCTGATAGGTCGACAATCTTTTCTGATAGTTCGACGATCGTCGTTATTCGTTCGACTATCTTTTGTCTGCATTTAGAGATATTGTATTCTTTCTCTTCTGTGAATTATTTCTTATATATCGGGCTGATTTTATTAAAGATTATTTTATTGATTTTATGCTTATATATCAAGGCAATCTTTGCCTCATTCTTTATGCATAAGTCAAGTTCTATCTGACAAAGTCTTTTGTCTTATTAGTTGACAAATCTGTGTGCTTTATCTGCCTTGCTGTCCTTTATAGCCGTTAGACACAGATGTCTGTCTCTTGCTGTAAAGAGGTTGTTTTTGATGTGACTTTTTCTAATATCTTTTGGACTTGTAGAATGGAGAAGCAGCTTCTAAGAAAGCTTTATCTCCTTATAGGATGTCTTTCTGCAGGCTATCTGTACTATGTGTGTTATTTGCAGCCCAGATTGAAGATCTCAGAAGAAGACAAGTTTCAAATTAAGAGAAAGATAGAAGCCGTTACAAAGGCATATACATAAAAGCTAGAGAGAGTAGTTAAAGAAAAAAAAACATACATTCATATACAATAAGAACAAGAAGATACAGCTCTCAGAAATTTTTACATATAGCTGAGAAGAACAACTCTCTTCAGAATTCTCTTCTCCAATCCTGAGTTCATCCTGCTCACAGGAACATTCTTACTCAGAGCTTCAAGAAGAAGAAGAAAGAAAAGCTGTTGAAGAAGAACAACCATTCCACATCAAGAGTCTTCTTCAAGCTGCTCCTTAAAGAACTTCAAGTCAACAAATCTTCTCTGTCAAGAGTTCTGAAGAGAACCTGCACCCTGAAGCAAGGCTTCTTCCTGGATATTCTCTGAGCCAGGGGGAGCTTTGATTCCTTTAGATCTTTCTATAGCTCAGTGCAATCCACTAGCTTCTTTAATTCTATTTAACAATAGAGAAGACATTCTAACTCTCTCAACCTCCTGTACAAAGGGTTATTACTCCCTTCAAAAGTGAACCTTGGTGGCAGGGCACCTTAGCAAAAACCTGTGTTGGATTTTGAGCTCATGATCAAAAGCTCAAAGGGTTTACTTGATCTACCTGAATCAGATCAGTTGGTGGCAGGGCACCTGAACAAAAATCTGTAGTGGATTCCTACCAGGGTGGTAGAAGAGTGGATGTACCTATTGAGAGGGAACCACTATATACCTTCTTGTGTTGTCTGTGTTGCTTACTTTAATTACTGCACTGTGGCTGTAAGTAGAATTAACTAGGATTGTTAGTTGCTGTGTTAGGACTAAAGCTTAAACTGTAATTACAGTTAGCTTTCTCTTGTGCACTTCACTTTGTGTTAGGCTCTAGGGTTTCATATATCTATATACTTATTTCGCAAATTCACTCTAAGGGAGTTGAGTAGATTGTCATATTTTTGATTACTCTATTTACCCCCCCCCCCCCCCCCCCCTCTAGAGTTGTATCTATCCTCACTTTCAATTAGTATCAGAGGGAGGTTGACTGACTGTACAGGCTAACACCTGAGTCACAAGATCTAGATAGATACCAAGTTTATAGATATTCACTTCATGGCCCAGTACAAGGATTATTCTAGCACCAGACCTCCAGTATGCAACTTAGCTAAGTTCAGCATCTGGAAGGCAAGAATCAGACTGTATATGAATTCTATTGATGAAGATATTTTTTCTTCTATTTTGACAGGACCACCAACACCACCTGCTGTAACTACTGCTACAACTTCAACAAATCTGAGTGCAGTGCCACCTACTGACTACAATGATGCTTACAAGAAAGCAAAGATAGCTGATGCAAAAGCTCTGAACATTCTGGCTCAGACCATGTCTGATGAAACTTTCCAGAAAGTGGCTGATTGCACTTCAGCAAAAGCCATGTGGGACTCACTGAACTAGATTGTAGCTAATTCAGCTGATGAAAGGAAGGACAGAAGGTCCAACCTCATATCCCAATATGAGAATTTTAAGATGACTGAAGAGGAATCAGTTGATGCAATGTACACCAGGCTCAGCTCCATCATCAATGAGCTGAGAACCCTTGATAAGGAGATCACATTGACAGAAGTCAATGACAAGATATTGATGTGCTTCCCCAGCACATGGGATCTCAGGATCTGGCCCATCAAAGAGTCCAAAAGTACAACTGAGATCTCAACTAAAGCTCTCCTTGGCAAGCTCAAATCATTTGAGCAAGTACTGAAGACCAGGGAAGCTGAAGACAAAGCACTTACTCCAATAAGGAAAGAGCAAAATCTTTCTCTAAAGGCTGTTGATGCATCTGAAGGAAGCCAATCAAATGAGGAGCTAATGACACACTTTTCCAAAAGGTTTCTCAAAATGGGCAGAAAGGACTTCAGAAAGAAGTCTTCAAGATATGAAGACAAGCCAAGGTATGACAGATCACCTGCTAAAGAAATTATATGTTATGGTTGCAGGAAACCTTGACACATTTTACCTGAGTGTCCAGAGGAAAAGAACAAGGAGAAGAGAAAAGACAAAGAATATCAGAAGAAGCATTCCAAGTCCTCCTCCTACAAAAAAAGAAGAAGGAGAAAGGATTTGTGGCTGAAACCTAGAGTGATTCAGATGCGGAATCTTCCTCCTCAAGCTCCAGTGAAGATGAGGAAGAGAAGAAGACAAAAGAAATTTGCCTAATGACAATTGATGCCTGCAGCAATCATTCAGCTGCAGAGAGTTCCGATGAAGAAGAAATGCCTACTAAAGATCAGGTCTTGTCTTCTTATGATTTTACTTCTGTTGAATTTAGATTTGAATTTAAATCTCTCTGTTTAGATTTAATTAGCTCAAAGAAGGAGATTAAGGAGCTTAGAAATAGGATAGCTGAATAAGAATCCCTATCTAGTGAAAATGCTAGGCTAGAAGCTGAACTCAATAGATCTACTGAAGAAATCAAATTTCTTAAAACTGAACTAACCAAATCTAAAAGATTAGAAGAATCTCTTAATGGTAGAAGTCTTAAGCTGTTAGAGATTACTAGCATGTCAAACACTAGGACAGGTAACAATAAGCTAGGCTTAGGAGCTTCACCAAGTGAACCCCCCATGGTTCTGAAAAATCATCTTTCCACTCCAGTAAACTTTATTTCAGCTGATGGAATAAAAAATATTGAGCAAGTAATTCAAGTTAACAAAGCTTTAAATAAGGTTAAGAGACAGAAGAGAAAACAGAAATTTAAAGAAATACAAAAATCGTTGAACTATGCTCGACGATCGCAGGCCCAATGGTCGACCGATACTCGACAATCTGGGCATCAATCATCGAACGTCGATCGACGATCTGAACATGATTTTCAAAATAATAACCAGAACCTTAGAAACACTAAGGTAAATAGAAACACTAGGTTCATTGACCCATCAACTGCATGGAGTATTCCACCTAGGAGATTGTATCCCTTAGGATATAAACCTCAGCCTGCTTATTCTTTCATTTCAAGTTTTAATTATGTGAAGAATAATGGACCCAAGGTTGTCTGGGTCCACAATGTCTAACTGTTTATTTTTGCAGGTGAAGACCTAGCCAATTACTAAAGACAAATGATATTTGGATAGTGGCTGTTCCAAACATATGATAGGAAACAAAAACAATCTGTCAAGCTTCAAGGCCAAGCTTGGACTAAAGGTGATCTTTGGGGATTCCAGCTGTGGTCAAACAGAAGGATATGGTAGGTTTACCATTAGAGCAGTGACATTCAAAAGGGTTTCATATGTAACTGGGCTGAAGCACAACTTAATCTCAGTAAGCCAGTTATGTGATGCAGGTTATCAGGTATGATTCACTGACACTCTTTGCAATATTACTTTAAATAGTAATGTAGTGTTAGTAGGCATTAGACAGGGTAACATTTACTTAGTAGATTTTAATTCAACTCAATCTGAAATCTGTCTGTTTAATGAAGTAACTAATAATAACACCTTATGGCATAAAAGGCTTAGCCATGTTAACCTCAAGAATATATCTAGGTTATCTAAATACAACCTTGTTAGAGGCTTACCTTCTTGCCCCTACAAGAAGGAAAGTCTATGCAGGGCTTGTCAATTAGGCAAGCAAACCAAAAAGTCTTTCAAATCTATAAATAAGAGTGATTCACCTTGAATCCTGTACTTATTGCACTTGGACCTTTTTGGACCAATAAATGTACAGAGTCTAGGAGGGAAATTTTATTCTTTAGTGATTGTAGATGATTTCTTTAGGTTCACTTGGGTGTTCTTTTTGAGAACTAAGGCTGATAACTTCAAAGTTCTTACAGACTTTCTGCTATGTATGCAGACAGAGTATTCTACTCATGTTGCCTTGATCAGAAGTGATCATGGTACTGAGTTTGAGTCTCTTCTCATGCAAGAATTCTGTGAGAAAGAAGGTATCAAACATAGCTTCTCTTCTCCTAGAACTCCTCAACAAAATAGGGTAGTGGAAAGGAAAAATAGAACACTAATTGAAGCTGCAGGAACATTGTTGGCAGATGCTAACATGCCTCTCTCTTATTGGGCAGAAGCTATTAGCACAACTAATTATGTCTTGAACAGATGTCTAATACATAAGCTTAAGAGTAAAACTCCTTATGAATTACTTAAAGGAAAGAAACCTAAAATTAACTATTTTAGAGTCTTTGGTTGTGTAGTGTACATTCACAATAACAACAAAGAATACCTTAGAAAGTTTGAAGCAAAAGCTTCAATGGAAATTTTTCTTGGATATTCCCAAGTAAGCAAAGCTTATAGGGTATTTAACAAATCAACTTTAAAAATAGAAGAGTCTGTGCATGTTTCCTTTGATGAGTCAAAAATGTTTTACAAAGAGAAGGAAACTTCTCCTTCCTCAAACTCATTGCAGGTACCAGAGTTATGCAAGGATCTCACCCAAGAGATTCCCCCTCTATCAACTCTTCATATTACTGATTCAGACAGTGATGAAGACTTTGTGGAAGCAGTTGCTGTACCACCAACAGTTAATCCTATTCCACAAGAGGAATTAATCCAAACTGTTGTTGAAGATCACATCCCACCTACTGAACTTGTCACACTTAGAGATCATCATACATCTCAAGTGATTGGTGACATATCAACTGGTGTGCAAACAAGACATAAATTAAGACAGGATGTGATGCATGCTTGTTTCCTTTCACAAATTGAGCCCTTCACCATAAAAGATGCTGAGCTAGATCCCCACTTGATCACTGCTATGCAAGAGGAGCTTAATCAATTTGAAAGATGTAAAGTATGGACTTTGGTTCCAAGACCAAAAGGCAAACTGATCATAGGCACCAAGTGGGTGTTCAGAAACAAGTTGGATGCCCAAGGGATTATTATAAGGAATAAAGCTAGGCTTGTAGCTCAGGGCTACAGACAGTAGGAAGGTATAGACTATGACCAAACCTTTGCCCCTGTTGCAAGGCTAGAGGCAATAAGGATCTTTCTAGCCTATGCAGCCTATATGAAGTTTAAGGTTTTCCAAATGGATGTTAAAAGTGCATTCCTAAATGGTGAGCTAAAGGAAGAGGTGTTTGTTGAACAACCTCCTGGGTTTGTTTCTTCAACTCAACCCTCATTTGTTTATAAGTTGCAAAAAGCTCTGTATGGACTTAAGCAAGCACCCAGAGCCTTGTATGAGACTCTAGCTACTTTCCTGTTAGAGCACAACTTTGTTAGGGGAGTAGTTGATAGAACCCTGTTTGTTAAGCATCACAAGGACACAATCCTGTTAGTTTAAGTCTATGTGGATGACACTATTTTTGGTTCCACTGATCCCAAACTATGCAAAAGGTTCTCAGACCTGATGCACTCTAAGTTTGAGATGAGTAGTATGGGTGAGCTATCTTACTTTCTTGGTCTCCAAGTGAAGCAAGATGCTGATGGCATCTTCATCTCCCAATCCAAATATGCCAAGGAATTGGTAAAGAAATTTGGGATGGCTGATGCTTCAGCAATGCATACACCCATGGCTACAAATGTAGTTATAGATTTGATGATCAGGGTATGCCAGTTGATCAGAAAAACTATAGGGTCATTATTGGTTCCCTATTGTATTTAACTGCAAGTAGACCTGATATAATGTTTGCTACATGTCTATGTGCTAGATTCCAGGTCAACCCTAAGGAATCTCATTTGATTCTTCTCAAGAGAATTTTGAGATACCTGAAGGGATGTCCAAATTTAGGACTGTGGTACCCAGCTGAATCAGAATTTGAGTTAATTGGATACTCTGATTTTGACTATGCTGGTTGTAGAGTTGACAGGAAAAGTACCTCAGGGACATGTTAGTTCCTGGGAGAGAGATTAGTCTCTTAGTTCTGCAAGAAACAGGCTTCTATCTCAACTTCAACTATAGAGGCTGAATATATAGCAGCTGCCAGTTATTGTTCACAGATCCTATGGATTCAAAACCATCTTTTGGATTATTGGTACACACACAAGAGCACAAAAATCATGTGTGACAGTACCAGTGCTATTTCCATAGCACAAAATCCTGTGCACCACTATAGGACCAAGCACATTGAGATCAGACACCATTTTCTAAGAGATTGTGTAGAAAAGGACAAAATCAGTCTTGAGTTCATATCCACTGACCTTCAGAGAGGTGATATTTTCACCAAGCCCTTAGATGAACAGAAGCATCTGTTCTTTTTGAATCAACTAGGTATGATAAATTGAGTAGACCAAGTGTGATTTCTGCCTATGTTGAAATCTGCTCGAATAGCGTCGAACGTCGTTCGACCATAGTCGAACAGGTTGAGCCTATCATCGACCTATGGTTGATGACAGCTCGATTGTTTGTGAAGATAGAGACAGTCGATCGATAGCTCGACTACTTTGCTTCAGGAAATGATCGTCGAACGATCGATCGACCATCGTTTCTAGTATCTGTTAAAATAGGTTGATGATTGCTGTTTAAATATAAACCAATGGTCGACCTAGGTTAATAGATCGTGCTTTTTGTAGTCGACAGAGCTCGTCGTTTCATATTCCTCATTCCTGCTTGAACAGTTTGACCTGAGCTCTGCCCCGCGCTTTCTGCTTTCGTCTCTCTCGTCTTCCTCAACCAAATCCATAGCGATTGCTCCAGCTCTGCTGACCGTAATGAAGTTTGATGCCGGCTTTAGCGTCGATTTGATTCTTTCAATGCCTGCGATGCCGATATTCTCGAGATACTACAGTTATGCAAAGATCAAGGACTGGAGAAGCTTATGTCTACAAGGATTAAGATAAATATTCCAGAAATCAAAGAATGGGTCTATACATTGTCTTCCAGCGACGAATCGATGATTGGGACTATCGACGACGAGGAGGTAATTTTGACTCCTGCCGTCTTAACTGAGATTTTTGGTTTGATCAATGGTCAAGAAGAGTATGATCAAGATACTCAGGAGTATAGCAGGATGCTATTGGAATTAGGACATGCTGAAGGCATTCCTTCCAAGTTGTTGAAGGTAAGCTTCCCGATGAAGATCAAGTTCTTAGCAGAACTTATAGGAAAAGTGCTGCTGGGAAAGCACTCTGCGCACGATAACCTTACCAGACAGCAGTTTGCCTTAATGTGTGCCATTGCTAACAGGAAAGTAATAAATTGGGCTGGAATAGTTTTTGATTTAATCAGGAAGAAGAACTCAAAGAAAGAGGTAACCCTTGGAAGGGTGATTGGGATATTTCTGAGAGAGAAGTATCCTCAGCTGTTGGGAACAGTATCAACATCAATAATTGCAAGCAAGAAGATGGATCCCACTCTGTTCATCAAGTGGAGAAGGAACATCCAGAAGCCTTCACCTGCTGGGGTTGCTCCTGTTATATTTGAGAACACAAGGACAGTACCAGTCACTCCCCACCTATTGAAGAAGGCTCTTCCATTTCCCCCATTCCATCTACATCTGCATTACCATCCACTTCCATTACAATTCCATCTACATCTGCATTGCCATCCACTTCTATTGCAGTACCATCAACATCCACTACTATTCTCCATGCATCACCACCAGCATCTCCAACTCCTTCACACCTTGCTGGGATTTCAAATCTTAGCATTGATCCATTGGAATTTTTGGAAATAATTTTCTTATAGTTTTGCAAATAATTTAATTATGCTAGGGTAAATTAAATTAGGGGTCAAATAAAGTCCAAATTCAACCAAATGTTGGTGGGATGGTTATGAGGTCAATATAGACCTCTGGTTAAAATTTCATTAAGTTTGGAGTTGATTTAAATAGGATTCAAGCAAACCCTAGCCTTGCCCTAAGAAGGGTATTTTGGTCCAAATTGTAATTTTAGCTTTTAGTGTCCAATTCACCTCAACAGAGGTTCAAATTTTGTACACTAGTTTGGGATGACAAGATACACCTCCCAAAGGAAATTTGGGGGCAGTGGAGTTGGTTTGGCCCAAGATCTTAGGTCAAACCCTAAGGAAGGGCTTTTGTACCTTGTGAAGGGCATATGGCCAAATCACCTTGTATGACTATGAAATTTTGTAGAGATAGAGTTTAGGTAACTATAACCCTCTGGTAAAATTATTAGGGCATTTTGGAAGGTTTAGGACCCTAAAATCCCTAACCCTAGTTTAGGGCACAAACATTCTAGGGTTGAAATGGGCTAGCTAAACACCTCAAACTAAGATGAAATTTTGGTAGATTGTTCTTAAGGACATTATGAGCCTCTGGTAATTTAATAGGGAATTTTGGGTCAATAATTATAGCACTTCATTTGTAACCCAAGAAATGTTTAAATTAAGTAAATAATTTATTATGCTACTTCTGATAATTGAGAGGTCCTGAAATTTTGGCAGAGGTTGTTTGGAAGCATAAAGAGTTTATATAAATTTTATAAGAATTCTTGGACAAGTATATGAGGTAGTGAGTTCACAAGATTGTCTTTTGATGGAATTATTCAAAAATTCATTTAAGCCTATTTACTAATAAATAAATTATGAAATTTGGCCCAAACCATGTATATGCCATTAGATTCATAATTGAAATGTCCCTGAATTTTTGGAAGCAATACATTATTTTATATTTATTAAATGAATTTCCAAGGACTTAAATGAATATTTGATTTAAAGATAAAGCTTTACTGAAAAGAAATATATATTTTGGAAGATAAGTTATATCATTATTCTGAGTAACATATAAAATTTGTAAAATGATTCCTTGAATGAAAGTAGTACTTCATGTTCATTTTTGGAAATTTTAGACATTAAAATAATTAAATGAATTATCAAATAAGTAAGAAAAATTTTGGAACTCTGGATTTAGAACTTAAAGTCATAATGAACCTCCATTAATTATTATAGGGGTGTAGGATGATTATTTTATATACATCCCATTTTACATGAAGATTGACTTGGTGGTCTGCATTTAGCAATTTTGGATCTAGTTTGTTTAAATCATTTTGAGCAATTTACTTACTGTATAATTATGAAATTTGGCCAATGACGTTTTTAGGTCTGTATCTACTTTAGAAAATTAATTAAGAATTTTTGGATGAATATTTATTGCACTTACTTCATTAATAAAAGGAAAAAGGATATATTTTCAAAAATTGATTAGTGTCACTTGAATACTTGAAAAATTGTTATATCTTGGATTTATTGTTAAATGGTTATTTAGAATTTATCATGAATTTATGAAGCTTTATACCTCTCTGAAAAGTGCACTTCATGCTCAATGGGTAGCCCTTAGAAGCTTTACGGGAATTTAAATAAATATCAGAATAATTGGAAAAACGATAATCTTTTGGATTTAGTCCATTTGCATCATGATAAGTCTCCAGTAAATAATTCAGGGTATTCGGATGATTATTTAGAATACCCCCTATCTGGTTCAACGTATCGTCTGAGTTGGTGTGCATATAGCAAAATTGCTAAATTGGAATAAGACAAGGTCGGGGATAGTTATTGGAGTTAGACCCTTTTGTTGTGGATGATTTCCCAATAGAAAGAAAAGAAGAGTAGTGAGAGTGGGTTGGCTAGTGTTAGGTGGTGCGCATGATCGACGAAAAATCGTCTTTCTCGTAGTAATTAGGAAGAGTCAAAACTTCGTAAGCATACAGTAAATAGTAAACTTAGGGTTTCACACTTTCCCACCCAGTGTCCCGGGAGATAGTATGGGTTACTTGGGCAATAAGCCCAGTAGTTGTGATGGTGGTCTGGCGAGCTTTAGCTCGGTTGTAGATTACGACGGACGGGATTGTCCGGTGAGCTTTGGCTCGGTAGTAGATTATGACGGACGGGATTGTCCGGGGAGCTTTAGCTCGGTTGTAGATTATGACGGACGGGATTGTCCGGGGAACTTTAGCTTGGTTGTAGATTATGATGGACGGGAATTGTCCGGTGAGCTTCGGCTTGGTTGGTTGGTTGACTCATAACTATTGTATGTGCATAAAAGGTTTAAGGTGGTGGGTCTTCTATATTGGGGAGTTCGATGCACCGACACCAATATGGTTGGCTCGGCAAGTGTGGTTAGCACTTTGCCAACAGAAGTCCGGTGCGCCAGCCGGCAAGAGTACGCAGACGTCCGCTTAGTGCACCAAGCGTTGAGGCGTACGATAGGTCTGACCGGTAGTGCTTTACTGGTTTAGAGGTGGGCGAGGCCCAACCCACCGCTTCCGTCTGCCACTACGGAGGTATCCTGGGAGGTAACGGCTCCGAAAGGGGGAACTAAAAGGTCTGTGTACACAGAGTCGAGTGGGTGAGTTGCACTTGCATGTTTACATCATAGCATAATTGTATTTCATAGCATAACCATTGCATAAAACCCGACACCTAATGTATAAGCGGTATGGGACGCTCTATACATTAGGCCTTGCAAAACGACCCCTTGGCCTATAAGTTCGTGTGAGCGTGCTTATAAGTCAAGGTTCTCTTTCAATATTATAAGCCTGCTAATAGAAACGACACTCTATCGTATAAATCGGTATGGGACTTTTTATACGATAGGAGACCTGTAAAAGATCCCTTAGCTTATGTGTACCCACATAAGTTAAGGTTACTTATTTAATTTTGTATAATTATTATCACCCTTAACATTGTTAGTTTAGTTCCGCTGCCATCTGGAATTTGACTATTCTTCACCTTCATGTCCTTCCCTTTCCTTCTCCCCGCTCGGTGCCTAGGAGCCATGGGGGAAGGGGTGGGGGACGATAGGACTTAGTCTTTTAGACTAACGGTTTTCGAACCACATTATCTAGGGGACGACAGAGCCCAGCATGGAGGAGCAGCCCCGGAGGTCGGCACGCTTGGAGATCGGACAGTCTAGCACTGGAGTCCAGACAGCAGGGACAGTGAGTCCCGAACTATAGTAGTTGTATTAGTTTGCTTCCGCGATGAGAGAATTGTAGTGAGGATTTGATGTACCGGGCATAAGCCCGAGATTTTATTATATGTATTATCTGTGGACACTCCCTTCGTGGAGTTTATTTCTATATATGTGATTTCTGTGGACTTGCATCTCTTCCTATGCTACAGTTATGATCGAGATTGGCCGGCAGAGTCGGCGTCTTGTAAGAATCGTTCCTCTAACTCATCCCTGGCTGATTGTGGAACAAAATGTTCCAGGAGAGCGGTCTACACAAAAAGGTTTTACAAGGGTTTACGAGAGGAGTTGAGGGAGGCCCTTCTGTTCGTTTCTGACGGACCTATCTCCCGGATCTTGGAAATGGCCAAAAGGATTGAGGCCAACTGGCACACGACTCGGGGTCGAAAGAGGCCAACAGAGGACCAGGGCCGGGGAGCCCGGAATGATCAGCGGCGGGGCCGTATCACAGATGGGAGAGAAGGAAGAAGAACAGAAGACCAACCTCGTCAGGAAATAAGACGAGAGCCGAGGGAGCCGGTGGTACTGGCTCCTCAGCCTCTTCAGATGAGGGAGGCACCAAGACCCGGGGGCATGACATTTCCCCCACCAGAGTGCTACAACTGCCATCAAATAGGGCATATTCGGAGAAAATGCCCCATGAGGGAAGCACCTCTACCAGCACCACAGGTTGCCCCGCATGCCCAGCAGTTTGGAGGACGAGGACGTGGTCGAGGACGTGGTTTCCAGGGTGCAGATCGTAGGCAGCAGAGGGAGCAAATCTATGCACTGGATCTGGCTCAGCCCCGGAACCCGGAGCAAGTAATCACTAGTACGTCTGAAAAAAAAAATTGGTTAAGATATTTCCTCATGAACTTGAATCTTATATAAAAGTGACAACCTAGGAAAGAAAACCATAGCTAAAATTCTGAGACATTTAATTTCTCCAAAACCCCAGGAATAGTTTTCATCAGCGGCAAACCCGCTTATACGCTATTTGATACGGGTGCTTCGCACTCATTCGTATCAGAGGCCTTCATAGAAGGATTGGAAGGCGTGGAAAGATTCACGGGTCTGATGATGAGGATACGACTACTCGACGGATCAGAGTTGTTCACCTCTGCCCATTGCAACATGGAGGCAGAGATCGGCGGAAAGACGTTTGAAGCTCCAGCGACAATCATAAAGATGCCAATCTTTGATTTGATCCTAGGAATGACGTGGTTGAACTGGAATCACGCTCAGATCGATTGCTCATCCAAGAGGATTACCGTGAGACATGGAGACTCCTATCTCGTCATTGAAGGTATTAGATCTACTTTCCCTCTCATATTGTCATCTGTACAGGTCGTTAAGGCTCACTTACAAGGAGAAGAAGTGTATGAAGTAATATTTGAGATGACTGAAACCAAGGTCTCCACCTCGGATATTCCGGTGGTGCGAGATTTTGCCGACGTATTCCCGGAGAAACTGCCTGGGCTACCCCCGCACCGGGAGCAGGATTTCCAGATACAGCTGGTGCCGGGGGCTAAGCCAGCAGCTAGGGCCCCTTACCGGATGGCCCCGAAAGAATTGACAGAGTTTCGAAGCCAACTCCAAGAACTGGTGGAGGCTGGATTTGTCCGACCGAGCTCTTCGCCTTGGGGAGTCCCGGTCTTGTTTGTTAAAAAGAAGGACGGAACTCTGAGACTGTGACTCGACTACCGAGCTCTAAACCGATTGACAGTCCGAAATACGTATCCACTGCCAAGGATAGATGAGCTGTTTGACCAGCTAGAAGGGGCGCACTTCTTTTCCAAATTGGATCTGAGATCAGGCTACTACCAGTTACGGATCCAGGAAGAGGACATTCCGAAGACTGCATTCAGTAGCAGATACGGACTATACGAATTTACTGTAATGCCCTTCGGGCTCACAAATGCGCCGTCAGCATTTATGAGCCTTATGAATCAGGGGTTCAAGGAGTATTTAGATATATTTGTCATCGTGTTTATCGATGACATCCTCATTTACTCAAGGACAGAAGAGGAGCACACACAACATCTGACGCTGACTCTGAAGAAACTACGGGAGCACAAGCTTTATGCAAAGATCAGCAAGTGCCAATTTTGGTTGAAGGAGGTGGCCTTCCTAGGCCATATCATCAGTGGTGTTGGGTTAGCAGTGGACCCGGCCAAGATCCAAGCAGTTCGGGACTGGCCACAATTAAAGACGGCCACAGATGTACGAAGTTTCCTAGGGCTTGCCGGATACTACCGGAAATTCGTAGAGGGATTCTCTCGTATCGCCCTCCCACTCACATCTCTGACAAGGAAGGAGGTGCCCTTTACCTGGACCCCACGGTGTGAAGAGGCTTTTCAAGAGCTAAAGGGGTGACTCACTTCGGCCCCTATACTTACCCTCCCTTCAGGGAAAGAAGGATTCCAGGTCTACACCGATGCCTCCTACCAGGGCATGGGTGCAGTACTTATGCAGAATGGCCATGTGATAGCTTATGCTTCTCGGCAGCTGAAGAAGCACGAGCAAAACTACCCAATCCATGACTTAGAGATGGGAGCTGTTATTTTTGCATTAAAGGTCTGGCGTCACTATCTATACGGTGTCCACTGCGACATATACTCTGACCACAAAAATTTGAGGTATGTGGACACGCAGAAGGAGCTAAATATCAGACAGAGACGATGGGTGGAATTTTTGGCAGATTACCAGTACGAGATGCACTACCACCCGGGAAAGGCGAATGTGGTAGCAGATGCATTGAGCCGAAAGACCGCAAACACTGAAGTAGGAACACCATTGATGGCCTTGGAGTTGATTCAGACGTTTGATAAAATGCAAATATCCCTAGTATCCGAGGATCACCCTGGGCTATACCGGGAATACCTGTCATCATTAATCGCCACGGATGACATACGAGAGCGGGTCAAGGATGGACAGAGGCAGGATGCCCAGCTAGATCTGGTATTCTGGTCCTTAAAAGCAGGCACTGCGGGAGAGTACACGCTGAGAGATGATTTAGTATGCTTCAGAGGACGGGTCTACATACCAGAGGGAGGCCAGATCCGGGAAGACATCATGACGGAGGCTCATTGCAGTCGATATTCGGTACACCCGGGGATTACGAAGATGACTGCAGATCTGAAGAAGACTATGTTCTGGCCCGGCATGAAGAAGGATATCACCTACTTCGTGACCCGTTGCAAGGCGTGCCAATTAGTAAAAGCGGAGTGCAAAAACCCCGCAGGATTATTACAGCCCCTCCCAGTACTAGAGTGGAAGTTTGATGATATCGCCATGGACTTTATACATGGACTTCCTCGATCCAGGACAGGGAATGATTCGATATGGGTAATCATCGACCGACTGACGAAGGTGGCGAGGTTTATTCCAATCAGGAAGGATGACTCGGTGGGAGTATTAGTCCGGAAATTTGTGGAGCAGTTCATCCGTTATCATGGCGTCCCCAAAACGATTGTGTCGGACCGGGATGGACGATTTACTTCCAGAGAATGGAGGTCAGTGCAGACCTACTTAGGCACTCGACTAACATTCAGTACAGCTTTCCATCCCCAGACAGACGGACAAACGGAACGAACTAACCGGACTCTGGAGGATTTACTACGACTCTGCGTATTAGATCGCGGTGAACCATGGGAAAAGTTATTACCACTAATTGAATTTTCGTATAATAACAGCTACCAGTCCAGTATTAAAATGGCTCCTTATGAGGCGTTGTATGGACGAAAGTGCAGGACTCCTCTGTCATGGATACAGGACGAGGACCCCAAGGCTTTGGATTCGGAGTTTGTCGAGGACACCGAGGCTCAGGTAAGATTGATACGGGATAGGATGTTGGAAGCACAGAGCCGGCAGGCTAAGTATTACGATGCTCGGCACCGTCAGGTGGAATTCCAGGTAGGAGATCAGGTGTTCTTGAAAATCCGACCCATGCATGGAGTTACTCGGGTACGCGGACAAAGGAAGAAGCTCAGCCCAAGGTACATGGGACCTTATAGGATCCAGGAGCGGATCGGTCCCTTGGCATACAGACTGGAACTGCCACCAGAGCTGGCGAGTCTGCACGACGTGTTCCATATATCCTCTCTTAGGAGAGCTCTACTACGTCCAGAGCAGCAAGTTTCAACCACAGATGGACCGATAGCATCTGATCGGTCAGTTCACCTAGAACCAGTCCGGATTGACGACAAGGGGGTACGAGTTCTACGCCACAAGAAGGTTCCGTTAGTCAAGGTCCTGTGGAGAAATCACGGAAGAGAGGAGCACACATGGGAGCCCCAGGGCTTGATGCGACAAAGATACCCGGAACTCTTCAGTCAGGTATTCCTCGCAACCACTCAAAATGTTCAATTCCCTTCATATGTTTAACTAGTAGAACTAAAATTTCAAGGATATGGGCTAAACTTTTGTTTATCGGGGTCTAGATTTTTGTCATTTGGACTATTTGGTCTTAACATCGACAAACGCCTTAAACCTCGCATGTCAATCACGGAGTCGTGGCATAAAACTTTCAACTTACATGTGATGTTACAAGTTTCTTCCTCCCCGATAGGAGTCCCCGTAAGCTTAACCTGGATTTCGGGGACGAAATCTTTGTTTTGTTTATTGGGATTTGTAACATCCCATTTCCAACTAGACCCCTAGGAGTGGTTTTGTCATGACAAAACCCTAGGAAGCCCAAGGAAGAGACAAGTGGACCTGGTAGTGTGAATAGGGCCACTGTGGTCTGCACTTAGCAGATCTCAGAACCTTGACTAAAAGTGATCATGGTACTTCACCAAGACTCCAAGACCCCACCCATACCCTTATAACCCTAGAAAGAGGTCAATGGGTCACTAAGGACCCATGGAGAGCAGTCAAAAGACCAAAGTTGACCAAAGTCAACTATAACCCTAGCTAGGTCAAGTTGACCTAGACAAGGGTCCATTTCAGTCTATCAGCCAAATATACTCCACCCAAACTTCCATAACCCTAGTGAGAGGTCAATGGGTCACTAAGGACCCATGGAAAGCAGTCAATAGGGCTAAGTTGACCAAAGTCAAATATAGCCCTAATTAGGTCAAATTGACCTACACAAGGGTCAATTGCAGTCCCTTAGCCCAATAGACACCACCCCTACCCTCATAAGCCTAGTGAGAGGCCAATAGGTCACCAAGGACCCATTGGGACCAATCAAAGGGGCTAGTTTGACCAAAGTCAACCCTTAACCTAAAATGGTCAAAATGCCCTAGTTAAGGGCCAAGTGACCTTCAAGGGCCAATTCAACCCCACCTTGACCCTAGGGGAGGCTAATGGGTCACCAAGGACCTATTAAGGAAACCTCAAGGATCAAATTGACCTAGGTGGGCCCTAGTCCCACTTTGGGTCAAGTTAGCCCAAATGGGCTAACTCAAGCTCAAGCCTATTTCATTAGGGCTAACCTTGACCCAAGTGGCCAAATGGATTGGTGGGCTGACATGTGACATGTAGGAGCCTAAATTTCAGGCACGATGACAAGGAGAGAGAAAGTCATCCATGGAGGAGAGAGAAAGAGAAGGAAGAGAAGGAAGGAGGACTTTGTGCTCCTCCTTCCCCCTCCGCAACCTCCCCATTCAATTCAGAAGAACAAGGGGAGTGTAGCAGCCATCCTTGACTGGTTAAAGCAAGCTCCACCTCCCCCTACCTACCAAGCCGCCAAGCTTGACTTTGGCCAAAAATGGCCAAAGTGTTTTCAGCCACCTAACACCTCCCCTCACCTCTTTAAAAGCTCCATTGGACTCCAAGGAGTAATCCCCACCATTTTCCTGAAGAAACCGAGCCCTATCCTGCCTTTTTGAGCAAGCCGACCACCACCGGCCACCACCATGCCAATCCGACGATCAGCCCGGCTACAGCCGCCACCACAGGTCCTCCTCCACTCCTTGCCTCCTGGGTAGATCGTAGGAATCATTAGGGCTAAGGTTGGAGCTCAATTGAGCCCAATCGGGTTTTGAAACTCATGGAATTTCCGTGAAATTTCCGCTTGCTGGGATCGCCGGAACAGTGCTTCCCGGCGGCCTAGCCGCCGTCTGGAGATAGCCCCGACCACCACGAAGGTGTCGGCGGCGGTGGCAGGCCGGGGAGGTGGCCGGAGCGCTGGCGGTAGCCGCTGGAAATCGGCCCAGGCAGGATTAATCCTGGCCGTCTGCCAGAGGAAGACGATAACCGGATGCCGTCCAGGGCTGCGCCAAGATTCGTGCAGATGTATATTAAACTACAGCTTTGATATTTAAATCATTTCATATCTGTCACAGATTTTGTATTATTTTGTTTTAAATATTAAAAATACCTAGAGGCTTTTTCAGAGAAAGTAGTCAACACCAAATATGTAGCCCTATGAGTCTACTATCTGGCAAAATTGGTTTGAACCAATTTGGGTGACTGGTCTGACCAGGGCACTCATTTTGGTGGGGTCTATACAAATGTTTAGGCAGTCATTAAATTAGTAGCCCACACTACATCCTTGGTCCAAATAAGCTGAAATTTTGTCAAGGACTCACCCTACCCTATACCTAGACCCTGCCCAAAAATGGGAATTTTTGGAAATAATTTTCTTATAGTTTTGCAAATAATTTAATTATGCTAGGGTAAATTAAATTAGGGGTCAAATGAAGTCCAAATTCAACCAAATGTTGGTGGGATGGTTATGAGGTCAATATAGACCTCTGGTTAAAATTTCATTAAGTTTGGAGTTGATTTGAATAGGATTCAAGCAAACCCTAGCCTTGCCCTAAGAAGGGTATTTTGGTCCAAATTGTAATTTTGGCTTTTAGTGTCCAATTCACCTCAACAGAGGTTCAAATTTTGTACACTAGTTTGGGATGACAAGATACACCTCCCAAAGGAAATTTGGAGGCAGTGGAGTTGGTTTGGCCCAAGATCTTAGGTCAAACCCTAAGGAAGGGCTTTTGTACCTTGTGAAGGGCATATGGCCAAATCACCTTGTATGGCTATGAAATTTTGTAGGAATAGAGTTTAGGTAACTATAACCCTCTGGTAAAATTATTAGGGCATTTTGGAAGGTTTAGGACCCTAAAATCCCTAACCCTAGTTTAGGGCACAAACATTCTAGGGTTGAAATGGGCTAGCTAAACACCTCAAACTAAGATGAAATTTTGGTAGATTAGTCTTAAGGACATTATGAGCCTCTGGTTATTTAATGGGGAATTTTGGATCAATAATTATAGCACTTCATTTGTAACCCAAGAAATGTTTAAATTAAGTAAATAATTTATTATGCTACTTCTGATAATTGAGAGGTCCTAAAATTTTGGCAGAGGTTGTTTGGAAGCATAAAGAGTTTATATAAATTTTATAAGAATTCTTGGACAAGTATATGAGGTAGTTAGTTCACAAGATTATCATTTGATGGAATTATTCAAAAATTCATTTAAGCCTATTTACTAATAAATAAATTATGAAATTTGGCCCAAACCATGTATATGCCATTAGATTCATAATTAAAATGTCCCTGAATTTTTGGAAGCAATACATTATTTTATATTTATTAAATGAATTTCCAAGGACTTAAATGAATATTTGATTTAAAGATAAAGCTTTACTGAAAAGAAATATATATTTTGGAAGATAAGTTATATCATTATTCTGAGTAACATATACAATTTGTAAAATGATTCCTTGAATGAAAGTAGTACTTCATGTTCATTTTTGGAAATTTTAGACATTAAAATAATTAAATGAATTATCAAATAAGTAAGGAAAATTTTGGAACTCTGGATTTAGAACTTAAAGGTCATAATGAACCTCCATTAATTATTATAGGGGTGTAGGATGATTATTTTATATACATCCCATTTTACATGAAGATTGACTTGGTGGTCTGCATTTAGCAATTTTGGATCTAGTTTGTTTAAATCATTTTGAGCAATTTACTTACTGTATAATTATGAAATTTGGCCAATGATGTTTTTAGGTCAGTATCTACTTTAGAAAATTAATTAAGAATTTTTGGATGAATATTTATTGCACTTACTTCATTAATAAAAGGAAAAAAGATATATTTTCAAAAATTGATTAGTGTCACTTGAATACTTGAAAAATTGGTATATCTTGGATTTATTGTTAAATGGTTATTTAGAATTTATCATGAATTTATGAAGCTTAATACCTCTCTGAAAAGTGCACTTCATGCTCAATGGGTAGCCCTTAGAAGCTTTACGGGAATTTAAATAAATATCAGAATAATTGGAAAAACGATAATCTTTTGGATTTAGTCCATTTGCATCATGATAAGTCTCCAGTAAATAATTCAGGGCATTCGGATGATTATTTAGAATACCCCCTATCTGGTTCAACGTATCGTCTGAGTTGGTGTGCATATAGCAAAATTGCTAAATTGGAATAAGACAAGGTCGGGGATAGTTATTGGAGTTAGACCCTTTTGTTGTGGATGATTTCCCAATAGAAAGAAAAGAAGAGTAGTGAGAGTGGGTTGGCTAGTGTTAGGTGGTGCGCATGATCGACGAAAAATCGTCTTTCTCGTAGTAATTAGGAAGAGTCAAAACTTCGTAAGCATACAGTAAATAGTAAACTTAGGGTTTCACACTTTCCCACCCAGTGTCCCGGGAGATAGTATGGGTTACTTGGGCAATAAGCCCAGTAGTTGTGATGGTGGTCTGGCGAGCTTTAGCTCGGTTGTAGATTACGACGGACGGGATTGTCCGGTGAGCTTTGGCTCGGTAGTAGATTATGACGGACGGGATTGTCCGGGGAGCTTTAGCTCGATTGTAGATTATGACGGACGGGATTGTCCGGGGAACTTTAGCTCGGTTGTAGATTATGATGGACGGGAATTGTCCGGTGAGCTTCGGCTGGTTGGTTGGTTGACTCATAACTATTGTATGTGCATAAAAGGTTTTAAGGTGGTGGGTCTTCTATATTGGGGAGTTCGATGCACCGACACCAATATGGTTGGCTCGGCAAGTGTGGTTAGCACTTTGCCAACAGAAGTCCGGTGCGCCAGCCGGCAAGAGTACGCAAACGTCTGCTTAGTGCACCAAGCGTTGAGGCGTACGATAGGTCTGACCGGTAGTGCTTTACTGGTTTAGAGGTGGGCGAGGCCCAACCCACCGCTTCCGTCTGCCACTACGGAGGTATCCTGGGAGGTAACGGCTACGAAAGGGGGAACTAAAAGGTCTGTGTACACAGAGTCGAGTGGGTGAGTTGCACTTGCATGTTTACATCATAGCATAATTGTATTTCATAGCATAACCATTGCATAAAACCCGACACCTAATGTATAAGCGGTATGGGACGCTCTATACATTAGGCCTTGCAAAACGACCCCTTGGCTTATAAGTTCGTGTGAGCGTGCTTATAAGTCAAGGTTCTCTTTCAATATTATAAGCCTGCTAATAGAAACGACACTCTATCGTATAAATCGGTATGGGACTTTTTATACGATAGGAGACCTGTAAAAGATCCCTTAGCTTATGTGTACCCACATAAGTTAAGGTTACTTATTTAATTTTGTATAATTATTATCACCCTTAACATTGTTAGTTTAGTTCCGCTGCCATCTGGAATTTGACTATTCTTCACCTTCATGTCCTTCCCTTTCCTTCTCCCCGCTCGGTGCCTAGGAGCCATGGGGGAAGGGGTTGGGGACGATAGGACTTAGTCTTTTAGACTAACGGTTTTCGAACCACATTATCTAGGGGACCACAGAGCCCAGCATGGAGGAGCAGCCCCGGAGGTCGGCACGCTTGGAGATCGGACAGTCTAGCACTGGAGTCTAGACAGCAGGGACAGTGAGTCCCGAACTATAGTAGTTGTATTAGTTTGCTTCCGCGATGAGAGAATTGTAGTGAGGATTTGATGTACCGGGCATAAGCCCGAGATTTTATTATATGTATTATCTGTGGACACTCCCTTCGTGGAGTTTATTTCTATATATGTGATTTCTGTGGACTTGCATCTCTTCCTATGCTACAGTTATGATCGAGATTGGCCGGCAGAGTCGGCGTCTTGTAGTGACAACCTTCCCGAGTGCGAAGGTATCACCGCAAGGCGGCGACTCTGGGCCTAAGACCCCGGTGTCGAAAAAAGGGGGGGGGGTCTTACACGTATTGCCCATGCCCATTTTCCGTGGGCAGACCGTGGCTAAAAGTCTTTAGCCACGGTTTTGGACTTTTAGCCACGGCAATCTGCCGTGGCTAAAAGTCAGTTTTCTAGTAGTGAATATGGGATTCACCTGCCAAAGGAAGAAAGATCGTTATCTGAGTAATACACTTTGGTCCCATGATGAAGAACTGGCCGGATGGAAAGCACCATAGTAGCCTTGCCTCCGCAGATCCGGTCTCCGCTCGCAAGATGGGGCACCCTAGCACCACTAGTGGTCGGATTCCTCCACCATCTTCTTCCCTATTCTCTTCCCTCTCTCTTCCTTTTGAAAGAGAATAGAATGGCCCAAATGAGGAATAAATCCTCATCTCCCGTATTTATTCAGCTAGGAAATAGGCAGGGCCCTTGGATCTCCAGCAAAGGAAATGACTGGCCTGGATAATCTCTGAAAAAAACCCTGACATACCCGTGTTCAGGTCGACACGCCCGTGTTTGGGTCGACACGCCCATGTCACACTCGTGTGTCACACCTCCTTAAGCCACCGCACTTCCCCAGCACGACACGTGTGCTTGACATGCCCATGTCATCAATGACACAGCCGTGTTCCACCGCTCAGCCAACATTTTATTTAAGCCAGCGAAACCCGAGAAGGACACAACTAATCTGATACGCCCGTGTCATCCACTTGATACCCGTGTCTACCACTCGACGCTCGACGCTCGACGACCCGGGAAGGACACGGCCTGGCGACACGCCCGTGTTCACCAATGATACGCCCGTGTAACTTACCTGACACGCTCGTGGCCTACCCGTATACTTTCCTTAAAACATTTCTCGGCACATCCCGAGCATGACACGGCCAAGGGACACGCCCGTGTCCCAGGCCGCGTGCACCTGTGCAAGCACCAAAACAGCCTTAAAATGCTACCTCGTTTTGGGGTGTTACAATTTGGCCCCACCATCACACTTCTAATCTTATAAGGTGTCCTTTAAAGCACTAATAACCCATTGGCTTTAACCAAAGAGGTAAAGTTGACCAAGGTCAACTCTAACCTTAGTTAGGTCAAATTGCCCTAATTTGACCCAAATTGATTACACCAAGTCACAAATGGACTTGGGTGGTATCAAGGGACCCAAGAACTCCCAATTGGGTCAGTCACATCACCTAGCATGACCTAGGGTTGAGCCTAAATAACTTGGGTTAATTAAGCCCAAAATGGGGAGAAATGTCAAACCCAACTTCAATCCAATTGTGCTAGGCCCAATTATGGTGACCCATTAGCTACAAACAAAGGTAAATTACCTAAAATGACACTCAATTTCTGAAGGGAGTGACTAGGAGAGAGAAAGTGAGCTTTAACCAAAGGGAGGAGAGAGAAAGAGGAGCATTCATGGCTTTTGAAGGCCATGGGGCATTCAACCCCCCTTTAATGGCCTCATATATGCCCCTTTGATCAATTAGGAGGAGATGGAAGGGTTTTCTCGGCCTCCTAGGTGGAGAATTTCAGGAGGTAGAGGTGGCTGAAAACTCAATTCAAGGTTGTTGGTACCCTAGTTTGGATTTGAGTTAAGTCTTCTCAATTAGTTTCTTGACCCAAGATTTATCTATGGTTAAAGGATAGATTTAGGTTAGATCCGATCAGTTGTGTAGAGTTGTTGTTTATCCAGATTGAAAATCTGGTTAAGTGTTTTTTAGTTCGACTATGGTCGAACGGCGCTCGACTATAGTCTATCAGTTGATCGACTATCGTCTATCAGCAGATAGACTATCTCTAAGTTAGTTCTTCTTTGTTAGCTCGACGATCTGTGGTCTCAGCATCATCGATCGTCGAGCCCTGCTCGACTTCTTTTGTCCAGACAGATTTCTTGTAGGTCGACTATCTGTTCTTGTAGGTCGAATATTCTTTCTTGTAGGTCGACTATCTGTTCTGATAGGTCGACAATCTTTTCTGATAGTTCGACGATCGTCGTTATTCGTTCGACTATCTTTTTGTCTGCATTTAGAGATATTGTATTCTTTCTCTTCTGTGAATTATTTCTTATATATCGGGCTGATTTTATTAAAGATTATTTTATTGATTTTATGCTTATATATCAAGGCAATCTTTGCCTCATTCTTTATGCATAAGTCAAGTTCTATCTGACAAAGTCTTTTGTCTTATTAGTTGACAAATCTGTGTGCTTTATCTGCCTTGCTGTCCTTTATAGCCGTTAGACACAGATGTCTGTCTCTTGCCGTAAAGAGGTTGTTTTTGATGTGACTTTTTCTAATATCTTTTGGACTTGTAGAATGGAGAAGCAGCTTCTAAGAAAGCTTTATCTCCTTATAGGATGTCTTTCTGCAGGCTATCTGTACTATGTGTGTTATTTGCAGCCCAGATTGAAGATCTCAGAAGAAGACAAGTTTCAAATTAAGAGAAAGATAGAAGCCGTTACAAAGGCATATACATAAAAGCTAGAGAGAGTAGTTAAAGAAAAAAAAACATACATTCATATACAATAAGAACAAGAAGATACAGCTCTCAGAAATTTTTACATATAGCTGAGAAGAACAACTCTCTTCAGAATTCTCTTCTCCAATCCTGAGTTCATCCTGCTCACAGGAACATTCTTACTCAGAGCTTCAAGAAGAAGAAGAAAGAAAAGCTGTTGAAGAAGAACAACCATTCCACATCAAGAGTCTTCTTCAAGCTGCTCCTTAAAGAACTTCAAGTCAACAAATCTTCTCTGTCAAGAGTTCTGAAGAGAACCTGCACCCTGAAGCAAGGCTTCTTCCTGGATATTCTCTGAGCCAGGGGGAGCTTTGATTCCTTTAGATCTTTCTATAGCTCAGTGCAATCCACTAGCTTCTTTAATTCTATTTAACAATAGAGAAGACATTCTAACTCTCTCAACCTCCTGTACAAAGGGTTATTACTCCCTTCAAAAGTGAACCTTGGTGGCAGGGCACCTTAGCAAAAACCTGTGTTGGATTTTGAGCTCATGATCAAAAGCTCAAAGGGTTTACTTGATCTACCTGAATCAGATCAGTTGGTGGCAGGGCACCTGAACAAAAATCTGTAGTGGATTCCTACCAGGGTGGTAGAAGAGTGGATGTACCTATTGAGAGGGAACCACTATATACCTTCTTGTGTTGTCTGTGTTGCTTACTTTAATTACTGCACTGTGGCTGTAAGTAGAATTAACTAGGATTGTTAGTTGCTGTGTTAGGACTAAAGCTTAAACTGTAATTACAGTTAGCTTTCTCTTGTGCACTTCACTTTGTGTTAGGCTCTAGGGTTTCATATATCTATATACTTATTTCGCAAATTCACTCTAAGGGAGTTGAGTAGATTGTCATATTTTTGATTACTCTATTTACCCCCCCCCCCCTCTAGAGTTGTATCTATCCTCACTTTCAATTAGTATCAGAGGGAGGTTGACTGACTGTACAGGCTAACACCTGAGTCACAAGATCTAGATAGATACCAAGTTTATAGATATTCACTTCATGGCCCAGTACAAGGATTATTCTAGCACCAGACCTCCAGTATGCAACTTAGCTAAGTTCAGCATCTGGAAGGCAAGAATCAGACTGTATATGAATTCTATTGATGAAGATATTTTTTCTTCTATTTTGACAGGACCACCAACACCACCTGCTGTAACTACTGCTACAACTTCAACAAATCTGAGTGCAGTGCCACCTACTGACTACAATGATGCTTACAAGAAAGCAAAGATAGCTGATGCAAAAGCTCTGAACATTCTGGCTCAGACCATGTCTGATGAAACTTTCCAGAAAGTGGCTGATTGCACTTCAGCAAAAGCCATGTGGGACTCACTGAACTAGATTGTAGCTAATTCAGCTGATGAAAGGAAGGACAGAAGGTCCAACCTCATATCCCAATATGAGAATTTTAAGATGACTGAAGAGGAATCAGTTGATGCAATGTACACCAGGCTCAGCTCCATCATCAATGAGCTGAGAACCCTTGATAAGGAGATCACATTGACAGAAGTCAATGACAAGATATTGATGTGCTTCCCCAGCACATGGGATCTCAGGATCTGGCCCATCAAAGAGTCCAAAAGTACAACTGAGATCTCAACTAAAGCTCTCCTTGGCAAGCTCAAATCATTTGAGCAAGTACTGAAGACCAGGGAAGCTGAAGACAAAGCACTTACTCCAATAAGGAAAGAGCAAAATCTTTCTCTAAAGGCTGTTGATGCATCTGAAGGAAGCCAATCAAATGAGGAGCTAATGACACACTTTTCCAAAAGGTTTCTCAAAATGGGCAGAAAGGACTTCAGAAAGAAGTCTTCAAGATATGAAGACAAGCCAAGGTATGACAGATCACCTGCTAAAGAAATTATATGTTATGGTTGCAGGAAACCTTGACACATTTTACCTGAGTGTCCAGAGGAAAAGAACAAGGAGAAGAGAAAAGACAAAGAATATCAGAAGAAGCATTCCAAGTCCTCCTCCTACAAAAAAAGAAGAAGGAGAAAGGATTTGTGGCTGAAACCTAGAGTGATTCAGATGCGGAATCTTCCTCCTCAAGCTCCAGTGAAGATGAGGAAGAGAAGAAGACAAAAGAAATTTGCCTAATGACAATTGATGCCTGCAGCAATCATTCAGCTGCAGAGAGTTCCGATGAAGAAGAAATGCCTACTAAAGATCAGGTCTTGTCTTCTTATGATTTTACTTCTGTTGAATTTAGATTTGAATTTAAATCTCTCTGTTTAGATTTAATTAGCTCAGAGAAGGAGATTAAGGAGCTTAGAAATAGGATAGCTGAATAAGAATCCCTATCTAGTGAAAATGCTAGGCTAGAAGCTGAACTCAATAGATCTACTGAAGAAATCAAATTTCTTAAAACTGAACTAACCAAATCTAAAAGATTAGAAGAATCTCTTAATGGTAGAAGTCTTAAGCTGTTAGAGATTACTAGCATGTCAAACACTAGGACAGGTAACAATAAGCTAGGCTTAGGAGCTTCACCAAGTGAACCCCCCATGGTTCTGAAAAATCATCTTTCCACTCCAGTAAACTTTATTTCAGCTGATGGAATAAAAAATATTGAGCAAGTAATTCAAGTTAACAAAGCTTTAAATAAGGTTAAGAGACAGAAGAGAAAACAGAAATTTAAAGAAATACAAAAATCGTTGAACTATGCTCGACGATCGCAGGCCCAATGGTCGACCGATACTCGACAATCTGGGCATCAATCATCGAACGTCGATCGACGATCTGAACATGATTTTCAAAATAATAACCAGAACCTTAGAAACACTAAGGTAAATAGAAACACTAGGTTCATTGACCCATCAACTGCATGGAGTATTCCACCTAGGAGATTGTATCCCTTAGGATATAAACCTCAGCCTGCTTATTCTTTCATTTCAAGTTTTAATTATGTGAAGAATAATGGACCCAAGGTTGTCTGGGTCCACAATGTCTAACTGTTTATTTTTGCAGGTGAAGACCTAGCCAATTACTAAAGACAAATGATATTTGGATAGTGGCTGTTCCAAACATATGATAGGAAACAAAAACAATCTGTCAAGCTTCAAGGCCAAGCTTGGACTAAAGGTGATCTTTGGGGATTCCAGCTGTGGTCAAACAGAAGGATATGGTAGGTTTACCATTAGAGCAGTGACATTCAAAAGGGTTTCATATTTAACTGGGCTGAAGCACAACTTAATCTCAGTAAGCCAGTTATGTGATGCAGGTTATCAGGTATGATTCACTGACACTCTTTGCAATATTACTTTAAATAGTAATGTAGTGTTAGTAGGCATTAGACAGGGTAACATTTACTTAGTAGATTTTAATTCAACTCAATCTGAAATCTGTCTGTTTAATGAAGTAACTAATAATAACACCTTATGGCATAAAAGGCTTAGCCATGTTAACCTCAAGAATATATCTAGGTTATCTAAATACAACCTTGTTAGAGGCTTACCTTCTTGCCCCTACAAGAAGGAAAGTCTATGCAGGGCTTGTCAATTAGGCAAGCAAACCAAAAAATCTTTCAAATCTATAAATAAGAGTGATTCACCTTGAATCCTGTACTTATTGCACTTGGACCTTTTTGGACCAATAAATGTACAGAGTCTAGGAGGGAAATTTTATTCTTTAGTGATTGTAGATGATTTCTTTAGGTTCACTTGGGTGTTCTTTTTGAGAACTAAGGCTGATAACTTCAAAGTTCTTACAGACTTTCTGCTATGTATGCAGACAGAGTATTCTACTCATGTTGCCTTGATCAGAAGTGATCATGGTACTGAGTTTGAGTCTCTTCTCATGCAAGAATTCTGTGAGAAAGAAGGTATCAAACATAGCTTCTCTTCTCCTAGAACTCCTCAACAAAATAGGGTAGTGGAAAGGAAAAATAGAACACTAATTGAAGCTGCAGGAACATTGTTGGCAGATGCTAACATGCCTCTCTCTTATTGGGCAGAAGCTATTAGCACAACTAATTATGTCTTGAACAGATGTCTAATACATAAGCTTAAGAGTAAAACTCCTTATGAATTACTTAAAGGAAAGAAACCTAAAATTAACTATTTTAGAGTCTTTGGTTGTGTAGTGTACATTCACAATAACAACAAAGAATACCTTAGAAAGTTTGAAGCAAAAGCTTCAATGGAAATTTTTCTTGGATATTCCCAAGTAAGCAAAGCTTATAGGGTATTTAACAAATCAACTTTAAAAATAGAAGAGTCTGTGCATGTTTCCTTTGATGAGTCAAAAATGTTTTACAAAGAGAAGGAAACTTCTCCTTCCTCAAACTCATTGCAGGTACCAGAGTTATGCAAGGATCTCACCCAAGAGATTCCCCCTCTATCAACTCTTCATATTACTGATTCAGACAGTGATGAAGACTTTGTGGAAGCAGTTGCTGTACCACCAACAGTTAATCCTATTCCACAAGAGGAATTAATCCAAACTGTTGTTGAAGATCACATCCCACCTACTGAACTTGTCACACTTAGAGATCATCATACATCTCAAGTGATTGGTGACATATCAACTGGTGTGCAAACAAGACATAAATTAAGACAGGATGTGATGCATGCTTGTTTCCTTTCACAAATTGAGCCCTTCACCATAAAAGATGCTGAGCTAGATCCCCACTTGATCACTGCTATGCAAGAGGAGCTTAATCAATTTGAAAGATGTAAAGTATGGACTTTGGTTCCAAGACCAAAAGGCAAACTGATCATAGGCACCAAGTGGGTGTTCAGAAACAAGTTGGATGCCCAAGGGATTATTATAAGGAATAAAGCTAGGCTTGTAGCTCAGGGCTACAGACAGTAGGAAGGTATAGACTATGACCAAACCTTTGCCCCTGTTGCAAGGCTAGAGGCAATAAGGATCTTTCTAGCCTATGCAGCCTATATGAAGTTTAAGGTTTTCCAAATGGATGTTAAAAGTGCATTCCTAAATGGTGAGCTAAAGGAAGAGGTGTTTGTTGAACAACCTCCTGGGTTTGTTTCTTCAACTCAACCCTCATTTGTTTATAAGTTGCAAAAAGCTCTGTATGGACTTAAGCAAGCACCCAGAGCCTTGTATGAGACTCTAGCTACTTTCCTGTTAGAGCACAACTTTGTTAGGGGAGTAGTTGATAGAACCCTGTTTGTTAAGCATCACAAGGACACAATCCTGTTAGTTTAAGTCTATGTGGATGACACTATTTTTGGTTCCACTGATCCCAAACTATGCAAAAGGTTCTCAGACCTGATGCACTCTAAGTTTGAGATGAGTAGTATGGGTGAGCTATCTTACTTTCTTGGTCTCCAAGTGAAGCAAGATGCTGATGGCATCTTCATCTCCCAATCCAAATATGCCAAGGAATTGGTAAAGAAATTTGGGATGGCTGATGCTTCAGCAATGCATACACCCATGGCTACAAATGTAGTTATAGATTTTGATGATCAGGGTATGCCAGTTGATCAGAAAAACTATAGGGTCATTATTGGTTCCCTATTGTATTTAACTGCAAGTAGACCTGATATAATGTTTGCTACATGTCTATGTGCTAGATTCCAGGTCAACCCTAAGGAATCTCATTTGATTCTTCTCAAGAGAATTTTGAGATACCTGAAGGGATGTCCAAATTTAGGACTGTGGTACCCAGCTGAATCAGAATTTGAGTTAATTGGATACTCTGATTTTGACTATGCTGGTTGTAGAGTTGACAGGAAAAGTACCTCAGGGACATGTTAGTTCCTGGGAGAGAGATTAGTCTCTTAGTTCTGCAAGAAACAGGCTTCTATCTCAACTTCAACTATAGAGGCTGAATATATAGCAGCTGCCAGTTATTGTTCACAGATCCTATGGATTCAAAACCATCTTTTGGATTATTGGTACACACACAAGAGCACAAAAATCATGTGTGACAGTACCAGTGCTATTTCCATAGCACAAAATCCTGTGCACCACTATAGGACCAAGCACATTGAGATCAGACACCATTTTCTAAGAGATTGTGTAGAAAAGGACAAAATCAGTCTTGAGTTCATATCCACTGACCTTCAGAGAGGTGATATTTTCACCAAGCCCTTAGATGAACAGAAGCATCTGTTCTTTTTGAATCAACTAGGTATGATAAATTGAGTAGACCAAGTGTGATTTCTGCCTATGTTGAAATCTGCTCGAATATCGTCGAACGTCGTTCGACCATAGTCGAACAGGTTGAGCCTATCATCGACCTATGGTTGATGACAGCTCGATTGTTTGTGAAGATAGAGACAGTCGATCGATAGCTCGACTACTTTGCTTCAGGAAATGATCGTCGAACGATCGATCGACCATCGTTTCTAGTATCTGTTAAAATAGGTTGATGATTGCTGTTTAAATATAAACCAATGGTCGACCTAGGTTAATAGATCGTGCTTTTTGTAGTCGACAGAGCTCGTCGTTTCATATTCCTCATTCCTGCTTGAACAGTTTGACCTGAGCTCTGCCCCGCGCTTTCTGCTTTCGTCTCTCTCGTCTTCCTCAACCAAATCCATAGCGATTGCTCCAGCTCTGCTGACCGTAATGAAGTTTGATGCCGGCTTTAGCGTCGATTTTGATTCTTTCAATGCCTGCGATGCCGATATTCTCGAGATACTACAGTTATGCAAAGATCAAGGACTGGAGAAGCTTATGTCTACAAGGATTAAGATAAATATTCCAGAAATCAAAGAATGGGTCTATACATTGTCTTCCAGCGACGAATCGATGATTGGGACTATCGACGACGAGGAGGTAATTTTGACTCCTGCCGTCTTAACTGAGATTTTTGGTTTGATCAATGGTCAAGAAGAGTATGATCAAGATACTCAGGAGTATAGCAGGATGCTATTGGAATTAGGACATGCTGAAGGCATTCCTTCCAAGTTGTTGAAGGTAAGCTTCCCGATGAAGATCAAGTTCTTAGCAGAACTTATAGGAAAAGTGCTGCTGGGAAAGCACTCTGCGCACGATAACCTTACCAGACAGCAGTTTGCCTTAATGTGTGCCATTGCTAACAGGAAAGTAATAAATTGGGCTGGAATAGTTTTTGATTTAATCAGGAAGAAGAACTCAAAGAAAGAGGTAACCCTTGGAAGGGTGATTGGGATATTTCTGAGAGAGAAGTATCCTCAGCTGTTGGGAACAGTATCAACATCAATAATTGCAAGCAAGAAGATGGATCCCACTCTGTTCATCAAGTGGAGAAGGAACATCCAGAAGCCTTCACCTGCTGGGGTTGCTCCTGTTATATTTGAGAACACAAGGACAGTACCAGTCACTCCCCACCTATTGAAGAAGGCTCTTCCATTTCCCCCATTCCATCTACATCTGCATTACCATCCACTTCCATTACAATTCCATCTACATCTGCATTGCCATCCACTTCTATTGCAGTACCATCAACATCCACTACTATTCTCCATGCATCACCACCAGCATCTCCAACTCCTTCACACCTTGCTGGGATTTCAAATCTTAGCATTGATCCATTGGTTAATGAGACACTTCCAATTCAACCTCAGTCATCAATTTCACATCAAGATCATATTGATCTTCATACATATACATCTCCATCACAAGTTCATGCATCTCCATCACCAGTTCATGCATCTGCATCTCATCAGGAGAACATCATCCCTGATGTCCATCCATCTGTTGTGATTCCCCCATCTACATCTTTTGAAATCACACCAGCTCTCATTGCAAGCATCATGGAGCTAATTACTCCTTCAATCAAATCAATGATTGAAGAAGCTATTGCCCCTCTTATTGCCTCCATTTCATCTCTTACATCCTCCATTACAGCCCTCTCAAATTTTGCTGAGCCCTCTTCTCTTAGGGGCCTGAGTTCAGTACCCACTGAAGTCAGGCATGGGGAGATGTTCCAGGAAGATGTCTAAGGACTTCCACTGGTCACTCTTTCAGCTACAGTTCCAGAAGATACTCCATCAGATGAAATTCATACATCTGCAGATTCAGAGATTACAACATCAGTTGCAGTTGTAGTTCCAGATTGAAAGTGAAGGGATAGATACTACTCTAGAGGGGGGGTGAATAGAGTTATCAAATTTTGCATTAGACAAAACTTAATGGTCTACCCAACTCCCTTGGAGTGAATTGCGGAATAAAAAGATTATAGATATAGAATTAACCCTATAGCCTAACACAAGTGTTGTGCACAAACTCAAGCTAACTGTAATTACAGTTAAGGCTTGGAAATCCTAATCAGCAACTAGCAACCTAGTTATATCTATTCACAGCCACAATGCAGGAATTAAATAAGGCAATCTAGACGACACAAGGAGTTTATAGTGGTTCCCCAAACAACTTGGGTACGTCCACTCTTCTACCAACAAGGTAGGAAACCACTCAGGTTTTTGATCAGGTGCCCTGCCACCAACAAGATCTGCTTCAGGTAGATCCAGAAACCCTTTAGACTTTTGATCAGGTGTCTAAAAACCAAGCACAGGTTTTTGATCAGGTGCCCTGCCACCAAGGGATACTTTTGAAGGGAGTAATAACCCTGTACAGGAGGGGGAAGAAGGTTAAGATGTCTTCTCTATTTTACAAAAGATTAGAGAAGCACAAGAACTTGCACTGAGCTAGAAAGCTCTAAAGAATCAAGGCTCCCCCTGGCTCAAGGATGTCCAGGTGAAGTCTTGCTTCAGTGCAGAAAACTCTTCAGAAAGATCTGAAGGAAAAACTACAAGAAGATAATAAATAATAAAATTAAAGATCTTCAAGCAGCTATCTTCTTCTTCTTCTTCTTCAAAAGAACTCTGAGTTTGAACTTCCTGAAAGCAGGAGAACTCAGGTTGAAGAAGAGTAGAAGATCTTAACACTTCTCAGTTGGATGAGTATTGCTGAGAGCAGAAGACTTGATCTTGATGAAGGCTTGAATGCTTAAGTGAACTGGGTAACTAGTTAGCTAGCTTGAATCCTTCTTCAAAGGGTCCTTTTTATAGCAGCAACAAGCAACGACTCTCTTCAATTTGAATTACTTGTCTTCTACTGAAACTTGAGACCTGGGCTGTAAATATCAAGAAGACAAAACAATCTCTGCAGCAGAAACATTCTATAAAAGGTATAAACCTTTTTCTACGAAGCTGCAGGAAGCAATCTGATAATAAAGTACTAAATAAAGTCACATCAGAAACAAACTCTTTATAGCAGAAGAAAGACTTTTCAGTCTAACGGCTATAAAGGACTGACGGCAGATAAAGTAAAATACAAAGTCAGCTAATAAGACAAATAACTTTATCTGAAAAGATTTTACTCAGGCATAAGGGATGGAGCAAATATTGCCTGGAAATATTATCATAAAACAACTGAAAAGATATGCCAGATAATGTATTAATTAATTAAATATAATAAATAAATACAAAATATAAAGGCAGACAGAAAATGTCGAACGACCTTCGGAGATCGTCGACCGACGCATGGAGATCGTCGAACTATCGGACAGATAGTCGAACGATCCAGATAGTCGAACTATCACAGGAGATAGTCGAACTATCACAGCAGATAGTCGAACTATCAGAAGATAGTCGAGCTATCAGATAGTCGACCTATCAACAGATAGTCGAACTATCAAGGCAAAACAGATAGTCGAACTATCAACAGATAGTCGAGCTATCAGATAGTCGACCTATCAACAGATAGTCGAACTATCAAAAACAAACAGATAGTCGACCTATCAACAGATAGTCGAACTATCAAAGCAGATAGTCGAACTACCAAGCGAGAACAAATAGTCGACCTATCAACAGATAGTCGAACTATCAACGCAGAACAGATAGTCGAACTATCAACAGATAGTCGAGCTATCAGATAGTCGACCTATCCAAGCAGATAGTCGAACTATCAAAGCACACAGATAGTCGAACTATCAACCGATAGTCGAACTATCCTCGCAGACTGAAAGTCGAACAACTGATAGACGATCGTCGAACAGTTAGTCGACGATAGTCGAGCGGCGTTCGACGATAGTCGAACGAACAAACTACTTAACCAAATTCTCAATCTGGAAAAGCGAGGACTCTACAGCTAGACCACTAACCATTGACCATAGATATTTCTTGGGTCAAGGGACAAAAAGGAGAGGACTAAACTCAAATCAAACTAGGGTACCAACAATCTCCCCCTATTTGAGTTAAGTCTCTCAAAAACTAAAACAAAGAACTAACTATAGAGCAATAAAATTAATACAGGAAACAGATAACAATTAACTAGCAGTTATCAAACAGATAAATAACAGTCAAATATATATAACAGCAGTCAAACAAAATTAAGGATCTACAGAGTCTGGCTTAGGATTAGACGAACTAGGAACAAAGGAAACTTTCCGTAAAGGATCAATTGCCTCTCTCTTAGACATCTTCAAGTCTTGCGCGCCAATAATCTTTACTTCTGCAGCCCTTGGAACAACGGCTTCCGGGTGCTTTTCCATATATTTTGAGGGGTCAAAGACCTCAGGATTAACCTGGAACTTTTCGAACTCCTTCTTTCTGAATGTAGACATTGTGGTTAAACCAGCAGTATCTTTTCCTTCAGCTTTTGCTTTCCTGATTTGAGCTGCTCCAACCAATTCGTGAAAACGAGCCATCCTAAAGTTAGGATCAAGCTCAGGACTTTCATACACAGTCTCAGCAGAAGTATCATCTGATTCTTTATCTTGATTAACTAGATAAGACAGGGGAGCAGACTTAGCAAACTTTTTGCTAGAATTTTTTTTTAAACAAAATAAACTACTTACCTTTTGAAACATCTTTTTCAGAAAGCACTGGGATAGGAAATGAAATCCTTTTCTTTGGAGAAGGAGGAGGGGAAAAAGTTGGTCTTTGAAACACAACCTCCTTCACTTGTTCTCTTACTGTATCAGATCTTTGATGGCCAGAATATGATTTTCCATGAAAACCTTGAGAGCTTTTTCTTGAAGAAGACTGGGAAGCAGCAGATTTTCCTAACGGAGCAGACGGATTGGCAGATAAATTCCCAGAGGCTCCTGCACCAGGAGGTGGAGGAGGAGGACCTCTGGATGTCCATCTAGGGGTAGGACTATCATATTTCTTAGCTTTCTTTCTCTCTTTCTGCTGGTTCTTGGAGAACCACATCCAATGCTGAAACTCTTTTGATTTGGGGTCTATTCCTTTCAGAATATAGTATGGAGTATCATTATCACGGCTGGGAGGAGGAGGAGAAATTGCTTTTCTTTTCTTTTGAGCAGCTTTCTTTTTCTTTGAATTTTCAGATAAATCAGAATCCTCTTCATCTTCAGAGTGAGATGAAGGAAGATTGTCATATGGATCATAGGCTTTAGAAACAGCCTTTTCCTTTAAAGCAGCTTTCTCTTTTTCTTCTTCAATGGCATCCTGAGCCAGAAGGAAATCCAAATCCAACCCTGGTGAATCATCCCAAATAGTTGACTTTTCAACTTGCAAATCTTTTTCTTTTTCCTCTAACAAAGATTGAACTCTTTGATTCCAAGCAACTCTTGCTTTCTCTTCTTGATTTTCAGATACATCTTCTATGTCATCTAAAAATGAATCCAATTCTGGATCTTCTTGAACATCAGAAACAACTGGAGCAGCTTCAGAAACAACTGCTATAACCTGAGCAGCTAAATCTTCTTTAATATAATCTGTAGATTTATGAACACAAATCTGCTAAATAAGCTAAAATCATTCCTTCTAGGTATTCACAAGCTAGCAAATTAATTGACTCGTCAATAAAGCGGATGAGTGAATTACCTTCATATTTTACCAACTCCCAAGACTCATCTAGGTAGGATGTAATAATCCCTTCTAGGAAATGGGCAACCACGGGAGTGGTGAGATCTTCTAAGCAAACTTTCACAGCAAATTCAGATAACATAATAGCATCAGATATTTCTTTTTCCGATAACACAGAAACTGATTTATCTTGAACTTGAACTGCATCAGTCTCTTCTTGAACTGCTGGAGCTTCTGCTGGTAGGGAGGCTGGAGGCTCTGAGGCATCTTCACAGAACATCTCCCCCTGCCTGATTTCAATGGAAACTGAAACCAGGCCCCTTGAAGAAGAGGGCTCAGCAGATTTAGAAAGTGATTGGATGGAAGCAGTCAGGGTGGCAATGGAGGAGGCAAGTGGAGCAATTGCCTCTTCAATCATAATTTTGATTGAAGGGGTAATCAACTCCAAAATGCTAGAAATGAATTGAGGGGTGATCTCAAAAGATGATGGAATTTCAGTGGATGGAGATGCAGCAGAGATGGTTGTAGTGTTAGGATGAGAAGTGGTGTGGACTTGAGATCGAATTAGAGATGGAGCTGGAGAGTTAACAGGAGTGTTAACTGGAGAATGAATAGGAGACTGAGGAGGTGTTGGAATCCTCTCAGATCCTAACAGATCAAAACAAGGAGCAGATATCCTAGCCAGATGAGAAGGAAGAGGAGATGCTGGAGGGGAAGGAAGAACAACCGTGGTTGTTTCTCGAACAGGAGAAGGGGAAAGTCGTACTTCAGCTGAAGTTGATGGAACTTCAACTGAAGCAGACTGCATAGCAGAAGAAGATGAGGGAAGGGAAAGAGCTGAGCCAGCTTCTACCGGGTGAGGAGCGACTGAATCAGTCCTGGTGCTCTCTGATGTCGCTGGAGCAACCCCTGTGAGAGCGGGTTTAACAAAAGTCCTCTTCCACTTGGAGAACAGATTTGGGTCCATCTTCTTGCTTGCATTTATGGTTGTTACGACAGAGACCAGCAGCTGAGGATACTTTTCCTTCAGGAAAATTCCAATAACCCTTCCTAGGGTGACCTCTTTCTTACTATTCTTTTTCCTTATCAAATCAAACATTACTCCTGCCCAATCAATCTTTTTCTGATTAACAATTACACACATCAGTGCAAATTATTGCCTTGTCATATTGTCATGAGCAGAGTGCTTTCCAAGGAGCACTTTTCCAACTAACTCAGCGAGAAATTTAATCTTAAAGGGAAAATTGACCTTGAGCAACTTCGTGGGAATGCCCTCCGCATATCCCAGCTCAGTCAGCATCCTTCCAAACTCTTGAGCATCTTGCTCATAATCTTCTTCACCATTTATCAATCCAAAACATCAGTCAGAACGGCCAGAGTTAAAACTACCTCTTCTCCGCCGATGGTTCCAGTCATCGAATCGTCAGAGGATGACGAAGTGAAAGCCCATTCCTTGATCTCGGAAATATTTAACTTAATCCTTGATGACATTAATCTTTCAAGACCTTGATCCCGGCACAACTGAAGAACTTCCACGATCCCTACTTCACAGCAACTGAACGCGTCAAAATCAACGCTGAAGCCTGCATCGAACTTAACAACGGCTAACACTGCGGGAGAAATCGCCATTGAATTGCTGGAGAGAGCGCGAGAAGGACGGCGAAGACGAAGGAGATGAAGCGGCAGAAAATCGCAAGCGGAAAGACAGAATGCGAAAAGTCACGCTCCGTCGACGATAAAACAAAAGATATTTTAACCTAGGTCGACTATCGGCTTTATATTAGACCGGAGATAGTCGATCTATCTAAAAGATACTAGACCCGATAGTCGAACGGCCGTTCGACGATCGGCCCAGAAGCAGAGTAGTCGATCAATCGTTCGACTATTTCTGACTTCTCAAACAACAAGCTGTCGTCATCCAGAGATCGACGATAAGCTCGACCTGTTCGACGAACTTCGAACTCCGGTCGACGATCTTCAAACAGATAAGCTATCATTAACCAGAGGTCGACGATAGGCTTGATCCGTTCGACGATCTTCGATCATCGTTCGACGATCTTCAAGCAGGTTTCAACATAGGCAGATATAGTCACACTTAGTCTCGTCCATTGATCATGCCTAGTTGAACTAAAAAGAACAGATGCTTCTGTTCATCTAAAGGCTTGGTGAATATATCACCTCTCTGAAACTCAGTGGATATGAACTCAAGACAAATCTTGTTCTTTTCCACACAATCTCTTAGGAAATGGTGTCGAATCTCAATGTGCTTCGTTCTAGAGTGGTGCACTAGATTTTGTGCAATTGAGATAGCACTGGTACTGTCACACATGATTTTGGTATTCTTGTGTGAGTAACCATAATCCACAAGCTGGTTTTGAATCCACAGGATCTGTGAACAACAACTAGCAGCTGCTATATATTCAGCCTCTGCAGTTGAAGTTGAGACAGATGCCTGCTTCTTACAGAACCAAGAGACCAATCTCTCTACCAGGAACTGACAAGTTCCTGAGGTGCTCTTCCTGTCAACTCTGCAACCAGCATAGTCAGAATCAGAATATCCAATTAATTCAAATTCTGACTTAGCTGGGTACCAAAGTCCTAGATTTGGGCATCCCTTCAGGTATCTCAGGATTCTCTTTAGAAGAATCAGATGAGATTCCTTGGGGTTGACCTGGAATCTAGCACAAAGGCATGTAGCAAACATTATATCAGGCCTACTTGCAGTTAGATATAATAGGGAACCAATAATGGCCCTATAATTCTTTTGATCAACTGGCTTGCCGTGATCATCAGAATCAATAACTACATTAGTAGCCATAGGTGTAGGCATTGTTGAAGCATCAGCCATCCCAAATTACTTTACCAATTCCTTGGCATATTTGGATTGGGAGATGAAGATACCATCAGCATCTTGCTTAACTTGGAGACCAAGAAAGTAAGACAGCACACCCATACTACTCATCTCAAACTTAGAGTGCATCAGGTAAGAGAACCTTTTGCAAAGTTTGGGATCAGTTGAGCCAAATATAATATCATCTACATACACCTGAACTAACAGGATTGTGTCCTTGTGATGCTTGACGAAAAGGGTTCTATCAACTACTCCCCTAGTAAAGTTGTGCTCTAAAAGGAAACTAGCTAGAGTCTCATACCAGGCTCTGGGAGCTTGCTTTAGTCCATAAAGAGCTTTCTGCAACTTAAACACATGTGAGGGCTGAGTTGAAGAAACAAACCCTGGTGGTTGTTCAACAAACACCTCTTCCTTAAGCTCACCATTCAGGAATGCACTTTTGACATCCATTTGGAACACCTTAAACTTCATGTAGGCTGCATAGGCCAAGAAGATCCTTATTGCTTCTAGCCTTGCAACAAGAGCAAAGGTTTGGTCATAATCTATACCTTCCTCCTGTCTGTAGCCCTGAGCTACAAGCCTTGCTTTATTCCTTACAATAATTCCATTTGCATCCAACTTGTTTCTATACACCCACTTGGTGCCTATGATCAGTTGGCCTTTAGGTTTTGGAACCAAAGTCCAAACTTTACATCTCTCAAACTGATTGAGTTCCTCTTGCATAGCAATGATCTAGTGGGGATCTAGCTCTGCATCTTTAAAGGTGAGGGGCTCAACCTGTGAGAGAAAACAAGCATGCATCACATCCTGTCTTAATTGGTGTCTTGTTTGCACACCAGCTGATATGTCTCCAATCACTTGAGATGTGGGGTGATCTCTAAGTGTGATAATATCAGCAGGTGGGATGTGATCTTCAACAACAGATGGGATTAATTCCTCAGGAGGAATTTGATCTACTGTTGGTGGTACAACAACAGCTTCTGCAATGTCTTCATCACTGTCTGATTCAGTGATCTGAAGAGTTGATAGTTGAAGAATCTCTTGAGGGGCATCAGGTACCTGCAATGAACTAGAGGAAGGAGAATTTTCCTTCTCCTTGTAAAACATCTGAGACTCATCAAAAGATACATGCACAGATTCTTCAATTTTACAGGTTGATTTGTTATAAACCCTATAAGCTTTGCTTACTTGGGAATATCCAAGCATGATTCCCATTGAAGCTTTTGCTTCAAATTTTCTAAGATATTCTTTATTGTTATTATGAATATAAACAACACAACCAAATAATCTAAAATAATTAATTTTAGGTTTCTTTCCTTTAAGCAACTCATAAGGAGTTTTACACTTAAGCTTGTGTATCAAACTTCTATTCAAGACATAATTGGCTGTACTGACAGCTTCTGCCCAATAGGAGAGAGGCATGTTAGCATCTGCCAACAATGTACTAGCAGCTTCAATGAGTGTTCTGTTCTTCCTTTCAACTACCCCATTTTGTTGGGGAGTTCTAGGAGCTGAGAAACTATGTTTGATACCTTCTCTCACACAGAATTCTTGCATGAGAAGAGAGTCAAACTCAGTACCATGATCACTTCTGATCAAGGCCACATGAGTAGAGTACTCAGTCTGCACACATAGTAGAAAGTCTGTAAGGGCTTTGAAGTTATCAGCCTTAGTTCTTAAGAAGAAAACCCAACTGAACCTAGAGAAGTCATCTACAATTACTAAGGTGTAATACTTCCCTCCTAAACTCTGTACATTTATTGGGCCAAATAGGTCCAAATGTAATAGATACAGGATTCTAGGAGAATCACTTTTATTTACAGATTTAAAAGAATTCTTGGTTTGCTTGCCTAGCTGACAAGCCTTGCATAGGCTCTCCTTCTTGTAAGGGCAAGAAGGTAATCCTCTAACAAGGTTGTGTTTAGATAACCTAGATATCTTTTTAAGGTTAACATGACTAAGCCTCTTATGCCACAAAGAATTATTATTAATTGTTACTTCATTAAACAAACAGATTTCAGAGTGAGATGAATTGAAATCTACTAAATAAATATTACCTATTCTAATGCCTACTAAAACAACATTATTATTTAAAGTAATATTGCAAGAAGAGTTAGAAAATGAAACCTGGTAGCCAGCATCACATAGCTGGCTGACTGAAATCAAATTGTGCTTCAGTCCTGTCACATATGCAACTCTCTTGAAAGTAACATCTCCAATTGTGATCCTGCCATAGCCTTCTGTCTGACCACAGCTGGAATCTCCAAAGATAACCTTTGGGCCGAGCTTAGCTTTGAATTTTGACAGATGATCTTTATTTCCTGTCATATGCTTAGAGCATCCACTATCCAAATACCACTTATTTTGAGTGATTGGATAGGCCTTCACCTGCAAGACATTTATTTAGACAGAGTGGACCCAGGTAACCTTGGGTCCCTTGTTTTTCACATAAGAAAAGCTAGAAATAAATGAAAATGCAGGCTGAGGGTGATAACCTAATGGGTGAGATCTCCTAGGTGGGATTCTCCATGCAGATGATGGGTCAACAAACCTAGGGTTTCTATTTTCATTTAGGTTTCTATGGTACTGATGATGATTTTGAAAATCATGTTGAAAATGTCGATCGACGTTCGACGATGGGCGCTCAGATCGTCGAGCTTCGTTCGACCATTGAGCTTCCGATCGTCGAGCGGCGTTCGACGCTCTTTGCATTTCTTTAAAAAATTTCTTTCTCTTTTCTCTCTTAGCTTTGTTTAAAGTTTTATTAACTAGGTTTACTTGCTCAGTGTTCTTCATTCCACTAGCTGAAATGAAGTTCACTGGAGTTGAAAGATTATTTTTAAGAATAACTAGGGGTTCACTTGGAGAAGCTCCTAAGCCTAGTTTGTCATTACCTGACCTAGTGTTAGTCATGCTGGTAATCTCTAACAACTTAAGGCTTCTACCATTAAGTGATTCTTCTAACCTCTTAGACTTAGCTAACTCCATTTTAAGAAATTTAATTTCTTCACTACAAGTAGTGAGATCTTCCTTTAACCTAACATTTTCTGTAGCAATTAATTCTGAGTCAGCTAACTTATTTCTAAGTTCTTTTATCTCCTTTTCTGAGCTAATCAAATCTAAGCATAAAGATTTAAAATCTAATTTAAATTCTTCAGAGGTGAAGTCATAAGAAGATAGTACCTCATCTTCTGTAGGCATCTCTTCATCTGAATCTGAACTCTCTGCAGCTGAGTGATTGCTGCAGGCATCTATTGCCATGAGGCAAACTTCTTTTGCCTTCTTTTCTTCCTAATCCTCACTAGAGCTTTGAGGAGGAAGATTCTTCATCAGAATCACTCCAGGTTTCAGCAATGAAACCTCTCTCCTTCTTCTTGTTCTTGTAGGAGGATGGCTTGGAGTGCTTCCTGTGCTGTTCCTTTTCTTTCCTCTTGTCTTTGTTCTTCTCCTCTAGACACTCTGGTAAGATGTGTCCAGGCTTCCTGCAACCATAACATATAATTTCTTTAGTAGGTGAACGGTCATACCTTGGTTTGTCTTCATATCGTGAAGACTTCTTTCTGAATTCCTTTCTCCCCATCTTGAGAAACCTCTTGGCAAACAATGCCATTAGCTCCTCATTTGATTGGCTACCTTCAGAAGCATCAGCAGCCTTAAGAGCTAGAGATTGCTCTTTTCTTGTTGGAGTAGAGGTCTTTGCTTCTGCTTCTGCTTCCCTTATCTTCAGCACTTGCTCAAAAGACTTGAGCTTGCCGAGAAGGGCTTCAGTTGAAATCTCATTGGTACTTCTGGCTTCCTTGATGGGCCAGATCCTTAGATCCCATGTGCTAGGGAAGCACATTAGAATTTTATCATTAACCTCTGTCAATGATATGTCCTTGTCAAGGGTCCTCAGCTCATTGATGATTGAGCTGAGCCTGGTGTACATGGCTTCAACTGATTCAGCATCAGTTTTCTTGAAGTTCTCATGTTGTGAGATAAGGTTGGACCTTCTGTCCTTCCTTTCATCAGCTGAACCAGCTACAATCTGGTTCAGTGTATCCCACATGGCTTTTGCTGAAGAGCAGTCAGCAACTTTCTGGAATACCTCATCAGACATTGTCTGAGCCAGTATATTCATTGCCTTGGCATCTGCTATCTTGGCCTTCTTGTACTCATCGTTGTAATCTGGAGGAGGCACTGCACTCATATCAGTTGATGATGAGGCAGTGGCAGCAGCAGGTGCTCTTGGGGGTCCTGACAAAATAGAAGCAAAGATGCTTTCATCAATAGAATTCATATATAATTTTATCCTTGCCTTCCAGATGCCAAACTTAGCTAAGTTGCATGCTGGAGGTCTGGTGCTAGAATAATCCTTGGACTGGGCCATGATAGTGAATATCTATAAGCTTTGGTATCTATCAGGATCTTGTGACTTAGGTGTTAGCCTATTCAGTCAGTCAACCTCCCTCTGATACCAATTGAAAGTGAAGGGATAGATACTACTCTAGAGGGGGGGGGGGTGAATAGAGTTATCAAATTTTGCACTAGACAAAACTTAATGGTCTACCCAACTCCCTTGGAGTGAATTGCGGAATAAAAAGATTATAGATATAGAATTAACCCTATAGCCTAACACAAGTGTTGTGCACAAACTCAAGCTAACTGTAATTACAGTTAAGGCTTGGAAATCCTAATCAGCAACTAGCAACCTAGTTATATCTATTCACAGCCACAATGCAGGAATTAAACAAGGCAATCCAGACGACACAAGGAGTTTATAGTGGTTCCCCAAACAACTTGGGTACGTCCACTCTTCTACCAACAAGGTAGGAAACCACTCAGGTTTTTGATCAGGTGCCCTGCCACCAACAAGATCTGCTTCAGGTAGATCCAGAAACCCTTTAGACTTTTGATCAGGTGTCTAAAAACCAAGCACAGGTTTTTGATCAGGTGCCCTGCCACCAAGGGATACTTTTGAAGGGAGTAATAACCCTGTACAGGAGGGGGAAGAAGGTTAAGATGTCTTCTCTATTTTACAAAAGATTAGAGAAGCACAAGAACTTGCACTGAGCTAGAAAGCTCTAAAGAATCAAGGCTCCCCCTGGCTCAAGGATGTCCAGGTGAAGTCTTGCTTCAGTGCAGAAAACTCTTCAGAAAGATCTGAAGGAAAAACTACAAGAAGATAATAAATAATAAAATTAAAGATCTTCAAGCAGCTATCTTCTTCTTCTTCTTCTTCAAAAGAACTCTGAGTTTGAACTTCCTGAAAGCAGGAGAACTCAGGTTGAAGAAGAGTAGAAGATCTTAACACTTCTCAGTTGGATGAGTATTGCTGAGAGCAGAAGACTTGATCTTGATGAAGGCTTGAGTGCTTAAGTGAACTGGGAAACTAGTTAGCTAGCTTGAATCCTTCTTCAAAGGGTCCTTTTTATAGTAGCAACAAGCAACGGCTCTCTTCAATTTGAATTACTTGTCTTCTACTGAAACTTGAGACCTGGGCTGTAAATATCAAGAAGACAAAACAATCTCTGCAGCAGAAACATTCTATAAAAGGTATAAACCTTTTTCTACGAAGCTGCAGGAAGCAATCTGATAATAAAGTACTAAATAAAGTCACATCAGAAACAAACTCTTTATAGCAGAAGAAAGACTTTTCACTCTAACGGCTATAAAGGACTGACAGCAGATAAAGTAAAATACAAAGTCAGCTAATAAGACAAACAACTTTATCTGAAAAGATTTTACTCAGGCATAAGGGATGGAGCAAATATTGCCTGGAAATATTATCATAAAACAACTGAAAAGATATGCTAGATAATGTATTAATTAATTAAATATAATAAATAAATACAAAATATAAAGGCAGACAGAAAAAGTCGAACGACCTTCGGAGATCATCGACCGACGCACGGAGATCATCGAACTATCGGACAGATAGTCGAACGATCCAGATAGTCGAACTATTACAGGAGATAGTCGAACTATCACAGCAGATAGTCGAACTATCAGAAGATAGTCGAGCTATCAGATAGTCGACCTATCAACAGATAGTCGAACTATCAAGGCAAAACAGATAGTCGAACTATCAACAGATAGTCGAGCTATCAGATAGTCGACCTATCAACAGATAGTCGAACTATCAAAAACAAACAGATAGTCGACCTATCAACAGATAATCGAACTATCAGATAGTCGAACTATCAAAGCAGATAGTCGAACTACCAAGCGAGAATAGATAGTCGACCTATCAACAGATAGTCGAACTATCAACGCAGAACAGATAGTCGAACTATCAACAGATAGTCGAGCTATCAGATAGTCGACCTATCCAAGCAGATAGTCGAACTATCAAAGCACACAGATAGTCAAACTATCAACCGATAGTCGAACTATCCTCGCAGACTGAAAGTCGAACAACTGATAGACGATCGTCGAACAGTTAGTCGACGATAGTCGAGCGGCGTTTGACGATAGTCGAACGAACAAACTACTTAACCAAATTCTCAATCTGGAAAAGCGAGGACTCTACAGCTAGACCACTAACCATTGACCATAGATATTTCTTGGGTCAAGGGACAAAAAGGAGAGGACTAAACTCAAATCAAACTAGGGTACCAACACAGATACAGCTGAAATTCAAGACACAGCTATTGCTTCAGAAGTTCAAGTTATAACTGAGGCTGAATTTGCTTTCAGAGTTTGTCTTGAAGAGTCTTCTACTCCTATTATTTCCATGTATCTAGAAGGAGTCATTACCTCCTACCTAGATGATCTTTGGGAGTTAGGAAATTCTGCAGGTAATACAATTACTCAATTCACTGACATGTTGACTGACATGTTAACTTGTGAATATCTTGAAGGGATGTTTATATACCATTTAGAAAATTTTTGTGTCCCTTTGGCTACAGATCAAGCTCAAGATGCTCCAGAACCTGCTCCAGAACCTACTGCAGAAGAACTGGTCCTCAAGACAGTTGCAGATGCTTCAGAAGAGAAATCAACTGTATGGGATGATACTCCAGGATTAGATCTCGATTTCCTATTAGCTCAGGATGCCATAGAAGAAGAAAAGGAAAAGGCTGCTTTAAAAGCCAAAAAAAGCTGCTCAAGATTTCATTGATCCCTATGACCAACCTCAGTCATCACACTCTGATGATGAGGAAGATTCAGAGGATTCTGAAGGAACCAAGAAAAGAAAAATTGCTCAAAGGAAAAGAAAAGCTCAAGCTCCTCCTCCTCCAAATCCAGAAAATGACATCCCCTATTACATATTGAAAGGGATTGACCCCATGTCTAAAGATTTTCAACATTGGATGGGATTGTCCAGGAATCAGCAGAAGAAGAGAAAGAAAAGCAAGAGATATGATTCTCAAGTTTTTAAGTGGACTCCAAGAGGTCCTCCTCCTCCTCCTAGTGCAGGAGCTTCAGGAAATGTTTCTAATCCCTCAGCTCCTCCAGCCAAATTTACACCTTCTCAGACCTATCAAAGAAGAGGAAACCCAGGCTACTAGGGAAGACCTCATTCAGGCCATCAAAGACAAATAGTTGAATCTAAAGAGCAGGTGAAGGAGATGTCTTATCAAAAACCAACTTTTTCTCCTCCTCCTTCACCCAAAAGAATAGCTTCACCTCCTAAGGAGAGCAAAACTCTTCCCCCTAGAAAGCCAGATCAGAATAAGCAAGTAGAATCAAAAGGAAAAAGAGTAATTTATTCTGACAAGTCAAGCAAGAGATTTGCAGAGTTTACTCCACCATCTTCTCTTGTTATTCAAGAAGACATAGAACCTGCTGCAAATCTGTTAGACCTTTCTACCAAGTTCAGGACTGTAAAGCCTCTAGATCCAGCTGATGAAAATGCTTATGAAAGCCAAGAGCTTAATCCTAAGTTCAGGATGGCCAGATTTCTTGAGTTAGTTGGATCAGCCCAAATTAGAAAAGCTAAAGCTGAAGGCAAAGACATAACATGCTTAACAACTATGTCAAAGTTCAGAGAAAAGGAACTAAACAGATATCAAGTCAGACCAGAAGTTTTTGATGCCTCAAAATATATGGAAATGCATCCAGTGGTTGTTTTGCCCAGAGCAGGAGAATCTAAGATTATTGGAGAACAGGACTTGAAGACTTCAAAGAAGGATGCTCTTGATCCCAAAAGGAAAATTTCCTTCCTTCCTGTTTCTTTCACTTCTAATCCAGACTCTGATAATGTGTAGATTTATTTTTATTGACAGTCTGTTTTGCTTGATTGTTTGAATTTATGATTGATATTCAATGCTGCTTATTGATATGATATGATACACTTTGATCCTAACAGGTTATTGTTGTTTTGATATCTATTTATAACATTCTTTTTGTTTTGAGAGACTTGACCCAAATAGGGGGAGATTGTTGGTACCCAGGTTTGGATTTGAGTTAAGTCTTCTCAATTAGTTTTTTGACCCAAGATTTATTTATGGTCAAAGGATAGATTTAGGTTAGATCCGATCAGTTGTGTAGAGTTGTTGTTTATCCAGATTGAAAATCTAGTTAAGTGTTTTTTAGTTCGACTATGGTCGAACGCCGCTCGACAATCGTCTATCAGTTGATCGACTATCGTCTATCAGCAGATCGACTATCTCTGAGTTAGTTCTTCTTTGTTAGCTCGACGATCTGTGGTCTCAGCATCGTCGAGCCCTGCTCGACTTCTTTTATCCAGACAGATTTCTTGTAGGTCGACTATCTATTCTTGTAGGTCGACTATCTGTTCTGATAGGTCAACTATCTTTTCTGATAGTTCGACGATCATCGTGATTCATTCGACTATCTTTTTGTCTGCATTTAGAGATATTGTATTCTTTCTCTTCTGTGAATTATTTCTTATATATCTGACTGATTTTATTAAAGATTATTTTATTGATTTTATGCTCATATATCAAGGCAATCTTTGCCTCATTCTTTATGTATAAGTCAAGTTCTATCTGGCAAAGTCTTTTGTCTTATTAGTAGACAAATCTGTGTGCTTTATCTGCCATGCTGTCCTTTATAGCCGTTAGACACAGATGTCTGTCTCTGGCCGTAAAGAGGTTGTTTTTGATGTGACTTTTTCTAATATCTTTTGGACTTGCAGAATGGACAAGCAGCTTCTAAGAAAGCTTTATCTCCTTATAGGATGTCTTTCTACAGGCTATCTGTACTATGTATGTTATTTGAAGCCCAGATTGCAGATCTCAGAAAAAGACAAGTTTCAAATTAAGAGAAAGATAGAAGTCGTTACAAAGGCATATACATAAAAGCTATAGAGAGTAGTTAAAGAAAAAAAACATACATTCATATACAACAAGAACAAGAAGATACAGCTCTCAGACATTTTTACATACAACTGAGAAGAACAACTCTCTTCAGAATTCTCTTCTTTAATCCTGAGTTCATCCTGCTCACAGGAACATTCTTACTCAGAGCTTCAAGAAGAAGAAGAAAGAAAAGCTGTTGAAGAAGAACAACCATTCCACATCAAGAGTCTTTATCAAGTTGCTCCTTCAAGAACTTCAAGTCAACAGATCTTCTCTGTCAAGAGTTTTGAAGAGAACCTGCACCCTGAAGCAAGGCTTCTCCCTGGATATTCTCTGAGTCAGGGGGAGATTTGATTCCTTCAGAGCTTTCTATAGCTCAGTGCAATCCACTAGCTTCTATAATTCTATTTAACAATAGAGAAGATGAGAGGTCTAAGTTGTTAGCCTAAATCACCTAGAGGGGGGTGAATAGGTGAAATGCGTGTCAAAAGCGGAATTAAAAAATTTAACGCAGCGCACATCAAGCAATCACAGAAGACAAGAAATTTACAGTGGTTCCCCAATCTTGGGTACGTCCACTCTACTCACCGATCTAGCAAATCACTAGACTCGGCTACTCCACTATCTCGGATTGAAAACAATCCTACACCTCGGAACCACGTTCCTACAAATCTCGATCCAACTGGATCTACAAAACTCGGAAGAAAGATCTTCCTACAAATCTCGGAGAAAAACTCCTACAATGAAATTTTGGTTTGAGAATAAAAATCAACACAACAAATTTCAGATCTGGATCTTTGACAGTCTTCTTCTTTAGGAGCTTTGACTTGATCAGAAAAGGTTGAAGATGACTTGAGAGAAAGATCCACAAATCTAAAAACTAGAACCACCTCGATCGAGAAGATAGATCTGAAATCCTTGAGGCTCGGCGAGATCGAGTGATTCACTCTTGTCTGGATCGCTGGAGAAATAGTCCTTGAAGACGGAGATCGACGATCCAGAATTTCTTCCGTGAACAATGATGGCGGCGGCGGCGGCGTGAGGATTAGGGTTCACGGAATTTTTTCTTTCTTCAAAAGAATATCTCTGTAATATTGTTAATTAGTCAATTCTGAAATGACCTATTTATAGGTGGACTCCAACGGTCATAATCTTAATTAAGGATGACACGTGGACCAATCAGAAATGACGGATTCAAAATACTTAGCGGATTCGAACTTAGAAGAATTCTGGAATAGGGAACTGCTATACTCGAGTAAGAGAAAATATACTCGAGTATGGGAATTTAGATACTCGAGTGACAAAGAGACATATACTCGAGTATGAGAATAGAAATTTACTTGATAGAGAAATGAACTACTCGAGTATTAGAATAGATATACTCGAGTATGAGAAAAGATATACTCGAGTATCAGCAAAAATATACTCGAGTATCAGCATATGAATCCGGGAAACATTCACCTACTCGAGTATTAAAATCAACTACTCGAGTATCGAATAATTTACTCGAGTATCAAAATCAATTACTCGAGTATCAACTGCTTACTCGAGTATTAAAACCAACTACTCGAGTATCGAATAATTTACTCGAGTATCAAAATCAATTACTCGAGTATCAATACTTGAACTTGCAGAAAAGAGAAGAAAAGGATCTACTCGAGTATGATATATGATTTACTCGAGTGATTACGTTACTTACTCGAGTATGAAAACACCTTACCCGAGTGATTGACTAACTACTCGAGTATAGAAATATATACACGAGTATTCAGAGCCTACTCGAGTAAGTCTAACTGATTACTCGAGTAAGTCTAATTAACTACTCGAGTATGGAAATATATACACGAGTATTAAGTCTGATACTCGAGTATAACAAAGGGGTTACTCGAGTATTTTGGACTTAGAATTTTTCTGAGGAAATTAGTTCCAATGCTTCTGTCCATCAATCCAAGTGCATATATGAAGTGTATCCCAATTGAGAGGCTATACATGGGCCAACACTTTGGATCACACAATGAGGGATTACATTGTATGGTCCTGTGTTTGGTGACCCATTATAGACTGACATTGGTCTACACTTGGCAATTAGAACCTGCACACATACAACTTAAACACAGCATCAAATACACCTTAATTCATCTTAGTTCAAGGTCTGACCTCCTACAAATCTGAGGTATTGTGGAGACAAATCCCAACAATCTCCCCCTATTTGTAGATGTCAGCATCCTCTATACTAAGGTGAATTATACAGAGTAAAAAGAACAATGCACATATACTTGAAAAACAAAACATAAGTTAAAGCAGGTTAATTAATGAAATAGCCATAATCAGAATTAAATATATATATATATATAGAAATGTTTTAAGCACAGAAACAAAAGTCCAATTCCACATTCTTAGTTCAACTCAAGATGGGGCATCCTTGTGCATCCTTTCTCTTTTCAAGTCTTGCCTCTCTAGGTAGCTGAAAGGTTTTGGAAAGTAAGTCCTGGGCCTAGGAGGAGTAGCTGGGTTGTTATGCCCCCAATTTCTGTCATGCAGCCTGATCTTTATCTGAGATGCTTCATAGGCTTTCCACTCTGAATAACTGTAGTAATTATCTCTGTTCTCCCCAAGATCAGTCACTAACCTCAAAGTATCAAGAATTAGGGACTTAGAGGTAGGACTCCACACTTCAGCATGAACAACAGGTGGTCTACCTTCAGAGGCTGGCTCTTTCCTGGGTGCAGAACGGCTGACAGAAGCGCCGTCACCATATTTTCTTTTCTTCTTAGAAGGGCCTTGAGAACTGGAAGGCAAATCATCTTGCCATGCTTCAGAATAGGAAAGGGGAGGCTCAGTCACATCACCCTCAGCTCTAGGTGAGAAAACTGGCACACCTCCTTGAAGGGTTGCTTGAGCTGAGACATCTGCTGGAGGCTGTTCTGCAAGAGGATTTAGATGCTGAGGTATAATGGTAGGGTCTAGTTGAAACTCAGGAAAGTTTTGATTATGCAGCCAGACAGCAGTGTCATAGGTATAGAATTTGACTGACTGGAGCTGGGAAAGAATGGATTCTTTCAATCCTTTTACTAGATCCTTTATAGCCTCTTGAGATTGGGTAGACTGTTGTTTGACCTGGGCTTCAGCTTGTTCAGGAAGTTTTTCAACTTGTTCTTTTACAATCTTCTCCCCCTTGCTGATATCTATGGATAGCTGGGCAATAGCTTCATCCCTGAAGGTGCTCACTTCATTACATACTTTCACAACATTAGTTTCAGCTCTCTCATCTAGCTTGAGCTGATTGTGAGCTACTGTCTCTGCTTGGTTTCTTAGCTCACCTATGCTCGTGATGGTGTGATCTATGGCTTTGCCTCCAATCTGGAACAGCTGCTTGAGAGTGTCAGTGTTTGCTTGAATTTCAGCAAAGCCTCTGCTCATCTCCTTTTCAAGAGCAGAGACCTTGGAGTTGACTGACTGCAGAGAGGCATCAAAGTAATCTCTCTGTTCTTTGAGCATGAGCTCAATCTTGCTGACTAGATCTGAAGAGGAGGAGGAAGAGGGAGCTGAGGTTAATCCAAGGACTGGTAGAGCAGTAGCAGACCAAGGGGGGATCTCTTCCACAACCACTGAGCTTACAGCTCTCTTGGTTTGGATTAACTCAATGGAGTCACAGGGATCAGTGAAGGAGGGGAGAGAGAAATCAAGTGTCCTCAGAGGAGGGTCAACAGGGTCTGGGGAATCCTCCTCGTCATCGGACAGAATGATATCATCATGAAGATCTGTGGCACCCAAAGGGGAGAGAGCTGGAGACTGAGCAGGAGACTTGGCAGGAGACTTGGCAGCTGAATCATTTTGAAAAGGAGGAGCATCTGAGCTTAGCTCATCAATGAATCTGTCTATATCTTCAGCTGTAGACAGTAGGTGAGCTGTATCTGGAATCTCAGATTCAGGAATTTCTGATTGAAGATGAGCTGGAGTAGGGGAAACTGGAGGAGTAGCAACTCTGACTTCTTCTTGTGCTGGAATCACTGATTCAGAAGTAACTTGAAGCTGAGAAAGAGAAGAGGCAGGCTCCCCCTCAACTAAAGCACCAGAGGTAGCAATAGTTTGATGTAGAGGAGGAGATGGGATCCTGACTTCAGGTAAACTGCTGTCTTGTTATTGTGTTGAGATGGCATCAGCCTTGGAGGCTTGGGCAGGGTTCATGATCTTGAGGTCATACCTCTGAATGGAAGATATTGAAACTTTCTTCATGTGGTGAAGAGGAGTCCCTTTAGAGAAGTCAAACACTGTAGGATTGATCTCATGGAGGAGGAGGGAGATAATCCTGGCAAAGCTGGGATGTTTGACGCTTTCTCTGATCTTATCTAGTATCATCATTCCAAATTGGAACTTCTTCCTGCAGACAATAGCTTGCATAACGTCAAATAGATTTTGGGATACATCTCTAATGGAGTAAGTCTTGCACCATAGGATTTTGGCAATGATGTCAACGAGAAACTTTCCTTCTGAATTGAACAAAGAACGATTCAGGGTTTCACCTCCACCTTCTGGATCTCGACCACAGAATAAAGAGGTGCGGTCGGCATCTGCCTTGTCTAGGTCATCTTCTTCGTCGACCACTGGCATCCGAAGCAGAGTGGCGACTGAGGTTTTATCTAACCGTATTTCAACTCCCCTTACCTTGGATTTCAGAACTGTACCATTGTGTCTAACCTTCAAATTTTTGTAGAAATCTTCAACATCAGGAAGCAAGAGGCGGCAGGGTTCTTGAAGAACGAAGGTCAATCCGGCCATGTCCAGGAGAATCAGTAGGTTCTTGAAGTCATCCGAGATATCTTCAATGCCATCTGTCACTAATTCAGAGCCGATTCCAAACTTGGAGGAGGGAGGAGCCATCAGCGATTCAGAAATCTTGCGGTGAAGGAAGACGAAGAACAGTAGTCGGGAATACGAGAAGTCGGCGGCTACTCGAGTGAATGAGAAGTGGAAAGGACTTTTTCGTTTTGAATATATATATAAATAATCCTAATTAGGTTTAAAGAGAGTTAAGTATAATGGCATACCTGAACAAGGCGGCAATTTGCTGGGTGCGAGTAGAGATTTTGAAAATCCAAAGTAATTCCGAATACTCGAGTAGTAGATGACAGCATACACGTGTATTAGGTTTAGTATACTCGAGTAGGCACATCATACACGAGTAATCAATCATACATACTCGAGTATGTAGTCAGCATACACGAGTATTAAGTTCTTAACGAGTTTTCATACTCGAGTATAAGAAGTTCATACACGAGTATCTTTTGGATTACTCGAGTATATGAACCTTTTTACTCGAGTATTAGCCGTTTACTCTTGTAAGTGTAGCGATGCTCGAGTCTCTAATACTTGAAGGAATTGCCCTGGTAGATGTCTATCTCCACTGAAAAACTATACCTCTGAGCAGCCAACATTACTGATATCTTCTTAATTTGAGAGTCCATCACTGGTCTTCTTTGTTGAGCAGTCCAAGCTCAGTTTTAAAGAACGAGAACTTGGACTCGTCCAGCGGCTTTGTAAAAATATCTGCAACTTGCCTGTCTGTGGAGACATACTGTAGATCTATATCTCCATTTTCCACATGCTCCCGAATGAAATGATAGCGAAGCTCTATATGCTTGGTACGGCTGTGGGAGACTGGATTGTTGGCTATTGCTATAGCGCTGGAAGAGTCACAGAACAGGGGAATGTTCTGGAACTTTATGTTGTAGTCTTCAAACTGATTCTTGATCCATAAGAGCTGTGCACAACAGCTGCCTGCAGAGATGTACTCTGATTCAGCCGTTGAGATGGCTACACAGTTTTGTTTCTTACTGCTCCAGGAAATGAGTCTCCTTCCGAGAAATTGGCAAGTCCCGGAGGTACTTTTCCTGTCATTTTTGCTACCTGCAAAATCTGCATCTGAGAATCCAATTAGTTCACTATCATTACTTCTTGGGTACCATAAGCCAAGATTTGGTGTACCTTTGAGGTATCTCAAGATTCGCTTTGCAGCGATGTAGTGAGATTCCTTAGAGTTCACCTGAAATCTAGCACATACACATGTTGAGAACATTATATCTGGTCTACTTGCAGTGAGGTAGAGCAAGGACCCAATTATGCTTCTGTACTTGGTTTCATCAAAAGGTTTCCCTTTCTCATCCTTGTCCAGAGACATAGCTGAGGCCATTGGAGTCCTCATAGAGGTTGCATTCTCCATTCCGAATTTCTTAAGTAGCTCTTTGGTGAACTTGGTCTGTGAGATGAAAATCCCATCTTCAGATTGTTTCACCTGAAGCCCTAAGAAATACTTTAGCTCTCCCATACTGCTCATTTCAAACTTCCCTTGCATAAGTTTAGAAAACTTCTTGCAGAGGTTGTTATCCGTAGAGCCGAAAATAATATCGTCGACATAGATCTGCACTAGCAAAATCTTGCCTTTTATTTCCCTAAGAAATAATGTTTTGTCTATCTTTCCTCTTGTGAACTTGTTCTCAAGAAGGAAGCTAGACAGAGTCTCATACCAAGCTCGAGGAGCTTGTTTAAGACCATATAGTGCTTTTTGCAATAAGTATACATAATTAGGATGGGTTGAATCAACAAAACCTGGAGGTTGCTCTACGTACACCTCTTCCTTTATGTCACCATTTAGGAAGGCGGACTTAACGTCCATTTGATAGACGGTAAAGCCCTTGAGTGCAGCGTAGGCAAGAAATAACCTGATCGCTTCCAGTCTCGCTACTGGAGCATAAGTCTGGTCGAAGTCGATTCCTTCTTCTTGACGATATCCCTTGGCGACAAGTCTGGCCTTATTCTTTACGATTATCCCGTCTTCATCCATCTTGTTCCGGTAGACCCATTTTGTCCCGATGACGTTCTTACCTTTGGGTCTAGGAACAAGTGTCCAAACCTTGCATCGTTTGAACTGATTCAGTTCTTCTTCCATGGCTAGAATCCAGGATGCGTCGGAGTTGGCTTCCTCAAATTTCTTTGGTTCAACCTGTGAGAGAAAACTTAAGTGTAAATTCTCGTTAGTTGTACCTCGACGAGTTCTGACGCCATCCCAAGGATCTCCTATTATTTGGTCAACAGGATGATCCTTCAAGTGTCTGAACTCTAGAGTCCTTGCATCTGGGATCTCTTCCGCCACTGGAGTTGCATCTTCAGCTGGGATGTCTTCTTCATCTTGATCATCCACCTCTCCAATGGTGGTTGGAGAGGGGACCTTGATGAATGTCTCATCTTTATCTTCACTAGGTTCATCCAAGCTAAGTTCTTTCAACTTTGTACCTGCATCTACAATAGGCACACTAGACGAGTTGCTTTGCAACAGACTCGTCTCATCAAATACAAGATGTATCGACTCTTCCACCACCAGAGTTTTTCTATTGAATACTCTATAAGCCTTACTATGGCTACTATATCCTACGAAAATACCTTCAAAGCTTTTCTCGCTAAACTTGGTAGAGTGATACTTGCCATTATTAAGTACGAAGCACTTACAGCCAAAGATTCTAAAGTATGAAATGGTTGGTTGCCTGCCTTTTAGAAGTTCGTAAGGAGTCTTATCATGGTTCTTGTTGATGAGTGCTCGATTTTGCACGTGACAAGCGGTGTTGACGGCTTCAGCCCAGAAATACTCCGGAAGTGAGGCATCACTCAACATAGTCCGACAAGCCTCTATGAGTGTTCTGTTCCTTCTCTCAGCTACTCCATTTTGCTGTGGAGTGCGAGGAGAGGAAAACTCATGAAAGATACCTTGACTTTCACAAAATTCTATCATGGCTCCAGACTTGAATTCCGTTCCATTGTCACTTTTGATTTTGACTACGGAACAGTTGTATTCATTCTGGATCTGCCTCACAAAATTAGTGAAAATACCGAAGGTATCTGACTTGTGTTTCAGAAAGAACACCCACGCAAAGCGCGAGTAATCATCCACAATAACCAACGTATATTCCTTACCTCCCAAACTTCTAACCTGCAGTGGACCAAACAAGTCCATATGGAGAAGCTGCAAGCTTCTATTGGAGTCCTTGCCTATTATGCTTTTAAACGAACTTCTTGTTTGCTTGCCTTTGATACAAGCGTGACAAGGACTGTCCATAACGCACTTGACATTAGGTGCATCACGCACTAAGTTTTGAGAGAATAATTTATTAATTGTTTTGAAATTAATATGTGCTAGTCTCTTGTGCCATTGGTCAGCAAGAGATGCACTACTTTTTGCCAAAAGACACACTGGTGTCGAAGAGTCTATACAAATAAAATTCAGAAAGAAAATATTTCTGCTTCGAGTGCCTGATAAAATAGTTTCCATATTGTTAACGGATTTTATCAAACACTTGTCAGCATGAAATTCAACTACGTATCCTTTGTCGCATAGTTGGCTTATGCTAATGAGATTGTGTTCCAATCCTTCAACATAGGCTACATCCGAAAAGGATACACTACCGTTAGAGATCATACCATAGCCTTTAGTTATTCCTCGATCTGAACCTCCAAAGATGACCTTTGGTCCGTTGCAGACTGAGGTGTAATTCTGTAGTAGGCTCCTTGTTCCGGTCATATGCCGAGAACATCCACTGTCCAAGTACCAGATTGGCATTTTGGTGGCCTTTGGACATACCTGCAATTACAATCATTTAGCCTTAGGAACCCAAACAAGTTTGGGTCCTTGGTCTCGAGTTAGAATACTCCCCCTACGAGTATTAGCCTCATGAGTGGTCACTCTCACGTTGCTAACCTTAGGGGTTGCAGAATTTTCAGGATTGAACCAATAATCACTGGCAAAATGACCAATTCTGCCACAGCACCAACAGTTGAACCTGTTGTATCTTTGCCTTGTGTAGTCCTGCTTGACTTTCTGGAATGAAGGTCTGGCAGGAGCTTTACTCTTGGAGGAGGAGGCTTCATGATGATGGCAGTTACATGAGGTCTTCTCCTTCATAGGCTTTTCTACAATGGGTTTTACTTTTGGTGTCTTTTTGAAATTATGACCATGAGCATAAGGTCCATAGCTTTGAAGCTGAATCTCCTCATAAGGTGCCTTGAAGACACTCTCGCCAAAGTTACGAGGACAGTCCAACCTTGGTATCTTGACTTAGGCTTCTCAGGGATCGGCCTAGAAAAGTGTCCGTAGGTGGACTCATAATCGAGTTCGTTCGTGGGAAAGATAACTTTCTTGAACACAACAGGTTCCAAGGGAGCTTTCCCTTTTTCTTCAGCTAGAGCCTTCCGGGCAGCCTTATTCTTTCTCTTGGCCTTGTTTCTCCTAGAGGATTTATTAGAAGAGACAATGTGGCCTAAACCAGCACCCTTGGCCTTAGTAGAGAATTCAGCAACGATTGGAAGAACTGTCTTAGGCTTAGAGAAACTCTCAACAAGCTTCTTTTCAGCCTCGAGTTGTCGTTCCAATTCTTTGATGATTTCCTCTTTAAGGTCGATGTGCTTGAGAGCTTTATTGTATCCCTCCATAGCTGCATTGAGGTTCTCTTGAAGAGAGTTAGTCTTATCGACTTCTTCTCTCAAACTGCTCTCACTAGCTCGTAGAGAATTTATCTCTTTGGCTTGAGTTTTCATTAATCTACGACATTTTTCGTAAGCGGTGAGTAACTCCTTATACTGACCCATGAGCTCAGATTCATCTTCAGAGGAATATCCCTCTTGCTCATTGTCATCATCAGAATCAGAGAGAGGAGTGTGAGATTTTACCTCCCCAGTAAACTGGGGGACTTGTTCATCATCCGAATGAGCCATGAGCCCAAAGTAAGCTTCCTCTTCTTCACTCGACTCAGATGAGTCAGAGTCGCTGAGAGTTTTGCTCTTCTTGGCTACTAAGCTTTTCTCTGTCCTCTTCTTGTGGTGTGAGGATTTCTTTTCCTCTCTTCTTCCACCCTCTTTCTTTTTGTGAGGGCAATCGGCGATGACGTGACCTGGCTTATTGCAACAATAACAAATGATGTCAGTAGAAATCTGTTTGTTCGGTTTAGAATTATACCTGTCATGGCTACTTGAGCCTTTCTTCCGATGATCACTGTCATGTCGTGATCTTCTATATGAGGCATCCTTGCCTCTCCATTGCTTCTTCTTGTTCAAAAATTTCTTGAACTGCCTTGAGAGTAGGGAGAACTCTCCATCAGATAGTTCTGAGCCAGATAAGCTGGGCTCAGATGATTCTTCTTCATCAGCCTCAGGAACTGGGGCAGGAGAGCTAGCCTTTATCTTCCTTGAGCTATCTGCCTTTAGAGCGACAGATTTCTCCTTGGATGCAGACCTGCTTGTCTCTTCTTCAGCTTTTCTTGAGTTGATTTGTAGCTCGTAAGACATAAGCTTTCCGAACAGATTTTGCGGGTCCGTCTCAGCTAACCTTCCAAACTCCCGAATGGCACATACCTTATTGTCCCATTCCTTGGTTAGGGATCTTAAGAATTTGTCATTGAGTTCCCCGTTGGTGAAGACTCGGCCATAAACTCTTAGGCCGTTCACTATCTTGAAAAAGTTCTCGAATGTGTCAGCTATGGCTTCCTTGTGACCTTGCCGGAAGGCCTCATACTTTTGATTCAGAAGGGATCTCCGATCATCCCTCACTTCTTCAGTACCTTCCATCAGAGTCACCAGGGATTGTCACATCTCCTTGGCAGACTGGCAATGAATTAGATTCTGCAGCATTGAGTCATCGACTGCACTTGCTATAATATTTTTAGCCTTCTTGTCCAGAGAGACAAGTGCAATCTCATCCTTGTCTAGATCCATCAACTTCTTGGGAACTTGCTTGTTAGGATCTATGGTGGAAGTAGTCATAGGAATGTGGGGACCTTCTTCAACAATCATGAAGATCCGGGGATCTACTGCTTCCATGAAGAACTTTACTCTTTCCTTCCACATAGGAAAGTTGTTCTTGGTGCAGATAGGGAGTTTAGCAAAGTCCTTGGTCTTACTCATGCTTGATACTTTTCAGGAAACAACTTAGAAGGATAAGATCAAGGTGTTAACCTTTTAACGATCAACCTCCCCTCTGATACCAATTGAGAGGTCTAAGTTGTTAGCCTAAATCACCTAGAGGGGGGTGAATAGGTGAAATGCGTGTCAAAAGCGGAATTAAAAAATTTAACGCAGCGCACATCAAGCAATCACAGAAGACAAGAAATTTACAGTGGTTCCCCAATCTTGGGTACATCCACTCTACTCACCGATCTAGCAAATCACTAGACTCGGCTACTCCACTATCTCGGATTGAAAACAATCCTACACCTCGGAACCACGTTCCTACAAATCTCGATCCAACTGGATCTACAAAACTCGGAAGAAAGATCTTCCTACAAATCTCGGAGAAAAACTCCTACAATGAAATTTTGGTTTGAGAATAAAAATCAACACAACAAATTTCAGATCTGGATCTTTGACAGTCTTCTTCTTTAGGAGCTTTGACTTGATCAGAAAAGGTTGAAGATGACTTGAGAGAAAGATCCACAAATCTGAAAACTAGAACCACCTCGATCGAGAAGATAGATCTGAAATCCTTGAGGCTCGGCGAGATCGAGTGATTCACTCTTGTCTGGATCGCTGGAGAAATAGTCCTTGAAGACGGAGATCGACGATCCAGAATTTCTTCCGTGAACAACGATGGCGGCGGCGGCGGCGTGAGGATTAGGGTTCACGGAATTTTTTCTTTCTTCAAAAGAATATCTCTGTAATATTGTTAATTAGTCAATTCTGAAATGACCTATTTATAGGTGGACTCCAACGGTCATAATCTTAATTAAGGATGACACGTGGACCAATCAGAAATGACGGATTCAAAATACTTAGCGGATTCGAACTTAGAAGAATTCTGGAATAGGGAACTGCTATACTCGAGTAAGAGAAAATATACTCGAGTATGGGAATTTAGATACTCGAGTGACAAAGAGACATATACTCGAGTATGAGAATAGAAATTTACTTGATAGAGAAATGAACTACTCGAGTATTAGAATAGATATACTCGAGTATGAGAAAATATATACTCGAGTATCAGCAAAAATATACTCGAGTATCAGCATATGAATCCGGGAAACATTCACCTACTCGAGTATTAAAATCAACTACTCGAGTATCGAATAATTTACTCGAGTATCAAAATCAATTACTCGAGTATCAACTGCTTACTCGAGTATTAAAACCAACTACTCGAGTATCGAATAATTTACTCGAGTATCAAAATCAATTACTCGAGTATCAATACTTGAACTTGCAGAAAAGAGAAGAAAAGGATCTACTCGAGTATGATATATGATTTACTCGAGTGATTACGTTACTTACTCGAGTATGAAAACACCTTACCCGAGTGATTGACTAACTACTCGAGTATAGAAATATATACACGAGTATTCAGAGCCTACTCGAGTAAGTCTAACTGATTACTCGAGTAAGTCTAATTAACTACTCGAGTATGGAAATATATACATGAGTATTAAGTCTGATACTCGAGTATAACAAAGGGGTTACTCGAGTATTTTGGACTTAGAATTTTTCTGAGGAAATTAGTTCCAATGCTTCTGTCCATCAATCCAAGTGCATATAGGAAGTGTATCCCAATTGAGAGGCTATACATGGGCCAACACTTTGGATCACACAATGAGGGATTACATTGTATGGTCCTGTGTTTGGTGACCCATTATAGACTGACATTGGTCTACACTTGGCAATTAGAACCTGCACACATATAACTTAAACACAGCATCAAATACACCTTAATTCATCTTAGTTCAAGGTCTGACCTCCTACAAATCTGAGGTATTGTGGAGACAAATCCCAACAGAAGACATTCTAACTCTCTCAACCTCCTGTACAAAGGGTTATTACTCCCTTCAAAAGTGAACCTTGGTGGCAGGGCACCTTAGCAAAAACCTGTGTTGGATTTTGAGCTCCTGATCAAAAGCTCAAAGGGTTTACTTGATCTACCTGAATCAGATCAGTTGGTGGCAGGGCACCTGAACAAAAACCTGTAGTGGATTCCTACCAGGGTGGTAGAAGAGTGGATGTACCTATTGAGAGGGAACCACTATAAATCTTCTTGTGTTGTCTGTGTTGCTTACTTTAATTAATGCACTGTGGCTGTGAGTAGAATTAACTAGGATTGCTAGTTGCTGTGTTAAGACTAAATCTTAAACTGTAATTACAGTTAGCTTTCTCTTATGCACTTCACTTTGTGTTAGGCTCTAGGATTTCATATATCTATATACTTATTCCGCAAATTTACTTTAAGGGAGTTGAGTAGATTGTCATATTTTTGATTACTCTATTAACCCCCCCTCTAGAGTTGTATCTATCCTCACTTTCAAAGGTCATTAATGGCCATTCATGGCTTGACCCTCCCACTCCCCAATTTGACCCCTTTATCATCTTTAGAAACTCCGAAGCAATGAAAACGAGCCTTTACATCACTACTTTAGGTGAAGGATTGAGAAATTGGCAAGGAGGAGATTGGAGGTCATCGGCCATGGCACACCACCACCACACTCACCACCAAGCCTGCCTGCAGGTCTAATTCTCTTCTCCTTCCTCTGTGTTAGATCAGTAGATCGCTAGGTGGAGAAATTAGGCTCAATCAAGACCGATCAGTGAGGAGAAGAATGAGAATTTCTATGAAATTTCTACCACTCGGATTCACCGAAAACAGCCTCTTTGGCGGTCGTGCTGCCATCAGGCGATAAACACCACCTCAACGGAGGTGGTGGTGGCAGTGGCCGACCAGGGAGGTGGTCGGATGGTAGGTAAATGGTGCTGTAAAAGCTCCTGGATGAAGCAATCTCGTCCCTTAGTTGATGTAGTAGGCCCAGATCCAGCCTGCTCTGATCGGCCCTTGACGGCCCAACCCATAGGAACACGAGATGGCACTCACTGCCGGGCTACAGCCTAAGCACCCCACCCATGACCGCACCTATTCTCAGCACGGCGGGATGTTGAGGCGAGATTTGATGCAGTAGGCCCAGAGCCGACCTGCTCTGATAGGCCCTTGACGGCCCAACCCATAGGAACACGAGATGGCGCCCACTGCCGGGCTGCAGCCCAAGCACACCACCCATGACCGCACCTATTCTCAGTACAACGGGATGTTGAGGCGAGGTCTCGAACTCAGCCCCCTTGATAAAGAGCTTTCCTAATAGCTCTAATCACCAACTGAGCAGCTCAGTTGGTGATGAGAGCTGTTAGGAAAGCTCTTTATAAAGGGGGCTGGGTTCGAGACCTCGCCTCAACATCCCGCTGTGCTGAGAATAGGTGCGGTCGTGGGTGGGGTGCTTGGGCTGCAGCCCGACAGTGGGTGCCATCTCGTGTTCCTATGGGTTGGGCCGTCAAGGGCCTATCAGAGCAGGCCGGCTCTGGGCCTACTGCATCAAAAAGTGCACTTTTTTGATGCAGTAGGCCCAGAGCCGGCCTGCTCTGATAGGCCCTTGACGGCCCAACCCATAGGAACACGAGATGGCACCCACTGCCGGGCTACAGCCCAAGCACCCCACCCATGACCGCTCCTATTCTCAGCATGGCGGGATGATGACCAAGAGCCGTTGGATCGGCTTAATTGGTTAAGCGTAGGCCGATTAATATTTAATTACAAATCATTTCCTTTTTGTCACAATATTTTAGTCAGATGGTTTAATTTATTAAAAATATTTAGAGACATTTACTGTTGAATTGCCCAGCAGAGAAAAGTTATCCCTTGAGGTCTAGTTTAATACAAAATTGGAATCATTTTATTTAGCTCACTGGATTTTCTTCAGCACTCATTTTGGTGCTTAGTGTCCAAAGGATAATCAGAAATTAAATTGTGTCCCTCCAGTGGTCCATTGTGTCAAATGGTCTAAAAATTTGACCCAAGGCTGGTCTAGACATGACACTTATCATATCCAAAAATCAGAATTTTTGGAGATGATTTTTATATAGTTTTTGTAATAATTTAATAAACAATACATGTGATAAATTTAGGGTCTATGGACCTTTAATTTCCCCAAATCTCTGGTGGATGACCAGAGGGGTCTTTATATGGCCATGAAAAAAAATCTCAGCCCATTTGAGGTTGATTTGATGGGGTAACCTAGTGATCAAAGATTGTCACCCAAAGAGAGAAAAGCCTAGTTCATTAGAAGTGCACATAGTGGAGTTGTGTGACCTATCCCTCAACCAAACAAGGTGAAACATTGTCCACTATAATGTTATCACAGGAAAACCCCTATTTATAATTTTAGGAGTATTTAGGGTTGGAATGCCCTGAAAACCTAATTCTTACCTTAGGGCTGCCTATTAAGATTAATGAAGGAAGTATGGTCACATCTCCAATGATTGGCTTAAAACTTTGTAGATAGCTTTATTGGATGGGAAGACAACATGGATAATTTATTTGGAACTTTATAGCTATTTTCCCTCTCTAAACACTTAATATTTAGAATGAGAACCTTCCTTTCAAATGCATAGTACGTGACCAAAAAGTATTAGGAGATCATGAAACTTGGGTAATGGGCTTATATTGATGCTATATATCTCTATAAATTTTATTATAATTTTAGTTAAAGATTTGCAATACCTCCTTTATAATTTTAGATATTATTGTCCAAAAATATAAATTAATTTTAAGACTAATTGAGTACTGAAAAATTATGATACTTGGCCAGTAAACTTTCTAGGTCATCATGATGCTCTGTAAATTTTATTATAATTTTCGGAAGAAATTATGTAGTGGTTCCTTCACAAATTGCCCAAGGTTTATTTTCCTTTACCAAATTAATTATGTGGCGAAATGAAATTAGAAGGTCATGAAATTTGGTCAGTGACACTTTCTGTTCATTATAGCCCTCTGGTAATTTTATCACAATTTTTGGATATAAAAAACCTTGTACTTACTTTGTTGAATTTTGTTTCGGTCAAAAGAATAATATTGTGATTTATGATATACATCAATTTGGAAAAATTATAAAATTTATACCTTGATGTTGTTTAGCCAATATGGTTTTGTGCAAATTTTATTAAGGACTATGCATATTAAAAACTTGTACCTCATGTTAAAAGTCACCGGTGGCATGATATTAGGAAAATTATTTAAAAGGATGAATAAATTTGGAAAAATACAAATCTCTGGATTTAAGCACAACATACCATGATAGACCTCAGGAAATTAATCCTAGGGTTTTTGGTGAAGTATATGGAGCATCCCCTTTCACACGCTCAACTAGTCCATTTGGTCTGTATATATCAATTTGGGGTATTTCAAGTAAAGTTGTAGGTCTCACATGGGTAATAACATAGTGGTTGTACCTAAATTTTGGTGGAGTCTAGATGATGTTACCCTTAAGTCCAAGTGCTAGCTAGCCTGAATACCAAGGAGACAGAGTCGTGCTCGGGGCTGACGACGTATCGTCTTTCCCCTAAAGTTGTAATTCACGTTGGGTTAGCTCAAATGTAATATGGGGAGGGGTTTGACAAAAAAATAGATACCCATAAAAGTAAGTTCCTTGAGAAAGGGAACTTTGGGCTTCAACCCATTATAGTTCCTAGTGCCCTCGAGATCCTTTCACCGGGCAGGCCCCGAGAAGTCCAAGGTTAACCCTAAACCTTATGAAGAAACAATTAAAAGAATAACTATTAATAAACTATCATAGCACACGCTCACTAACCCCATTACTATGTGTGGATAGTTTGGTTCGTTCTGCGAGTGGTGGGCTCGATGTTTGATGGAATGGATGGGTTGGTCAAGTGAGTCGATGGCTCGAGAACTCATTATTAGCATGTATGCTTGTGCATTAAAGTGGTGGGTCCTCGTTATTAGATGATCGTTCACACCGATGTCGATACATTGGCTCGGCAAGTGCAAGTGTTCACTTAGCCAAGAAAAGACTGGTGGATTTGCCAGCATCAGTACAAGAGACTCCATAGCACCTGACTATGGGTTTACCGAGTAGTATGCGTGGTCTAGGTTAGGTAGTGTGAATACTGACCTAGGAGTTGGGAGGCCCAACCCAATGCCACCGTTTTCTACTACGAGAGGTACCTGAGAGTTTAGCTAACTCCAAATGGGGAACTAAAGGTCTGTACATATAGAGTCGTGTGGGTGTGTTACACCTGTGTTAAACATATCATTTAACATGCATAACACTTCATGTCATACATAATATTGCATAAAACTTATACACCTAGCGTATAAATTTTTATGGGATGTTTTATACGTTCGGCCTTGCAAAACGACCCCTTAATTTATTAGTTTGTATGGACAATCTTATAAATTAAGGTTACTTTCTCTGTGATGATAGTTAACTGCTTTCTCATTACTTCATGTTACTAATTTCATTGTGTCATTCCTTACTTATAGTTTTACTTCATATTAATACTCTCTTTGCGTCATTTCTTTATTATAAGTATCATATATACACCTGTAAATATTGTGTTAAATATTATCAGCATATGGTAGCTAGGTCCACTATCACATGCTTTGTTTACTCTCCACTTTAAATACCTTTCTCTTCATTATCCTCCGCACGGTACCTAAGAGTCGCAAGGGGAGGAGAGGGGGACCAAGACTTAGTTTTTGACTAACATCCTGATGGGCATAACACTAGGGACTCCAGCTGGGAGACAGGGTGCAGCTCCAAGTGACCCAGCACAACTAGAATACGGTGTAGGAGGAGATGAACAAGCCTAACCCATTAGTAACAGCAGTAGCCACAGGATCTGTGAGTGATTAGTAGCTTTACTTCTGCGAGCATTTTGTAGTGAGGATCTTATGTACTGGGAAGGAGCCCATTTGTGTTGTAAGATTTACCTTATGTGGACTTATTTTTATAACATTGTGATTGTGGACTTGTTTCATTTGTATGAATACTTCTAATTCTTCTGTGGTACATGGTTGAGAATTTTTCCGGCAGAATTGGCAATTTGTAGTGATGATCTCCTCGGGGTTGGTGTCACCACAAAGCGGTGGTTCTAAGCATAAGACCCGGAAAAAAGGGTGTCTTACAGAAAGTGTCTCCTAATCCAAATATATGTTGATGACATTATATTTGTGTCTACTAATGAGAACCTTTGTAAGAGATTTGCCAATCTGATGTAGAGGGAGTTTGAGATGAGCAGTATGGGAGAGATCAAGTTCTTCTTAAGTCTCCAAGTGAAACAATCAGAGGATTGATTTCTCATCTCTCAGACCAAGTACACTAGAGAACTAATTAAGATGTTTGGCATGGAGTTAGCCTCCACCATGAAAACTCCCATAGGATAAAATATATCCATGGATAAGGTTGAAAAAAGGAAACCTTTTGATGAGTCCATATACAGGTGTATTATTGGGTCCCTGTTATATTTAATTGCTAGTAGACTTGATATAATTTATGCAACCTATATTTATGCTAGGTACCAAGAATTCCCCAAGGAATCTCATTATTTAGTTGAAAAGAGAATTTTTAGATACCATAAGGGAACCCAACAATTTGGCCGTTGGTACCCTAGGAACAATGATTTTGAGCTGATAGGCTTTTTTCATACAAATTTTGCAGGTTGTAAAGAAGATAGAAAAAGTACCTCAAGAACATGCTAGTTCCTAGGAAGGAGATTGATCTCTTGGAGCAGCAAGAATCAGACCAGTGTGGCTATATCGTAACTGAGTCACAGTACATCTCAGCATGCAACTGTTATTCATAACTACTATGGAATTAACATCAACTAAAAGATTACAATCTCCAGTTAAGTAAAAATCCAATGTTTTGTGTTTTATCTAGTGTCATCTCAATATCTAAGAATCCTATATCACACAATAGGACTAAGCATATAGAGATTAGGTATAATTTTATTAGAGTGCATGTTAAAAAGGAGGATATCTTCCTTGGGTTTGTTCCCACAGAGAAACAAGTGATTGATATCTTCACTAAGCCTCTAGATGAAGCCAAATTTAATTCTTTCAAAATTGAGTTGGGTAGACTTCACTTGGAGCAGTAGTTTCTGCACATTATTCTTCTTTCATTTTTGTAGTTAACTTCTAGATAATATAATATGGTAGATGTTAGGCTACTAACTATGGTTGCATGGCCAACTTAATATGAGACAATTGACTCTCACTTATTATAGTGATTGGGTCGTCTTGATTCAAAGAGGATTCAAAATGGTGTAAAGAAGACTGGCTAAGTCTATATCGATGATATCATCTTGATAGTTGTGAGGACTCAAGTTGACAATGCTCTATTAAAGTGATATTGTCGAGATCTTTGTGAATTATACTACTCTATCAAAGTGATATCTTCTTAACAGGATATTATCGATCAATTTTTTAAATCTCAGTCATCAGAACTTGAAATCGATCACCATTATAGGTACACGACGTTTCAATTTCTATAATTTTGAAATATATTAAATATATATATGAGCGAAAAGGTTAAGTTAGAATATAAACTATCTTGCCCTAATATATACCGTCGTCAACACTCCACGTCACACAACCATTCACAACGATAAGGCATTCATTCTAATGGCTCCCAAATAAGAGATCTTTTATGAAGGAAATAAAGTGGTAAGATTTGGATTCAAGTAAACTTGAGATGAAATCAAAGATATTATCAAACTGCTAGACACCACAGGATTAAAGTTCATCCTATCCGAGCCAAGTTAAATTCTAAAAGAGGAAGTACTAGAATTTACACTCATATCAAAGTATCCTCTGCAGTAAATTCCATTAAAAGTAAGATTGGTAGTGTAAAGATTAAGATTAGCCCTAAGAGGAGTACCCGGATTCTGCACCTTCCACCTACATATATGGAAGAATATCAGGAAATCTCACCACAAGAGATTGTAGATGCTCTGAATTGGTGTGAGTTCAGTGGAGAAAGATATGGATCATTAGAAAGGAAACATTTAGATCAAAGAGAAAATCTACTTGCATACATCATTGGGAAAGCCCTCATGTATAAGGTAGGGTCCCAAGACAGGATATCCAAGTCCATATTTGAGTTAATGACTAGAGTCATTCTAAATAAGAAAATAAACTGGGCTCTAGTTGTATTTCAAAAGCTATTGGATAGCCTTCAAGTACCCAATATGGGTAGGATCCTTTCTCTATAACTTATCTATGCCTATCCTGAAAAGTTCAACAAAAAACTAGGTTTAAAGATCCACTATATGAAGATAATGGATTTCAAGACTCTTGAGAGGTATAATAAGGTGTTGACCAAGGGTGTAGCTGAGAAAAAGAACCAGAGGAAAGTGAAAGGCAAGAAGGTGGTTGTTGAAGATAACCCTGAGTCTGAGTCAGAAGGTTAGGGTGTTAAAGATAAGGTGGACAGTGAACCCTTCCTAAACCCTAACTTGACTCCCTCAAGTGAGGAAGTAAAATATGTTCAAGATGTTAGTTTACAAGTTCAAACTAATGATTCAATTTCTAGCACTGTACAAGAAAATGTCAAAATTCTAAGATTAATTGATGAAAATCTGAGACTGAGCACACAGGAAATAACTAGTGCCAAACAACATGTGAGCCAGACTGATGAATCTATTAGATAAGGATTTGATCACATTGAAGAATATGTTTATTCCACTCAAATTCAGGCCATGCAGCTAGTTGAACTGGCATGAGATGTTATTCTTGGAGATAATAAAAACATCTTTTCAACTCTTTCAAGCAGATTTGAGGTAAACACAGTTCACTTGGATAATAGAATATTTGAAGAAGCTAAAAAGGGGGAGAGTGTATCTCCAGACCAATCCCTATGGAATCTCTAAAGGATAAGGCTGGAACTCAACCTTCCTTTACTGTAAATTTATGAACCCTCTGATGCATTCATCAAAGAAAAAAGAAGACATGATCTTGAGGATGAGCAAAGGTCAAAGAAAAGAGAAGGAGATGGGACCATGCATCCTGAGGATTTTATGGTCAAGCAGAGAAAGAAGAACTCCAAGGATCTTGACTATGAATACTAGAGTGATGACTCTACAACTATCATCATAGTTGCATGAATAAGTAATGGTCAGATCAGATTTGATATTAATAATGTCTATCCATCTGAAGAGTGGGTCAAGCACCTAGAAAGGAAGACCCTAAGAGAGAATACCATCAAAGAAAATAGGAATAAGAATAATCTAATTCGAGTGCCATCTAGATATATTCCTAAACCCCACAAGTATTTTGCATGACAGAAGGCCAAGAGGTAAAGAGCTGGAAAGAGGTTTATTATAGCTGGTGAAGTATCAACTACACCCATCCAGATAGAGATAAGCTCAAATTCTGATGATGACTTCAGTAAATTGGTTGATAAATTCCCTGTATCTTGATATGCCAAGTCTAGCACACTACTAGATAAGTGGTAATGAAAAGTGGACGTACCAATACACTGGGGAACCACTATAAGTATTGTGTGTTGTGATTTGTGTTTGGTTTGTTGTGCTTATCTTGCTTAAATCAAAACGAGACAAAAACTATCAAGAACACATATTCACCCCCTCCCCTCTAGGTGATTTAGACTACCTACAATCTTTCAGGGTGAATGATCATGGAAATACTAAGCTTTTAAGCCTAAACAATTATTCATAAACAATGTATTTGTATGATGTTTAGAATTATAGTATATTTAAACATCACATAGTTAAGAATTTCAAATCTAATTTTTTACACTTATTTAATTCATCATGGCAATATGAATAACTAGCATTGATAATAACATTAATTAGATGATAATGCTAGAATGATGATTTTGAATTCAATGTTATGCCATAGAATTAAAAATGATAATGTTACATGTATTCTAAAATAGAGTTTCAATTTATAGACCTAGAATAAAGTGATGACTCTAATTGATTTATTCTTATTAGTATAAAGTTGATTCTAGAGTTAAATAAAAAGAAATACATGCAAACATAAACATATAATATTTTCACATAATGATTTTAAAATCAATAATATTTATTTCAATTGAATCGATCATTGATTTTTCAATACTTTATGATCATTTGAAATTATAAATAATCTTTTACTTTACCGTAAATATATTGATATCATAATATACAATTTGGTTTGCATGTATTCATCATAAAGTTTTGATTTTTCATAGAACTAGAAATAAATCATTAAACTTTTTGAATTTTTTTATACGATTGATTCTAAGGTCTGGATAAAGTGAGATGCATGCAAACAATAATGAAGCATATCCATACACCAAACATAATACTGATATCCAATCATATTATTCATAATTCCTATATGTGGTAAAAATTGTCACTTTAGCATTAATTATTAATAAATCATGAATTATGATATATGATTAAAGTGAATTTAAGAATATAATATCTGTTTAATCGTAATAGATCATTGTGGCGTTTGTGAAGATCATAAATTTTTTAATATGAACATGTTTTGGTGGCATTTAAATTGTTTTGTAAATTTTCTATTTTATTTTAATTTTATAAACTACCCAAAACATATATAAAATATCTGATAGTAGAAGATAATGATACTTAACATAGTAAAATATTTTTTTAGAAACATATATAAGATCTCTTTGACCCAGGAAATTGATTTTTAGGGTGATTCGTGGCCGTTCATTCCCTTCAAATCGGATCCAAAGGTCCAGAGATCTCCCTGCTGTTATAAGGCCGGGAGTTGAAGGATAAACTCTCATTTATCAAAGGCCTTTCTCTTTTTAAAGAGTTAGAGAGTGGGGAGAGAAAGGAAGGAGGAAAAGGAGGAATCCGGCCGCTGGTGGAACTTCAGCGCCCTGAATCGCGAGCCGAGTCCAGGTCCGTGGAGGCAAGGCTGTTGTGGTGCTTATTATCTGGCTAGTTTTCCATGGCTCCAAAGAGATCGTCAAGGGTAACGATCTTCCTTCTTGGACATGTGAAGTCCTTGTTTTGGCATGTGCATGGATGTCCCCCACCAAAAGGTGAATGATTGAGGGATTTCCTTTAGGTTGATTCTTGAAATCCCCAACAAGTCGTGCATATATATCTGGAAATGTATAGTACGGAATAGGCATATTGTTTGAAGCCCACCTAGACAAGTTTGTCTGGATTGGTGATATTTTATTTTACACACCGGTGAAGACTCTGTGTATAAACGTGTATGTTGTGGAGTCGATGGGTTGTGCCTGTGAAGGGCAGTAACAGGAAGTACTGGAGTAGAATTCCAGGAAAATACCCACGTGATTCCTGCACTGTATGATATGTTTGGGTTGAGTTTGGGTGAAGAAAGAGAGCTTCTACTGAACCCGCCAAGCGACCGCGAGGAATGCTGTCACTAGCTCCCATTTTGGATTGTGAAGCTAGTCCGTGGTGGACAGTGTGGCTATTGTGAGTGCCAAACAGGAAAGGTGAAGCCAACTCGTGCCTGCAGATTGGCCATGTGTACTGAGGTATTCGGCGATGGTATGGTGACTTGAGAAAAGGGTAATGGTGGAGTTATACTTGCGTTATGTCGACTTGACAAGAGAGCGTCAAGCAATTGGGCTTTCGTCAGTGCATAATTAGAGTCTTAGGCTTGCGCGCCATTAAGACAAAATGCTCAATACCATTGGGTTTCAGACCTTGAATGGTGGTGGGACCCTTGTTCGCCAGTACACCAAGAATATGCCCTGAGTGCATGGAGCGTCGGGCCGCGGGGCCGGCATTTGTGATGTATTAATTATGCGTGAGTGCACATCTTGTGATATATCTACTTGTGAAATGCTATTCCTGTAGGGAAGGAATACCACTGCCTTGTAAAAAGGGGTAGGATCGTTATAAATTAGTCAACTGAATGTTGACTATTGCCGTGTTTTCTATAGTTCTGGTGGGCTATCCTTGTGCAGGTGTTGGAGATCTGAGCGGAAAATAGCGGGCTGAAGCCCTGCTGCTGTTGCAAGCCCTCGAAGGCTGAACGAAGAACTTTATTATGTTCATGTGTGGTCGGCCTGTGCGCCGATGTTTGTAATTCACACTTGTAAAACGTAATTGTAAGGCCTTAAGGCCAAACTTTTATGTATTTGATGTACATTCCTTCAGGGTTATATATCAATGTGATTGTTTATATATAGTGGACATTCGTGGTTGTTGAGTTCAATATTAATCTTAAGCTTCTGTTAGCATGCCTTGAGTTAGGATGCGAATATGTTTTGATATTAACCTGTAACCTCGCCGCCTGTTTTGTGGCATATAGTGTGGGGCCCCGGCCGGACCTTCTATTATATGTTATTGAACGGATGGGGTCATTATAATTTGGTATCAGCTTGTCTCGGTCTTACTCTTTCGAATTCGTGGTCGAATTCTTTTGTGGGGTGGCGAGCACGTGTAAGTGAGACTAGCTTTAACATTAATGAACTCAAGAATGTCCACTAAGGAATGTAAATACACCTATTTGAGGAACCTGCGCATTCCTATTTAGGTGTTATTACTTTTGCAAGGTCACTAAAGTGTGTCTTGTTCACCTATAGGTGACTCGTAGTGGTGCTGGGCAGTCTGAGCCCAAGCGTTCTGATGAGAGTTCGGCACCAGCTGAGGTGCCTACACCTCCTCCTTCTACGGAAACAATACGCTTAGTTGCTGAGGCACTGTTTGCAATGATTCATGGACAGCCTACTGGGCAGGCGCAACCGGCATTGGTGCCTGAACGGGTTGGTGTAAGGCCAAAACCTGTTGAGGTTGTTGATCCTCGAGCAGCTGAACGACAGTTGAAGCAATTTATGAGCTTCAATCCTCATACGTTTATGGGTGTGGGGTCCCCAATACAGGAGGAGGATTGGTTGTCGTACGTCAAGAAAATATTGACGGCGATAAGGACAGAGGAAGATCAGAAGGTCACCTTGGCCACCTTCTTGTTGGAAGGAGAGGCTCGGCTATGGTGGGACGAGATAGAGTTGCAGTACTTAGCGGGCAGTCAATTAACAAAAGTCTCGATCGAGTAGTTATCGTGACTATTCTTGGCAAAACACCTGTCAGTAGCACAACGTATCGCCATGGAAAATGAGTTCCAGCGTTTAATGCAAGGAAAAAGTAGTGGCGATACTTACTTGCATGAGTTTACACGGTTGGGACGCTATGCGGGGTCTATCTTCGCTGATGAATAACGTAAAACCAATCGATTCTACGAAGGGTTGCGGGATGAGTTGAGATTCCTCCTCTCAAGTTCAGTGAACCAGGGGTTTCAAGCATTGGTAAATACGGCTTGTGCGTTGGAGAGGGATATGAAATAAGTGCAAGGAAAAAGGGACTTAGCTGTGACAAAGTCCGAGTTCAAAGCGCCCCGTTCTGGAAAATCGAGCTACCAAAGGAAATGGAGCAAGAGATCTAAGTCTTCTATACAGGCTCCTTCTACAGTTGCGTCGGGGGCAACTTCGACGCAAGAGTCTCGTACCTGCTATACATGTGGTAGAGTGGGGCATATAACCTGTGAATGTCGCGTTAGTCCTCCAAAGGTGAAAAATAAGACGGGAGCGTCATATGCTGATAAGAGAAAGGAAGTGGTGGAGTCCTCTACATCCCAGGTGCAGCCCTGAGTATATAATCTTGGCTAGCAGGAGTCCATAAAGCAAAGTGATGTCTTCACAGGTACGATCAAAAATATTGATTGTTTACTTTTCATATTTCATACCTTGTGTGTAGCTTGTGTATGATGTGTTTTTCTGAGGCTTTGTCCTGATTCAGAGCAATCTGGTGAGAGCACTATTTGATATGGGTGCTTCGCATTCATTTCTATCTAAGGACTTCGTAGCACGAATCGGAGTACCTAGTCATGTGATGACAGATAGTGTAAAGGTGTTGTTACCAAAGGGATGTGTGAAGCGTGCGGATAGAACTTGCTACGTGGAAGTAGAAATAGGAAGTCAGGATTTCTGCTTGAACGCATCTGTACTACCGATATCAGAATTTGATGTAATCTTTGGTTTGTACTGACTCTCAGAGCAGTGTGCCTTTATTGATTGCAATTCAAAGGTGATCACACTAGGCCAGAATACCGAGCTTGAGACTAAGTTTGCTGGTATGTGAGGAGTGAGCGGGATCTTGATGTCTGCTCTCCAAGTTGTCAATGCTATTCGGAAGGGCACAGAGTTATTCTTCACGCTTATTCAGGCTATTGAGCCAATGGACAGTGTGAGTGACGTTCCTATTGTATCAGTGTTCGTTGATGTGTTTCCTAAAGATCTTCTTGGGTTTACCACCCCAGCAGGAGATCAAATTAACTATTGAGCTGGTTCCAGGTGCGAAACATGTGGCCCGCTCGCCATATCGAGTAGCGCAAAAGGAAATGACAGAACTGAAAGTTCAACTGCAAGAGTTGCTGGAACAGGGATATATACGCCCAAGTATGTCACCTTAGAGCGCACCTATTCTTTTTGTGAAAAAGAAGGACGGTATTCTACGGTTATGTATCGATTATCGCGAATTGAATAAGCTGACAGAGAAAAACAAGTATCCGATCCCACAGATAGATGACTTGTTCAATCAGCTAGTCGGATCAACCGTCTATTCTAAACTGGACTTAAAATCTGGTTATTACCAGTTGAGGATTCGGGAAGGTGACATTCCCAAGACAGCGTTTGGAACACGCTACGGTCATTATGAGTTCACTGTTATGCCATTTGGGCTATTTAATGCACAATCGGTGTTCATGAAACTAATGCACCGAACATTCAGAGAGTACTTGGACTTTTTGGTGATCATCTTTATTGATGATATCTTGGTGTACTCTCAATCTGAAGCTGACCATGCGAACCATTTACGGTTGCTGCTGCATACCCTACAGAGAAATAAGCTCTATGCCAAGTTCTCAAAGTGCGAGTTTTGGCTATCATCAGTAGCTTTTCTTGTCATGTGGTAAGTGGAGAGGGAATTGTAGTGGATCTGTCAAATATAAGAACCATACAGGAGTGGCCAGTATTATCTTCGGTGGCCGAAGTCAGGAGTTTCCTTTGACTGGCAGGCTACTACAGACGTTTTGTAGAAAACTTTTCACAGATCGCTTTGTCTCTTACCACATTAATGAGGAAGGATTAGAAGTTTGTTTGGACACAGGAGTACGCGTGAGCTTTTGAAGAGCTAAAGAGTCGTTTAACCACGATGCCTGTTTTGACATCGTCATGTGGTACAAATGGCTATGAGATTTGTAGTGATGCTTCAGGGAGCGGCTTAGGCTGTGTTCTTCTTCAGTTTGGAAAGATGATCGCTTATGGATCACGCCAGTTGAAAGTGCATGAGCGAAATTATCCCGTCCACGACTTGGAGTTGGCGGCGGTGATTTTTGCACTTAATTGTGGCGTCACAATCTATATGGCATAAAAGTGGATATATTTACGGACCATAATAGCCTAAAGTACCTATTGTATCGGAAGGATCTCAATATGTGACAACAAAGGTGGATGGAGTTCCTCAGGGACTACACCTTTGATATTCACTACACTCTCGGGAAAGGAAACGTGGTCGCAGATGCCTTGAGTCGTAGGACTCCGTCAAAGGCAAATTGGTTGCAGATGCATGATGAGCGCCTGATCCAGGAGTTGGAAGGGTTTGAGATTTCTTGTGTTGACAAGAATTCCACAGCAAATGCATGCTTGAACTGGACGGAGGTACGGTATGACCTTTTGGACAGGGTTTGGCGAGCAACGGAACATGATGAAAGTCTGCAATGCTATGCAGTGGATGGTTCAAATGACCAATTCTCCTGGGATGACGGCCTTTTGCGGAAAGAGGGTCGTTTGTGCGTCCCAAGTATGGGTAAGCTAAGAGAAGAATTGATGTATGAGGCTCACTTTACAAAATACTCAATTCACCCAGGGAGCACAAAGATGTACAAAGACATGAAAAAGCTGTTCTGGTGGCCAGGGTTAAAGAAATACATAACACATTATGTGTCTAAATATCAAACATGTCCCCTGGTGAAAGCAGAAAGCCAGAAGACCAGAGGTTTCTTGAAGTCGTTACCTATTCCAGAATGGAAGTTTGATGATATCGTGCATGGTTTGCCGAGATCTCAACGCGATAACGATTCGGTTTGGGTGATCCTAGACCGGTTGACTAAAGTGGCTCACTTCCTTCCGAACAAGAGGGACGATTCAGTGGAAGTCTTTGCCAAACTTTATGTTGAGCGAATTGTACGATTACACAGTGTTCCCCGTAGCATCGTAAGTGATAGTGACAGGCGATTCACATCAAATGATTGAAGGCTGATCCATCAGTTGTTGGGATCAAAGTTAATGTTCAGTACGGCCTTTCATCACTAAACTGACGGCCAAACTGAGAGGATCAACAGAATGATGGAGGACATCCTCTGAATGTGCGCCTTGGATTTTGGTAAGAGATGGAAAGATCATCTCTATATAAAAGAGTTTGCCTACAATAATAGCTACCAAGAGAGCATAAGTATGGCACCGTTTGAAGCTTTGTATGTGAAAGTTACTCTAATGTCAACTACCTTCACCTATGTGGGGGATAGGTGATTTGCAGTTGTTTTGCGGAATTAAAAATTTACCTTCACAATAAAACAAAACAAGCACAGCACAGAAACACACAGGCAGTTATAGTGGTTCTCCGATTTGGATACGTCCACTCTCCCCCTTCGACCTATCTCCCAACAAGGGACGACTCAGTCACTTCACCAATAGGATTGAAATCCAATCCTTTCACTATGGAAGAAACCCTTCCACCCGAAGGAGTCACTACTCCTCCACCACGGGTTGAACCCAACCCTTATAATAAGGAACCAAAGTTCCTTTAAAACAAAAGTAAAAATTGAATGTACAAAATACAAACTACGTATGGAGCGCTCTCGGTGTCCCTCTTTGTTCGATGAAGCGTTCTTGTAGAAGACGAAGAGTCCACGACCTAAGAACTCTCTTGGAGAGGATCTCCCCGAGATCGGCGGCGGCAAGGATTGCGGCGGCGATGCTTTCGATCCAAACTTCGTAACAAAGCTAGCAAGGTCTACAAACGATCTGACTTGGATCGATCGTCTCAATCGATTCGGAAGGGGAAAGTATTCCCGTTCAACAAACCAAGAGACAAAGGATCTCAAGATAGAAACGTGAGACGCATTGCTTGGCTGAGTTTCTGTCGCCGGGAGATCAAGAGGAATCCGATCGGCGGCGGCGATAACCTTTTGAGCGGCGACGGAGGCGGAAGGGGTTCCGCGATAAGCTAGGTCAAGCCGGCGGCTCGTTTCTTTTTCTCGTGTCTGGATTGTCCGTAATGTTCAGAATAAATGAGTATTTATACTATAGATCATCCTTTATGACCGTTGTGGGCCCCACCATAAGAAACCCTAATTTCGGTTCAAACAGCGCCTGAACACTAGGTTCGGTCCAGTGAACAGGTAGAAATCGCCTAAGGCAAATTCGGCGGGAATTGCTGGTGATTCCCATCGAAGTCGGCGGGAATCACTTATGATTCCTGTCGAATTTTTCTTGGTAGAATTCCAGTTGGAATTCTGGTCATCCGGAGGGAATCGACGGGAATGCGCGGTGATTCTCGACGAATCGGCGAGAATCACTTGGTGATTCCCGCCGATTCTTCCTTAGCAGAATTTTTTAAGGCGTTGAGTCAGCCGGATGCAGTCGGCGGGAATCGGCGAGTGATTCTCGACGATTCGGCGAGAATCACTTGGTGATTCCCATCGAATCAGCGAGAATCACTTGGTGATTCCCGTCGAATTTTCCTTGGAAGATTTCTTCTTCCTTCCTCTGCACTTGTTCTTTGACCCATCTTTGCTCCTCTTCTGCTCTTGATCTATCTCAGCACTGTACTTGAAAAATAAGTACACTCCAATAGAGAGAGTGTACGTAAGCCAACACACTGATCTGCTCAATGAGGGATTACGTTGTGCAGACCCATGTGTATTGACCCACTGCACCCTGACATTGGTGAGTACTTAGCATAGAATAACTGCAAGCACAACTTGATAGAAAATCATCAAATACATTATCTATTCACCTTAGCTTGTTCAGGGGCTTCTTCAAATCAGGTACATTGTGGATACAATACCCAGCAATCTCCCCCTATTTGAAGAAGCCTAAACCCTACAAGCTAAGGTGAATAGGACATATGGGAATGAAAATCATAAACGAAGAATCCAGTTAAGAGAGAAATTCATTACCATTTTCTTGAGAGCATACTTGGAGCCACCTTAGCCTTAGTTGAGAGGGTAATCTCCCCCTTTTTGGCTTCTGCAAATCTGGGACTTCACTTGGAGCCACATGCTCCCCCTCAGATCTTACATCCATGCTCGAGCTTGAGTTCCTTGCTGATGCTCCCCCTTGATCCAAGAGCCTTGAGCCGTACAGTCTTCACTCTTCATAGTTCAGCATGCTGAGTTCAGTTTTGAAGAGACTGAACTTGGCCTCGTCTAGGGGCTTTGTGAAGATATCTGCAACCTGCTTATCCATGGGGACATAGCAGAGAGATATATCTTTGTTTTCCACATGCTTCCGAATAAAGTGATAGCGCACTTCAATATGCTTCGTTCTGCTGTGCGACACAGGATTGTTCGCAATTGCTATTGCGCTTGAGGAGTAGCAATACATCGGAACTTCGCTGAACTGCAAGTCATAATCTTTGAGCTGATTTTTGATCCATAGAAGTTGTGCGCAACAGCTTCCTGCTGAGATGTACTCAGATTCAGCTGCGGAGGTTGCGACACAATTCTGCTTCTTACTGTTCCATGAAATAAGCCTCCTTCTAAGAAATTGACACGTCCCGGAAGTGCTTTTCCTATCATCCTTCCTCTTTCAGGTTTCCATTGAGGAATGCAGATTTCACGTCCATCTGATAGACAGTGAATCCTTTGTGCGAAGCATACGCCAGGAACAATCTGATTGCCTCGAGCCTTGCACTGGTGCAAAGGTCTGGTCGAAGTCAATCCCCTCCTCCTGTCTGTAACCTTGAGCCACCAGCCTGGCCTTATTCTTTATGATGACACCGTGTTCATCCAGTTTGTTTCTGAAGATCCACCTTGTGCCGATCAAATTCTGGTTCTTTGGTCTGGGAATAAGCGTCCAGACGTTCCATCTTTCAAATTGATGCAGTTCATCTTGCATGGCCAATATCCATGCCGCATCTTTGTTCGCCTCGTCGAACTTCTTTGGCTCAACCTGTGACAGGAAACTAAGGTGCAGAATCTCGTTAATTATACCTCTTCGAGTTCTAACACCATCACGAGGATCTCCGATGATCTGATCTCTAGGATGATCCCTCACGTGTCGGAGCTCTAGGAGTCTGGCATCTGGAGCTCTGACGTCTTCTCGGCCTTCTCCTTCTTCCGGAAGATTTTCTCCATCCTGCTCGTCAACTTCTCCAGCTGACGTCGAGGTGGAAACCTTGACGTACTTGGGAGTTGCACCTTGAGTAGTCTCATCAAGACTTAGCTATTCAAGCCGTGCACCAGCATCTTCAAGAATGCCACTGGAAGAAGTGCTATGAAGCAAGCTTCCTTCATCAAAAACAACATTAATGGACTCTTCCACCACTAGGGTTTTCTTATTGAAAACCCTATATGCCCGACTATGGCTACTATAGCCCATGAATATACCTTCGAAGCATTTTTCACCAAATTTAGTACGCGGGTACTTCCCGTTATTGAGTACATAGCATCTGCAGCCAAAGATCCTTAAATAGGACATGGTTGGTTTTCTGCCTTTTAGTAGCTCATAAGGCGTCTTACGATGACTCTTGTTGATCAAGGCCCGGTTTTGTACATGACAAGCCGTATTGACAGCCTCTGCCCAGAAGTATTCTGGGAGAGAAGCGTCATTCAACATTGTCGAGCAAGCTTCAATGAGAGTTCTATTTCTCCTCTCCGCAACTCCATTTTGCTGAGGAGTACGCGGGGAGGAAAACTCATGTAAGATACCATGTTCTTCACAAAATTTTGTCCTAGCTCCAGACTCGAATTCTATTCCATGGTCACTTCTGATTTTGACCACTGAGCAGTTAAGTTCGTTCTGAATTTGCTTGACAAAACTTGTGAAGATGTCAAACGTATCTGACTTTCATTTTAAGAAGAACACCCGTGTAAACCGAGAGTGATCATCAACAATCACTAGCGTATAGGACTTGCCTCCCAAGCTATGAACTTGCACTGGACCAAACAAGTCCATATGCAGAAGATAAAGACATCTGGAAGAGTCTTTGTCTGCAATGCCCTTAAAGGTAGCCCGAGTCTGTTTGCCCTTCTAGCACGCAGGACAGGGGCTATCTTTGATGCACTTAATAATGGGAGCATCCCTTACTAAATTTTTATAAAATAACATATTAATCGTCTTGAAATTAATATGTGCCAATCTTTTGTGCCATTGTTCACAAAGAGATGCACTGCCTTTTGCTACCAGGCACACGAGGGTAGAAGAATCTAAACTATGAAAATCTAAACAAAAGATATTTCTGCTCCTAATGCCGGTTAATACCTTCTCCGAAGAGGCACACGATATTATCAAGCATTTATCCTTGCAGAACTTAACGTCATATCCTTTATCACATAATTTACTTACACTAATCAGGTTATGATTTAAACCTTCAACATAAGCTACGTCGGTGATAGAGATTATTCCGTTGGAAATCATACCATAACCTCTGGTGACACCTCGATCTGATCCCCCAAAGATGACTTTAAGTCCATTTTCGACTAAAGAGTAATCATGCAGCAGGCTTATAGTCCCAGTCATATCTCGGGAACATCCACTGTCCAAGTACCAGATTGGAGTTTTTGTGGCCTTTGGACATTCCTGCAAAACAGAATTAATTTCCCTTAGGAACCCAATCGAACTTGGGTCCTAGATTCCTTGTTAGCACACTCCCCCTCGGATGGTTAACCCTATGAGTGGTCGGTCTTGCATTGCTAACATGAGGAGTCTCGTTATATCTCGGATTAAACCAGCAATCCATGGCAAAGTGACCAACTTTGCCACAGCACCAACAGTCAAATCTATTGTACCTTTTCCTAGGCTCCTGCTTCACCCTTGGAACGGTGGGTCCAGTCGGGGCCTTAGATCTTGAGGTGGAGCCATCATGATGACAGCATTCACATGATTTCTTCACCTCTTGTTCCTTCAGTATAACAGGCTTGGCTTTTGGTGCCTGCTTCCTATTATGGCCGCAAGAGAAGTAATATAATCCTCCACTTGGATTTCCACATAAGGTGCCTTAAAGACACTCTCACCGTAGTTGCAGGGGAAGGCCCAACCATCATACCGGCTCTTGGGCTTTTCAACCGAGGGCCGGAAGAAGTGGCCATAGGTTGACTCAAAGTCCTTTTCATTGCAGGGATAGCCAGGCTTCCTGAATTCAACAGGGTTGAGTGGGGCCTTTCCCTTTTCTGCAGCAGAGGCCTTCTTAGCAGCCTTATTTTTCCTCTGCTTTCTGTTTCTCCTGGATGATTTACCAGGCACACCCACATGCCCCAAGCCAGCCCCCTTAGCCTGAGCAGAGAAGGTATCAACTAGTAGAAGAACAGACTTTGGCATAAAGAAGCTTTTGACAATATTCCTTTCTACCGCAAGTTGTTCTTCCAACTTATTGATTTCTTCCTGTTTAAGGTCAAGGAGACTTAGAGACTCAGAGTGCTTAGAGACCAGGTCCAGGTTCTCCTGTCGGAGAGAAATCAAGCTAGTGATCTCTTCCCTTAGGGAGACACCCTCGACCTTAAGGAATTTGACTTCCTTTTTCTGAGCCCTCAATCTCTTGCGGTATTCCTCGAAGGTATTGAGCAGAAGCTCATACTTTTCGAGGAGCTCGGCTTCTCGGGCAGAAGGGCTATCCTCGAGATCATCATCATGAGACTCAGAGTCAGAGTCAGAGTTACAGAGGGGGGGTACGATCTTTTACCTTCCCAGTAAATGGGGGGCATTCTCCTTCTGAGTCAGAGCGACCCATTAGCTCGAAGTAGGCTTCCTCATCATCACTGGTGTCTGAAGTGTCAGATTCACTCAGTGTCTTTGGCTTCTTAGCGATGTAGCTTCTCTCCTTCTTTTTATCTCTAGAGGGTCTGTGCTCCTCTCCCTTCCCCTTCTCTCTCTTGCCTTGATGGCAGTCAGCCGCGACGTGTCCTGGCTTATTGCACCCAAAACAAATGATGTCAGCATGACGGTGTTTGTTCGTTTTTGATTCATACCTGTCAGAAGAATAATTCTTCTTCTGATTTTTGGAGGAGGAGCCATCTCTCTTTCTTTGATTCCTCATCTTGAGGAACTTCTTGAATTCTCGGGTGATGAGGGAGAAGTCTTCTTCAGACAGCTCTGAGCCGGAGGAGCATGGATCGGAGTCTTCCTCCTCGTCCTTTTTCCATGAATGGGATGGGGCAGCCCCCTTGCCTTTCCTGGAGTGAATGGCTTTCAGGGCCACAGTCTTTTCTTTTGCTGCGGCTTTCTCGGCTTCTTCTTCTGCTTTCCTCGTGTTCAGCTGAATCTCATAGGACATAAGCTTCCCAAATAGTATCTGAGGATCAGTTTCTGCTTATTTGCCAAACTCTTGGATGGCGCAGATCTTCGTGTCCCATTCTTTAGTAAGGGACCTAAGGAATTTATCATTCAGTTCATCATCAGTGAACACTCTTCCATATCCCTTTAGGCCATTGATGATCTTGAGGAAATTCTTGAAGGTAACTCCAATCTCTTCCTTGGGCCCTTGCCTGAAGGCCTCATATTTATGGTTCAAGAGGGATCTCCGATCATCCCTCACTTCATCTATGCCCTCCATCAGAATAATCAAGCAGTGCCAGATATCCTTGGCTGTCCTGCAGTTGCAGAAGTTCTGCATCATGGAGTCATCGACTGCGCTGACTAGAATGTTCTGTGCCTTCTTGTCAAGTCCGACCAGCACCATCTCGTCCTTGTCCATTTCAGAAAACTTCTTAGGCACCATTTTGGTAGGATCAATGGTGGAGGCCTTAATGGGAATATAAGGTCCCTCCTCCACGATCATGAAGAGTCGGGGGTCGACTGCTTCCAGGTTAAATCTAATCCTTTCCTTCACAATAGGAAAGTTTAGCCTTGTGCATACTGGGATCTTGCCTGAGTACTTAAGTCCGTCCATAGTAGATATCTGCCTTCTTATTGACACTAGTGGCAGAAACTTACTCAAGGTGTTAACCTTTTTGAAGAGTAACCTCCCTCTGATACCACTTGAAAGTTACTCTAGTGTCAACTACCTTCACCTATGGGGGGTGGGATAGGTGATTTGCAGTCGTTTTGTGGAATTAAAAATTTACTTGCATAATAAAACAAAACAAGCACAGCACAGAAACACACAGGCAGTTATAGAGGTTCCCCGATTTGGGTACGTCCACTCTCCCCCTTCGACCTATATCCCTACAAGGGACGACTCGGTCACTTCACCAACAGGATTGAAATCCAATCCTTTCACTATGGAAGAAACCCTTCCACCCAAAGGAGTCACTACTCCTCCACCACGGGTTGCACCCAACCCTTATAATGAGGAACCAAAGTTCCTTTACAACAAAAGTAAAAATAGAATATACAAAATACAAACTATGTATGGAGCGCTCGGTGTCCCTCTTCGTTCGATGAAGCGTTCTTGTAGAAGACGAAGAGTCCACGACCTAAGCACTCTCTTGGAGAGGATCTCCCCGAGATCGGCGGCGGCAAGGATTGCGGTGGCGATGCTTTCGAGATCCAAACTTCGTAACAAAGCTAGCAAGGTCTACCAACGATCTGACTTGGATCGATCATCTCAATCGATTCAGAAGGGGAAAGTATTTCCGTTCAACAAACCAAGAGACAAAGGATCTCAAGATAGAAACATGAGACGCGTTGCTTGGCTGAGTTTCTGTCACTAGGAGATCAAGAGGAATCCGATCGGCGGCGGCGACAACCCTTTGAGCGGCGACGGAGGCGGAAGGAGTTCCGCGATAAGCTAGGTCAAGCCGGCGGCTCGTTTCTTTTTTGCGTGCCTGGATTGTCTGTAATGTTTAGAATAAACGAGTATTTATACTGTAGATCATCCTTTATGACCGTTGTGGGCCCCACCAGAAGAAACCCTAATTTCGGTTCAAACAGTGCCTGAACACTTAGTTCGGTCCAGTGAACAGGTAGAAATGGCCTAAGGCAAATTCGGCATGAATCGCTGGTGATTCCCGTCGAAGTTGGCGAGAATCACTTACGATTCCCGTCGATTTTTCCTTGGTAGAATTCTAGTTGGAATTCTGGTCATCCGGAGGGAATCGACGAGAATGCGTGGTGATTCTCGATGAATCGGCGAGAATCACTTGGTGATTCCCGCCGATTCTTCCTTAGCAGAATTCTTGAAGGCGTTGAGTCAGCCGGATGCAGTTGGCGGGAATCGGCGAGTGATTCTCGACGATTCGGCGAGAATCACTTGGTGATTCCCGTCGAATTTTCCTTGAAAGATTTCTTCTTCCTTCCTCTGCACTTGGTCTTTGACCCATCTTTTCTCCTCTTTTGCTCTTGATCTATCTCAGCCCTGTACTTGAAAAAAGTACACTCCAATAAAGAGAGTGCACGTAAGCCAACACACTAATCTGCTCAACGAGGGATTACGTTGCGTAGACCCGTGTGTATTGACCCACTGCACCCTGACATTAGTGTGTACTTAGCGTAGAATAACTGCAATCACAACTTGATAGAAAATCATCAAATACATTATCTATTCACCTTAGCTTGTTCAGGGGCTTCTTCAAATCAGGTACATTGTGGATACAATACCCAACAGTATAGTCGGAAATGCCTTACACCATTATCTTGGGCGTAAGCAGGCGAATCTAAATTATACAAGCGTAAGGAAGTCAAAGAAGCTAATTCGATGAAACGCCCTATTCGGGAGAGGCTACTGATAGCCCAAGATAGACAAGCAAAGTATTATAACGCCAAGCACCAAAATGTTCAGTTTGCGGTTGGCGATTGGGTATATTTGAAAATCAAGCCCTTCAAAGGCGTATCCAGGATTCGGCGCTTGAAAAAGTTAAGTCCACGATATCTTGGTCCATTTGAAGTGGTGGAGCGAATTGGAGAAGCTGCCTATCGGCTAGCACTTTCAACAAAATTGAGTGGATTGTATGATGTGTTCCACATATCAGTGCTTCAAAAAGCCGTAGAAGATCCAGCTCAAGTGATTACGAATGATCGCGTACAGGTCGAATTTGGGCTAATGACGAAGGTTAGGCCCATTCAGATCGAGGATAAAGCCGATAAACAGTTGCGGAACAAGACAATCGGGATGGTCAAGGTCAGATGGGACAACTGCGGCCGTGAGGAGCTAACATGGGAGCAGGAGCAGATCATGTGTGATGAATTTCCCGAACTGTTTGTCTAAACTTGTATAACAGTTTGTGTTTTATGTTGTACAAAACAGAAAATGTTGTAACAAAATTTTGTTGAAGAGTTTCCTGAGTACTGTACACAAATTTCGGGATGAAATTTCTTATAAGGAGGGGAGGATTGTAATGCCCCAAAATCTCGATTATTAGTGGGCTGTGTAGGTTGAGCAACACGGCCTTGGATATGGGTGTATCCAAAGCCGTGTCCTACTCTGCTTGAGGTAACACGACCTGGGATATGGGCGTGTCCAAGGCCGTGTCCTACTCTGTGTACTCGAGTGTGGCACAGGGCGGTCTCGAGTGTGGCTCTTGGCGGTGTCGAGTGTGGCACATGGCCTGTGACACGGGCGTGTCCAAGGCCGTGTCCTGCTGAGCTCGACAAAATGCACTCAACGCAATGCACTCGACGATCCTCGAGAGGCAAGACATGTTGGGCACACGGCCTGTGACATGGGAGTGTCAAGGGACGTGTCCTTCTCTGTGTTTGGCCAGGTCTATGAAGACTGATGAACACAGGCTGGACACGGGCGTGTCTGAAGCCGTGTATGGCACACAGCCTGTGACACGGGCGTGTCACAGGGCCATGTCCTGGTCGGTCAAGTCAGTTTCTTTGCCGCTTAAGGCATACGGCCTGTGATACGGGCGTGTCACAAGTCATGTTCAGCCCAGGAAATTTATTTTCAGGGCGATTCGTGGACGTTCATTCCCTTTAAATCAAATTCAAAGGTCCAGAGATCTCCCTACTGTTATAAGGCCGAGAGTTGAAGGATAAACTCTCATTTATCAAAGGCCTTTCTCTTTCTAAAGAGTTAGAGAGTGGGGAGAGCAAGGAAGGAGGAAGAGGAGGAATCTGGCTACCAGTGGAGCTTCAGAGCCCTGAATCGCGAGCTGAGTCGAGGTCTGTGGAGGCAAGGCCATTGCGGTGCTTTTCATCAAGATAATTTTCCATGGCTCCAAAGAGATCGTCAAGGGTAACGATCTTCCTTCTTGGACATGTGAAGTCCTTGTTTTGGCTTGTGCATGGATTTCCCCCACCAAAAGGTGGATAATTGAGGGATTTCCTTTTGGTTAATTCTTGAAATCCCCAACAAGTCTTGCATATATATCCGGAAATATGTAGTACGAAATAGGCATGATGTGTGAAACCAATCTGAACAGGTAGGTCTTGATTGGTGATGTTTTATTTTACGAACCGGAGAAGACTCCGCGTATAAACGTGTATGTTGTGGAGTCGATGGGTTGTGCCATTGATTGACAGTAACAGGAAGTACTGGAGTGGAAATCCAGGAAAATACCCTCATGATTCTTGTGTTGTATGCTATGTTTGGGTTGATTTTGTGTGCAAAAAGAGAGCTTCTGCTGAACCCGCCAAGAGACCGCGAGGAATGCTGGCACTAGCTCCCCTTTTGGATTGTGAAGCCAGTCTATGGTGGACAGTGTGGCTATTGTTAGTGCCGAATAGGAAAGGTGAAGCTAACCCGCGCCTGCAAATTGGCCATGAGTACTGCGGTATTCTGCGATGGTATGGCGACTTGAGCAATGGGTAATGGTGGAGCAATACCTGTGTTATGTCAACTTGACAAGAGAGCGTCAAGCAATTGGGCTTTCATCGGTGCATAATGAGAGTGAAGCCTTGTCACTCAACGCAATGATACTTAGCTGAATTCTGACTGGTGGCATTGAGTGCGTTAAGTGATCCTTTATCACTCAACGAATGTAAACAATTCTTATCTAACAGCTTAGGCGTCGAGTGAACCTTCATCACTCGATGCATCTGGACTTAGTTAATTTACTCTGCTGGAAGGCGTTGAGTGAGGCATCTTCACTCAACTCTTTCTGACTTTTCCAATTTTCTTGATGAGGAATTGAGTGTCCTGTCTTCACTCAACTCTTTTGTACTTAGTAGGATTATTTGTTATGGAGGAATTGAGTGAACTCCCTTCACTCAATGCTTCTGGACTTAGACAGGTTTCATTGACAGCAACCCTGCGCTTTGACTGCATGTTGTCCTGTCGACGCTTTTGATTCTTGGCATTAAGTGAATTTCCTTCACTCAATGCTTCGGGACTTAACTAGATTTCTACTTTGGAAATACTGAGGCTTTGACTGCCTGAGCATCAGTCGATGATTTTAGCCTCTTAGCGTTGAGTGAACTGTTTTAACTCAACGCTTCTGGACTTAACCAGATTTTTGATTTGCTAGCTTCCTAACATGATTCCATCTGACTTTGTGACTTTAACAACCTGTCAAATTAGTTCACTATAGTACAACCTCCATACATTGAACTAATGGCATGCATCAAATACATTCTTGTGTATATCATTGACTTGTGGACCTTCTTCAAATCTGGGACATTGTGATCAATGGACCCAACAATCTCCCCCTATTTAAAAAATTCAGAACCTTAGTCAATGATATACACTAACTTAATTAAGCAGATAAGCATTAAAGAATATGAAATCAATAATATGTAAATGAAATCTGTAAGATTTAAACACACAGAAATAAGATATTTATTTAAGGAAATGTTCATAAATAGACTGTGTGCTTAATACAAAATATTCATATTCCTACAGCCCCTTAACGAAAGAAAGAGACATCTCAAGTTTCAGGTTCCTTAATCACAATCACTCAGCTGGGTTTCTTGGCAGCATGCTTTTTGTCTTTGTTGTCCTTTTCCTTTTCCCTCTATCTTTCAAAAAAACTGTAGGGTTTTGGGAAATTCTTGTTGGGCTCTACATCATCTGGTGGCAGTGCATCAGTCTTTTTATCCCTTCTAAATTTTCTCCTTAGCTCTTCATTCCTTTCAATCTTGGCCCATTCTTGGGAGTTGTAGAGCTTTCCTCTTTCAGTTTTCTTGGATTTGACTTGGTCCCAGACAGACAATATTATGGTCCTTGATTAAGGACCCCACTGCTCAAAGTCTTGTCTGGACTCCATCTCTTCCCTATATCACTTCTTTTTGAGCTTAACTTTTTCTTCATCAGCAACTGATTTGCCATTGATCTGACAATCTGCTCAACAATGGGGCTGAATATAGGAATTACAACAACAGTTGAAGGTTCAACCCACTGAGCACCCCTTTTTTCAGCATACTGGCCACCACTGTGATCTATAACATATTGGTCACCACCCTGATCAGCACCATATTGAGCACCATACAAAATTTCAGGAATGGGAGCAGGGTTGATATTTTCATATTGGTGTGGCTCAAGACCCATTGAGCCTCTTATTATATTAGTAATCCACACAGCATTTCAGTGTTTGCCTTTATCATAGCTTTCTCCCCCTTTATGACTTCTTCAGATGTGATCTTAGTCATGGAGGTGCTAGCCTTAGTTAGTTGTACATTCAAATAGTCTACACCCTTGGTGACATGGTCCTTGAGCTGGAGTATGTGATCATCTAGAACTTGGGTGCATGCATCCATTCTTCTCTCAAGAATAGTCTTGTGTGCTTCCATCAATTCGTTCTGTGTAGTGTGGACTGCTATCATGTTACCGGAAGTAATATTCTGATTCTCCATAATGTCATTTTTTGTTTGTCTGACCTGTTGAAGCATATCTTCAGTGAATGTTACAGCAGGTGTAGCTCTCCTGAAGAATTCCACAGTGTTGGCTTTCAGCAGATTTACCTCAAACCTGATAGACTTTATCTCAGTTGAGAGATCTTGTCTCACTCCCTTTATGGTGTCATTAATGTAGTGTTCTAATTGTCATCTCTGATCATCTAGCAACCCTTTGAGTTTGGCTAGAAAGGAGGAGGACAACTGATCAGCCTTTGCAGATGTTCTTGGTCACCTACCTCCTCAACCCTATCTCAAGTAGTAATCCTTTCTTTAGAATCAGGAATCATATATTCTGAAGAGTGTTCTTCTGCATGTATATTGGCAGTAAGAGTGTCTTTGTTAGAAGCAGAGGAAAAAATCTCATGCATAATATCATGAGTAGGGAGTTCAATGTGAATCTCCCCCTCAGCTTGAGCCTTGTCCTAAAGGACATCTTGGTCTTCATCATTCCCCATGGGAATCTATGGCTCTGATGTGACAGTGACTAGAGCATCTTCCATTGTCCTCTCAAGAACTTGCTCCCCCTCATCTGGAGGATAGATAAGGACAACTTCAGGACCCTCTGTAGTTTCAGCAATAGTTTTCTGTAAATTTTCAATGAAGGTGTCTAATTGTTCTTAAGTAGATTGAACAGTCTCCCCCTCAGTAGGTACAGGTATCTGGGAAGTCTCCCCCTCAACTTTAGCACAAATATTTTCCACTTGCTGATCATTTAGTGTGCCCATAACACCAGCTTTGTTTTCTTCAGACTGAGTTCTTGCCAACTAGTTCCTTTCAGTAGGTTCAGAAGATATGGAAACCTGAGCACTCATGTCTCTTCTGGTTTCTTCAGTAGATTCAGTGAGCTGGGGATTATGTGGCTCCTCTTCACTCTTATCAGAGGAGTTGCTCTCTGTACTTTCCTCAGTAATATGAACAACTTTCTTCTTCTTCTTAGTAACAGTCTGTGCATGTGGCAACAGAACAATGTCCCACCTATCAAGCATTTTTGAGTCCATCCTTCTCATATGATGGATTTTTGTTCCTAGCTTTATGTTAAGGATCCATGAAAAACTATTGTGAGGAAACAGAGACAGAATTCTACCCAGGTTTGGCGCTGGGATGTATTCTTTTATTCTATCAAAAGAACTCTTCCCCAACCTGTCTTCTTAGAAAGAATTATCCTTTCCATTAACTCAAACATCTTCTTGGAAATTTTATAAGGTGACCCAAACTTTTACATCAATGCCTTTCTAATCTCATCTCCAAGGAACTTTCCTTTCAAGTTCAGTTCCCTTATCAAGATTTATCCAGTGGAATACTTTGACAATCCACACCACTTCAGGGAAGCTTTGACATCAAATTGATCCAATTCATCTTCTTCACAAGATACCCTGAACCTGGGCAGTTACAGTGCCTTGCTTAGTCTCTTAGGTGTAACCTTGACCTTATTTCCACTGATGAAGGATCTGATTTTAATGGATGAAGAGTCGACCTTTGCAGTTGAGTATAACTCAAGTACTTCTCTCTTCTAAACCAGATTGGGCTAACAGAACATATTCTAGGTCAGCGACCTACAATAGATGGAGAACTAGCTGAACGTCCTCCGGCGCAGCCGTGAATCCATTTCTAATTATCTCTGACCCCTCGAATAGGAAATCAAATCTCCTTGGCGTCATCGCTTCAGTGAGTTGCTGTAGATTTTCTGATCTTTCGTCGTTTTGTCGCAAGGGACAGAGAAGGGCGAACAATAGTGTATTTTGTTCTAAGCATACACACTTCTATTTATATGTTCCATTAATTTGAGAATGTGGAGAGGCACATACCTGTTGTGATGATCATGAGGGGATCAGCGGCTGAGATTAATCCCGCAGATTAGCCGTAAATATAAGTCTCTGGATATTTGTGTCGAGTGAATTTGACGCGCTCGACGCCTGTTATTGACTCAGAGCACTCGATACCTGGACACTTGGTCCATAAATTCTTGAATTTCCTGAATAGGTAAATACCACCTATAACTAAAATTGATGCAGAGCAACTGAAGCTATACTAAGTTCATCATACCCAATTCAAATTTGAAGGAATTGAACTTGTCTTCATCTGGTGGTTTTGTGAAGATATCAGCCACTTGGTTGTTAGTGAGGACAAACTCAAGGGTGATTGAAAGTATCTAGCATCTAACAAAATCACCTAGAGGGGGTGAATAGGTGATTTTTGTGTCTTTTTGCGGAATAAAAATTATCTTAAAGAACAAGCACACAAATGCAGAGATTTTATAGTGGTTCCCTGAGTTGGGTACGTCCACTGTCCGGCCTCGCCTATCTCCCACAAAGGGCAGATTCGGCTACTTCACCAAACTCAAATTTATTCAAATCTTACACCTCGGAGTCACAACTCCTACACCTCGGAGATGACGCTCCTACAACTCGGAGAACAAACTCTCCTACAACTCGATCCACAAACCGGATCTACAACCTCGATCAACAACCGGATCTACTCTCTCGATCCACAAACGGATCTACAAATCTCGGAGAAAAATCTCCTACACTATACAAAATGATATTAGAACAATAACACATGATTACAAGTCTTGATCCGACATTCTTGGAAGGGTTGATCTTGAATCTCAGAGAACATGGAAACTTGAAATCATTGGATCTTGAACCTTGAATCTTGAATCTTCAACTGACTTGGACTGGAGTAGAAAGAATCATGGAGGAAGAAACGATCCAGTCGAATATGTCGTAGAAGAAGAAGATCGCTCGATGTCGCGGCCAATCAGATGGATTTCGCAAAAAATGATAGGAGCGGCTGACGGAATCTATTTCGGGAAGTTCTTGAAATTTGAAAGAGCAATTAGGTTTTTGGATCCGTATTGATTTCGAAATCACCCTAGGTATATATAGAGAGAGATTTGAAAACAAACGGTTATAAAATGTTTCCAAAAATGAACCCTTGAAAAACACTATTCATGGCCGACGATATCAAACCAGAGAAAAAATCGACAAGTCATTTTCTGCGAGTTTATTCGACTATCCAATATGATACTCGCCGAATATGACAGCGATATACGCCGAACATGCCATGGATAGAATTCCAGAAAGTTTGAAAATTGGCTTGAAATAATTCAGCGAGTATCGCATGGGATACTCGTCGAATTCGGCGAGTATCGCTAGTGAAACTCAGGGAATTCGGCGAATATCACCAGTGATACTCAACGACTTTTACTTGGAGGATTTTTGGATTTCCAGAGAATTTTCCCTAAGTATATACGATGAATTCTACGAGCATCGACAAGCATACAAGACGAATTCGGCGAGTATCAAGGGGATACTTGACGAATTCGATGTGTATGACTCACCATACTCGCCGAATTTTACATAGATAAAATTATTCATTTCTGACTACTGGTCTTTGGCCTTCCTTGATCCTTCTCCTATACTTGGGATAGAAGTACACCCTAATAGAGAGATTACACGTGAGTCAACATATTGGCCTACACAATGAAGAATTACATTGTATAGTCCTGTCTGACCCACTGTAACCTGACATTGGTGTGTCCTTGGCATTGTAAACCTGCAAGTACATAACTAAAATGCAATATATAATACAAACACAATTCATCTTAGCTTGACTGGACCTTTCTTCAATTCAGGGTTATTGTGGATACAGCACCCAACAATCTCCCCCTATTTGAAGAAGCCAAAATCCTACAAGTTAAGGTGAATTGCACATACCAATTAAAATAACATAAAGACTTGAAAAGATAATAAAGAAGAAATGACATGCATTCTAGGACAATAGATAAATCATATATATATATATATATATATATATATATATATATATATTAAAGTGTTTTAGATTAGGGAGGGCAGCCCACAACACACAACAATGAAATATATATAAAAATCTAGATCTTCCTATTCTTTCTCTTCAATATCTGTCTCTCAAAATATTTCCTAGGCTTCGGAGAGTACTTTAGAAGAGGAGGAGGCATAGGATCAGCATCCTTGTTCTTCCTGAAATGAATTCTCCTCTAGTGCTGGCATCTTTGTATCTGTTCCATTCTTCTGAACAATAGTGATCCTGATGCTTCTCCTCTCCTAGCTCGTACAAGGAAAAGGTGTCCAAGATAATTCCTTTTGAAGTTGGGCTCCAAACTTCATCCATTTCACGGTTAGGACCTTCTCTAACTTGAGCTGGCCTGGTCGATTCTGGTCTGACTTTGGAAGTACCTTCTCCAAATTTCCTTTTCTTGAGAACTTGAGCCTCTGAGTATGTAGCAATAGAGACATATGTAGTAGCTTGAACATATAGAGACACAGCAGCAGCAACAACATGAGCCTGGGAGAAGTCCTGTGAGTCTGTCGAGTATTGAGTGTAGTCCGGAGCCAGATGAACATTAACATGAATAGGATCAGCAGCGACTTGAGCCGGGAATAGCTGTACATGTAACCATACAGTGTTGTCATAGCTATAATCATTTGTTTGTTTGATTATCGAACATAGCCTTTTCAACATCGGCAATCTTAGTTGTAAGGGCTTCCTCCCCCTTTTTTGCTTCGACAACAATAACATTGGCATATGTTTGCAAAGAAGAATCATAGTGTTCCATAGATCTATAATACTCTTCAACCATGGTGCTAGTGTTTTTGTCAAGATTTGCTAGACCATCTTTGGGTGTCTTAAGTCTACTCATCATAAGAGTGACTGCAGTAGCAGCTTTGTCATACTTTTCACCAAACCTGGCCTCTAGCTTATCAAATTTTACTTTAACTTTAGCAAGCCCATCAAACATAAACATCTTTGTTTGTTTATCTCTTTTTACCACTTACTCCAACAAGGAATCGAATTGTGCCTGTTGCTTTGCTAGCATAGCTTCAACAGCTTTCAGGATCTGATCACCTGAACTTGAGCTTGGAACATCTGGCAGCACTGCAATAGCAGCAGCTAGGATAGGAGTATGCTCCTCAGCATCTCCTTCCTTATCAAATAAGGTGACCACCTCCTCCTCAATAACTAGAGGAGCACCTGGCAGCTTACCAATCCTTGTCTCTAGGTTGTGCATCAGTCTATCAACCTGAGTGGAAATAGATATTCAGGATGGAGTTGTCTCCCCCTCATACACTACAGAGGTGATCATCTCAGGGAGAGGAACTATCAGATTGTCCACTAACAATGATACAGAAAAAACTATGGCATCATTGACAACATCAATGACAGCAGACTTATCAGAAACCAGCATGTTCTCATCAGTAGCATTCTCTAACTCATAATCAGCAACTGTTAGATCATCATCATTAGCAACATCATCAAATACCTCAACATCCTCATCATGCTCCGATGGAGCTGGATCTTCGGTATCAACAACGTCCTCTTGAACTATATCAGCCTCAGACTCATCAGGCACCAATTCTTCAACACCAGTCTGAGAAATCTGAGCAACCTTTGCCAACAGATTCTCTGGCTCTGGAACTGGAGTAACTAAACTTGGAATAGAAATCACTATAGCTATAACAGAATCTGGAATCACTGACTCCCCCTCAATTCCTACACTCATGCTATCAGGAATCTCACTGGGGTGGAGATGGGATCCTGTCATCAGGAATTTGACCTTCCTCGTCCACTGGGGGTACTGAGGCTCCCCCTCTCTAGATAATCCTCCTATCCCATCGAGTGAAGATTGTGGAGTCGATTTTCTTCAAATGATGGATAGGTATGCCTTTGGTCATATCGAACCTATCACCATCTAGTCTATTCAGGTATAGGCGGATAATCCTCCCAAAGTTGGGAGTGTGTAGGCTGTCCTTGATTTTGGTAAATAGCAAAGCACCCTAATCCAACCTCTTTCTGCAGATAATAGTAACGAGCACTTGAACATGTCTGCAGAAAGGTAGTCATGCAAGCCTGTCTTGTAGATCAGCACCTTGCAAATAATGTTGGAGAGGAGCTTGCCTTCCTCATTCATCCCTTTGTGCTTGATGGCCTTGGTGCCTCAAGGCAATCCACAAAATAGTAGGGCCCAAGAGAAATCGTCTTCGTCTAGGTAATCGTCCACTTCACAGACTGGAAGCCACAAATACCCGGACAGGAGAGAAGCTTTCACTTTGACCTTGTACTTCTGAACTTTGCACTTTATCACTAAATCTTCACGTCTGAGCTTTGCATTCTTGAAAAATTCAAGAACTTCCTTGTCCAGCACCTTGCAGGGGTGTTCGAGGACGAAGGAGAGTCCAGCTGTCTCCAACATGAGAATGACATTCTGGAATTTGATAAAGGCATGAGCAAACCCGGTGCGAACAAGTTCGCCTCCGCCAAGCAATCCACTCGTACTACGAGGAGCCATTGAAAATCAAGGAAAACTGAACTTCTAGTAATCACAAATATGGAAAATGGGTTGAATCATTGTAGAACAAGTTTACTGAACACTGAAGCTCTTGTAACTATAAATAATTGCACTGAGGAATATCTGGATTGGCAATGCACTGTACTGGACTGAGGAAACGTTGACATTCGGCGTTCGGGAAATTCCACTGTGAGGGATCGGCGAGAGACTATATGTGATTGTTGGCTAGGGCTTGGGGAAAATGCACAACCCTAGATTTTTAAATTGAACTAAGCATGTCAATGATTCTTCGGATCCAATATAATCAATTGAAATTTTGCCCTAAATAGATTTTGGCGAAATTTGTTGTTGGAGGAATCCGATTCGGCAACTATCATATGTTTATGCGGCGAGTTGGTCGAAATTCACCGAATTTGACTTGCAAAAATTCCTTCTTTGTTGAAATCGATCCCAAGACAATTTCTGCTAATTTCACCGTCTTCATGGGTCCTTGATTAACATACCTAGCTCCATTTTTAAAAACGATAACTTGCTCTTGTCCATCGGCTTCGTAAAAATATCATCAACCTGCTTGTCCGTTGGGACGTAGTTGAGGGCTTTGTCCTTGTTCTCCACATGCTCCCGGATGAAGTGGTAGTGCACCTCTATGTGCTAGGTATGGTTGTGGGAAACTGGGTTGTTTGCTATTGCAATTGCACTAGAGGATTCGCAATACATTGGAATCTCTCAGAACTTCAAGTTAATCTTCGAGTTGATTCCTTATCCAAAGAAGCTGTGCGCAACAACTACCCGCAGAGATATACTCTAACTCGGCAGTAGAAGTTTCCACACAATTCTGCTTCTTACTGCTCCAAGAGATAAGCCGTCTTTCGAGGTGTTGGTATGTCCCAGAAGTGCTTTTTTTATCGTCCCTTCTTCCTGCAAAATTAGCATCTAAAAAGCCAATTAGCTCGACATCATTACTTATTGGGTACCAAAAGCCAAGATTAGGCGTGCCCTTAAGGTATCTTAAGATCGACTTTGCAGCGATGTAATGAGATTCCTATGTGTTCACCTGATATCAAGTGCAGACACATGTTGAAAACATTATATCTAGTCTACTGGTAGTCAGGTAGAGCAAGGATTCAATTATGCTTCTGTACTTGGTTTCATCAAAAGGTTTCCCTTTCTCATCCTTTTTTAGAGACACAGTTTATCCCATTAGATTCCTCATGGAGGATGCGCTCTCCATTCCGAATTTCTTAAGAAGCTCTTTGGTGAACTTCGTCTGAGAGATGAAAATACTGAGCTTGGAAATTCTTCCTTAACAACTTCATCCAAGCGTAGCTCCTTGAACGTGGTACCTGCATCTGCACCAATAACACTAGACGAGCTGCTATGAAGCATGCTAGTCTCATCAAATACAATATTTATTGACTCTTCTACCATCAGAGTTTTCTTATTGAAAATCCTATATGCCTTACTATGGCTACTATATCCTACGAAAATACCTTCAAAATACTTTTCACTAAACTTTGTGCGGTAATACTTCCCATTATTAAGTACGAAGCATTTACTTCCAAAGATCCTAAAGTAGGACACAGACGGTTTTCTATCCTTCAATAGCTCATAGGGGGTCTTATGATAGCTTTTGTTGATCAGTGCTCTGTTTTGCATGTGACAAGCGATGTTGATTGCTTAAGCACATAAGTACTCCGGAAGTGAGGTGTCATTCAACATCGTTGTAATGCTTCAATGAGGGTTCTATTCCTTCTCTCTGCTACTCCATTTTACTGTGGAGTGTGCGGGAAGGAAAACTCATGAAAGATACCTTGACTTCCATAGAATTCAATCATGGCACCAGAGTCAAACTCTGTTCCGTGGTCACTTCTGATTTTAACCACTGAGCATCTCTGTTCGTTCTAAATTTGTCAGACAAAATTGGTGAAAGACTCGAAGGTGTCTGACTTGTGTTTCAGAAAGAACACCCAAGTAAAATGCGAGTACTCATCAACAATTACTAACGTGTAGACCTTACCTCCTAAGCTGTGAATTGGCATAGGACCGAATAAGTCCATATGAAGCAAGTATAAGCTTCACAAGGAATCTTTTTCAGCAATACCCTTGAAGATAGCCAGTATCTGCTTACCCATTTGATAGGAGTGACATGGACTCTCTTTAAAACACTTAATGTTGGGGGAATCACACACTAAGTTGTGAGAAAATTGCATATTTATGGTTTTTAAATTAATATGTGTTAATCTCATGTGCCATTGGTCACAAAGAGATGCACTATCTTTTACAATAAAATATACTGGGGTAGAATTGTCTAAGCAAAAAAATTTAAACAGAAAATATTTCTGCTCCGAGTGCCTGTTAAAACCATCTCCAGATTTGTAGACGATTTTATCAAACACTTGTTGCAGAACTCAACGATGTAGCCTTTGTCACCTAGTTGACTTATTCTTATGAGATTATGGTGTAATCCTTCAACATAAGCAACGTCTGTGAAAGAGACTACGTCATTGGAAATCATACCATAACCTTTTGTTGTTCCCATGTCTGAACCTTCAAAGATAACTTTTGGTCTATCTTTGACTGGGATATAATCACACAAAAGGCTTCTTGTCCCAATCATGTGCCAAGAGCATCCACTATCAAAATACCAGATCATAGTTCTATTGGCCTTTGGACATTCCTACAAAAACAGATCATTTTACCTTAGGAACCCAAACGTATTTGGGTCCTTGGTTCCTGTTTAGCTTACCACCACTAGGAACATTAACTTTATGAGTGGTCTATCTTGCATAGCTAACCCATGGGGTTACAAAGTTAGCAGGGTTGTACCAGCAATATATGCCAAAGTGACCAACTTTGCCGCAATACCAACAGTCAAACATGTTGTACCTTCTCGGGTACTCCTGCTTTACCTTTTGAAACTTAGGTCTAGCAGAGGCACCTTGTGATGTTTTTCGTTGTCTACCTAAATCACCTAGAGGGGGTGAATAAGTGAGGTCTGCGTCTTTTTGCGGAATAAAACTTGAAAGAACGGAGCGCAAAAAAAAACAAACAAGCCACAAGAGACATAAGATTTATAGTGGTTCCCTAACTTTGGGTACGTCCACTCTCCACCTCACCAATCTAGTACCATGCTAGACTCGGCTACTTCACTATTATCTCGGATTGAAAACCAATCCTATAACTCGGAGCAATGCGCCTACAACTCGGAGTCAAAACGCTCCTACAAAAATCTCGGAGAACAAAGCTCCTATAACTCGGAGAAGAATCTCCTATAAGATTAAAATGTTGTACAGAAAAATATACAAACTAAAATTATTCCAGATCCTGAGTCTTCAACCTTTCTTCCTTCTTAAAACTTGAAGCTCTGTCAGAAATGAATCGAAGAAGACTGCGGTAAAATCTATAGATCTGAAAGCTTAGGATCATCACGATCAAGAAATAGATCTGTAAAAGTTGAACGCCTTGATCTGTTGATGCCTTCTTGTTCTGAATCACTTGGATCACAGAAGAACGATCGGCAAAAGTGACAATGAACAACGACGGCCTTCCCAATTTGGAATGAATAGTACGATTTAGAAAACTTGATTTCTTGTGTAAGGGTTAGTCATAATCATAAATGACTACACACGTGGACCAATAAGAATCGAGATTAAATTTGAAAACATTTCCGTCTGGACTTAACGAAAATTCAGGAAATGAACTTCATTACTCGAGTGAAGAACAGACTACTCGAGAAGAAAGTATAATGTTCTCGAGAACAAGTCCTTAAGGAAAACACGGAAATGAGATCTGGCTTCTCGAGAAGTAACTTCTATTACTCGAGAAATATATAAAGTCTTCTCAAAAACTAATTGGAATTTTCGAGAATAAATAAACTTCTCGAGACTTAACTTCTTACTCGAGTGCTAGACTTCTGCTTTCTTGAGACAAGGCTTGGCCATCTCGAGTAATGATTTTTATTACTCGAGTACAAGACTTTGAAAAAATTCTGAGGAGTTTTAAGTTAACTCGAGAAGGAGGTAAGTCTTACTCGAGTACTAAACAAAGCCTTCTCGAGAATAGCTTATGCTACTCGAAAACTACACTGAGCAGACTCAAGAAATTTCTCCAATACTACTCGAGTTCAAAGAGGTCCTTCTCGAGTAATGTACTTAGAAAAAATTTTGACTTTCTGAAAAAAGTTTTTCTTCAAGGTATTCAACAAATATTCTTTCTTCCATTACTTTAGTACTTTGAAAATGAAGTGTGTCCCAATAGAGAGGTTACACATAAGTCAATATCATGGGTCATACAATGAGGGATTTCATTGTATGGTCCTGTGTTTGGTGACTCATTGTAGACTGATATTGGTCTACACTGGCAATTATAACCGGCAAGCACTCAACTTGAAAATAGTATCAAATACAAACTTAATTCATCTTAGTTCAAGGGTGACTTCATACAAATCTAGGTTATTGTGGATACAATACCTAATAATCTTCCCCTATTTATAAAAGTCAGAACCCTCTACACTAAGGAGAATTACATCAAGATAAACAAATAAAACAACTAGTAAACAATGTAATAATGGGAAATGCTATGTTATAGAAAAATCAGATCATCAAAATTAAAAGATTTATATTTATAGATATTGTCCAAGAAGAATCCAATTCCAAAAAATCTCATAAAATAATCTACTGATCATCTTCAATTTTTACTTGCCCTGCTGATGTTGTTGCCTCTCTTTCTTCTCATGCTACCTCTTCTGATAACTGTAAGGTTTAGGATAATACTTGGTAGGTTTGGGAGGAGCCTTGGGGTTGTTCTTGTCATACTCCTTGTCATATAATCTCCTCTTGGTAATAGATTTCTCATACAAGTCCCATTCATGGGATCTATAATGATCATTTCTATTTTCATTAAAATTAATAACAAGTTTTAGAGTATCAAGAATTAGAGACTTTGAGGTTGGGATCCATATTTCAGCAAATTCTCTTACAACATGTTCTGGCATAGGTGTGGATCTTCTTGTAGAAGCACCATCACCATACTTTTTTTCTTATGAGATGGAATTTCTGGAGGAGGAATCTGAGGCATTTCTTGATCTGACCAAACTTGAGAATATTCAGCATGAGGGGCATCAAAGTTTTCAGGTCTTGGAGGGAATGATGGCATCTGGGCAGAAAGTTGCTGAGCAATAGGATTGAGATGAGGAGGAGGAGCTGCATTTGGATCTACTTGAAATTAAGGGAAAATTTTGTTGTGCATCCAAACTGTTGTATCGTATTTGTGAAGTTTTACCTCATGAATTTGGGCATGTACTGTTGCATTCATATCTTTCAATTTTGCTTCCCAAAGAACCTTCATGTTATTATCAGATTTTTCTAAATATTCCTTGACTTAATTCTCCCCCTTTCTTACTTCTATAGATAGTATGTTGATGGCTTCCTCTTTGAACTTTCCTACTTCTTCACAGGTCTTGAAGTTATGCTCTTGAGCATTCTTTTCCAATTCAATCTGATTATTTGCCAGAGTTACTGATTGGCCCATTACCTGACCAATGCTGGTGATGGTGTGGTCTAGGTCTTTCTCACCTATTTGGAATAGGTGTTTGAGCTCATCAGTGTTGTGTTGAATCTCAGCAAATCCTCTGCTCATTTCTTGCTCGAGAGTAGTGAATTTATCTGTGACAGACTTCATAGACTGATCAAAATACTCTCTCTGCTATTTTAGCGTGAATTAAATCTTACCAAGAATGGTATCTGCAGTATATACTTCAGATTAAGGAGTTAGAGGAGGAGGTACTATTGGAGCTGTCAAGGGAAGTATTTCTTCAATAATAACTGAGCTCTGGCCTCTGGTGGTATGAATTAGGACATCTCCTTCCTCACCAAGAATAGTAGGAAGGGAGAAGTTCAGGCTTTTGAGTGGTGCTTTAGCTAGTTCAAGAGATATTTCTTTTTCATCAGAAATAGAAACTATCACTTCTTCACGCACATCTTCAGTAAGAGATTGTGGGTGAGGAGATTCTGTTTCAGAAGGATGGTCTGATGGAGATGGTTCTGGTTTAGGAGATTTCTCTTTAGGCAGAGGGGAAAGAGGTTCTTTGGAAGTAAGTTCCTCTATCATTCTGGTGATATCATCTTCTATAGATATGACTTATTCTTCAACTTGTGCATCAGTAAGAATTTCTTCATCAGGCAGATCAACATCAAGAAGACCTAAGTCATCTGGTTAGGTAGAATTATTCTTGGCAGCAGTAGATGGAGCAACATCTGAAGGAAGAGCAGAATGCCTTGCCTCTGGGACTCTAGGAGCAGGCTCCCCCTCAGCAACTGCACCAGATGTGCCAGCTGCTTGATGAAAAGGGGAAGATGGAGTTCTGTCCTCATCCTCTTGGAGATCATGGGATTTGCCATGCAGGGTTCTGAAGCTTGAGTTCCCATCTTTGAATGGAAGAGATGGAGACTTTCTTCATGTGATGCAAGGAAGTACCTTTAGAGAGATCAAAAACTTGTGGTTTGAGTTCATAAAGGAGAAGAGAGACAATTCTGCCAAAATTTGGTGCCTTATGTTGTCCTTGATTTTATCAAAAATCATCATGCCCCACTTAAATTCTACAAGTAACTTGCTCTCTGTATTGAGATTAGGGCGGCGAATGGTGCATACACCAACAAAAACACCACAGAATCTGAATGCCCGATCGTAATCATCAACATTTAGGTCATCTTCTTCATCAATGATAGGCAACCAAAGGAGCTTGGAGACGATTGGGGTGGTTAGCTTAACCTTGATTCCACGAACCTTAGATTTGAGAATCTTCCCATTCCTCTTCAATTTGGCATTCTGGAAGAATTCCTCAACATCTGGAAGTAAAATTTTGCACGGGTGTTCCAAAATGAATGAAAGTCTGGCGGCTTCTAATAGCAGTAGAACGTTATGGAAATCGTCTGACTGTTCGACAATACTAATGGAAATAAGTTTACTGTCGATTCCAACCTTCGATGGAGGAGCATCGATCAAGAGAGATGAACTGTAGTCTTCTTTCTGAGAGAAACACTGAAGCGGCGGCAAGAGGGCGATGACGACAAAGAAAATGAAGATATAGAGGTAGTAGAGTCCGGGTGCGAATATCAAAAATTTGAACTTGAGGATGAAAAATGACATCAAACTTCTCGAGAGGTAGGTCATTTCTCGAGATAAGATAAGAAAGTTCTCGAGTATAGAAATTCTTTCTTGAGAGGAAAACCTGAAGTTCTCGAGAATCAGATAAGTACTCAAGAAGCATTTCTTGGGAGTCAACTGGTTCTCGAGTAGTTATCTGTAGTACTCGAGTAATAAATGTCTTCTCGAGAAATGAAGTCCAGAGAAGAATTTTCTTGAATTTTGAAGAATAGCCCGATCCTTGAACTTTGTTGTGAGACCTTTTTCTTCATTCTTCTTCTTGTTGAGCATGCCAGTTCTATTTTGAAGAACGAGAACTTGGCCTCGTCCAGTGGCTTCGTGAAAATGTCTGCAACCTGCTTGTCAGTTGGAACATACTGGAGATTGATGTCTCCATGCTCCACATGATGCCTAACAAAGTGGTACCTCAGCTCTATATGTTTTGTCCTGCTGTGAGAGACTGGATTGTTGGCGATTGCAATTACACTAGAGGAGTCGCAAAACATTGGAATGTTCTTGAACTTCATATTATAGTCTTCAAATTGGTTCTTTATCCATAGCAGTTGTGCACAACAATTGCTTGTAGAGATATACTCTGACTCAACAGTTGAAATTGCGACACAAATCTGCTTCTTACTGCTCCAGGATATAAGCCTTCTTCCTAGGAATTGACAAGTCCCGGAAGTGCTTTTCCTGTGATCTTTGCTTCCTGCAAAATCTGAATCTGAAAAACCGATTAGTTTGCTATCATTACTTCTTGGGTACCATAAGCCAAGATTTGGTGTACCTTTAAGGTATCTCAAAATCTGCTTTGCAGCAACATAGTGAGATTTCTTAGAGTTAACTTAAAATCTAGCATACACACATGTTGAAAACATTATGTCTGATCTACTAGAAGTAAGATAAAATAAGGATCCAATTATACTTCTTTACTTAGTTTCATCAAAAGGTTTCCCTTTCTCATCCTTGTCCAGAGACATAGCTGAACCCATGGAGTCCACATAGAGGTTGTATTCTCCATTCTGAATTTCTTAAATAACTCCTTGGTGAATTTCGTCTGAGAGATGAATATTCCATCTTCAGATTATTTCACCTGAAGTCCTAAGAAATACTTCAACTCTCCCATACTGCTCATTTCAAACTTCCCTTGCATAAGTTTGGAAAACTTTTTGCAAAGATTGTCGTCAGTAGAGCCAAATATGATGTCATCGACATAGATTTGCACTAGTAAATTCTTGCCTTTTATTTCCCTAAGAAATAATGTCTTATCTATATTTCCTCTTGTGAACTTGTTCTCAAGAAGAAAGCTAGACAGTGTCTCATACCAAGCTCGAGGAGCTTGTTTCAAACCATATAAAGCTTTAAATAAAAGATAAACGTGCTCAGGATGGTTAGAATCAACAAAACCTGGAGGTTGTTCCACATACACTTCTTCCTTTATGTCACCATTAAAGAAGGGCGACTTCATGTCCATCTGATAGACAGTGAAGCCCTTAAGTGTTGCATATGCTAGGAATAACCGGGTTGCCTCTAGCCTTGCCACTGGAGCATATGTCTGATCGAAGTTGATTCCTTCTTCTTATTTGTATCCCTTGACGACGATTCTGGCCTTATTCTTTATAATTGTTCCATCTCTGTCCATCTTGTTCCTATAGAACCACTTTGTTCTGATAATGTTCTTACCTTTGGTCTTGGAACAAGCTTCCAGACTTGGCAATGCTTGAATTGATTCAGTCCTTCTTCCATTACCATTATCCAAGATGCATATGAGTTTGCTTCCTCAAACTTCTTTGGTTCAACCTCCCGAGAGGAAACTTAAATATAGATTTTCATTATTGTAACCTCTATCGAGTTCTGACACCAATCCCGGGGAACACGTCCTATGATTTGATCAATTGGGATGATCCTTCAAGTGTCAGAGCTCTAGGATTCTTAGCATCGCGAGCTTCCATCTATCATCTGGAGTGTCATTTCACTTGGAGGTCATCTTCATCATGGAGATTCATCTCTCAATTGGGGTTGGTGTGGTGATATTGATGAACTTTTTGCATTTTCTTTAGCGGCTCATCCAAGTTTATTTCCTTAGTATTGAAACTTGCATCTTCAATAAAA